>JAPNXP010000018.1:0-1200000 GCA_028753945.1 Hexactinellida sp. DTS-2022 | reverse complement strand
AATGTATTTCTATGCACTTCTCCTAATCGTAGCGACTTATATTTATTAGCTAAAAAGTCCCAAATTACATTTAATTATATTTATTATACTCTGTTTTACATAGGCGAGTTTGATATTTTTTGAACTTTCTCACAACAATGAGGATGAATCTGAGGTATGTTATCCCAATTGCTTTTCCTTTTATTACATTCTTCAAATCAGCTGGTAATCAAGTTGCAGTATTACATCATCCTTACCGTAGAATGACGCGTCTTCTGAAGGAGCACAGAGTACTCCGGAGTTCCCTCAGGGCATTGAGCTGAGAGGGGAGTATAGCGACCTCCTGCCTCCCTATGATCCCAGACCTGGACAGTACAACATCCCTGTCATGCAGCTTCTCACCCTGTCAGAGACAGGTTACAAATAATATATATTACCCCCCCACACACATCAACATCAGTATACAATTATCCATTAAATAGGGAGAAATATAAAATGTGTACACTTATATTTGCACATGAAATTCGGTGTACCTTCTTTGGCTCGATACATTCCAATTACACTGATATTTTAGTAAATTATTCACAGCCAAACAGTTGTTCAATAAACAGAAAATGACTGTCTTCTACTTCATTAATTTTCACATTATTATTCTAATTATTTATTCTACTTATTAATGTAGTTTGAGCTATTTTTTGCAATTAATTTTCACATTACGACATCCTACTTATTTGTAGTAAAGCAATCCCGTTACATTTCTCATAACATTAGCACTGTTGTATTAAGTATTGATTGTAGAAACTCCTGAACCCAAACAAACAAGTGATGAAAAAGCGATTACAGGTCGACTCGCACTTTGGCTCAAATTGACCAAGATTAAGATTGAAAAGGTAAATCGATTAACAAGGGTTTGGTAATTTTATTATTAATATTAACTCGTATCAAAAGGATGAAGTGGTCATAGCTCTAGACGATCCCAACAGATCTCTTTTCTACTATTTGAACAAAGTATTTATGTGCAGTGAAATGAAGAAGTATGCCAAGCCCTGGGATGCGACTTATGAGTAAGTTATTATTGTTTTCTACTATGCTAAACACTAGTTAATACGAATATTGGCATCACTTGGATAGGGAATTACACTTTGTACTCCTTAATTAATAATCAATATTCCCCGTAGCGAGAGTCTACTTTAATTACATTACTTTTATGTCATCCGTTAATTACATTGTTATGTTGAGAGCAAATGTATCACCTAGCTGAGACACAAAATATAACTTCCTAAATGTACCTTAGAAACTGATATGGTAGATAGCAATGCACCACTATAATGCTTGAATAATACGATACCACAATAGAACGATTGCTTGGGAGACTAACTCTAGTATTAGTTTTCAATCAATTTCTTAATTAACACAAGAGTTATGGCTGTTGCAGATGAAGAGACAGGTTTTTATATACACATTCCCAAACACCGTAATATCGATCCTCCATCCGGCAATTGCTATACTGTATACTGCATAGAAGTGTTCAATGGAACACAAAAACATATTGTGGAAAAGAGATATCGCGAATTTAATAAACTAAGAAAAAAATTGAAAAAAGTTATCAAACCTCATCCAAAGTTTCCTCCCAAAAAGATGGCAAAAAACGTGCCGCATGTGATTAAAGTTAGACAGAGAAAGCTAGAGAGATATTTAAACGCCATTGCTCTAGTCGCCAACACAGAGCTCCTATCGGAATTCTTTCGCTTCCTGGATGTAATTCCAATCCCACTTTATTGTGCGAGCAATGAGAGTGAGAATGAAGGGATTACAGTTAAATGGGACAAGCTGCCGCCTATCGCTCTACCATGTGTTCAACTTAATTCCCAGAAAAGCTTATCAGACAATGTCACAGAGGGTGTTCTATCTGCTTTATATGACATCGAGTTCTAACCGACCTTTCTCATAATGTCTGTGTTCGCACCTCCACATTAGCACTAATTATTTATAATGTCGTATTAATAATATCGAGTGCTGTAATTGTATTGTTATTTCCTCTCAGCTTTTCGCCAATGGATAAACACGCACTTGTCTAACTAGAATTATCCTCGAGACTCTACAACAAATATTATAGATATTCCTGCTTTTAACTTATAATTGTGATGGATAATTCTAATTATTAATTGCTTTTAATTGGTACATTTAGGAATTTATTTCCTAATTTGGCTTGAATTCTCCCTAATCTACTCCATGCTTCTTAATAACAGTGTTTCTATCCTTTAATTGTACTGTTTTTAATCGTGTAGACTTATCTACAGGACGTACGAAGAGAAACCCGATGTAAGTAGACTTGTAATTTTAGAATTCATTCCATGATAGTGAATTATATTATTAGTATAGTTTCCAAAGGTTACCTGTTATATCTAAAGAAATACCGTCTATTTCTAGACCAGGTTTTCTTGACTTGAATAGTATTACCCATAGACGGAAGGGGCTTTTGGTCTACTAATTTTAGCTTAGTTTTTATGGGATTTTATAGACCGTCTAGATTCTAGAAGATAACTTATTGATTAAATATTCTCTTTTCAGATATTTATTCTATTTATTCTTAGGATTCTACTGAGTCAGCGTATGGGAAACCACAACACAATTGTGCTACTAACGACATCGACATTTATAATAGATTTATTCAAGTTTTAAATTTATTGTCTCAAATAAGAGAGTTGTCTTCAAAAGGTATCATCATACTGTTTCACAATCCAATACAGTATAACTCGGTATAACGTACTCCCTTAGGAAAGGAAAATACGTACGTTATCCGAGTACGTACGAACCGAGTTTACCCTACATAGAAATACATACTGCATTATAAACTTGCTTAAAAATAGTGGTACTTACTAACACAGGTATGTTATACCCGAGTTCTACTGTATTTATCCTAAATAAATTAATCCCAGATTCAACTTCTCCTCAAGTTTCCCAAGAGGAATACTACAGTAACAAAATTACTAACAAGATTTTAATGCAAATCAAGGTTAGTTCTATTAAGTCAGTCGATCCGCTTATCTAGAATACCATCACTATATACCAGTACTACATTTAGACATTTTAATCGATCAACCACACAAGCGATAAGTTGCAAGTTTTCTAACTCAAGGAGTAAGAATTAAAGTATTTTTTCAGGATTAAGTTCATCCCACAACCCATATGTCGATAAAAAGTTTTTTCAAGTTTATACCACAGCTCAATAGATGCTTGAACTTTGTTTATTATCTGACAATAGTCACTTCCCATGATTAACAGGTGCCTTAATACACCTGCCCCCCAAATTTTCCAATTGAGCGGATTTCATTTGGTAGCTTTTATTCTGCTATGTATTGTAGGACCCACTCACTCTAGCAGCAGACGCTCTCCCCGAATGGATTGTTCAGGTCTTAAGCAACTACTCATTTATTGTCTCCTTCGAGTGTCGGATGAAATACTTTAAGAGCAGTTCATTTGGACCAACAAGGTTGGTATTTGCTTATACAAATTGAGTGGATTGAACACGGTACCCAGAGAACTCGGGAAAACATATAATTATTTGATAAAATTTTGCAACATGGTTCTTTTCAAGAAATCGGGCTTTACTATATTTAGATATTTCGAATTCACCCATGTGCCAGGTTCACTTTGCACTGGATTCTCAGCACGCTATAATTCACCACTTCAATATTTTCTTTCTTTCTTTTGATAACATTTCAACAACACAATCAGAGATTGCCTTGAGTTAACCTAAGTTGTAGCTAATCACATGTTCTGTAGGTCAGTTGTTTGGCTCCAGGAGAGACACAAAGACGAGCTCGACCGAAACAGGTCTAACTTGAATGTGACTACCTCCCGAGCGGAGGAGCACCATGAATTCAGGCTGGGGCGACTGAAAGTCGATATCGTCACAGTGTCTAGAAACCTGGTAAGTATTGATTGATTGCAATTGGACTTTTTGGTAAAAATTTTATTGATTTGTAATTGGAAGAATTTGCATCCATATATTATGAATCCAAACAAAACTTTATTCAATGAATTTTTCTTTTTATTTCGATAGACTTTACAACAAGCTAGGAAAATAATGAATGTAACCTGTTCCAGAAAAGCTATTCTCGAGGTAACTGCGTCCATACAAATAAAATGAATACTTTGTTTGTTTGCTATTGATTAGATCCAATATGAGAACGAAGAAGGCACAGGGCTGGGGCCTTCTCTCGAGTTCTACTCTCTCGTGGCAACCGAACTGCAGAGGGTGGAGCTGAATATGTGGCTCAACGATCAATGGGAGATCACCAACGAGGTGTCTACTTTTCAATAATTCATAATTCGACTGATAATTTTTCTTAAATTTTCAAACTCAAAATAGATTTGATAATTTACCCTACATTAAGGAGTGAATATAAAACCAAGTGTCTTTAAAACGAATATTCATTTGTATATTTCAACCGTGCTAAATAGGATTTTTGCTGTAACTTTAATTTAACTACAGGATGCTATATACTTTGCAGATCGAAAATTATCAGTAGCGCTCCTTTAAGAACTGCCTATTGGCATAGGCAGACTCTGACTAATGAGTATATGTGGTGATATGTGGTGTCGCGAAGTGAGTAACTCATTATGCTTAAAAAATAATTTATAATACGTTATTAGTATCAATTCGTTCTCTTAATATTTCTTATTTTTGTTTTCATTTACTGTGAACGCCCTGGCCCATTTACAATGGAATTCTTTTTAAAAAATAAGGACAATTTCAAAAGGAAACTAAGCAGAACATTGCGAGAGGGTCGTATAATTCGAATTAATTAATCTCTAAAAAGCAGTACGCTCTTATTTGTATGAATAGGTTAATAATATCCCCAAATATTACGGAAATGTGTCCTTCCAAAAGTTGGGAAATTATATAATCAAAACGAGAAGTAATAAACTTGTTTGGGAAAATTACAGATGTTCGCCATAAAATCAATTGCTTTAATATCAATAATTTATTATAATTATTATATTGCTTCATTAGCAAGTTATTTTTAGTCCTTAATCGCCCATTTAATGTTAATAATTTTGTTCCTCTAATAGGAAGTTCGCCTATTAGCCAAAAAATTTCGCGAAAACCTGTGACTTTCGGACATATCAATATATAGTAACTCCGCTTAATTGGGTTTATTCAATTAAGCGGAGAGCCCAGTCAACGATTAACCTAATTATTGCAAGCCAAACTATAATTCATTCCGTAATTCCTTAAATATTAACCTAATGAAGCGGAGAACCCAATTAACCGCTGGCTCTATTAAGGAGTGTCGACTATATTTGTACAAGCTAAGGAATTTGTCTGTATTCAAACTATTCTATTTACTGGAGTAATCTGCTGTATCTGAATACTAATTCTCATAACTTTTGAGTGCATTTGGTCTGTTAACTGGCATATTTTCATGATTTCACAAACCAATTCGTCATGGATTATGATGATCTGCCCACTACTATCTCATGCACGCGACAACATTTCAGTAATCAGTTCGGCTCTCAGATGATGCACTGATACAAATTAGTTTGTATGGCTTACTAAGCACCAAACTGGCGGGGAATGAAGCCCCTTACTGGAAAAATGTGTTTCAATTAAAAAACTAATGACACTTTCAAGATAAGAATAATCCCGCTCATCAATAATCAATATACTCTGGTTAAATTTACAATTTACGGCATATTTCTGCCAGTTTGCATGTATCCCGCGAATTGTTTGAGATATTATTAGTGTTGATTTGATTAGCTCATCATCAACCTAATGTCCATTGAAATCAATTAACTTTTGTGCATTAAATGATACACAGATCCCAAGGCTAAGAAATTCCTTTGTGCATGTAATTACTGGGAAGATCTTAGTTATGATTAGTTGTGAAATTTATACGCTGAGAGCACAAATGTCTTTTGATTTTTATTGAAAGATATTTTGAAATAATAATTTTGAAAGATTCAATTTAAATAATCATTTTGAAAGATTTGTTCCTCCATTTGAAATTTATAATTAATTTGCTGAATACAATAACATGATATGATCAGGATTATAATTGAATCATTAGCACTTCAATTTGTTTTCAAAAAATTATAGTTTGTATTACGTCCATGAGGACACATTTCAATTTTTTTGCGGTTATCCGCCAAATTATGCACTTTTAGTCGCGTAATCCGAGCCATTTATTAAACTAAGACACGGTCTAATTATACAGCAGGTATTATTTACTCGTAGTTTAGCTATAATCATTGCAATAAATTATTAATGATTCCTCATTCTATATCTAGCCAATGACCTCGTTATGTTGTTATAAGCTCAGTAAATTAATTGAAAATATCATATATTCTAGGCACAGTATTACACTGAATCCGATATTGAATCGAGAACAGAGGAACATGACCCAATCTCCAAATACGTACATTGCGCGCACGGTCTCTTCCCCGCCCCCTACCCCCCTGTTTGTGAGACAGGCACCAGGGTAGCCGAGCTGTTCTACTTCCTCGGGAGTTTCCTCGCGAAAGCGCTCCAGGACGATAGGATAGTAGACCTACCCCTCTCTATTCCCTTTCTCAAACTTATATGCACACCCCGCCCGAATAGCACTAAACACACTGAAGAGGCAAAGTCTATTACGCAAACAGGTATTGCAACTGTTCTATCAAGTTTTATCAAATACAAATGACATTAGATATCAAACTAACCATAATGAAAATGTTTAGTATCAAATCTATTATAAACCTGCATAAAACTACTCTACCTTGAACTGTATATTTATTTCAACTAGCCTACACCTTCTGAATGTAACGTAAAATGTAGGTAGCCATTAGCGTATGGCTAGATATTAGGTGACAAAGAAAGTAAACAAAATATAGTTCCTCTAAAGGCAAAAGAATGTTCTAAATCCACAACTATGACTGTCTGTAATTTATCAGAGCGACGATTTTTATATGCTTATTAAACATTCCTTATTCAGGCATACTAATTTAAGACATTATTGTGTAAGAAAGAACCAAATATTGAAAATATTGGGAATTTTTGGTTAAAAAAATTATGATCTTGTTATATCTACTAATTCTATCAGGTCACATTATGTTATTAATGTATTAATATTGCGGCATGAACATAACTATGTACCATTGAAGCCTGTATTTCTGTGATTGGTACACTGAGTTTCATAACGTGACTAATTGCATGGACACTATTGAAATACACAAAGTTAATGTCCGTAATTTACAAACTTATCTATTATTAGCATATGGTTATAGGAAGCTGCACACTCTAATGAATTGATGCTATAATAATTCTCATTAGTAATATTTATTACATCAAACGCCTTACCAATGATACAAGGTCGATATCCATCAAATACAAAATTTTTCTTAATTAAATTTAAAATTAATAAATAATCGGTTATTCCACAGTCCAAATGCGTGATCAAAGATAATAGTTATCTCAAGGTATCGCCTGAGAATGCTTTCCCTTCTAATCTTGTGCTAGCTAGAAGGTTCGGTCATCAATTTGCATTATTTTATCAGATTTCCTTTAAGAAATGTGATCGAGAAAGGTCACATTCGTACCAGTTAATAAGCTGATCTCAGCAAGTTGAATTCCCTTTGCATACCCATTGTTTAATGGTGTCATTAGTAATACTGTCCGCAATCTGAAATGCATTATTCGCTGTAATAAACCCTAATCGAAATTTGCCAAGTCATTTTTAATTTGTAACAAAACTTGCTTATCTTGCGAGTCATAATTAATCATATTTCTCAGATAATTAGGTACTGGTTTCAATCAGTTTGGAAACGGATTAAAGGCCAGTAATTAAATATATCAGAGAGAACATTTAATATAACTGGTTTATGAATAGTAAATAAAGCTACACTCTCTGAGCAATTATTGTTACACCAGCATCTATAGAATATTAGCTCTCTCATTAAGAACTGAAACAATTACTCTTTATTTCACTTTGCCATAGCAATTCCTTGTGTCACATTATTCAATACCTTGTGTCACATTATTTATTACCTTGGAAATATGTTAATTTACGATTCACTACTGTAGCCGAAATAAATCCTACAACTGAAATTACTGCACAAGACAATGTTAATTTACATAACAAGGACAGATCTCCATCTCCAGATTTAGGCCAATCTTCTTCACAGATGGATTTGAGTGAAGACAAATCGGCTTTGGGTTTCAATGGAATTTTAAAATATGTAAGAAAACTTCAAATAGTGTGGCTATGGAATGTGTACTATTGATTATACTAATCTGTTCTAGGAAGACTTTAAGTTAATATACCCCGCGTATGCATCTGTAACTCAAGAACTCAATCACGCTCTTAGAAAACAGAGAAGAATTATCCACGATTCTAATCTCTCCGAGTTGGAGAAGACCAGTGAAATACAAGAGTTGAAACAGTCAATTGAGAGTTTGTGGTTTGTGGAACTTTTAATTCTTAAATCAAATGATTCAAATTTTAAAATTCAAATGACCCGAAACATACTTGAAAGCTATCGGTTTGTATTGTCTATTTTAGATCAATTATAAAGCCAAGATGTAAATACTCTTATAATATTCAAATCCATTTAATAAATCATAGCTTTCAATTAGTACTCACTTATTAGTTGCATTCTTCGTATTACATGGTTAATTATTCGTTCGATATAAAGCGATATCCGCTAATGTTATGGCCTGTTAAGGTTCGACTGTATTGTTTCGACTACTGGTGTAATTAATTCATTGTTATTCTTTTATTTGCTTACGTTTAACTACATTTTGATTTAATACTCTTGTTTGCGAGTCTGACTGAAACAGAATTAGCTCATTCTCGTAAGATATTTTATCTTTTAGTATTAACTTTTCATATTTTCCTTCGACAAACTACGGGTATGACAGCTACGACCTTATTCTTAACGGAGAGGGCACGGTGAGTAATTGTTCATGTAGTTTTGTTAATTTTCTGAAGAGTTAATGATATAAAATTATTTTACATGATGTGTTATATCTCATTGCTAAACAACTATATATATATATGGTATATGCATTAATTTCTTAACATTATTTTTAATATACACTAGTGTGCGCTCTATTATCACACTTATTTATATATTTACAACTTAATTTTATGCAGACGGTAACATTAGAGAATGCAGAGCTTTATATTTCCACAATTCAAGAATTCTTACTTGATAAAGGGATACACCAACAGTTAGAAGCTTTTCGAGGTCAGTGTGTATTACTGCATGATTACAACCTATTAGTAGCACAGGTGTATTCTAATATTCTAGCATGACATAAAAATAATTGTAATTCATTTCTTTCAGTGAGGTAATAATGAGATTAGACGTTTAACTGCAACTGAAAAAACCCGTCTTCTGTCGTCTATTAATCCAATTTCAATGTGTACGTACTACACTATTGCTAAATATTAAGAGAAAGCGTGTGAGAATTGTCCGCCAAAAAACGAATCCGAACTAATCATTACTTGTAATACTTGACCCTAGGCCAATTGTTGGCATACGACATTATTTGATTATACAAATTAGGGAATACTTATGGAACTGAAATTCTTCGCTAAATAATAGGTTTTGTTTTGTCTAAATTCATTACCGTTTTGTCTAAATTTTATTTTTGGCTTGTGGTTCTAGTACGTTCTTTCATAAATCAAAATTCTCCACCTCTCGGTTACTAGTAACTGAGTTTCTATGTATATATTTTCTCTTAGGGCATTATACTATTATGGAAAAGGATTGTGATCCGATCCGAAGCTAAATTGATGAACTAAGATCTTAGTTTCTAAATTATCTACGATCCTTTTTAGGATTTTATGATGAATAACGTAAGAGAAGAGGTTTCAGTATCTACTCAGTTTATTACAATATTTTGAGCCTAAAGAGCTCGTCTCAAGGATATTTAATGATGATGTAATTGTGATATCTATAATATTTGAAGAATATAATTTTTAATTTGGCAAACTATTCATACAAATTCGGGATCGATTGTTGGATTTTAAGTTCCTATGTCTTAAAAATGTGTACCATATATATTTTAACGGTACAAATTAGTCTAAATTACTTAGCAACGGACCTTGCAAACACTACATTATTCTCCTTTCCACACTTAACTATAAGTTAATTAGTTAGTACTGAATAACTCTGTTGGTAGACACTGAATTACCACCTTCCTACAGTAGTCAAAAGTATATTCTTATTTATTATGTAGTGTGTTCGCTTAATAGCAATTATATTGCTCTATTAACAAGTTATTTCAGTCCCCAAACGAACATTTAATGTTTATTTTGTTCCTTTAATAGCAAATTCGCCTATTAGCAAGCAAATTTCATGCAAAATGCAACTTACTATTACGCGAACCCCACTGTAGTTAATTGTAAGACTACTACATAAGATTACTACTATGCAATTTGTCTCTTTAGCTGGATTTAATAAAGTGTTTCCTATGAGCACACTGCGTTGCTTCCAGCCAGAAGAGCTCAGGCTTGTGGTGTGTGGAGAGCTGGTGCCGAATTGGACAAGAGAGGATCTCCTAAACTTTACAGAAGCCAAGAATGGGTACGATAAAATGAGGTGAGAATATTTTAAATTTTTTGAATGCATCACTTAACAATTTTACTCATATTAGTGCTGCATACTTGATGTTCATTGACGTTGCTATTAAATTCACACCAACAGAGAGGAAAGTAAGTCTTTCGTGTTTATTTATTTAAGTACTAGTAGGGTACAAGTTCTAGATTTTATTTGAATTTTCTAGCCAAGATGTGGTTATATTTTGATTGAATATTTAATGTTTCGTCTTAACCAATTCACAATTTTATAAAATAAAATCTCAATTTATTCTTGTTTCTCGTAACTGAGGAAACCCAGAAACTTTGTTTAGAACATCTTATTATGTAATATTAGTATTTAAATAATTCGGATTGTCAATTAGCAGCTTCTAATATGAAGCGTAACCTCTAACCTGATTATAAACCATTAACGTTATCTACGTTATGTAAATGTCCTTTCATATAAGCATTAATTAATATACTTTTAGCATGTTTATTATATGAAAATGTTGGTTATGTTTTATGAACGTGTTCATTCAGTATGCAATGTTTCTACAGGAGTTTGTCCAGTTTGCGACTGGCTCATCTTCTCTCCCGCCCGGCGGACTTGCAAACCTGCGTCCCAGACTTTGTGTTGTGCGGAAATCTACAACATACAAAGGTATCCTTCCCTCTGTCAACACGTGTTTTCATTACCTCAAGCTCCCAGAGTACAAAACGGAAGAGGAGATGCATCTTTGCCTCATGGCTGCTACCAGAGAGAAAGGCTTTCATTTGAACTAACTTGCCAATGTAATTCAGTTTATATTTTTGGATATGGCGCACAGCATCAATACATAATGATAAATGCATAATTATTATGCGATTGTTGGTATCTGATTAAGCATCACACAAATCAATCTGAAATTGTTTATGAAGCAGTTTTAAGTTATTGATTGGTCTTTTTACTTCAAACACAAGTAAGATAATATATTTTCAGTAATACTACTTCTGTTTACAGATAGTAACAATTACTTCCAATTATAGAATACTATCACCTTTTATTTGGCACTGCTTACACTTATTGTGCACAAGGTACACATGAATTATGAACGTCAAAATCTTAAAATCACGAGTTTAATTAAAGAAAATGCTAAATATAGTATACTATTAGCTTTTCAATGTTGTATATTATTTTCAATCTTTATCGTCCCAGAATGTTAAATACCCCAAACCAATTATTGAGACAGTTTTAATTCAGATTTAATTTGTTCAAACGTATAATTGAGTAAACTCAAATAAATTAATATTAGAAAGAGATCTATAAGCAAATCAATATTAATATTGATATTTAAAAAAGCAACATCCGAATAAAAGAGATTTATTTGGGAGATTAAAATTGCATTGACCCTTCTGTTAATTGATTATCTTCCAAGTTGGAAATTTGCAGACTGCCGTCATTATAAAGTGAGTTGCGAGTTCTTGATCTTGATACAAGAGTGTGTCTCCAATATGCTTAGTAGATACTCTCTTTGTCTTTCCAAACGCTCAATGTCCATCTTAATTTCTTGATTTTTTTCAGAGTATTCATCATATTTCTATAAAATAAACAAACAATTAAATATATCGAAACTACGTATGTTGTTTAGTCATAAATTGAATTATTGCTTACATATTTTGTGATACTGCTTTGCTGTTTTCTCTTCTCTCGGCACTTAGTAGCTGCTACCCGATTTCTCTCTCTTCTCAAAAATACTTTCTGAGATTCAGTAAGCGTTCCTTTCTACAAAAACGATTAGATTTATCAATAATTTTCTGAGAATTGTGGTTATGCTTATTTATGCATAATTAATTAAATAACTTACTTTTATTCTCTTTCTCTTTCCGTTAGCTGTTGGACCTTGTTGTTCTATAATTGCGATAATCTGCTTGCTCATGATATTTTTCACATCTTCTTTATTCAAGTCCTAACAAAACAAGAAGCTATAATTTCATTTTGAAATTGATAATATTAGTTTGTAACTTGAGCTGCCATTAAACTAGGCTTTATGAATTTATGAAAAAGCAATGCAATTTACCTCGCTCTCGGTTGAATCGCTGTTTGACGGAGTTGACTGAGTCGAATGCAAAATACTTGAATTCATTTCGCTCTGGAGGCCGACTTGGTTTGTGTTGTACGCATCGTTGGAAGTCGGATAGTAGCACATATTCTGTGGCGGGGTGTGGAACGGAGAAATATCTTGTGGAGAATCTGGTTGGTCAATGCAGTAGGAATTTTGGCTCAACGGCGTACAAGGAGGCATATAGGAAACTGCGGGGGGCTCATTTATATAATTATGAGACGGGAGATTTAACGGGCTGGGATATCTTTGTGCGAGAGCCCTCTGGGGTAGGTAGGGGGAACAGTTGAATTCGGACCGAGAAGGGTACATTGGGGGTTGGTAGTACATCCCCATATCGTTGTTCATTCGGAGATAATGGTCGCCTTGATAATAGGGTATGTCAACCATTTTATTTTATTGTGTAAATTTAAAGCGTGTATAAAAATTTAATACAAAATATTAAATAAAAGCTCTGCTCGTTACGAGTGATCTGAGTTGAGAGTATTTATAGATATGCTGTCAGTAGCAAGACTCGTGCAGTAAGATAATGACCTCAAGTTGGTTATGATTACTATTATTACAGCTATTTAGAATATCTATTTGCCGAAGTATTTCAGAATATTTACTTTGACACAATAATTTTACTTTCGTTTTTTCAGTTGAAAAACATAATTTAGCTATATTTAGATTTAGAAATGAAAACAAATTTTCAGTATCATGTATTTAAATGACATTATTTATATAGAGTCATTTCATAATATGGAACAGTAATTGCTTTTCTACAGGAAAGCCTTATTATTTACTTTAAAATTTCACTTGTAAATTTAACGTTTTTACTAGAGTAAGAAAACTAATAACATACTTGCTTACCTTTCAACGCATATTAGATGGCGACAAGTGATAGAATTGTGTTGAATAAGCTCTCACATTTTGGCTGCCTGTTGCGTATTGTTCTGTTGGGAGAGTATGGCGTAGGTTGCAAAACTATAATGAAACATTTCACCACCAATTCCTCAACTAGTATTTTATATAGAGATTGCGAGGTCGCGATTGATGGTATAAATGTAAAAATATTGTTGTTTCATTGGAGGAACCTCAGTGAAGGGAGGAGTCTTATGACTCTTGAGTCTTGGGGTAAGATGCTACACGGGGCAGTTCTTGTTTTTGATGTGACGAATCCGATAACCCTCGGAGGAATAGAAAAGTATCTAGCAAAACTAAGTCACCTCTCATCCTGTGCTAAAGTTATAATCGGTAACAAAATGGATCTTCTATCCAATCCTATGTCTCCAATATTGTTAGAAGGAAAGGAAATTGCTATAAAAAACGAATTGCCTTTTTTCCTCACAAGTGCTCTCACAGGAGAGAACGTAGAACAGGTTTTAATCACCTTAGCAGCAGAAGCATTAGTTAGTGTTGGCAAGAGAGTTCTACCGCCGTTATACATTCAAGATCCTACTGGACCTCCGGATGCATATATTATGTCTGACAAGAGTGACTCTGTGACTGGGGAGACACATAATACAGAGGACACTATTTTACTGCATGAGAATAGAGAAGTAACACAATCGAACTGTTGCAAATATAGTTAGCAAATAAGTTCATTTCAACAGCTGTTTATGTTATTAAACGTATACGATCTGTATATTTGTTTATGTTAATTGGTTGCATAACATTGTGACTATTTACGTTTGACGACTACTTATTTTATGATTTCTATGTATTATTCATTAAATAGTACGATGGATATAAACAATGAGCATACAAAAGTCGGGTAGATTGTCAAGACAATTAAACTTATAGTAATTGTTTATACTTAAGGAAGTCAAAATAACCATTGTTATGTTTTAGGAAATTATCATTTCAATTCAGGCTAATTTTATTCATGATTCTCCTTCGAGCACTGTCACACGTAGTCATACCTCACCGTATTACAGCATTAATAAATCTTATTACAAGACAAATATGAAAATTATTTTCTTGCATCTCGCATAGATCGTATGGTAGGTACAAGCGAGTTCTGCGAATTATTCAAAACAAGCATGACCTCTCACTTGGGTCGGTCATTATTGCAAGTAAATATTCTTGACTGCTGCTGGAATTACTAAATTTAACCTCAACTCATGAATATACATTACGATGACAATTGCCTTCTAGAAAGATAAGAATACGTAATATAGAAATTTATAGTTCATGTTTATATATATTCATAAATTCTATTATTTCCTAATAATAGCATGAGTAACCAAGTAAAGAACAAAAGAGCTACAGTTGCCAACATAAGGCTGGGGGAGTGTATTATGAGCTTGAAATCTGTGCTATCATAATTATGTTAAGAATTTGACCTTGGGGGTCATAAGAATGCCTTCTCTCGTAGGAAGATGTTGATCGTATAAATTGATTATAAAAGTGTGTGATTCTAATAATAATACTGGTTGTATTATTTTCTCTAATTAATTATTCACACTGAGTTATAAACAGGTAATTTATACGTGACTGAAGTATCGTATCACTTAATTAATAATCGAGAGCTGATAAACAGGAGTTACTAATTAAACGCTTCAAGGCTTTTAGTTCAAATACGTTTGGAATCAATTACCTGTGAACTACAGTATTCAGACTAAGTGAGTTTCTCAGTTAGTTACCAAACAATAAAGCTATTAATTAGCTGGGATGTTGCACATTGTTGATAATCTGATTATACAATTAGCAATCTGTTATTTCCATCTAGACTCTAGAGAAGAACACTACTCATAGTATCACGGCATTGGACTAGAAATTTAAATGTTAAAATATAATCGCAATTAATTAACTATCCTAAAAAGGAAAATGCTAATCAATATAAAGATTAGTTAATTAAGTACTAGATCTTCCTAACAGAATTAGCAGTTCAATGCAATTAATGTTAAACACTCGTAAGAAACGGGTTTATTACTGTGCTTTCACAATTAGGAATATAACAGATTATTACTTGACTAAAGGGATCGTTCCTTATTTAAATTTATCAAAATTATCAACAACCAAAAGTGTAACTTAATTTTTTTTAAACATTTTATCGTTAGAACATAGAAGCCAATTTTTCTATAATTATGCTGGGCGAATGGAACATTAACTATAGTGTAATGGTAAAGTACGTGAATCTAACAAAGAACATATTTCATCAAACCAGTTACAATTTATTGATATAAGAGATATGAATCATATGATCTACAAAGAACCGAGTATTTAGATATAAATGAAAACTGTTGGTCAAGACAATATTCTTTTCAGCTTTTTATTTATCTCCTTCTCTTCCTCTAACAGTTCGTTTGCATACTGTTTGTAACTCTGGTGTTTGCTCTCCAGTGAGGTGTGTTCCTGCTTAACTCTTTCTAGCTCTTCTCTCAGGTGTGCGACTTGTAAATCTCTGTTTACTTTCTCTGCTTCTGATTTGAACCGGTTTTCAGCAGCTCTCCTCTTCTCATCGCACTCTCTCACTTGGATTCGCAAATTCTCCAAATCTGTATACGAAGTGCTCAGCTGCTCTTCCAACTCTCTGCTCCTTAGCTCTATATTTTTCCTTTCTGCTTCTGTTGATTTGAGTTCCCTTTTCAACTCAATATTCTCAATCTCAGTTTTCTCCTTTAGTCTATTCAAACTATCTACTTTGTTCTCACAATGCAGTGCTCTGACGTCAGTATCCTTTCTAGCGGTTTCTAACTCAGACTTGAGTGCTAACTCACTGTTTGAGAGACAGCCGACTGTTCTATTTAGCTCGGCTCCTTGTACAGAGAGGCTAGAGTTAGTTACTTCTAAGTTTGCTATTTTAATCTGTAACTTTTGTATTTCTTCAGACTTCTCTTCTGACTCCTTGTCTGCTGTTTGCAAACACTGTTTTTGAGTTAAACTTAATTCCAACTCTTTGCTTGAGAGAGACTGTCTCAGCTGTTCGCTCTCCCGCTTGTACCCCTTCATCAGTTCGATCATCTCGCAGTGATTAGCTGCAAGGATATCAAACCGATCTCTCAATATATATTTAGCTTTCTGCTCCTGCGCCAGTCTAACACTCAACTGACTGCTGCTCTCCTCGATCTTCTCCAACTCACTTCTCATTGTATCGTTATCTTTGCCCCGACTCGTGACCTCACATTTCAGTGAGCAGATAACGTCTAGCTGCTGCTCTACCCTCAGCTTAAGTTTCGTCTCGTCGTCTATACAAGCCAGAGCCTGTCGGCTTACCATGTTTGTACTAGTGTGAGAGCAATGCAAGTATTCTACAGGGGCATCTCCCTGACCTAGCATTTTCTAGGAAGTTTATTGCACTTACTTACTCAACTGAATGTAATTGTCTCTAACACCCAGCTTTTATTTAATTAACTGGATATAGAAATTATACAATAATATTTCGAAAAGATGTGTTCTCTATCGAGCCACGAGCTCGAATCATAAGTTGGAATTATAGAGCCTGTGACTTTAATTTGACCGAACAAATATGCAAATGCACACGAGACATTAATGGGTATAAGTTCGCATGACTCTATTGCAGAATTTTGACTCAACTCATTTGCAAAGTGTAAACAAAAGACGAATATTATTAACGTGCAATCATTGCGAGAATACTACCTGTCAGACCTCAAGATATCTAGTCCAGAATATCGGATCTAGAAAGTATTGATTATTTTATGTTATTGTATTTTTCAGTAATTATGTCTCTTGCTTTATTTGTTGACAATTTAGCGTGCGATATTTATTTAGAATTTAGAGTTTGCATTAGCAATATACGATTATAATCCAGAGTCATTGTTTACAGATCCGTGATTAAAATATACTAATATCAGGCCCGACGTATAAGGTTTTAGAGGGGCGTTTTAATTCAACTTGTTTTATTTATGTTTTGCAACATTTGTCAGTGTTTATAAGCGAAATCAAACAAATAATTAACATACACTTAAAACCTAGTATTTTTAATACAGTCTGAGTAATGGAAGAATCCGATTCGCCGAGTGAGCACGACTTAATGGACGATTGGGAGGCAAACTCCACAGACAGCGAGGACAGAGATCTCCGAGACAGGTTCTCGCGGGGAGACCTGAAGTCAGGGCATCTGTATAGGCAGCAGCAGACCGAACACAACACGCCGGACTATGCTAAAACTATCAACAACATATCTGGTATCAAGAAATCCATGCAAAGTCTGAAACAAGGGTATCCCGAGCAATGGATAGAACGCATGTCTGTTAACGTTCCGTTAGTTTCTGTCGATGATGGAGAAAATAAAACCAAACAGACAGAATTAAATGTACAGGACGATTTTAACCGCGAGTTAAGTTTCTATCAACAAGCGCAGAAGGGAGTAATAAATGCGTTCGATAAGCTGAAGGGTATGGGAGTGGAAACCGAGCGACCAGAAGATTATTTCGCAGAAATGCTAAAATCTGAGGCGCACATGCAGCGCATACGAGAGAGACTTGTGACTCAGGAGAAAATCGAAGTTTCGCGAGAGAAGGCGAAGAAGGATAGGGAGAATCGTAAAAAGTTGAAGGCCGAGAGGAAAATGGGTAAAAACAAACTGAAGTCAGGTCGGTCCGGCGGTTTCATGACCGCAGGAGAGGAGTTGGAGGTAGAGGGAAGCAAGGAGAAAGGTGTGAAAAAGCGAAACTCCCAAGAACACCAAACTAAGTCACCCAGAAAGAAACTCCCAATCAAAGGCAAGCTTGATAGAAGCAGTGGCATGAGCAACAAGAGAAGAGACTGGAAGGATCAAAAGTTCGGGTTTGGTGGGAAAACCGGACGCGATAAGAAGAGAAATTCAGCTCAGTCTTCTGCTGACATGTCCGGATTTAAATCTTACAAGAATAGCAAGCCCCCTCTCAAGAGGAACAAGGGGAACATGAACAAGCGCCCTGGGAAACTTAGGAGAAAGCAGATTCAAGTGAAAAGAGCGAGAAAGTAATATTCATTTTAGAGATATATTGTAGAACGCCAGTTATTATAAACATGAGTAGATGCGATTATATTAATATACCATAGTTCAGGGTTTTCTTTAAGAACGATCTTGGTGTAAATTTTGCACCAAGATTTTGGGAGTTTGACCACGATTGGGTCGGCCGCGGCCGCTGCAGTATTGAGTTACACCAAGGACTCAACCTTTTAAAAAAACCCTGCCATAGTTATACGTAGACGGATAATAACAAATAACCACACTACTTCATTGCTAAAGTAGTACAACTACGGTTACATCCATTAATTCGAACTATCGAGAGAAAAATAAATTTGGTCGAATTATCGAATGTTCAAAATAGCGGATGTTTACTGTATGATAACAAGGTTGCCCATCTGTATCTTTGTAATCAGAAAACCTTAGAATGACACAACACTATGGATAAATGGAACAACAATTTTTCTATAATTAAACTATAAATTATAGACTATAACGTTGTTATTGAGAATTGGACGCCCCTTAATAATTAGCGCTTGAATTTTATGTATCAACATAGCATTCTATACTCTAAGGCAATGCCGCGGTTGAATGGACTTGGACCATGGATGAACTAGTATAGTCAACTAAATATATGCAATGCAATTATTCTTCGAAATAAGTAATCCAGGGTGCTTCTACTTATATAATTGTTTTATATAAAGGTAGTCATGTACAAGACGCATATTTTTGAGGTGCCACTTGTCGAAATGACGTCACCGTATTATCTAATAGGCAAAATATGCCAAAACTTTGAACGCATGTAAAATGTTCAATTTCGCTTTTTCAAACAAATTGGTGTGATTAACCCATCTAGGAGCTATTTTACATAAAATATCTCAGAATCAGTTAAGGATTGTTATCACATTCCTCTGTTGCCTTGGAAACGTGAATTCAATGATTGAGGTAATATCTCGAGTAGGAATATAGTCACAGCTTAGTCAATGGATCCAATCGATAGCCCGTCCTTAACTTCCTATTCAATGATAATACATTTCGATGCTCTATCTCCAACCAATTTTATGTAAAACGTGTATAATCATTTGATTGTATTTTACAATAATCACAAATCTGAGAAAATTGGTTGGAGATAGAGCATCGAAATGTATTATCATTGAATAGGAAGTTAAGGACGGGCTATCGATTGGACCCATTGACTAAGCTGTGACTATATTCCTACTCGAGATATTACCTCAATCATTGAATTCACGTTTCCAAGGCAACAGAGGAATGTGATAACATTCCTTAACTGATTCTGAGATATTTTATGTAAAATAGCTCCTAGATGGGTTAATCACACCAATTTGTTTGAAAAAGCGAAATTGAACATTTTACATGCGTTCAAAGTTTTGGAATATTTTGCCTATTATATAATACGGTGACGTCATTTCGACAAGTGGCACCTCAAAAAATATGCGTCTTGTACATGACCACCTTTATATAAAACATTTACATAAGTAGAAGCACCCTGGATTACTTATTTCGAAGAATAATTGCATTGCATATATTTAGTTGACTATACTAGTTCATCCATGGTCCAAGTCCATTCAACCGCGGCATTGCCTTAGAGTATAGAATGCTATGGTATCAAATATATACAGTAGAACCTCGTTAGTAGGAACACGGTTGATACGAATTTCCGGATAAGCCGAACAGATA
The DNA here is from genome assembly GCA_028753945.1 of Hexactinellida sp. DTS-2022. Lineage (NCBI taxonomy): Eukaryota > Metazoa > Porifera > Hexactinellida > Hexactinellida sp. DTS-2022. The sequence goes on along the minus strand of JAPNXP010000018.1, from coordinate 1,179,751 downwards.
TTTACACAAAATCAAGTCCCTACAATGGCTATTCAATTGGTATTACTCCGGATAAGACGAACAATTTTGGACCGTCCGTTGGTGTTCGTATTAACGAGGTTCTACTGTAATAGTTTTAAATTACGTGTATGAAGTGTGTAATTACCCGTTTGTATCAAACCTTGTAACGCTTGTTAATAGTACGAATTTCAAAAAAGGCGAAACAAGTTCAGAGTCTCCCGGGTGTTTTGATTAATTAAATACAAATGCTACAAGTTCTTGTTAGTTTGTCCAACTCAAATTTATAAACAACAGTGTCCAAAAACCGATAAATTTCATTAAAATAGTTGAGAAATGCACATAGTATACATAATATTCAATCACTAAATATTAACACAAAATACGTACATACAATAAAACAATATGTAATTTAACTAAACCCATCAAAGCAATGCGACTAATATTGAAAAGTAATACGAGATAAAGTACTAAAAGCAAACTGGCTAAAATGGAATTACCACATACACAATTGTCCAATATATACAAGCTAAATAGTACCCCGATTGAATATTTACAGACATTTACTATACAATACTATGCAGGCAGTGATTAATCAAGTAAACGTCCCGCCAGCAATTTCGATTATGTTTTGGTTCAAAATGAAACTTTTCACTGCGTCGAATATCTTCCCCATGGCATCAGTGTCGGTCGCGCAGGTGAAATGAGTGCAGAGTGCGTCCCCCCGGGTCCCATACACCTCTTTGAACATTTGTTTTATATAATTGCTGGCCGCCTTAACCTCGCCCTTGGCTCCGTCGTAAGGAAAGTAGTCCTCCAGATGAGAAGTCTTGATTTTCTTCTCGAAAAGATCTTTCTTGTTGAAGAACACTACCATTGCAGCGTTCTTGAACCATGGATACCGGATGATGGTCTCGAACAGTTGCAGACTCTCCAACAGTCGATTGTCGTCTTCGTCCGTCTCTGCCAGGACCTGGTCATACTCGCTGATGGCAGTCAGGAATATCACGCTCTGCACATTCTCGAAGGAGGAGATCCACTTTCTCCGCTCCCCCCGCTGGCCCCCCACGTCCACCATGAGGAAGTTCTGACCATGGATGTTGAAGTTGTACTCGTGCACCCCTACGGTCTTGAGTCGCACGCGCACAATGTCGTCTCGCGTCGGGTTGTAGTCCGACTCCTTGACGCGGTCCAGAGCGTCCAGGAAATACTCGGCTGAGTCTGAAATCTGGAATTTGTTTCTCTTCTCGAAGCAATCCTTCACACCTATGGGAGCAATTGTATCAGCTGATTACACTCATAGCTACACAAGGGATATATATAGTTTTGTTGGGATATGTTGGTCCAGACAGTATTGCAAATTAGCGGAGTAGGTTATACTAAATCTATTGGCATCTCATCTCATGGTAGTAATTACATTTCGCGGATTTTGACACCTCAATAGTGTTAGTAGCGTAGTATTTATAAGAAGTATTACCTTTGTCTTTCCAGAAGTTTTTGATAAAACTGTAGTCCTCGAGGGAGAGCTGGGCGGGCGGGTTCTCGTAGTCTATCTCCATGAACCTGTCGACCTCTGCCTGGTTGGGTTTCATCTCGTACTCCAGCTCCAACAGGTCCATCGCGTCGACTAGCACCTGCACTGCTATGTAAATATTTCGGTAGACGAGAGTCCGGAAAACATCTAATTCTGCCTGTGAGTAGGGCTTGCCGTGTAGGATTCGCATTTGTTTTATGAAAGTAGTTTTCCCAGACTCCCCCGTCCCGAGTAACAGAAGTTTCTTTGTGTTCTTTAGGTCTTTCTTGTGCTTCTTGAGATCTCGCTGGATCTGTTGGTTCACCTCCTTGGCATGTCTCTCCTCCGGCGTCCCAAAACAACTCATCACACCTAACTAGCTAATTCGCAGAAATAAGAATATCTATAATGACTAATACCCAATATAACTAACAAGCTATGGTATCCGACTGCCCCTTGGTTCCCAAATTGGAGTTGAGTTGTATAATTTATATACTCCACTTTATTCTAGTCTGGTCATAATAAGGAAAATCTATCTTATAATTATTAGAATTCAAAGCCTATTTTCAAGTTGACGAGGATAAAATTGTAAGACGAGTATACTTATCCTGTATAAATTGGTTCGTTGGTAGGTTGCTCTATTTCCATGATTGCTCTAGGCTATCGTGTTCCAATTCAAATTTATTAGAATTAGTATCAAAGTGGTTTGTGTAACTATAATATACTTACCTCTACTGATGCAAATCAGATATCTCCATAAATTAGAACCTCAAAGAGGTGAGTAATTAATAGAATTATTATTAACAATGTTTTTCTGTAAATATTAAAACGATGACACAATTGGGTGCAGCCGAAATTTGCTTTGGAATTGAATGTTATCGTTTATATAATTCCATAATAGAGATAATGCAAAGCTGTAATACAATTTAACTATAAGCAAATAAAGTTACAAAAATTAGGACTTGTTTTGAAGTTATCAAAAAGTTATCAAAAGCATAGACATATTTTATGTCTTAACACTATCAAGGGCGTAGCCAAACTTTAGAAATCAGGCGATTTAGCAATTTACGTTCCGTAAGTTAGGTGTGTAAAAATAATCACTCAATTCAATTCTGCCAATTTGCAATACAAACTGCATCTGAAATTCTGAATTACAATAATTTGAAGTCATCACGTTGTACAAAAATTGCTTTCAGAGTGCTAATTAGGTTGCATTCTTTCAGTATATCGTAATTGGTAAAAGTCAAGTGATGATTACCGATATCAAAGATATAGGCAGTTTTGTAGCTATAAATCAAGGATGAAATACCTGATCTGTTTGTTGTGTTAGAATTTAGATTCTTCCCACTATGTAGTTATATTTCTGAGTACCGTATTGCTTCGAATAAGTGCTCGGCGCTTACTGTTTTCGTGGGTCAAAATATCTTGATTTTTTTTGAAAAATCCAGAAAATATTATTTAGGTCGGTTCTAATGGTTCTCACCGACAGTATACATACTGAAGTTACCAAAATCAATAGATTTACACTCCACTGATCAACTAATGTCGTTTTTATTGACCCGCCGCTTATTCAGGGAAATACGGTAATCAATGTTGTAGTATACACTAATTTTCGTAATTACTTTGGATTGCATTATATTTGTTGTTTAGGCTGTCTCTGAGCTAGTCATACTATCCACACATGAACACTGTGTACAAGAACATGACACCTCAGACTAGCCAGGTGAAAGGGACCGCACCACTGCCAGAGATCGCTAAGCCGAAGAACAGAATTCCTAAAATTGCCAGCTTCATATTTGGTGGTTTAGCAGGGTGAGTGAGCTTATTACTTTTACTGTGCTGACTACTATTGGGCCAGTATTGAAATTACTGCTTTTATTATTATTTTCCGTAGACTGTGCCCTGCCCACACCTTATAGATTGAGGGCTGAAAGTTGGTATGTAGGTGCGGAGTGGCACTTGGGGTACGATTTTTGTTCTACTTGAGCTTAGGGACTCATTTGATATTCAATGAGGTCCAACACTGCACTGTTACTGACAATTAGATAATAGATTATATAAAAATATAGTCGTATATTATAAAATAGGAAAAGCTGAATTTATCATTTCCGAAGAATAAAATAGGGTGCAATTTCAGTTATACTGAGTCCTTCTTTCAGTGTATCTGAGAATTGCAAACTCAACAGTCGATAATACTCATAAATATACTAAATGAGAACTAATTTCTATGTATTATTACAAGTTATTTGTTAGACACAACAACAATAAACATATTTGGATCGATTTGTTAATTTTGTTTCCATAATTGTCACTACTTAGCAATATTTTGTTGTTGAATTGTGATCATTTTATTATATAATTTCTGTGTAGAATAGCATATACTATGTACTATGTATGTGTATTTGTAGGATGGGTGCAACTTGTTTCGTACAACCAACTGATGTTCTAAAAAACAGAATGCAAATGACAGGTATACTAATATTACAGCATTTTGGAAGTTGGATATATTTCTGTTCAATATAGCGAAACATATAACGATTTGCAAACTTTAATAATACAACTTTTACGTACCTTCTAACTAGTCATCTAATTTTTGCTACAACTACATTGAACCTTCCCTTCGCTAATCGGAACAGGATTGTAACAAATAAAAATATATAATTATTCCGATTAATGAATCTGTTCGAATTAGTAAAGTTCATTAATATTGGAAATATTTGTCAAAATTGTAGTAGTTTGCATTTTATCGCATTATAATTTACCAATTACCAGTTTATTACCCTTCATCAAATATAATACTTATGTAACATTAACAGGCGAGTTGGGAGCGAAGAGTCAGTACAAGAACACTTTGGACGCTTGCATTAAGATATCGAGAGCCGAGGGCGTGCCAGCTCTGTGGAGCGGGTAAATACACACCTAATTAGGATGATACTACATACAGTAGAACCTCGTTTGTACGAACACGGTTATCACGAATTTCCGGATAAGACAAACAAACAGTTCCACAAAGTTAGGTCCCTACAATGGCTATTCAATGGGTATTACTCCGGTTACTTAATACGAACTCCGGATAAAGCGAACAAATTTTTACCGTCCGTTGGAGTTCGTATTAACGAGGTTCTAATGTAGTGAATAGATAATATTACTGTAAAGTCTGTAATTAGTGGTACATAGTATATCCTATTGATAGACTCACAGCTGGTTTAATGAGACAGGCTACCTACACTACTGGGAGAATGGGAGTATATACAACTTTATTTGATCACTTCACAAGGTATACTCTACTAGAAACTATAATAATACGTAATTCATTCTCTCTCTGTACTTAGTGAAGATGGAACACCTCCTAACATATTTATGAAGTGTTTAATAGGTATGTGTTATAATTATAATAAGTATTAAAGCTGCTAGTATAATCTCTCTTCTTATAGGCGGCATAGCAGGTTCTTTCGGAGCCATATTCGGTACCCCTGCCGACGTGGTGCTAGTGAGAATGTGCTTAGACGGACGGTAAGAGACATAGGATATATATGTATATCCAGGAGCGCGCCATACGCCTAGAGGCGTGTAAATTGGGATATGTTTGCGTTTAGGAGCGCGAAAACTGCCGAAAGTCCCCATAGATAATACAAAACTGACCTTTTAGGCGTAGAAAATTCATACTCTAGTCCTGTATAATACCCTGCATAAGATCAATTGGGATATTATAACTTTAATCTAATATTCGGTAGACTTCCCTTGAAAGAGAGGAGGGGCTACAAGAATGTGTTCGATGGTTTCTCCAAAATCTCTAAGCGAGAAGGCGTATCTACTCTGCTAACAGTAAGTGGGATCACTTTTGCATATTTGTATTATATTACTTAGCAACGTCAATTTATAGTAATTATGTCATTTTAATATTTTTTAGCTAATCGTCTCTTCGTCACTATAGGGATGGAGACCCACTGTAGTGCGAGCTATTTTCTCAAACGCATCGCAACTAGCTTCCTATTCACAAGCCAAACAGTTCCTTATACAAAACGGTGGGTAGATAATATTAATACTAACTGAATGTATAATGTTTGTATATCTATCTCTACAGAGTTTATGAAGGATAATATCTACTGTCACTTTGCGAGTAGTTTGTTTGCTGGAGGGATGGCTACAATAGCTACCATGCCAGTGGATATTTGCAAAACTAGGTAATTCTCATTGCTAATTCATTGATTGAATTTAGAATACCTGAGTAATAATTCAATGTGTATAATAGAATTCAAAATCAGAAAATACTTGATGGACATCCTACTTATAACAGTGCTTTAGTGAGTATATAATTATTTTTAAATATATGTGATATTATTAATTACTGTGAAACACCTCGATGGAATATATATGCGTCCATGACTTGTTAGTTTATATAGAGGTGTTTTATAAACCAAAATTTGTTGAAAAACTGTATATAGGATTTTGGCCCGGAAAATGTGTCCCTTATTTAGAAGTGTCAGTATAGGAGGTTTACTGTGAATGAATTTTAGGATGTATTCGTAAAAACAATTAAAACAGAAGGATTTTTCAGTTTATGGAAAGGATCCCTCGCCTATTTTATACGTGTGGGCCCGCATACAATTCTCTTATTCGTATTCCTGGAGAAAATGAAATACTACTACTTACAGTACAGTAACAGAGACTGAAATACATACGTATAAACTCAAGCTGGAGACATAATATTTGAAGCACTCTCTCAGTACAACCTGCTCACTTAGTATTGTGTTATACTGTACACTACAATCAATAGATATAACCATTACGTGTGCAGTGAACATTTGTAACCGATTAATTTAAATGTAATTTGTTTTAGTACTTTTCTCAATGATTAGTATGTTTATTATTATTTTCTTAAACTGGGAAGGTATACATTGGTAGAACGATAATACAATATTCAAATAATAGCTTTATTATTTATATTTGTATAACGAACTGAGAGAATGGACCTTATAGTGGACGGGTGGTTTCATGAGAAGAGTCCGATGTGGCCGCACCAGGCTACATCTCTAGAAGTGAGTGAGGTGTTGGCTAGCGAGAGATCCAAGTACCAGAGCATATTGCTATTCAGGAACCCTGTGTTCGGGGCTGTGCTCGTATTGGACGGGGTCATACAGCTCACGGAGAAGGACGAGAGGATATACAACGAGAATATCGTGCACATCCCTCTCATGTCGCACCCCGACCCAAAGCGGGTGCTAATAATAGGCGGCGGGGACGGGGGCGCGCTGAGAGAAGCCGTCAAACATTCCAGCGTCGAGGAGGTAGTCATGTGTGAGATCGATGAGCGCGTCATCGAGCTGTCTAAGGAGTTCCTGCCTGGCTTATCAGCTGGCTTCTCGCATCCGAAAGCTACGGTTATAGTCTCTGACGCGGTACAGTATGTAAAGGCATGCGATGACAGTTCCTTTGACGTCATAATCTCGGACACGTCGGACCCAGTGGGCCCAGCGGAATCCCTATTCGAGAAGGCGCACTGCGCTCTCCTGGAGCGCGCGCTGCGGCCTGATGGCATTCTCTGTTCACAGGGTGGATGCATATGGTTTGATATGCCCATGATAAAGAAAATGATGAAATTCTCTCGCGAGCTCTTCCCTAGAGTCGAGTATGCAACTTTCAGCATACCTACGTACCCATATGGTTCCCTTGGTTTTCTGCTGTGTAGCAAATCAGCTGATACCTGTTTCAAAGAGCCACTGAGGAGTTTCTCAAAGGAAGAGCTGGATAAACTGGGAATACAGATTTATAGTAAGGACTACCACAGGGGATCATTTCTAACAATCCCACACTACATACAGAAGGAAATGTAGTGCACGCTTGGTAACCTAAAGTCACTTAGTTATTTTATAATTTGTATTATTAGGTTCTTACGAATTAAATGGTGAGAATAACAAATTCCGCTTATTAATATACAGTCAACTCTCGTTATAACGAAGTGCTTGGGACCTGTAAATTCCTACGTTATATCCGGATATTCGTTATAAGCAGATAATAATTAGCGCATCTAGTGCGGGGTGGAAATATCAATTTCGTTATAAGCGGGCGCGCGGGTATTTCGTTATATCCAACTTCGTTATAACGGGAGTTCAGTAAGTTCACTTGTAAGTTGTAATTGTAACAATCAAATAGGTGTAAATAAAGCACCATTAATTCTCCAATTTGCTGCATTATAAAACTAACCCACAATTTATTTCCCAAGCATTTCTTCTTATTTCCTAAAGCACTTTAGATGCTGTCTCTATGATTATATTGTAGTAGCGAACTGCAGTCTCGTAGATTCAATGAGGACAACCCGGACATGCATTGTATGAGAGACCCGTTATACAAATATAAAATAGTTGGGTAACCTATATTGTTACAAATATTAATTGCGAAATGTTACCATAGCGTTTACAAACGCAAAGGAATAGTTACCGTATATGTGTTATGGGAGATGTTGTCAATCGGGAGATGTTGTCGAATCGCCAACATCTCCCGCGGGAGATGTTGGCGATTTAGCATTATGGCTTCAGTTGTTTATAATTATGGTTTCTATTATTATAATATATATTATTAGTTAGCTAACTTATAATTTAGTTATCTAATTTCTCATATACAGTAGAACCTCGTTAATACGAACACCAACGGACGGTAAAAATCTGTTCGCTTTATCCGGAGTTCGTATTAAAGGAGTAATACCCATTCAATAGCCATTGTAGGGACCTGATTTTGTGGATCTGTTTGTTCGTCTTATCCGGAAATTCGTATTAAATGTGTTCGTACTAACGAGGTTATACTGTACGTAGTAATTAACCTGCAAAATACAAAGGTTTATCTTCAATATCTTGTATATTTATACTCAATAAATTTTTTGTCCGGAATTGATTGAGGAACTGGTAAGAGCTACAGACTTTGCATGGGTGTCGGAAATACCCATCTATAAACAACTTAGAATATCTAAGAGAAGTATCAACGACTTTGTACATTTGTTTGTTTGTTTTGTTTTGACATATTTGTTCCGGCTGCAAATTGATTCCGGTCATAAATTGTTCGTTTAACAAATTAGTCCAGAACTATTTAGAGTATATATCAATTCTATGGCATGGCATGGGTTTGTCTATTGCATAGCAAATTCGTTCCGGTTTAATTTATACCAGTAATCACACTTAGACGGTTTCTGTATGCAACACATAAGTGGCACTTTTGTAATTACCACCCAAATTTACAATTTTCCAGATTCAACTATGTACCATCATAATCACATTTGAAAAACTTTGCTTAGGTTCAGTATTAAGAAAATCATGTACTCTCGGCCTCTGGGAAGCATAAATATCAAGTTTGAAACCGCTCGAACCAATATCAGTATTCATGAATAGTTGCCCTACCGAATACGAATACTGATATTCGGTTGAGTAACCGAATACTGATAATGATAATATTCGGTTCCTTCAACTGAATACGAATACTGATGATGTTCGCTTCTTTAAACCTAGTACTAATACTGATAATCTTTGGTGCCCTAACCGAATATACGAATACTTATAATATTCGGCTGCAATAACCGAATATGAATACTGATGATATTCGGTCGGGCAACCGAATACTAATAATGATATCAGGGTTGGCAAACAAATATCAACTATTCGGCAAATAATATTCGGTTGAACCAAATATATCAGTATTCGGTTGCAACCTTGATAAATACGTATTATCTGTGTGTACGTACTAACTGAATTAACCTTAGAAATAGGGTTTATAGTTTCGGGATTTCGGATTAAGATGCTATCTAATCTCGGGATTATTAATACAAGGTATGTATGATATTTTACTGGATTAATATTAAACAAGTCGTCTTTATTATACCAGCTTAGTTCTTAAACAGTCAGTATGAAAACGAATTTCGAATTTACAATTTATAATAGGAATATGGTGAACTCTAGTAGAGATGCACCGGATCCACTTTTTTGAGATCCGGTCGGATCTGGTATATCCTTAAACTATTGTTATAACGAAGTGCTTGGGATCTGTAAATTCCTTCGTTATATCCGGATAATAATTAATGCATTTAGGCGGGAGAAAATCTCCAATTCGTTGAAAGCAGTTATTTCGGTATATCCGACTTCGTTACAACGGGAGTTCACTGTATTTATTGTTATCATTGACACAAAACAAAAAAATTCAAAATTGCAGCTGTGCCGACGCATGTTCCTTTTGTGGCACTATATTTTGGTGGTGGTTTATTGATAGTGCCTCCAAAGGAACACGCTTGTGGCACAGCTGCAATTTTGGATTTTTTTCGCCATGTCATGAACACCTCATAGTGTTTAGTCTCATTTAACAAGTTGTACGGGACAAAGGAACCATTGTTGATTTTAAATTATTTCTATCTTGAACCATCTTGGGTTTAATGCCATTCATTCATTATGTATAGATAATAAATGATATAAATAGTTAATTATTTTAGCAATGTGAGTTGAGTGGAGTTAAGTAAACAAATTTCCAATTTAATTTAATTTGCTTTAATCCATTGAATATTAATATACTGTTTAAAATTGGAAATCAGCATACTTGTTTACTTAGAATGACAAAAGGGATCTAGTTTATATTCCTATTATAACCCCCTATCACTCTAATACAATTCGACCACCAAACACGCACACAGACGAATAGTCATTTAATAGATATTCCATTTCATTAATCCATTGTTTGTATATCAGTCATCGTTTTAAAATTGAAATCAGCATACTCGCTTACTTTGAATGACATATGGGATTAAGTTTATATTTCCATTATACGTAAATGCTTTATAAACCCCCCCCCCCCCCCTTACACTCTAATACATTTCGGGCACCAAGCACACAAATAGACAAATATTTATACAAATAGATATCCCATCTCATTAATCCATTGTTTGAATATCAGAAATCGTTCTGAAATTGAATAACTGTTGAGTGAAATTGAATTTTCATATAGGAGAAAACTTTAATACAACTATTGTATTAGAAATCGATTTATATACTTATGAATCAAATTGAATTATTCATATAAATAGAATAAATTATTGTAACTATGATATCAGAAATAGATTTGTATAGTAATAGCTATTGAATGTAAATTAGTTATTCATATATACTAGAATTCTTTATTGTGATTATAATATCAACAATAACTTGAATCGAAATAACACTGAATCTAATTGAATTATTCATAAATATTAAATAGTAGTTATTCATCGAAACCACGAAATAATTGCATAATTGAATATTAATGATTTTGCGATTTTAGAAAGTTAAGGGTGAATTGTGGCAACTTTGAGCCTAATTCTCAGGAAAATGAGGACGGATTAATAAAATCGTGAAGAGCTATCAGTTGCAAAATACTTTTCTGATACTAATGATTCAAAAAAAATTGTTGTTATTGCATTTATTTTCTTGTGGGACAAAAAAAGCTAAAAGTCCCGTTAAAAATTTTCCCAAGTCGAAATTGAAAAATCAGGCCACGAAGTGCACATTAATCAACAACCAGACACCTATCCTGAAAATCTCAGAGCTCTAGCACTTATGGTTTAGCCTGGGGAGGCGACACGGAGAAAAAAAAAAAATCCAAAATTGCAGCTGTGCCGACGCATGTTCCTTTTGTGGCACTATATTTGGTGGTGGTTTATTGATAGTGCCTCCAAAGGAACACGCTGTCGGCACAGCTGCAATTTTGGATTTTTTTCGCCATGTCATGAACGCCTCATAGTGTTTAGTCTCATTTAACAAGTTGTACGGGATAAAGGAACCATTGTTGATTTTAAATTATTTCTATCTTGAACCATCTTGGGTTTAATGTCATTCATTCATTATGTATAGATAATAAATGATATAAATAGTTAATTATTTTAGCAATGTGAGTTGAGTTGAGTTAAGTAAACAAATTTCCAATTTAATTTAATTTGCTTTAATCCATTGAATATTAATATACTGTTTAAAATTGGAAATCAGCATACTTGTTTACTTAGAATGACAAAAGGGATCTAGTTTATATTCCCATTATAACCCCCTATCACTCTAATACAATTCGACCACCAAACACGCACACAGACGAATAGTCATTTAATAGATATTCCATTTCATTAATCCATTGTTTGTATATCAGTCATCGTTTTAAAATTGAAATCAGCATACTCGCTTACTTTGAATGACATATGGGATTAAGTTTATATTTCCATTATACGTAAATGCTTTATAAACCCCCCCTTACACTCTAATACATTTCGGGCACCAAGCACACAAATAGACAAATATTTATACAAATAGATATTCCATCTCATTAATCCATTGTTTGAATATCAGAAATCGTTCTGAAATTGAATAACTGTTGAGTGAAATTGAATTTTCATATAGGATAAAACTTCAATACAACTATTGTATTAGAAATCGATTTATATACTATTGAATCAAATTGAATTATTCATATAAATAGAATAAATTATTGTAACTATGATATCAGAAATTGATTTGTATAGTAATAGCTATTGAATGTAAATTAATTATTCATATATACTAGAATTCTTTATTGTAATTATGATATCAACAATAACTTGAATCGAAATAACAGTGAATCAATTGAATTATTCATAAATAGTAGATCTTGATCGAAACCACGAAATAATTGCATAATTGAATATTAATGAATTTACTATTTTAGAAAGTTAAGGGTGGATTGTGGCAACTTTGAGCCTAATTCTCAGGAAAATGAGGACGGATTAAAAAAATCGTGAAGAGCTATCAGTTGCAAAATACTTTTCTGAAGCTAACGATTTGAAAAATTTTCTTGTTATTGCTTTTATTTTCTTATGGGACAAAAAAAGCTAAAAGTCCCGTTAAAAATTTTCCCAAGTCGAAATTGAAAAATCAGGCCACGAAGTGCACATTAATCAACAACCAGACACCTATCCTGAAAATCTCAGAGCTCTAGCACTTATGGTTTAGCCTGGGGAGGCGACACGGAGAAAACAAAAAACATCCAAGGCAGTGAGATTAGAACTGGGCCACTATACTATAGTATAGTCGGCACAGTAAAAACAAACCAAAGCACTAAGACCAATACTGGGCCACTATACTATAGTATAGTCGGCACAGTAAAAATTTATTGAGTATAAATATACAAGATATTAAAGATAAACCTTTGTATTTTGCAGGTTAATTACTACGTATATGAGAAATTAGATAACTTACTTATAAGTTAGCTAACTAATAATATATATTATAATAATAGAAACCATAATTATAAACAACTGAAGCCATAATGGTAAATCGCCAACATCTCCCGCGGGAGATGTTGGCGATTCGACAACATCTCCCGATTGACAACATCTCCCATAACATATATTCGAATAAATGTCGGTGGCTGAATATGCTACGGGTGAAAAAACAAGCGCAGGGGCGCTTTTTCGGGGAAATATGGTATTCACCCATAAAATTGTCCAAGATGTGTCAAATAACTTCATGATTATTCATAATATTTTGCTAAAGGATTCGTAATAATAGAAATATCTTAGCTTAAGAAATGGCAACCAATAATACCGAAGATGTTCCAGCAGAAAGTATTGTAGAAAATTTAGAGAAAACAACAGAAAAAGCTGAAGAACCAAAAGAAAAAGTTGAAAATCCAAAAGTAAAAGTTGTAAATCCAACAAAACTAGTAGAAAATCCAAAGGAAAAACTACAAGATCCAGCAGATAAAGTGGAGGAGACATCCGAGAATAGCAAACCAGAAATACCAGAGTATCTGAAGTTGTCTGGTAATATTGTATTTATCCTACATGGAGAGTTATACTTGATTGTGAATAACAAGACTTAGGTTATTTCTATAGCAATGGAACATGACCAGGCAGTGGAGCATATGAAGCAAGACATCGAGAAAGAGGTATAATAATTAACAGCTGTTATCACCACGCGTATGTTAAGTGAGTGAGTATAACAGGTATCGAAACAGCTGTTAGTTGGTGACGTAGAGGAGATCAGTGTCCTCAAGGGTGTCTATGCAGAAGATGATCTGGTGTACCAAGCTAAGATACAGGCAATAATCTATATTATTAAATCTCGATTGTTGTTTGTGTGTTTGTGTGTGTGTGTGTGTGTTTGTCCGGATTATATTAAAGTGATGGGGGAATAGAAACCGCAATTAATATTGGGATATAAACTAACTTTCAAATGTTATAATCGATAAACAAGTATGCTGAACACGAATTTCGCGTTTATAAATTTCTCATATTAATATTTGTTGTTGTTTACACAAAATTGGTAAACAAATTAATGAAAATTCAAAATCAACCTAGAAGTTAGCTTCCAACGGGTATTATAGGTAATCAAGTATGCTGAACACGATTTTCGCGGTTATAATTTTCTAATATGAATATTTGTTGTTGTTGTTTACACAAAATAGGTAAACAAATTAATGAAAATTCAAAATCAACCTAGAAGTTAGCTTTCAACGGGTATTATAAGTAAACAAGTGTGCTGAACACGAATTTCGCATTTATAAATTCTAATATGAGTATTTGTTGTTGTTGTTTGTTTATACAAATAGGTAAACAAATTAATGAAAATCAAAATCATAACGTCCTTATCTACCATTTCCATGGTAGAAAATGTGAGGAGTAAGGCCGCACAGCGGCCGTTAACTTGAGGTGCGTAGCACCGATCTGTCGCAAAGCGACCGAGACCGAAGGGCTCGTATCAATTATACTACAATAAAACCTCGTTTTTACGAACACGGTTAATACGAACAGATTTGACGGTCCCCTGGTGTTCTACTGTATTTGCTATATAAATTGATTCCATAACCCCCTATAACTAACTATATTAGGAAGTGGAGAAGAGCTTTAAGAAGATTCGGAGAATTAGACAGGATGGAAACTGCTTTTTTAGAAGTTTTGGGTTTTCACTTATGGAACAGCTCATCTCCAACAAATCAGATATCGACAAGTACGTATAATGATTATAATAATAGCAAATAACATACAAATATACGTATATTATTATTTATTTTATTTAAAAAGAATTAAACCCTACCTGGCAGCTGTGAAGTACGAGCTTATTGACCAGCATGGATATCCCGAGATGACTGTAGAAGACTTTTACGATAATGTACGTATTATAGAAAAACTGTGTTAAATACAAGTGCAACCTTGATTATCCGAACTCTTGGGACCAGTCAATTAATCTCGGATAATCGAGGTTGAACTGCAGTTCAACCTCGATTATCCGAGATTAATTGACTGGTCCCATTCTACTGCATTGTACAGTTAACTGTACAATGCAGTAGAACCTCGTTTGTACGAACAATGTTAATACGTTTCCGGTTAATACGTACAAACATTATTTCAGTCCCCTTCAAAGCCTTTTCAATACGAATGCCACCGGTCAATACGAATTCCGGATAAGGCGAATGCATTTTGACGGTCCCCTGGTGTTCGTACTAACGAGACTCTACTGTACATAGATTGTTGATTAAGTCTATTGTATTCAAGTTTATGGAAGTGGTAGAAAAACTGAAAGAGGAAGAGACAGACATTAACTACCTCCTTAAGGTAAGTTAGTATATAATACGTGAGTGCAGGAATGAATGAATAGATATATTCTGTTAGACTTATCAGGACTCCGCACTCTCCGACTACCTGGTTTGTTTCATGCGGCTAGTCGTGTCAGCACAGCTGCAACGCAATCCAGAGTTCTATCTTAACTTCATCGGATCGAAGTACCCGGATATAAAGGCATTCCTCTCGGAAGTAAGCACTCATTCATAGAACTAATTGAATCAGGGTTTTATACAGGAGTACGCAACGCGTAATTTTGATAGAAACTTGTCTAGGCACGCGAAAATCGAGAGCTGCTCCCATAGACGTAAAACAATCGAGTATTTTAGGCGCGTGTGAGCAAGCTCATATTTAATCTAGTTTCGCAGAAAATTTTGTTTGCATGAAAGCCTGGATGGAATAGTTAGTATTTATAAATAATTCTGTAGGAAGTAGAGCCAATGTATGTGGAGAGCGATCACATGCACATTTCCGCAGTATCCGACTGTCTTAACGTTAGGATAAACGTACTGTACATGGATAGAGGGAAGAAAGTAGTAGCTCATAATTTCCAGGAGAAGAGCTCTCTCAAAGTAACTGTCAACTTGCTATACAGACCAGGACATTATGATATTCTCTATGCTTAGATAGTTTGTGTGTTCGAGACTAAATACGTTGTTGGATGATTAGAGTAACAATATACTGCATTGATTAGTTGTTCCGTTTGTGCTAGAATATACAACTATCAGTCTGTCAACGGTAAGATTATATATTTGAAAATTAGGAACCATAATAAATCTTCAGAACAATTAATTACAATTAGGGGTCTCAATCCCGGGATCCCGGTCCATTTTAGCCCGGGATTCAATCCCGGGATTAGACTTTCCAATCCCGGGATCCAGATATATTATGAGTATAGCAATGATTGTGAGCCTGATGTGAATATTATCTTCTCGCATGACATATACTGTCAGGTCTGCTTATTATGAACAAGATTTCGTCTGATAATATGAAGATTTATTATTATGAACAAACCCTACAGTCCCAATTTAACAACTTACATAGGGGTTGTATTAAGTTGAGTTCGCTTATTATGAAGTCTCTCTATTATGAACACAATTTTTGGTCCCTTGAATGTTCATAATAAAAGAACCTGACTGTAAATATATTCTTTAATTCATTTTTATCGCTTACATTTCTCGGTAATCAATTATTCGTTACTTGTTCAATTACGTGTGGCTTTGTCATTAGGTGAATTTTTGATAACATGATGCTTTGTTTATTAACAACAATCTTGAACCATTTCATATAAATATAGATTTAAATTCCTATCAGGAATCATCAGAAAAATCTTAATTAAAATATTATTATTATTACTATACTACGATCTTATGCTCTATTTATTATGTAATGGAGTCATCAATCAATACACAATTACATTAATTCAACATATTTGCATGATTGGTCAAGTGTCAATAAATTATTTGATCAATCCCGGGATCCCGGGATTGAACATGATTCCAATCCCGGAATCCCGGGATTGGAAAAAGGCTCCGGGATTGAGACCCCTAATTACAATTGATTGAAATACCGTCAAATACGTACAATGAATATTCACAAATTTTCTAATAATACGAACGTATTTAGTACTTTTAAAAACAGATGGCTACTGGAAAAGTGTTAACAGAATTTCTTCGTTTTGGTCATGTGATGATTCCCCCAACCTTAACATTCTACCAGACATGGCCTACTTAATATACGGCTAGATATGTCACCGAGAAGGCCATAAAACGAGAAGGCCAGTTTCAAATTTTCATTTTAGGATAAACTATGCCTCCTATTGTTGTTATTTTGGTTGTATATGGGGTAATCAACCATTGCGAGTTCATTAGAACCACTTTTGAGAATCTCAGATTTGTGGTTAAGCTGTTTAGGCGCCATTTAATGATGACACCACAAATATACAAAAATGTAAAATTCGAGTCTAAAGAACTGCGAGAAAATGAAAATAATTTGCTAATATACTTAGAATACATTTTCCGAATATATAATGAGAATGAATATATATAAACCAGCAATTATAAACGTTTTATGTACAAAAATAGTAAGTTTTAATTCGGATACTACTTGTATTTTAGCATGTGGTTGCTTAATAATTTTTAAATTTTTTTAAAATGTCGCCATTTTGTGATTTAGTAGTCTTTGGGGTATGAAATATATCCCTATATTAGTATTCCTATTATAAAATTATTAGAAAATGGGAAGAAACTGAAATTTATGATATTTGAAAATTTTTCATTTTACCATAAATTGTTACCGTCATCATTAAATTGCGCCTAAACAGCTTAACCACAAATCTGATATTCTCAAAAGTGGTTCTAATGGACTCGCAATGGTTGATTACCCCATATACAACCCAATAAACCACAATAGGAGGCATAGTTTATCCTAAAATGAAAATTAGAAACTGGCCTTCTCGGTGACATATCTAGCCGTATATTAAGTAGGCCATGTACCAGACTAGCCTATCTTATGCATTCGTCAACAAGAGACCAGTATTGCCAGGGCGTATCCTCTTATAATATAATTATACACACTTCAATATACTTATACTCCTTAATGTGGTAAGATGTGTTGGTGGCACCTCTACGATCAGTTGAGAGGTTCGCTGGTCTGACAGCTGATGAAGTTAGAGACCTGTTCATGATGGTACAGAGAGTGTCTGTTGTCATTGAGAATATGTACAAGTCTACCTCGCTCACTATTTCTCTTCAGGTATTTCAATTTCAATAATTTTCATTTTCAAGAAATTTAATTTAATGAAATTAAATACATATGCTAATTTCGAATTTGACATTTACAATCCCTTAATACGAACATTCATTTTTGTTGTTTACAAAATTGTTAAACAAATTAATCCAAGTTGAAAATTCGTAAATGGATATGCAGACTTTGAATTTAGTCAACTTGAACATAATACTATTATTTTACTTTTGTCATAGGATGGCCCGGAAGCAGGACAGAGTGTCAAGGTATCTTTAACATTAACTCTAGTTATATGTACTATATAGTATATTGCCGTAGCATGCTTATTATAATAACATTGTTTAAACAGCACGTACATGTTCACATTCTGCCGAGGAAGAAGGGAGACTTTTTGAACAATGACGACATTTATAAAGAGGTGAGTAAATAATACTGTTGATTAAATTAATTTAATTTAGAATTACTCGCTTATATACTAAACTAATGCAGTTAATAATTATTACAAAGACAGTAATCCGCGTAGAGCACTAGCTATTCCCACGTCCATGATATTAAAGTATCCGAGCGAAATAAGACCAGCAGTCGTGATAAGAATAGTCGTGGTGCTGAGTATAAAGTTAAGCAGTGGCTTCTTGTTGGTGTAGTCTGTAACTATCTCGTGCAAGCAGAAGTATGTGTAGAGAGGTATGCAGATGCCCAGTGTGTAGCTTACGATGGGATGGGGGTAGATAAGCCCGACAGGCAGAGCAACGTAGGTAATGCCAGCTGTTAACTTCCCCATCTTCCAGCTGGCGTGTGCTGACCCTCCTTCGTACCTCAGCTGCTGCAGAGGTGTGGGGTGCATAGGGTAGCTCAGTAGAGCCGAGGCTCTCGCTAGTGAGGGGGTGCCACGGATGCTGCGCAGCGAGCTAGCTAGCAGCATTATAGTATGCTAATTATAGTCTGTAAGGCAATAGTAAGTATAATATCCGAGTTTAATAATAGATAGTTACCCAGCGATAATCATAATAATAAGAATTATTATCAGTATTTCTACGGATTTAAGTGTTTTTAGTGAAATAATTGGATGTAAGTAAACTTCCTTAATTAATAATTGTTATTATATAATTTTCCTTCTATTTCACAGCTAGAGGAACATGACAAGGACGAGAAGAGAAAAGACAGAAGTCTACAAGAAATGGAAGAAGAAGCTACTTTAATTAGAAATTTAATTGAATCTTATAATTAAATATAAATAACTTTTAAATACAATATATACTATTCGAAGTGATGTGTTGTTGTTCGTCGAAACATGTGTGTAAGAGCTTAAAATATCTGTATGCAAGCATTAAAAGAGGAGTGGTACCGAGATACATTAATTAAATTATAATTAAATGCCCTAAATTTAATTATACACACTTACTGGTATAGTTTTGTAGACGGTTATTTAGAGAATAAAATATAAGAATGCAACCAAGAAAGACAGTTCTGTTATTACAACTATTATTAATTAATTATAGAAAAGAAGGAAACAAAAATAAAGAAATGCTAGCATTTCTATGCATAACCTAATATATTACCTGATTAATATCCATTAAATCTGTTGAACTTAAATAGGATTGTCAAAGTCCCAAGCACACGCAACTCTAACAACCGCAGACATGAGATTCCAAGTGCCAAACACCTTCGTAGCCAGCTCACTAGCTGCAGTAGGAATATTTGTATAATGCCAAACTACTGTCTCACCCATCCTAGTTAATAACCCACCTTCTGGTGTATTAGCGTAGATTTTCCCCTGAATCATCCCTGGCTTTCTGAAACACTCCAGCCCATTGATAAGTGCTATCACTCCCACTAACCCAATCCACCAATAGTAAACCGATCATTGCTTGGAGATGAGTTGAGTGGAATTGAATAGTATAAATTGTAGTATTATTGGCTATAGTAGTGTGCCACAGCTGTAACAACCCACACAGCCTCTTAGACTGATAATATTATATGCAAATTAACTGGCACCTCAGTACAAGTACCTATATAAGTACAAATATAATTGTTAATTCCTAAAATACCCGTTCAATATATTGTTGTCTAATTTAATAAAATAAAGCTGAATTGGTGTATCTTGCACAAACAAGGTGTTTTAACTAAATACAAATTATTTCAGAGAGATTTGCGAGTGATTAAATGGAAACTTTCAATTATTTGTTGAAAGGATATAGACGAGTAAACAATGAAGAGGAACACCATTCTGCTAAGAGCAAACGGTTTAACTGCTATGGAGAGAAGTAAGTCAAAGTATATATTGAAACGGATCGATTGTTCCTAATTGATTTGTCCTAGGTCATTGTCAACCAGAGATGCTCTCTGTTACTATTGGCTCGTGTTAAGAGCGATGTATCCTAGCATTATGTCTAGTTCTGTTGGTTATACATTAGTTCTATTTCTGACTGGTGTAGCGAGTGAGTTCAGTTTTAATTAATTAGTTGTACTAAGAGAGGGTACGTAAACAGTTACATTCGTATTTACCTGTAGAACAGGTGAATATCTATAACATCGGATTGGTACCAAGCAAGTTTTATCATGCACTGCTAGATGGCAGCAGAGACGAGTTCAAATATATTTGTTGGGAGATGTGCATTCTGGTAATAGCAGTTAGTTTGGTGAGAGGAATTATATACAGTGAACTCTCTTTATACCGGAGTCAAAGGAACCCTTATTTTACTTCGTTACGTATAAGCAAAGTAAACGTACAGTTGTGTTCGCGTAATAGCAAGTCGCATTTTGTACGAAATTTGCTTGCTAATAGGCGAACTTGCTCTTAGAGGAACAAAGTCAACATTAAATGCTCGCTTGGGACTGAAAATAATTTACTAATAGAGCAATATTGCTATTAGTGCAATTGATATTAGGCGCGGCACTGTAAATATAACTTCGTTATATCCGACTTTTGTTATAACGGAAGTTTACTGTACAATATTAGAATAAAACTATGTAGCAATTTTAAATTGTAGTAATTACACATATTTTTCCAGTGCATAACAACAGAGACATTATTTCAAGATTTGCTTGCACTCGTATGGAGACTTAAAGTAACAAACAAAATACAATTAAACTACTTTAAAGAGAACACTATGCAACTCCTTCTTCACGACAATAAAACTATCGACAATCCGTGAGAATAATAATCTGTCAATCATTAAAACTTGTTTAATTTTTATATTATTACATTTGTAACAGAGATCAACGTATAACTCAAGACATATATCGATTGACTAAAAACATGGCAGAAATATTAGTGAATCTCATTCTTAGACCATTTATCATTATATACTACACATACCGGGTCTGGATGAGGTAACTTATAATAGTAATTTAGGACGATTTATTTGTACTATATTATTAAGTACTAGTATACTGTTATCTAACAGTGGACTCTCATTAATACGAACAACAGGGGACCGTGTCAATTTTAACGTTTTAACTGGACTTGCGCTTGCGCTTGCAGCATTTGTATAGGCTAGGGGAATTAAACTTTATACTCCTCTTAACGTGCTATCGAGAGTATATTGTAATTTAATTTACTAGTTTATATTAAGTGTAGGTTGGCTGGGAGCTGCGGGGGTGTATTCTCTCTTTCTGCTGTCCGTGTTAATCAACAAACTACTGTTAAGCCCAGTAGTTAGCAAGGTCATACGCAGGGAGCAATGGGAAGGAGACTTCAGGTATGTTAGTATTTCTGACAAACTGTCCATGTACGTTATTATAGTAGTTTATAGCTTCCAAACAGGGAACAAATTAACGGATAGAAGTTTCTTCTAATATTCATTGATTTATTCGAGTATGTAATAAGAAATATAATAGAATCACTTTTTAAATTTATGCAGTCTTAATTCTATCTCAAGTTCTACATCCCTTTGAAACGTAATAGAGAGTTGTTCTGCGGCCTTACTCCTCATAGACTCAAACACCTTCCCTTCGCTAACTAGCATTCTCTGAATAACTCTCCCGTAGGGACAGAGAATAACCTGCTTTATAAACACACTCCCGTCGTCCCGTATTTCCAGCTCCTCATTGGTCTGCACTACAACATGGGGCACCTCTTGGTAGTAATGGCTGAGCAGCTCGGCACGTATGAACTCCGTTATTGTTTCTGGAAAATAAGTTGTAAATAAAACAAGAAACCTACAAATAAGATTTAAATTTGACAAAACTAAGGTCTTGGTGTGTGTTTTTAGTGCAGTCATTCACAATACAGGTAAACCTCCCAAAGCGGCACCTCCGAGTAGCGGCAACCTCCGAGAAGCGGCACAAAACAATTCTCCCGATGGGTGCCGCTTTGGGAGTTTTACCTTAAGAGCAACCTCCCAAAGCGGCAACCTCCGAGAAGCGGCACAAAATCATTCTCCAGATGGGTGCCGCTTTGGGAGGTTTACCTGTATACAGTTAAGCGTATTAATCCGGAATAATTTGGACTTTGGAGGTCCCAAAATGACTGTATTTGTGTTTGTGTTGCATATGAATACTCTGTAGACTTACCGTTAATGTTCATGTCATTGGTGACCTCGCTCGGATACTGCCACAGGCCCGGAGTGGCCGCATTCAGGAGGTACTCCTTCAGAGGTATTATTCCCTGTCCGCTGTAACTCGATACGAAGAATGTGTCTTGGAACCTTCTAGGAGGTTCTTGGTTCGTTTTAACCTGCGTTGTGTTGTCCTTATCAGCTGATAGCTTGTGATAGGATTTAACTATCGAATCAAGTTGTTGCAGGACATTCGCCTGGTGCTTGATCTTATCCATCTTGTTGATGACTAGTATCGCAGGGATTTCGTAGCTTTTGAGGTACTTAGCTATGGTGGGGTGCAGTGACGTCACGTTGTACTTGTTTGCTATGTCGAACAGGACAAGAAGGAGATTTGCTTCCTGTACCGATGCCAGAGGGTCCGACAGAACTGTTCTCTCCACGTTCTTGTTTCTCGCTTCTCGGAGCGTCACTATCCCAGGCGTGTCTAGAAACGCTACCTGCACATTCCCATGGGTCATTATTCCGGTAGATTTCTTATACGTAGTGTGAATGACGTGAGAAGTGGGGAACACGCTTAGTGGCATTAAGCAGTTTATTAATGAAGATTTTCCTACATTCGGTTCTCCTAAGATCGCAACTTTTAGGAAGTGAGGATTTTCTGGTTGTATTATTTCAGGAAAGAGCTCTGCTTTGAGATCTTTGTTTGCCAAAAGAAACTCCTCGTCTTTGAGAAAGGATAACTTTTTTATTGAATTGCGAACGTACTTTGAAATTGTGAAATTACCAGTTCTTGCAAGCAACTGAAGCATACTACATAATACTTAATTTGAAATTTTACACTACGTATTAAGTTCCATTTATACATCATTTAGGTTTTACCATGTGCTGTTAAGAGAAAATGCTGATAGCATAGCATTGCAGAGGTAATTAATTAACAGTAACTGTAGTATCTACCTTGCTATTAGTATTTGTACTTATAATACGAATATACGTACCTTGTTATTATTTGTATTTGTAGAGGTTTTAATGTCGAAGCTGAGAAGATTGGAAGAACTTTTCAAGTGAGACTACATTTGTTTATTTGTTATAATATTTTGAAATATAAATCTACTATAGGGGACATTAGATAGTCAGAGAGTACTCCTGCATTGGAGATTTCCGTTACAGAGTAAGATTATTATTATTATTATTCTATTGAATTATTTTGGGAGTTCACTGGAACAATTAACCTACTGTATTCTAATAATCTAATTTATTTATACCTATTAATTTGCAGTATTTATAAATTATATTGTTCAATTAATTCAGTGTCGATCAACTTAACAGACTATATTGGGTCTCTGATTGCTTATGGGATTATAGCAATCCCAGTGTTCACTGGTTTGTACCAGGGCCAGTCTAATGCAGAATTAGCAGAACTTATCAGCAAGGTAAGTCCCTACTCAATATGTGATCCAACTATTGAGTATATCTTCCCGTCATAGAGCGTGTTCTTCACAATGTACCTAATTAACCAATTTACAAAGATTATCGAACAAGCTAACGAGGTGTCTCTTGTATCAGGATTCTCAATCAGGTAAAGACTCCATCGATCGTTAAAATACCATATTTCCTTATATCCACCAAAATATTAATTCCTTTGAATACCAGAGAGTATACTAACACCTTAGCTCACGAATATTAAAATCATATCACTACAAAACAGATTAATTAGTAAAATATATCACAATAATATCAGTAAACTTGTAAATATTTTTTACATCTATTAGAAACAACTATAACTCTTCCTTTTGAATCAGTTATACTTGAAATTTTTACTCCCTAAATATGAGTATGCTATGCTATAGAGTACTGATTAATATTAAATTATTCGCTGCATCAAAACTGAAGTTGCCCGGGTTTATGAGTCTATTCATTACTGACTGTGTGACTGTTGTCGTTGGCTCGAACTTGTAGCTGTATTGATGGAAGCAAGGAATTCCATAATCAAGTATGAATATACAGTCTGATGTTAGTTTTATACAACTGGGGTGGATTAAATTATTTTTATATTTGTTAAGTAAGGAAATTCTTCAGATACAACATACAGTATACACGGTTCTTGAACTGTCATAGACATACAATTCTCCAAAGGATTCGTGTGCAGCTTGAATTGACGGGCGCCAAGTTGATCCCGTCTTTCCCTTCCAAGTTCCTAACTTTGTAACAAATTCGCCGTTCAAATCGAATACTAAAATGATTGTATTTCTTTTTTGACTCACAAATACTAAATTATTTGAGATTACTATTCCGGTTGGTTTTAACTTTTGTTCTTTGGTATTTCCTCTGCTTCCCATGCTATAGAAATGTTTGTACCACTCGTGAACACTTGTATACAGTTGTTTTACCAATGGAGTCAGCAATATAAATATTATCGTTGTAATCTGTTGGGATCCCATAAGGACCGTCCAATCTCATATCCATAGTCCTTATTGCAGTTGTCCAGTATTGGATTGTCTCTGTAGACGTAGTCGATTCTAAAGCACAGTTCTCCGTTTACAACCTTACACTGATTAGTTGGTTTATAGGAATTTGCTGTGGATACCCCATTGTGGAGAAACTATTAATTAAAAGAATTAAAATTTATAGATTTATAAAATACAATGATATTATTACAGTTGTTCTTGTATAGTTGTAAATACACCAATATTTATGTATTTATGTATTCACTTAGGGTAGGAGAGCTGCTTGAGGCTCTCAACAGAGTCCAACCACAGAAAGAGGACCGATACTCCACTGAGCTATCCGAACAAGAGTTAGCTATTCCATCGAGTGTGAGTAGGTACGTTGTTAAACAGCAGTATACATACTATTCTCATACCAATTAGCCGAACTGGTATTTAGGTAAATACCTGTCAATACCTCTGTCAATATATATCTCATAGAATTCAGACAGACTGCCTAGAGGAAGGGATATTGCTGTCTCTTAAAGATGTGTCTATTTTCTCTCCAGACGGGAGAACGCTCATAAGCAGCTTAACGTTAGATGTCCCAGTGGAGTGCAACACGTTGATCGTGGGGCCGAGTGGTAAGAGTAGGAAAGTGTTTATTACAAAAGAACTCGAACCAAAACCAAGTTATTTATTCATAATAAAATATAATAAAACTAAAATGCGATTAACGAAGTGAAAAAGGTATTAAAAAACAATATAAATTCGCTGCATTTCCCCATTACGCGTCATGAGCTCACACCTGCTCGCCGCTGGAGGAGAGCATGCCGGAGCTGCTCTGCTGTGTGACGAGGTGTGTGTCGCTCTCTATCTTCGGCAGCACGTGTTCGTCCGAGGGTATCCTGTCGAGTCTGCAGCTGAGTCTGTTCTTGAGGGACCTGCTTCTGCGGAGGTGTGTCAGCTGTCGCTTCAGGTCCTCAGCCTCCCGCGCCGTCGCCGCGTATCTGTGGCCCCACTTGGCGCGCTCCTCCTCCATCTCCCGGACTATCTCAGCTGCGTCCCTGGTGTCGTCCGGAGTTTTAGCCGTGAGAGAAGTGCCGGGGACAGTTTGCAGAATGGCCGGCAGACTCGGCTGTCTGTGGCCGCTATTCGGAGTGTTTATCTCCGTGACCGGGTCGCTGACCTCCGACAGACTCAGTTCCCTCTGCAGGTCTATCTTAGAGGAGACAGAAACCGGCTCCGGCCGTCTCCTGGGGGCAGAGGGACTGAAGTTGAGTCTCGAATGCTTGAGACGAACCGAGTCGCTAATGGCTGAGGCGAGCACGCTCTCCTTGTAGTCGTTCCACCGACAGAAGCTGAGCGCTTTCCTAGCGATGACCGCGTCGGAGGGGTAGACCGGAGCCGACCGCATAACCTGCTCCCTCAGATGGGCGGGCAGAGAGCCCTGCTCCGAGCAGTTGAGCATGAAGCATCTGACCACGCCCTGGGAGAGGTAGGTGTAGCGACTCGGCTGCTTCTGCAGGAAGTGGCTCTCCCCAAAGAAGTCCCCCTCCGAGAGCTCCGTGCACCGCACCATCATGGTCTCCCCGCGGATCCTCAGCAGCCGCAGCGCCGCGCACCGACCCGAAGCTATGAAGAAAATGTGCTTGGACACCTGGCCCTGTGTCAGCAGCACACGCTCCGATAGGAACTCCTCACTGGTCATCGATTCTGCGGTTAATAACAGGTCCTCTTGCGAGAGTCCGGTCAGTCTGCAGCTACTCATAAACTCGCACTTCACTTTGATGTCTCTCTGCTTCTCTGAGTTTATGGCAGCCTCGAAGTCGGAGCGCCGAACCTTGACTAGGATGCTCTCCTTCACTGCCAGGATCCACTCGGGCACGGGCGTGTCTCTCCCGTCGACAGAGAACAGTCCGATGTACCTCCCGGGCTCCAGCTGGTAGCTGAAGTAGCTGGAGTGCCCCTTCCCCTCGGCCTCGCTCTTCCCGTCTATCACCTCCACGAGACCGCTCACTATAAAGTAGAAGCAGGCCTGCCTCCCCTCCGCGGGCAGCAGGCTCTGCCCCACGGAGAGGTGCGTGAGCTGCATCACTTGGCAGAGCGCTTCTTTCGCGTACTGGAAGTGCATGTGCGCCTCCTCCAGCTGCTCGGCTATCGGCTTCAACACGCTGACGTCAGAGGAACTGCGAGTGTTCGGCTCCTGCCTGAGCGCCCGTCGCATGCTCTCTGTTAGCGGAATGAAGAGAGCGTCTATTGCGAACTCAGATTTGTCGAACACGAGTTTGTTGCCGCCCTGGGAGTCAGACTTGCTCTCATTCAGCCCAGCAATGGGACCGGTGATTACTCTCTGAGTCATTTCCTTCAGATCATCATAAATAACACTTTTTAGACGCTTTGTGAACGAGTTCTTATGTGCCATTTCTAGACAAGCAATGTGTTAATTAATTAATTGTAGAACAGTAAAGTCGTAGGAAGTCATTTTGTACCAATACCCTTGCTAATTGGAGCAGATGTACTGAATGGATTCATAAGTTCAGGTGGTACATATGGAATCAGTTAGATTATTTCAAATGCCCCAATTCTAGGTTGTGGGAAGTCGGCACTCGTAAAGGCAATAGCTCGAGTGTGGCAACATAAAGTCGGTGAGTTAATGCTAATAATTACCACTTGGTTGCAACTTAAGAACCAAGATTAATTATTAATCTCAAACACAGGCGATATTTTAGCATGGAGACCTCTGCAACTCCCAGACGTTATATTTATTCCTCAATCAGCATACCTCTCATCTGGTACAATTGTTGATCAGGTAACCAGAGTACTTATGTTATACGTACACTAATTAGCACCACATATTATATTTCTCAACATACGTATAGCGTAGAACATGGCTAATATTTCATGCTGCGTTATATTTGTCTAACTCTAGAGTTAATTTCGCTATTTCTTTCAAGTATGTGGATAAAGAGCACCAAATTAATCTATTATTTCCTTATTAATATAAAGAGGCACTTCTATGATCATTACAGGTCTACACTTATACCAAAGTTAACAGCAGAATGTTGTGCACTATATACTATTTTGTTGAGACTGTAGCCAAGAAGTTTTCCAATATTGCAGATAAGATCTGTTGGTTTTGATTACATTCTAGCTAGCTGTAGCCTAAACAGTTGTATTCTAGATAGAACTGCACTTCAGTTACAAACTACTACGTTCATAACTCTAGTGGAATATACATATGCTTGTACAGGGTTTTTTTAAGGCCGATCTTGGTGTAAATTTTGCACCAAGATTTTTTGGAGTTTCACCACGATTTTGGTCGGCAGGGGCCTCTGCAGTGTTGAGTTACACCAAGGCCGCGCTAAGTTGCACCAAGGTCTCAACCTTAAAAAAAAAACCCGTGCTTGTATGCCACTGTGTGATAATTTATAATATTATTAGACATAACCGTGGCGAGGATATTTAATCACGCACTTTCAATTAGAAGAAGAATATAAAATCATTTTTAACATATAAATATTTATACATATAGTATCCGAGTTTACAGTGTATTACATAGTATAACTGTGACAGGTGATTTATCCTCTGAGAAGTGGGGAGATAGTTGTAAATCGTGACCAAGTGGTGACCGCCATTACGTCTTCTAACCTGGTACGTATTGTGATTTTGATGATTATCGTTTGTTTGAGTAAATATACTGTATAGAAATACTGTATGGGCTTATATTCTAATGCGCATTTCGCGTTTATTGACGCCTCTCATTAGGGTCACTTGTTGGAAAGGTTCGGGACAGAAGAATTTCTCAGTCTCCCTCGATGGTGAGTTGTTATTAAACATAAATAAAAGTTACAATGGCATGCTTATATAGTATCCTTGATGTGATTGACTGTGTCCTGTATGTTGAAGGCAATCCCTGTAGGACTTGTGGCTTCGTACTCGAAATCCATTCGTACGTTACTGGCTGTTCTGTCGGGTCTGGCAGGTACTATGCTGTTGGTAGGAGGGCTGTGAGACTCTCTTTCGAAGCTACGATCAGAGGCGATGTTTGCAATTACTTTATCGAAATCCCCGGCTGCTTCTGTGGTTGTACGCGTTAACTTTTTATGTTTCTGATCGTTCTGGTCCGTGTCTTGGAATTCAAAAGTGTCTCTACTTCGCTTAAGCTTATTATCTGGCAGCAGTCGCTTTGTAATGTTAATATACTTAGAATTAATTGGATCTTCATTGATTTTAGCAGGCTGTCTCTTTGAGCTGGGATCAGCTGTTGTTGTCATTTGCAGTGAGTTGGTTGAGTTGGCCTGTACGTGATCAGTGGTGTTGTCCTTAGCTGTCTCTAAGCAGGCAATGCATTCAAGCGGGAGGTAGCTATTAGCTCGTATATCTTCGTATAGCTTGGTTAGTCTCTCTACGCTTATCGGGAAAGGAGAGGAGTGTGGGAAAAGTTTTACTGACTTTTGTGAGGTGTTCATTTCTAATTATATTAAATTTATTATTATTAAGGAATGATTTGTCACCTGGAGAGAAACAGCGAATATATTTTGCAAGGTTATTCTATCATCGCCCTATCTTTGCAGGTTTGTACATTAATATAGTTCAGTGTTTAGGCTTATGGCTCGTAAGTTCAGTCTTATTGTGTGTAATATGATATTAACTGGTCATTGACACTATTACATAATCTGCAGTGTTAGACGAAGCAACTAGTTCTACAGATGAAGGGACCGAGAAGCAGTTGTACCAAACGTGCATCGATCTCGGAATAACACTCTTGTCAGTGGGACACAGAGCGTCACTTAGAAAGGTTGTTATTTAATTGAAGTTAAAGAAACTAATTTGAGATACGTATTTAATTATTAATATTTGAATATAATTATATTACTATTCGTAATGAATACTTTTGGCATAATCTTAAACACACAGTATCAATTCTTCCAACCTATTACGATAAATAGCATTATTATCCCTCACTAACTCGTATTTATAGTTTCACAAGAGAGTGCTATCAATCGGAGCCGGAGGAGGCTGGAGTGTAGAACAGTTGAACTGACCGCTTCTATTATGTATTATGTATAAAGTCAGGATATTATGTATTAGAGACTGGTCTAAGTATTGTCACGATTGTATCATTTTGCCTCAAATTATAAATAGCTTTTGTGATAACTATAATCTGAGCTATAAAACTATTCATTTGTATGTACATTCAACATTGTACTTATAAGTATATTTGTGGTCCCTACAGTTATTCTATTTGTGGTCCCTACAGTTATAGGTAGATAGACATGTCGTACTTCTATAGAACCCCGGCTTGCAAGGCTCTCTGTCTCGCCTCCCTAGTGCTGCCGGCCGTTCGCTACATCAACACGGCTCTACCGCTCTCCCCTACCACTGCTGCGGCCGCTAAGCTGCTGACCGCTCTAACGCCGGTATACCCCTACTGCATACTCCCGCTCATTATCCTGTGGAAGTATAGAGTCGTAGAACGGAGACTCGGAACCTGGCAGTTCATTCAGTTGTCGTTCTTCGGGACACTCATCAGCTTGTTGCTCACGCGGGCGAGTCACGTGTTTATCTCTCCGACAGAAGACGGGATAACTCACGTATTCCTGTCGCTCATCTGCGTGCTGTTCCCGCTGTTCCTAGCCGAGCTGCCCATACAGCTGGACGCCGTCAGCCTGTTGGTGTCAGAGAACGCACTCGTCAGCTTCATGCTGCTGCAGGCTCTGCTCCTGGAGCCCGGCTGCAGGCGGCCTGCTCTCGTCAGCGTGGCGGTCGGAGCGCTGCTCGAGCAGACCTGGCGCGCCCTGCACCACAGCTGCTACCTGTCTCTGCCAGTCAAACTGAAGGAGCTGGGAGAGACGCTCTTCGGATGGTTCTCGGACGACAGGCCGCCCCGCCCGCCCCTCAGCGGCGCCACGCTCGAAGTACAGCGCTCACAGATAATGGATCTGCAAGAGGCTCAGCTCAGGAATATCCAGCAGCAAAACATCCTCGCGGGGTGGATGGGAGGAAGACGCCCCAGGCCCAGGGCCCCCCAGAGGATGCCCGCCCCGGCGACAGACGACTCGCTTCCTCCTGGCGTGACGCAGGAACAGCTGCAACAGCTCATCGACATGGGGTTCGACAGGGCGAACTCGCTGATAGCTCTCTCCCACTCAGGGGGCGAGGTAGAGCTGGCAGCCACCATACTAATCGCGGAGAAGAACTAAGGAATGACATTAATATCCGTGTATGAGGCGAAGCATGCATACAGAGAGAGAAAGAGCGAATTGATAGAACATGAACTGGCAAACTTGTAAATAATTCAATAATCTCTTATTATGCATGTATTCCTAGTCTCATATTCTGTAGAAAAAGTGTGTGGATATAGATACATCTAGCTAAGCGTGTCGGCCTTCTAATTATAGCAACTGCATTTCATTCTTCTGCTAATGGGGATTGGGAGACTGGCCTAGTTCGATCAACTAAAAGATAATACACATTGTATTAATAACTAAACCAGAGATTATGTTAATAACTTGGTTAACTCACCTCTTTTAAGAATTGCTCTGGATTAACCAAATCTGTCATTCCATAAATGATCTGCTTAGAGCTTTGATTTCTCTATCGAGTAGCAAATAATAAATAACCAAATAAAGAATGAATAAATAGTACAAATGGAATGTGTCTACCTTACAGAAGTCTTTCAGATTCTGATATTCAGTGTAGTTTCCTCCGCCGACTACAAACACGACTGCCTAAACGAATAGATGTTAAGCTAACGCATTACCTCCATAGGACCCAGTCTTTAATTTAGATGAATAACTTATAGAATAATAATTAAATTCATGAAATAATAAACTATTCCGAACAGAAATTAATATAAACAGTTTAGTTATCAAGTCCCCGCATCCACCTCCACAGCCCAGGAACAGACCTAAGGAGTATTACAGCAACGGGCAGGAACAAAGGAACGTAGATAGCGTACTTCTGATCCTCAGGGAAGTAGAGCAGTCCCAGGATGCTGGGGTCGTAGTTCGCCCTGTGGCTCTGCTCCCATCCCACCTTGCAGTTTATATAGGCTGACAGCAGGTCGCTCTCTATATAGGCACGACTGCACTTCTCGAGGCTATCCAGAGCATTGAGTGTTGCCTGCTGGATGTCTGTGTTAATGAACATATTCTGAACAGCTGATATTGAGACAACGAGGGAGTTGAGATTGTTCCTGGCTGAATCGTGGTAGCACTGAGTCTGCTTATAGAACCATGGATTAATCTCAATCAGGTTAAACATGCGACATTCAATAAGATCGAACTGATTAGAGATGATGTATGGGAACTTGAGCATCTCCTTGATATCGTGTAGCGCTGTTGGTAACACCGGCGAGTAAATAGATTCCTTCTCACTGCCCGCGAGTATGATCGTACCCCAGTCCTCCACCCGAGCGAACTTGAACAGACCACCCGTGTGGTCCTGTCTGAAGCTTAGGGGCTGCTGCTGGTCAGTGGGCGTGTAGACCAAGTAGTTGAGCTTAAGTTTCTGCAGAGTGTAGGAGTTGAGATTAGACTCGATCCGGTTAACAACTTGAGAAATGTTATCTTCTGAGATATAGTACTGATCGTCTTCTGGTTGTATAAACTCAGAGAGTAAACTGAAATGGTATATTTGTGAGTCTATAGTGGAGTTAATGTACTCTCTCAAAGGCTCGTATATCATGGAATAAAACTCATCTACTTCAGAATAGAATTGAGGTAGGATCTCACTGCTCTTCTCGTAAGGGAGCACGTACGTGAATGAGATCTGAATCCCTGAGACGGGAGGGAACAAGCAGTACCTTCTGTAGAAAGTAGCATCAAACGAATTAGAATACTCAGCTATAAACTGTAACAGTAACTCTTTCGATTTTGTTCCCCAACAAATGCTGATGGTAGAATTGTGAATTGAGATAAGCTGTGAGGAACACTCCTTCAGTACTAACACAAGTTCGTTGGACTGGACTGGAATGGACTGAGAGGGAGTAGGTATTATTTGCAGTGTCACATTCGTGTCAGATGATTCCCATGCCTGTGATAACTCTTTTATAAAAGGATTTAATTCTTTTGTTGCTAAAACGTTTTCATTATTTATTAAGAAAAGTTTGTATTTAAATTGCTTTTGCAGTTCGGGAATATTGGAAATCTGTTCGTACGGTAGCGTGGCTCGCGGGATCTCCGTTGTCTTCCACCAGATCGGAACCCCTACCGTTAATACGAATATTAGTATGCACAGCGCAGCGCGGTTCTGGTCAGCTTTGTAGCGAGACTCAACTCGTTTCTGAATATCCATTAATTGCTATTAGATTACTGACTGACAGAGATGAGAGTAGTTAAAACAGAATAAATAATATTTCAGCAGTTGTTGCAGACCAGTATAGGATAATAAAATTAGATAATACTGTTCAGCAATCATCGGACTTACAGTAGTAATTTACTTTAATATTAAAATTACAGTTTTCTCTGTAAAATCAAAGATCATCGGTAGAGGTATATTACAAGTAACGCCGTAGATTGCTGTACAACTCAAAAGTAAATCTTACCTCAGTAAATTGAGTTGTTATTCTGTGCCTAGAGGGGAGAGTCAAGATTACATAATATGTTGGTAGTAACTAAGTATAATACTGTTGCATACTATAATTGGATCAAATGTAACTCTGTCAAATATAACCAAACAATCAATAGAAACAAAGTAAAACTATTTCCTCTTCTTCTTAAACTGAGATCGAAAGGAGGCTCGGTAGTTTGACGGGAGATTGGAGCCGCCACGCGTAGCAGCTGGCCCCAGGAAGATAGCAGAGTTGTTTGTGTCTGGAGGCTGTCCGAAGTTGAAACTGACAGGCATGTTCGGAGTGAATACGGGAGCGCTAGGGCTATTAGCAGCCGTCTGTGGATTGAAAGAGAATACGTTTGGCGCCGGCGCGGAAGTGGGATTAGCCTGAACAGCTGGGTTAGACAGAGCCGGCGTTGAGCTGAGCAGGGGGGCCTGAGGCAGGAGGGGCTTGGGTTGGAAGGGAGAGTCCATCGGCTTGAAGGGACTGGGGACAGGGACAACAGCTGAGGAGACAGGGAGACTGAGAGAGGTGTGTGTGGAGGGCGGGAGATGAAAGAGAGATTTGGAGGTAGTGGCAGTTGGTATTGAGTAGGATATCTCTAGGTTGTGGAATGGCTTGCTGGGCCTTAACTGAGTGCTGGCAGCAGTTATAGGCGTGCTCTTGTAGGGCTGAGGAGCGGAGAGAGGAGCGAAGAGGGGAGCAGCTGTGGTCACTAGAGGGGCAGAGGAATTCAGAAAAGTTGGGAACAGAGAGAGACCGGAGGCTGCAGTGAGTGTAGCGGTCTGCAGGCTGAACAAACCGCCGCTGGGCTGAGTAGCGGCCTGGCTAGCTACAGGGGTTTGTGGCTTCAGGTTGTGTAAGAACGCTAGGGGATTAGGCTTGCTAGTATTAATGGGTTCAGCGGGAATAGCAGGGGACAGAGAAGAGGTAGGGAGAGCAGGAATGGGAGAGGGAGTCGCTATTAACCGCGAGAGGAAGTGGGAGCGACTGGCTGTCTGGGCGTCAGCTGGGAGAGGAGGTATGTGTGTAGCCAGGGGTGGGACAGGGGGCTGCGTCCGAAAGGACTCCGGCGGTATTATGGACAGGTCCGGCGGGAGAACTCCCGGCGAGGCGACGGAGGAAGCGAGGATCGGAGTGGACATGAGGGCTGACGGCAGAGGGGGGATGAGGAGAGTAGGCGTAGTCGGCTCTACTGCTGCGGAGATTGATTGAGACACTGCTGCTGTAGACTCGTTAGTTTCTGGGATCAGAAAGGAGACCACCCTCTCTGCAGGGGAGTCGGGCTGGGCGGGGTCTGGCTTGGTGTCGAACCTCTTGGTGGGGTTCTTGAGGATCCCGGGCGGCCTGGCAGTAGCCTCCTGCTCCTCCCACTCCTTGAGTAGCGTCTCTCCCTCCTGCTTACTCATGCCCACCACGCGGCACATGCTCTCGTAGTGCAGCCGGAAGCGCTGTCGGTTTATCTCCGTCAGCTCCTCCTCTGTCAGAGATCTGTCTCTGTGGCCTCTCGAGGCGTCCGAAGGGGGAGGGGATGCACTGTCCACTGTTGAGTCGAGTGCACTGGTGCTAGTAGCGTCGTTACTAGGCTTGCTCTCCTCTCGGTCTCTTCTGTCTATGCAGTCAGTAGAAAGAGTATCTCTCTCTTCAACAGACTCTGAGGATTGTCGGAGTGTTTCTTGTGAAATAGCTTTAGTTTTCATAGACTCATTAATAATAAGTTCGTACTCGCTCGGGTCAATATCCGAGTCGTCTTCCAGTCGATAACGGCCTGAAACAATGTTAGTATTAGTATCTTCATATTTAGGTGAATCAGCTGGCTGTATTGTTTCAATGGGTGACAAGAATTCATCAGAATCGTTAGAAAGAGATAATCTATCTTCAGTTTGATCAGTTCGTACTCTCTTAGCATCACAAGTCTCTATTGCTATATCTGTATCATGCTCGGAGAATAGCTGACTAATTGCTCGCTTCATTTTCAAATCTTTCTGTCGCAATGTTTGCAACACTGGATCTTCTGCTTCTTCATTTTGGTTGTTGGCAATTCGTAGCTCCTCTCTTGTAATGTCCTCCATCTGCTGAGCTGTGTACCACGGGAGAGGGGGCTGTGCCCGCTTGAACCCTTTGATCCGCTTGCCATTGTTTATTGGACTCAACAAGATCGAAGTAACGATTGAGACATAAGGCTTAGCCGCCATTTTGATATTGTAAATATAAAGGGAATCTTCCAAAAGAGCAAAGTATGTAATGCAATTTTTTAATGAAGCGTGAGAGAATGGGTGGTTAATAATCCATAGTTCGTTACATAATGCAATGAAAAATACAGCATAATTCAGTGCTCCACAATTAAACCCAAATATAGTTCGCAATCCGAAATTTGTTTTTTCGAGGTTTTCGAAAACAAGATATAAAATTTAGGAAACAACATACTGAAAAACTCAATACTCTCAAGGTTGGGTTGTTTGGCAAAATAGATAAATGGAATAATTGCTATACATATCATGTACAAATTACTCTAATAGAATCGGTGCACATTTGCCGGAATATACATTGCATAAATTCTGGTACTCTGAATTTCCCTGAAAATATTTAATGATTTGCAAACTTTTCTTAAACATAAATTTTAGTTCATTTGCTAATTAATTATTTAATTGCTGCAATATTTACTGTCAATTATTCAGTTTCTGAGATGGCTAATGCAAATTTATAGTAGTTATAGGTAAGTAAACTTACACTGAACTTGGTCGTAACTTTGGATCAAAATATTTATAGTCTTTGACTTCCTAAAGTAAACAGATAGTTAAAACTTGCAGCATATTATCACTTATACATATTCATACTAACCGAAATAGATTTATTGTCCATCAGAGCGTCTGTAATTCTCGTCACGGGCAAGTTCTGTAAGAATGTACAGTAAACTCCCGTTATAACAAAGTCGGATATAACTAATACCCGCTTATAACGAAATGGATATTTCCACCCAGAGCACTTAATGCATTAACAAAGGAATTTACAGGTCCCAAGCACTTCGTTATAATGAAAGTTCACCTTAGTATAATTGCAAAATACAATTCTATATTTCTATTCATGAGATTATAAATAATTGAAGCTTACCTTGTCTCTTATGACTAAGTTTTTTACTCCCTCTGTCCACAGTTTTGAACCAGAAGAAACCAACTTGGAAAACATCCCACTAAACTTGCAACATATAATACATACCAATCAGGTAGGCATTCAGAATTTGGTATATAAGCTTGTAATTGGGTTTGCATTCGCATTCTAGAAACCTCACCATTGGTGTACAAATAATCCCAATAATTTGCAATTCACACGGGCATGTTTACCAGGCGTATATTCTTAAAGGTATAATTGTAAGAAGAGTGTCACCTGACTGAGCTAGCGCTATTTCCCGCAGTCAGCCCATCAGCCACAGGCCCGGTCAACAGCTTAGAGATCGACTTGCATTTGTTGAGGTAGCTAAACAGACTGGAGCAATAGATGGAGTTCTGAAGTGAAGGGAGATAGAGAGCGAGATCCGTCTGTGGGTAAGAAGAGGAAATATTAACTGTAGTCTAAACCAGTGCTCTTAAACTTTTTACAGCACGTACCACAATAATGACCGAAAAGCCCGAGAAAACTAGCAGATATATTTTTCTGTCAAATGGCTTGGTAAATCGGTCGTCTTTTCACGCTTGTTTCCCATTAAAAACTAAATTTTAAGGACGGCTGAGGGTAATTTTAATCTTATCTGGAACATATTTTGAGTTGCAGGTTATAATATAGTAAATACAGTGGAGCCTCCCATAACGGACACTCCAAATAGCGGACAACCTCTAAATAACGGACAACCCTCGTGGCACGGATTTATTTATTTAGCATATGTCTAATAGAAAAGCAACCTCTAAATAGCGGACAACCTCTAAATAACGGACAACGGTTCCGGTCCCAAGGTGTCCGTTGTTCAGAGGCTCTGCTGTAATAATTAAATAAGGAGCCGTAGGCTAAATATAAGTGCTTCACAAATCCTAATTTGTGACAAGTTTACTACATCATTCAATTTGTTCAGAGCAGTATGATTGAAATTCGACTATACCCAGTGTTCCCTCTAATTTAGGGGGTTTAGCCAAAAATTTCTAAACAAATTTTTCGGGGTGTTGTAGAGTGTCTCTTTGAATTTCTGGTGTTAGCAGTTAGCCCCACACAAGGGTCTGATGGATCAATCAATCGCTACGCGGTCGATTTTCCAATTGTAACCACATCATTAAATATTCATATTCTAAA
The DNA here is from genome assembly GCA_028753945.1 of Hexactinellida sp. DTS-2022. Taxonomy (NCBI): domain Eukaryota; kingdom Metazoa; phylum Porifera; class Hexactinellida; species Hexactinellida sp. DTS-2022. The sequence continues at coordinate 1,142,145 of JAPNXP010000018.1, read as the reverse complement.
TAATCTAAACTTATCAGTGCCAATATTGAATTACACGTACCTATTTTATCCGTTGGAAGCTGGTCTCTAAGTTACTTTTGAATTTGATTAATTTGTTTATTGATTTTGTAAACAAGAATAACAAATATTCATGTTGCAGTCTAAGTGCAATTTGGTTCAAGTACTAGTCCAAGTGCGAATTGAATCTAACTTCATGCAAATGGGTGACGATTATTTAGCTATACGTGTTATGTATGACGTTGTACGTATACGTGAATATATTTGAGGCATTTAGGGTTCGTGAAGTATTGAATGTTAGAAGTTCGGCGGGGAAATAAGTTAGAGAACCACTGAATTAAATGTTAATATTTTTTGTATGTTCATGTTAATTGGATTAAAAACTATGAAAAGTAAGATTTCATTCGCACTCGGGCTAAGTCCACTTAAAGTCTTAAACTAACTACGCAGTCTAAGTGACTTGAAGATTAATGAATTTGAACTAAAATCGCACTTATACACAACATTCTTATTTGAAGTTTGTAAATGCGACATTCGGAATCAGCATACAGTACTTGTTTTCCTAATTTACACTTTGGAATGCGGTTCTATTCCCTCATCACTTTTAATACAAACCGGACAAACAAACAAACAAACAAACACATAAACACATAAACACACAATAATCGAATTTATAATATAGATTTTGAGTTGAAGAAGTAAGGTAAAGTATATCAATCAATTAGCGGCCTTAATACCCTCTAATTTTCGGGGACCTTGATAAAACACGATGTTTTTCGGGGGGTCCCCCAGAAAAAATCCTTAGAGGAACACTGACTATACCTGTGTAAATCGGAATTCCCCAAGTTGCATCTGGATTGGGATTTTCAAGCAAAATCGGGATAATCTCGACGAAATCGGGGTGGTTGGTGTTAAGTTAAGAAACAAACTATGAATGAATTTGGTATTTTTGTTCGCATAATCACATGATGATAGATTCCGGAAGTGATATTCTAATTTTAGTTGATTTTGGGTAGATTCAATATAAGTAATCATGTCTTATTGACAATAAGATACTAGTACGTATCAAGGTGTGAAACATTTGATCATATACGTATACAAATATAAATATATTAAGACATATAGAATTGAACTAATAGCTACCTCTGTCATCTCTTGAGAGGAGATATACTGTATGGCGAGCAGTCGTAGTTTATCAAGCTCGACACCAGCTGTTAATAATGAGATAATATGGTAGGAGAACATGAGCAAACATGTGAACATACCTTGTGGATTCCTGATTATCTCCAACACACCTTTATCCTATAAAAACCCCACTGAATAGTAAAGTATAATTCTAGTCGATTAGCGGATCCAACAACTAATAAGATATTTTATACGCACTATTGTTGATCGAGTCATAATCTTCTCTTCTATCTCAAAGTACTCATCTAACTTCCTCTCCTAAAATTACAAATAAGACTCTAAGACATTAAGGACAGCTACCTAATATTATTGCACATATATACCTTGATATGGTCCAGTAATGTCATTGCTATATTCGTATGCATGTCGATAGACTTTTTCTTTTCCATTAATTCAGGTAGAGAGCTGAAGCAATAGTGTGGAAATTAAACATTATTGTTGTCCACATAAATAAAGGATAGTGGATACCGGTAATATACATGTTCTTACTACATGTGCAATCCCAAAGTGCCTTATCCATATTTTCTAGATACATTCAAAAATAAAAAAAGGTCGTTAACGGGTCGTGGATAATTTAAGATGTGTAGTATTTCTAGGAAAATAATACGCAGCAATACGATCAGTGTTATTTAATACCGTGCTCAAAATACTAATATATACAATTCTGATCGCATCATAGGTGGCTTGATTAAGGGTACTGAGAAAGTAAGCTAGAAAGTCATGAACATGTGAATTATTTAATTGTTTGTTTTGAGAAGGTGAAGAATGCAAACGAAAATAATATGAAAAACATGTACTGAATTTCCATATTTTCGTGCAACAATGTTGCAAGAAAATTGAACATGTTCAATTTACATGCAACTATCAACATACACGGTGCAACTTCGTTGCATACAACATTTCAACATACAAGATGCAAATAAGTTGTATGCAACTTTGTTGCATGGAAAATTTAACATACACGATGCAACTATGTTGTATCGTATGGGCTTTAGAGGAATAAATAAAACCACAAGGAATATTTCAATAAATTTAAAGTTTAATGTTTCAAACCCAGTAATGAGTTAGTGATGCAGTCCAACCTATATTAAGTAATCATTTTGGAATTTATGCTCGCATAATCATCACCCCACCTTATGTAACCATGAAGTTGACATCGAACCATACTTAAATAATTATTGAGATATTTCCAAGTGTAATTTTAGGGTACGACGAATTCATATTTTTGTAAGTACAAAGTATGACATCAAAATATTAAAATTCTGATTATTGGAAGTTGCAATAAGGAAACCTCAAATGTAAGTCAACAAAATAATAGCGCATCATTAGGTAGACACTTAGCCAAATTATTGTACATAAATGATGAGAAATGCAAAAAATTCATAGATTTTTTCAAAATTCGTACTATAAATCCGTTCTCAAGAAATGTTCTTTGTATCAAAATGGTTCTTTTAACCGGTATCTACTGTAATTATTTACCTAAATCAAAATTATTAAAACGGGAAAATTCCAAAAAAACTACAGTTTTTTATTTATTACAAATACTATGCTCAACTTTTATTTGAATATTCAAACTAGCATGGTGTTCCAACTTCCAAGCAAAAATATTTATTTGTATAGAGTAGATCTGTGAATAAATTAAAAAGTTGAGTATATTTGGAATAATCCAATAAAATCTGAGTACCGTATTGCTTCGAATAAGCGCCCCGGCGCTTATTGTTTTCGTGGACCAAAATTGTCCTGAAATTTTTGAAAAATCCAGAAATAATATTTAGGTCGGTTCTAATGGTTCTCACCGACAGCATACATACTGAAGTTACCAAAATCAATGGAATTACACTCCACTGATCAACTAATGTGTTTAAATTTTATAATACCAATGTCATTTATATTGACCCGGCGCTTATTCAAACCCCCCGGTGCTTATTCGGGGAATTACGGTAATTTAGAAATTTTCCCTCATTCATACTCGATTGTTGTGTGTGTTTATGACTTTATATGTTTGTTTTTTGTCTGGATTGTGTTAAAGTGATGGAGGAATAGAAACCGCAGTTATAATTGGGATAGAAACAGGGTTGTTTGATTTAAATCAATGATTTTTATTAATAAAATCATGATTTAAATCAAAAATCTGATTTAAATCAAAAATATCCGATTTTTATGATTTAAATCAGATTTATTGATTTAAATCAGATTTTTTATGTCTATTTTTTTTTGCGAAAAGTGAAGAAATACATTGATAATGAGTCATTATCAACGTAATTAATCCATTAGCCAAATAATATCGTCAGTGTGATATAGATTCCAAAAAAAACAATTAAAATCAAAATTCTGATTTAAATCAATGAAATCTTATTTTTTTTGTTTAAAAAAATCATAATTTTTATCAACCCTGAATTTCATAGAAAAGAAGTATGCTGATTTCGAATTTCGCATTAATAATTTTCTAATATAAATATTTATTGTTGTTATTTAGAAAAATAGGTAAACAAATTATTCTAAATACAAAAAAATACAAAAAATGAACCTAGGGCTAGCTTCCAACAGGAACAAGTACTTTTGCTGAACACGAATTTCGCATTTACAATATGTCAATATCATAGGCGTCGTAAACCGCCCGGGTGCCCGGAAATGTCCGGGCGGGCCGAAGGGATTGTCCCCATGCTACTAACACTATACTCCGAGTTTACCCGGACATTACCCGGAATTTCCGGGCGGCCCGATGGATTGACCTTTGCATTTACGACGCCTATGGTCAATATGAATGAATATTTTTGTTGTTTACAATATAGATAAACAAATTAATGAAAATTCAAAAATTAACCTAGGGCTTGCTTCAAAGCGGATTATAGGTAAACAAGTTTGCTGAATACGAATTAAATTTTCAAAAATAATTTCTAATTTAAATATTTATTGTATATTGAAAAAGTGGGACCGCATAGCGGTTGAGTTTTCCGTCGCGAAGCGTTCGAGATTGAAGGGCTCGTATTATTTAAGAAGCATGAATAGGTACCTTATAGCAGATGTCAGCATAGCTGTGTTGGAAGCAACAACTCCATTAATAATATCCGGATTATCTGTATCAGAGAGACCCTAGCATGTAACTATATTATAAAATTTGTATTTTTTACGAAATGTGGATCAAACCATTGCATCCTTGAGTCTCTTGACCTCTCCTTCTGACGCCTTATAGATGTCTAACTCAGCTTGTATTGACTCGGCTACTGTGGGGAATGGACTACAAGATGGAATAAGAAAAAATGCTATTATCGTTTTTGATTTCAAATCATCAATTAATTAATAATGATGATTTTTCATGGTTCGTGAGGTAAATAATAATCAAACGGCCATAACGTATATAAAATAAACGATACTATATGAATAGCATAAAATTAAATACACATCAGTCACCCAAACTTGCGATATTGAATTCAATTGCGTATATTATACACCAAAAATTTCATAAAAATGGGTATTTAATCATTTACCGCGTCACCTTGAATAATTCTAGTAATTTCCGTTTGTAAATATTTTGTATATTTGACGATATTATGATACTATAATTCAGTAGATCATTTCGGTGAACTTCGCCTAATTTTGTGAATTATTATACGTATAAAGTCAAAAATGTTTTTTTTTATAAATTCAAATTACCTTCCTTTAAAAGTGTTCCAAAATGTGTCTGTCGTATGGAGATCGTAAGTCTTTGATTCTAAATTGAATAAAATAATTATTTATCCTCGAGAAAAAGTGGAGTGGAATTTTCGGAATTTTTGAACCAAGCTTACTTATATTTGACAGAAATTTTTTACGAATCTGATTAAGAAACTATTTTACATTTAGTTACGTATTAATATCAAATTCTCACTTCATTACAAATAAATAAATAATATTATTAGAAGAGTAAACAGTTTTAATTAAAGGTGCTATTTTGATTTTCAAATTATCCCACAACCATAAATAGTTTAGGAATGTTGACTAATGAAGTGACGGTACTTTGTGGTTTCATTTTCTCATTAATAAATGTACTCCCTATACTATAGAAATTTTTATCTATTTACAATGAACGGTTTGAAACAAGCTCTCAAATGTGCAATTATTTTGGGCTACATCATAATCCCAAATATTATCCGATATTCACGGAGGATGCAGTATGAACTGGCATTTATGAATCGTATCAACATTCCTCCATTCGCTAACCTTGACAACCCGATCGACTTTGGCTTTCCCAATAGTTACAATATGAGAATCACACAAGACCTCTGTGTGGACATTGGAGCATGGCACATTCTACCGAAGAATTCAACGCTAAAAGTAGTGAATAATACAACTCCCAGGTTCGGACATTTCGGTCCGGTCGTGTTGCACTGTCATGGGATTTTCTCTTCCCGCGGAATGTTTCACCGCATCGATCTCTATAATTTCCTAACTAGAGAAGGTTTTGAAGTGGTCACGTATGATTACAGGGGATTCGCGGATAGCCCGGGTGAAGTGAGTGAAGTCGGACTGACAAATGATACCATTGGAGTATACAATTATGTGCTACAACATTTAGAACCCGGGGCTGCGGTGTACATTTGGGGACATTCCCTTGGAGGTGCCATTGCAATACAAGGATTGCATCGTATTCTGAAGGAGCATCCTGAAGTTCGAATGCCGAATGGATTAATTCTAGAGTCTCCATTCGTAAATTTCCGACAAGTTCTCATTTATCACCTCTACTGGCCTTTTAGACCCGTACCAGGGTACTTAAATTGGTTAATCGAAGGTAATAAAGTGGAATTCGACTCGGATATCAAGATACCCCGTGTATCAGTCGAGGTTCCCATTCTTATAATTCATGGTGAAGATGACATGATTATTCCCGCGTGGCAAGGAGAAGCTCTCTACCGAGCAGCCAACCTCAGCACTCAGCTGCAACTAGGCAAGCCGAAGTGTCTCAAATTCCGTTATCTCCCTGGAACAGGACACAATGGAGCATCAAGCTCTTTCAAGATAAAAGAATACTTACACGAGTTCATTGCGAAATGCGATACTTATTCTTTTTAGCAGAACAATCTCCGAAAGATCATTTTCTGAACTTATTATAATCTCAATATTATTATTTATTTTTATACTATTTAATCAAGCCTAGAAATAAAGCTATTTACTGAATGTAGCAGAATGTGCTTCTTGAATGTAAATATTCAAACTATTCGTGGATATAAAATGTCTAATGCGTGCCAAGCTCCAAGATGCTGTGAAGTAATAAATAATCAACTTGACACACCCAGCGAATATTGAGTATAACGTGAGATTACAAAATACACAAGTCTAGATTAATTAATTCAAAATAATTCAAAGAGTGCTAAATTGTAATTTCTACAAATAAAGGGAAGTATATTTTTTATGGGGATATCGGCAATTCGTTACACGACAGTTGTTAGACGACAGTTTGTTACACAACAATTCGTTACACAACAATTGTTAGACGACAGTTTGTTACACAACAGTTCGTTACACAACAATTCGTTACACAACAATTCGTTACACAACATTTCATTACACGACATTTCGCTACTAATTTGAATGGTCAATTCTAAACACCTGATTGTTTTGTTTATAATATTTAGCTGCAAAGAATGTTATTGAATAGATCATGTCACCTTTGTTGAAATTTAAAGGTTTTCTTCCATCACTTTATGGTTGAAATAATAGCAAGTTGTTTAATTGTTCTTTTAAAATTAGAAATTACTTATATAGAGCTCAGCTCTAGTAGAGTTCAGTTTTTCAGTATGTATATGTCGCAGGCGAAATTGAGAAAGGTCAGTTTTTCCCAAACTTTGAAATTGACCTTTAGAAAGTAACCTTGGGCTTTTAGTATGGGAAAAAAATCTGAACTCTACAAAGCTCAGCTCTATATAAGCATTCTCTTAAAATTATTGATATAATTCACAACACAAGGCAACTATAGTATCAGAAAATAATCATCAGTCATTTACTTCATCAAGTTATCAAAAAGGAGGCAATAAACTAAGCTGATTGAAGGAGGATTCATATATTGGACAACAGAAGTAGGGGAAGTGCTACAATTTGGAAGTTTATTGCTTCATTAAAACGTGAACAAGGACTGGTCGAGGTGCGACAGGCTAAGTTCATTGCAGGAGCTCAGCCACCTAAACGTGTGAAATCACAAGCTAGCGAACATGCTTTGAAAGAACTCATCGCTAGTTATTTATATCGTCCAAGAATGGAGTTTCTAAGAGGGATTGCACACCATTTCAGTATGGATGCTAACTAGTTGTTATAGTTAAGTTAGTTTTATATTAGTGTAGTAGTATGTTACATTATTCAATAATATCATTATGGCAGCTAAAATCTATATATTAAAAGCACAATTGTTGTTGTGTTTGTTTGTTTGCCCAGAATTAATTGGAAAGACTACGAGTCCCAGAAAGCTGAAAATTAGTAAAGAAACGTTCATAATTGTTTTGCCAATTCATATCAAACAACATACAATGTATACTCACAATTAAATCATAAGCTTCCTAAGCTGTTCTCCCAGGCTTGTAAAATAATATCATAGAAATGAACGCAAAGTTAATATAATATTGCTAGAAAAATCACTTTACAAAGCCAGGTTTTTATACTAAAAATGTGTTGGCTGATATATAGGTAAGCACCATGGTATATCATTCTATAAATACCTGCTTCAGGGTTCCTTAGACGCGAGTCAGTGTCTGGTGGCACCAAAACCCTGTTCAGTTTCATGTCCTAATAGAAAGTGTTGCAATAAACTTCTGCAATAAATATACGTAGCTCTTAATGGGGATAACTTATTATTATAAACTATATACCAGTAAGTCATGAGCAAGAGCCTGGTAAGTCCAAGTGTGATGGAGAGGAGTGGCTAAGTCAATATGTCGGTCAAGGATAATGAGCAAAGGCCGATTGAAGCTAAAATAGAGATTGTACAAACGTTGTCACAAATACAAAATTATTAACCACTGGGAATACAACACAACATCAAACAATAACAAAGTTAACAAGTTTTTTTTCATTATATTTGATAAAATACATTACTAAGGATAACTATGAGATACTACCTGATTTGTGAGAAATTTTGAAAGTTGGGCATAAATAGATTGTTGTTCACATCACTTAAGTTCTCCCGTATCTTTTTATCCAAATTCTAACAATCCATATATAATATTTATTCATACAACAGTTTGCATTGAGAGCTTACCTCTGCTACCATTTCTGCGGCATTTGAAGGCGAGCATCGGATTATCGGAACAACTCCTTTGTGACAAGAATAAAATATGAATTAGGTTCTACAGTAATGAACTAAAGCTAACCAAGATTAACGAAGAATGAGAAGAGAGAGTCTGCTATTGTCTCAATAATAGAATTAATTTCATATTCACTGACACTTGATCTGTTCAATGCTAAGACAGTGTAGAGGGTTTAACATGCATGTAATTACGAACGTATAAACTATTATAAACGTAAATGTACCTTGATAAGATATAAGATTTGATTGATACTCTCTGAGTATGAACATGTCATCTTCAATTGCTATGAAATTCAGGAACTGATCCACCACCTGACAAAAAGCGAATTTAAGAACAGTCTGTTGTATAACAAATATTGTCATGCTGAATAATTGTATTAAGCTCATTTAATTAATTAATTAAGAAGTTGTACAAATATTAATTACAAAATCCAAAATATTTGTAGTTGACATACAAAAGAAATCGTGATATTATCTCAACTATAAATACAGTTGTATACCATTTTTGTTGTCCAAAAATCATGTTTCACGTATTATTACCTGCCATTTAAAATGATACAGTCTTAAAATAATAATTATAATTATAATGTCATTTCTTTTAATTTAATAATTATCATATAACGTTATTATAATATAATATTAATTAGTTGGAGGAGGTCGGCATCTCTAGTTGCTCAGAGGACTTGAGAGAAGTGAATGCGAAATGACAGCATTTCGTCACTTGTAGCGACCACTTCGATATAAGTTTATTGATTGTTATCCATGAGAAAGCTAGCTCGTAGCATAGCAAGCATACAGGCCAGAGCACCAGAGGTATAAAAGACAAGTTCAGCACTTTAATTGTGGTGTGCGTGTGGTATCTCATTACTGGATCTGTAGAAGACATATTGCTGTTGTAAGCAATTGAGATAGCTAAGTAGAAAGTCTCGTTGGGTTTATCGAAAAGCAATTCATGGTTCTTAACAATGAGAGACATGCTCAGCAGAAGATCAAGCATAACAGATGCAAGTGCAAAGAATACAAACATTCTAACAAAATAGGAGGTGAGGGAAATGTAGAATATCCTATTAACATCCCCCGTGGCCCTCTGGATATTGCTAACCACGATAACAAGGAGAGTTGCCATAACTAGAACTGATGTGTTCAGCAGACAGAGAGGCACCACTAGCAGGTAGAAGAAGCCGATCCAAGTGGTAGGCAGGGGCAGGAAAGTAAGAATAGAGTACCCTTTTAAGAAAATAATGTTAACAGAGGGGATAACGAGAGCTGAGATAGTAGTAATAACTATCTTAAATACAGCAAACCGGCATGTGTTGTTGCCTGGGGAATTTAAAGCGGGGAATAACAAAATATATATGACCTGAAACAGGTGCAAGTTAAGCCATAGGAAAAAACTGATTAAATTGAAGTGCAAGAAAAACCCGAGAATCTGCTCATACAGATTTTTTCCAGTCACTAGATCGTCGAGAAGATGGAAAGCGGATATAATGAAAATAAGTCCCAGCAGCAGTGACAGGATCAGAAGAATAATCAAACAAAGGAAAGAACTCTTACAGAGACTACGATGTGTGAACCAGATCAACAACACAAACAGATTGAATAATACAAATATTAATGCAGTTATGAGGGCAGATATTCTCCATTCAGGCAAAGCTGTATAGTCTGGCAACCTGCATATATCCTGTGAAATCACGAGCGGGTAAGGACAGGAGAGAACTTTAATGGTATCAATAATCTTAAAGTAGTTCGAGATAGTCGAAGTATGGTTCAAAGGAACGAGAGGCTTAAATATGCTGAAAAACAAGGGTAGTATTGTTGAGGCTATTAGCGTTAAATCCAAAAAGATCAACAAAAGTATTCTTAAAAAGCTGCACAATCTCATGTAAATATTCAATTAATTTGTAAAATTATATTAGTAAATAAATGCATATAATATAAGGAGAGGTATATATGTATATATTTTTATATTGAAATAAATGTACTATTTAATCACCTATTCAAAACAAAATAATGAGTATAACTTCTCCTATTGACCAGTAAAGATTCATTTATTGTTGAACTGAGAACTATTAGCCTATAAGGGCTTCACAATTCTATGGTTGTAAGAAAATAGATTAAGAGTATTCGGAAGCTTAGCGTAGGCCGAATTTAAATAATTAAACGTAAGAGTGAGGTAAAGGATATCACTGCATTAGGGTAAATAATATTAATATAATATTTTACACTTGGATTTGTAGTAGTAGTACCATAGCTAATTCTTAAGAAATTTACTCAAAAGTTTCCAAAGTCCCTAATTGAATTTGAATAAGATGGTTTTAAAGTTTATCGTTCTCTATTGATAGTAATTAGATCCACAAGTAATAAACCAACCATAGCTATCCTATTAGGTTTCAGTATTGAACAGTGATTTCTGAATATATTCTAATTTTATTAAATTGGCTTTTAGTAACGCACGTGTTTATTGCGAGTATATATTTGCTTCTATCAGCTGACATATAATATAACTAGATACCTTGGATATAATTTCAGTATTTCCTGACTGGCAAACTGCTAATGCAATCTGCTCTAGTTTCTCCCTCGAAATAGCTGTTAGAAAGTTCAAATAGAAGGTCCCGTAAGTTTGTTGTTTGATATCCTAGATTAATTGCTTAAATTAAATATAGAGTATAGAGTCTTCTGCTAGTGCGAATACCTGACATATTCTCTGAATATTCTCATCCGTGGGGAGAATTAGGTACACAGCGGGAGCCTCTGTAATTGAGTCTCTGTTGGTGTGTAGGGGCCTATTGTAGGATATATGAACAGTTAGGTATTTATAGTCCTAATTATTAATTAGTTGTAGTGATACATAGGTTGTATAGTATTTTATTTGTATGTATTTAGGGTTTACAATCAGGGGACGTTATAACAATCCCGGGATTAGTGAAATAATTTTCATAATACAATAGAACCTCGTTAGTACGAACACCAGGGGACCGTCAAAATGCGTTCGCCTTATCTGGGATTCGTATTAACCAACATCATTTATATTGAAAAGGCTTTGAAGGGGACTGAATAGTGTTCGTATTAACCGTGTTGGCACTAACAAGGTTCTACTGTACGTATATCAATTGACAATTGTTATATAAATACGGTGTTTATTATGAATAAATAATAAACACACAACTATAATAAATAATGAAATAAAATGTTGTCGCTCGCTGGTATGTAGCTCTCAATTTATTTCTAAATACATGTATATCCTGGATTTTGTCCCGACCTATATATGCTAAATATCCTTTGAATCGATTCAAAAAAATTAACGTATAATGAGTACGGGAAACCGGTATGTAGTTAGAGTCCACAATCGGACCAAATTTTCAGAAGAATTATTCGACATTCATAAAAAATCTAAATGTGGGAAAAAAGTATGCCTCCCTGGACAAATCAACTATTTAATAAATTTAAGTCTGTAAGTTTTAGAATAACAACTATAGGTGTTTAATTAATTATATACTAGTTAAGCTTAACTTGTAAAAGCAAAAGTTGTGTAAATGAAGAAAGAAGCGACAAGCCCAAGAGACTACTCGGCAATCAAGAGTCCAAGGAAAGCAAATGGGGGTTGGGGAAGTCAAGTTAACGATTTTAATGCACCGAAATCATTAGCTCTAGAGGAAGTATCTGGGAATATTTATATAGCAGATGCTCTCAATGGGAGGATACAAGTATTCGACAAAGAATTGAACCATTCTTTCCTTATTACGGGAACAACTTCACCTCACAACAAAAGTATAAGTTACCCTTGGGGAGTAAGCATCAATGGTTTGCTTGTGTTTGTCACAGAGAAAATTGGCAACAGAATGAAGATATTCCACTTAGACGGCTACTTCATAACAGTACTCCAAAATTCCGAGATGCAACCAAACACGAATTTACAGAATCCAAGGGGCATTGCGGTCGACAGAGATAACACAACTTTTGTGTGTGACTCTGGACACAAACGTGTTCTAGTGCTGCTGCCCGTTCTACCGTCGGTGGATGAGATCAAACTTGAGAGAGAGCCAATAGATGTAAAGCTACACAAAGGGTATCTTCTTGTTTTGGAAGAAAATACACTCAAAGTAACATTTTTCACAAAAACTGGCAAATCTTTGAGGATATTAGAGCTGGCTATGAAAAGCCCAGAATTCCTAGCGGTCGATCCTTTCGATAACTTACTGATCGCCATTGGAGATACCAAATGTATGGGAAATAGACATGGGTGCATTGCTGTTATTAGTTGGGAAGGCAAGTTGATACACGAAATCAAAGGTCTATTCAAGAATATAAGAGGAATTGCAATAGACAAGGATGGAAGTATAATAAATGTGTGCGAGTTGGAAGGAATGAGGTTAAAGAGACTATGAATAGTTACATTAGTAATAGTGTATAATTTATAACTCTATGGAATTGTATTATGTGCTCACAAGTGTAATGTTACTCCTAGGTCTCTCAGTTGTTTAACTGTGAGCAGTGGAGAAATGATGTCCTGGCCTAATCTGTCGTATACCAGCACCTGTAGGAATTGGATCGTTAGGAGATATTCAAACGTTACGTAATGCTTCCAATGTGTGACAGAACATAATTTTTGTATTACTAAATGTTCCAAATATAAATAGCGTGGCGTGGGAGGGGGTGGGTGTCTAATTTGCGTTACGTTTGAACAGCCCATCATTTGACATCGCATATGGTATAAACAGTATTCACTCTACTGTACTATAGAGATAGTAATACAGAATAATGCAAGTGCAAGTAGCTAGTTTGTACATAATATTATAATTGTTGTTGCTTTTGCTCGTGATAGAATCAGCTAGATACAAATATTTGTGAGACCAATATATTGGGGAGAGTACACATTAATTATACCTTCCATACAGGTCGAGTTAGGAGAGAAGCGTCCGAACACTTCTCATTGAAATTCAGCATTTGTTTGATAACCTCTAAAAGAGAACAGTATTAGAAAAATTAAAATGCCCAACTTATTCTGCACACATTAATCCACATCTGTCCTGATAAGTTGGGAAATAAATAATATAATATATTAGTAAATCAACTAAATATCCTACAAAATTCCCACATTTTCTCGCAAACTATCAAAAATAAATACAGATTTTATATTTTAGCCTGGTTTAATACAAATACAATACGATACAGTACGATATAATACTATTACAATATTACTATATTATCAATAGAAATCAGTAAATGAGCATATTTACACATCTCTTGGAATTAATAAACTATTGCTCCTCATAGAATGGATGCGAATCGAGGCGCGCTTTCTCTGCTGTATTGCCAGAGCTTCTCGCTGATGACTTCTGCCGTCGCTATTATCCGCGATAACAGTGTATTCCCCATGTGTATCATGTAGAGTTCTAGCACTACTACTTCTTTGCCGAACTTTTTGTACGAATATGGGTCCGTCATGATTCCTGGGGGCACGCCCTCTGCGAATAGCCGCTCCTGGCAGGATATCCGAGCGCCGCTGCGCTGGTTGCAGAACCACGTGTGGTACGAACACACGAAGTCTCTCTCTTGCCAGATCTGCAGCGGGCACCCCTGTTGCGAGAATCTCTGCACTCTGTCCACCAACTCCCAGATTTTCTTCCGCAGCACCTGTCCGCTCTTCTCGCCGCGCACAGCCGTCAGCTCGTCCAGACACGGCACGCCCAGAGAGGCGTCGCGCTCGCAGAAGTTGAGAGCGGAGTACGAATCGTTCCTCCTGTTAACGAACAGGTAGTAGGCCAGAGAAGGGAAGTCAGTCACGTCGATGTTTGCGTGCAGGTTCCGCTCCGCCTTGACCTGCAAGAAGGCCCCGTAGTCCGTGGAGAACTTGGTGTTGAGTATCTTGCAGCAGAACATCATGCCGTCGGCGTCCGACTGCTTCTTGACCGCGCGCGCGCAGTACAGGATAGAGAACACTCGCTGCAGGTCCCGCAGCACCCGGTTGAGCTGGTTCTCCTGCGACGGCTCCAATCGCTTTCTGTCCATCGCGTCGCCCAGGCCCTCGGCCTTGCAGCGCTCCCAATTGCTGATCACCTCTCCACAGAGGGACCTGAACTGGTCGGCACCATTCGCGAAGCTAATCTTGCTCCATATGTCGGCTGCCCGCTTAATGTGTCCGTCTATGGTGAGCAGCACTTCCCTGCTGTTCTCGGGGCGCCTGTTGATGCTCACCACGGTGACTATGTTCTGAATAGAGCTTATGGACCTCCACAGGTAGTTAGCCAGGACCGGGTCGTTACAGCGAACGAGCAGGATTAGAACCATCCTATGGTCGAAGCCAACACAGTAGACAGTGAATGGAGTAATGGCACAGCCAGCAGTGGGCAGGAAGAGACGTTCCTTTGTGTAGTACGGGTTGCTAACGTCCGTGACCTCCGAGTAGGCCGGGTTAATTGGCGTGAAGTAGGCCTGCGTGTAAATGCTGAGGAGCAGGAATGTCTGGGAGAGCAGCGGCGGGTCGGAGTGCGGCACGTGCAGGAAGAGCTTAGAGTCCACGTAGACCAAGGAGTGGATAATGGGGTACACCTCTGCGGCCTTAAGCGTGGGCACACACCGCAACAGCTCCTCTCTACACTTGTTCGAGATGTACTCCTTAACCTGCAAGCGCTCGACCGCCTCGATAAGCATCGCGGGCCGGGAGTTGTAGAAGAGACTCCAGGAGTCCAGACAGCGACCCATCTTGTTCCACAGCTCCGTCCGGGTGCCCATGTCCCGCGGACACAGCTGGTCGTCCAGGGGTCCCACGAACAGCCGCGTGAGGGCGTGAAGAATGTAGGCCTTACGGACCATCTCCATATCCGTTTCTTTTCCGTCTCCATTCACTACGATGCAAAGGATTTCGCCGAACTTTTGGAACACAATTGTGAACCCCGCGTCGGTTTTAATGGAGGTGTAGGGTTTGCCAGATCGGGCCATGAGGTAGTAGGAGGTGGAGAGAGGCGCGAAGAAGCCCCATAGGGTGTCCAGGCTGGAGAACAGATACTCTGTAGAGGCAACATAGTTTGGGTCCACAATGTCCGACCGCAGTCTCTTAGCGATCTGTTTGGACAGGTGGTCGCAGTACTCGTCATCTCCGTGGAAGAACTGTATCATGGTGTCAATCAGCATTATGCAGCGCATCTCTTCCAATACAAACTCTCCTGCTAGCTAGATGCACTCGTAAGCTATGGTATATAATAAGTGCTTGTAATACAATATACACTATTAGTATTATAAGTGCCCTGATTTACATAACATAAAATAAATAGTTTAGTCAATACCTACTTATGATAATACTGTATGTACAAAGTGTAAGATGTACGTTTTAAATAGGTCACTGAGGTTAATTAATTCTAATAAAATAATTAATTTAAATATGTATGTAATCTACTAAGTTTAAGAATAATAGCATTCTACAATAAAAAATATAATCGTTAAAGCTCGATATACAGTACTCACCAATTTGCTTGTAGCGTATGGTAAACTGAGGTTCAGAAGAAGTCCCTTTGTTCATTGCAGCCATATCCGTAGCTGTGAAGTATAAACTAATTAGATAGAAAACATAATTAGTGATGATGTTCGTTTGAAAACAACTGTTCTATTAGCAGGCTACTTTTCTGGGTAGCATTTAATCGAATTACGGTATGTTCTTCTAGTTCGCATAGTTAATTAATTGATTGATTAGCAGCAAATTTCAGGAAAAATGCGACTACTATTAGGCGAACTGAATAACAAATATAGTACATATTCTACATACGGTATCTTAATAGGTAAATTACTCAAAATATGGTAAGCTATTTCGGTTGATTAGTGGTCTCAATTAACGAGTCACCTGATGGAACAATTGTGCAACGAGAACATATAAACTGGCCTTTAATTAACCAAATGTACAAGTGATAGAATCGATTAGTAAGTTAGTTCGGAGACCCATATCAAACGGCATATTTAGTGGGGCTAGCTGCTTTGTTGGTTGGAATAGGAGGAAGCACTCTTCTTGCAGAGCTGCTAGAAGGTCGCTTGCTCGTGGGTAACAAATCTGGTGGTTTGGGTGTTAGAAATTCTTGTTCCAACTTTCTACTCATTTTCCTAAGAGCTAACAAGGTTGGGATTTCAGCTTGCGGCTCTATAGAGATCTCCAATACGTTATTGAGCGAGGCGATGTCCTGCTGTGCTTCATTTATATCTTCCAAGATAGCTTCTCTGATCCAGTGAGCCGAGTCAGAAACCTGAGAACTCGAGGAGGAAGCGAGGCTAGAAGACAACCTAAACATATACAAGTATAAATTGTATTTTTAATATGTATTAAAAATACGTGATACGCGTAATAATAGATTTAGAGATTTATTAGTTCTTAGATATAGAAGATATTTTGTAGAAAATAATGTAAATTAGATTTAATGTGACAGCTAACAAATATTTATAGTACGTAATAATAATTTATTTCCCAGCCATGCATTAAGATTTTTCACCTTCTAAATAGTCTAATTATTCAGTTGCCCCATGCTTAATACCTACGTCTAATACATGTAATACGTGAGGGATAATTCACGTATTATACGTACAACTTTGCTGTCGGTTGGTGGATATTAAGAGAGTGCTACCTAGATAGAGAGGTGTGGAAGAGCTCCGGGGTCTGTGGACTGTGGAGGAGCGAGGAGCTCCTGGAGACAGATCTGAGTCTGCAGGAGAGCTCGCTGCTCCCCTGGCGCGGGGAATCTGTCTCAGACATAACATACTGCAGCAGGCCCCGCTCCTCTCTCTCGGTCTCAGAGGGACCAGCTGGCATCAACTGGGCAGACTTACGAGCCTTCAGGCCATCGATAAAAAAGCGTATTTCCTTCATTAGTCGGTCCCTCATCTCGGGCGGCTCTGGGAGAGCTCTAAATAAGACTATTATATTACGCGTTAGAATGTATATACTAGAGCAATACCAACTACTTGTATATAGTTATCCTATACATATTGTATCTATATTTACTTCGAACTGGCAGAGTCTGAGTCCATCTCGTCTGCCAGCTGATCTGCTATCTCCCGCAGCGCCTGTCTCTCGGCTTGTAGCTCTGTGAGCAGGTCTATGACGTCACAGCCCAGCGCCTGTTTTATCTCCGTCAGCTGGGAGGCCGGACACTGCTCTGTCACCAGCTCCCACGCGCTGAGGTCCGAGAGGGCGTCCATTGGTCTAGTATAAATAGCACAAGTTCAGTTCAGTCGATGTTACATGTAATCCTTACAAACAGAATCAATTGATAAGAATCCGATTACTTATGCTGTTATATAATTATCACTGGGGGCGTATTTGTTGCGAGGGCTATCATTAAACAGCACCAATAAACTTAGACACTTAGTATATCATAAATACAAACTAGATTTAATTTCTGGAATGACTGCGGATCGTGTTTACTTTTTGAAATACATATTATTAAGAAATTTGAATAAAGTTTTCAGTGAATACTCATAACATATAGATCTTGTGAAATAAGGAATTAACCATGAATTTTAATAATGGTTGTGACTCCTTGTGCGGGCCGAGCCTTTAGGATTGAATTGTGTCCAACATGAAGGTATAAATCAGTATAGTAAGGAAACAAAAACATTGTTTGTTACAGGTGTAATTTATACTATCTACGTATAAGATTAGAAAGAAGTCAGGCAAAATGTATTGTCATTGAAAAAGAAGTTCGAATTATTATGATTTATGAACAGAATAAACCCAAAAAATGTTAGGATCGCCGCTTATGCTGATTATCCAGCAAATGTGAAATAAAATTAAATTTAATGTTTAAAATCTACTCTGAGTTTATACAAACAGAAGTACAGAAATATTAATTCATTCAGAGAATAAAAATAAGAGCAAAACAATGAATTGAATAAAATACAGACAGGTTACAGTGCATATGAGTTAGATTAGATTCTCTATTTGCTGTTGACAGTGTGGGAAGAGGAGACATTAAAACCGTGTAGCTGTTTATACAGTGGTCACCTTAATAGTTTTGCTACTTTCAATTGGTTCAAAAGCACTGCCATTCTTCTTGTGCTTATTCCCGTCGAGAATAGAACCGTCGGACGAGTAACCAGCTGACTGGGAGTACCCGCTGTCAGGATGTCTATTCGACCCGTTAATCGGGATGTCCATGAGTCCGGTCGGGGCCAGACACTCCTCGGAGGTCTCACTCGAGTCCTCGGACGCCTGCGTGTAGGAGGAGTCGCTCACGCCGCGGCCCTTGGGCAGGGAGCACCAGTAGGTGTCCTCGCTGGGGTGCGTCAGGTACCGCTCCCCGACCTGTTTCTCGATCTCACGGAGCTTCTCCCACATGTCGCGGTCCTGGGTTATAATTATAATATCGTAGCATTGGTGTTATGAGCAAGAAATAACTGTTGTACATACCTGTAACCAAGGTTGGTGGAGGGCCTTATTCGCAGTCAATCTCTCGCGCTTATTTATCCGTAGGAATTTGTTGATGATGTGTCTTGCTATATAATAAATACTCATTAAACCTCTGTGTAACCAACTTTGTTTGGGCATACATTACTACTAGACGGTAGAACTCCTTATATAATGACTAACCCACACTGGGACACACAGTCCCGTTAAGAATGTATTATAGGGAAAGTAGACCGGTTTGCTCGCCAGGATTATTCACACAACTGTGAATAACCAAGTTTCATGTTTTAACAGAAGCTGCTAGCATTTGCTAGCTCTATAACGGATAGTCTTTCGCTATTTGGCATAAGTATTCTGTTGGAACAAAATGAAAACTATTCCCATATTATTTAATAAGCCTGATAATGATATGTCGCAGCCAGGCTTTCATCCTAGCGAAATTTAGTTTTAGCACGCTCACACGCGCCTATATAACTCAATTCGTATTTCGTTTATGAGAGCATCTCTAGATTTTCGCGCGCCTAGCAAGTTTCTTTAAAATTACGCGCCTGATGAAACCATAGTCGCAGCCCATAGCAAATGGACCAATCGGTTTGAGCCATCTCATGAAATTGATAAAAAGCACAAGGATTATGTTCAGATTCACACAATAGTTTGGGCCATCATTTGGGTCATGCAATAGTTATTGATATTTTACATGCAATATTACCCAATAAAAACTCCCAATAATGCCAGTCAAAGGGAGATTCTATTTGAAATTAATGCATAATGTATCCAAATTCTCACAACACAACGCTAGGATCAGATGAGAGAGAGAAGTTATTCAGGAATTCAAGAGCATGCGATAAACTGGTGGAATTGCCGCAATAGCGATTGAACAATTATGTATGTATAGTTAGAAAATAAACTTAAGTTCAGTTCGTATAACAAGCTCTATTAGCTAGTATAGTTCTTGCAAATGTGCTTATTATTAATCTGTAATATAGTACATATATATCCATAGTAATCAATTGGTATTGCATTTGTCTTATAAGCAAAGTTATTATTAATACTTACCTTCAATGTCAATTGTCTTCCATGGATAAGCGGGATACATAAAATCTGCATTGTTGATCTGATCAATAATAGCTTCATCCTCGTTGAAAGGAAAAGTTCCACTCAAACTATTAGATAAATATCATAAGATAATATGTACAGTCAGCTTGTTGTACTTACAAACTAACTCACCTCACATAGATGACTACCCCCAGGGACCACATGTCCAGAGATTTATCATATCCGGTCTTAGTTAACACCTCTGGAGCCAAGTAGGCCGGGGTCCCCACAACCGACTTTCTAAAGTGTGTGTCGCGAATTGTCTTTGCAAACCCAAAATCACAAAGTTTAATCTAAATAAAGAAAATATCGAATTAAGTCGCTATTGTATTCGGTGGAATAACGTAATTCAAATAACAATATTATTTCGGACAGTACACTACGTATAAGTAAGCTAAATAGAATATAGTATACGCATTGATACTTGCCTGTGGGTACTCAGTGAACTTGGAAGAGAGCAGCACATTCTCCGGCTTGAGGTCACAATGCACAATATTCTTAGAATGCAAGAACTGTATTGCCATCAGTATCTACAGGTAGAGCAATAATTATTTATAGTATTCTTCTGCTAATTGAGTATAATTACTGATAATGTACAGACCTGGTATATAACAAATTTAGTGACTCCTTCTGTCAGTCTCCCAGACTCACTGTTAAGAATCATTTCTAACATGTCCCATTGCATCTTCTCCATAATAACGAATATCTAATTAATATTAAATAATTAATTAAGAGTCCGTAAATACATAGAATTAATACACCAAATAAGGAATTATTCTCACCCTTGTAGGAGACTCGAACATTTTGTATAGCTTGATGATTCCATTATGAGACACACTCTAAATAGTAACCAATTGGTGAATACATTTAATTAATTGTAATTTAACCTATAGTTTGGTTAATAGAATTAAAGAAATTATTAATTGTTTTCGTTAATTCTTCTCAATAACAAATAAAATATTATAATATCAGTTGATTTGGTATGTGTTTCTATAGCAATTAGTTTGTAATAAATCTTCATTTATTACAGATTACAAATGTTAGCCTAATAACTAGTACAGTCAACTCTCGTTATAACGAAGTGCTGCGACCTGTAAATTCCTTCGTGATATCCGGATAATATGAAATATATTTATGCTCTGGTGGAAAATCTCCATTTCGTTATAAGTGGTTATTTCGTTATATCCGACTAAGAAGTTCATTGTACTATGCTTTAGCTAAATTAGTACTAAATTGCACAAAATGCAAAGTTAAATAAAATTAGCTAAGCATTTCAATATGTCTCCAACAGTAGATATTAAACCTACAAACCTGTAATATGTTTGCTTCGTTTTTCAGAGCTTCTGTATGTTTCGGCTGGAAGCGTTGTTTGTCGATAACTTTAATTGCCACTGGCTCTCCGGTGGTACGATGGACACCTAATAGTTATAAAATAAAATTATACGCATATTAGATACATATTACAATTTACAAATAATAGTTTGTACTCACCCTCATGGACAGTTCCAAACTGCCCAGATCCAAGCACTTCTCCGCCATATATTTGATAAAAGAGACTAATATCCTAATAAGAAATAATTAATAAATAAATAATAAAAGAAAACAGACAATTATATTATTTTATTGAACAATTATATACTTACCATATTTGTTTCCACGTTTTTATCAATAGCGAGATCGCGAACAGTATCGCTTTCTGGCCTGGGCACCCTGAATGATCCCCTCATCGACCCCTTCCCGCACTTGATTGAACGCGGCCTGTTTCGAATCGAGTTGGTTTTAGCGGGAGACTTCGCTCCCTCTTCGATGTATTTAATAACTTCGTCATCTGAGAAGGAGGATTTGTTGGAGACCGGCTGCTTCGCGTCTGGAAACCGGACGCCAATAGCCATGTCGAGATCAGTGGGGATTTGTCCTCCCTCCAAGCCAACTTCATTAACTGTAAATATAATTACACATTAAATGATATCTGGGAACTCAAAAAGACATGCACAAATGATAAATAAATAACTCAAAACCAAACTGCATACAATAACTGCTGAAGCTTATCGTAGCCTGTAGATACGTTACAGATACCTCAAATATATTGTTATTTCGCAAGAATTATGTCGTTTTGGTTTACAAAACGTCAGTGGTACAAAGCCAAATCTTTAACATGATATTTGCAAGATAGCAATGATAATAACTGTGAGCTGAATTCAGCTAATAAGCGTATACGGTATGTATTAATTATATAAACCTAATTAACATGAAGAGCGTATGAATAACTCACGATTGGTAATGCTACGATGTGGAGTCACAGGCATCAATGAGTGGTGCAGAGCACTCTCCCAGCTGATCGCAGCCTCAAGCCCGAGTCCGTAATCTTGGAGTTCTTCTGGATTCATCTCTTGCGCCTCTTGCAGCCACTGGTAAACTGGGTTGTTCCCTGGAAGCGCGAATAAATCAACCATTATAAATGAAGTCCTATGCACAGTATCCCATAGTACATATTGAACGGAAGCCATTAGTCTTAACTAACTGTATTGGACTTTTAATGAATAGCAAAAGCAATCGCTATTATAAGTGCGAAGAGTAAACGAATCCATTTCAAATTCAATAGATTATAAGAAAAAGTATTGAATAAACGCATATTGTAAGTGGAACATACTTTGTAGAGATTTCATCATTTTGTTGCGAGGTTTTCCGCTCTCTGGTATTTCCATTCCCATGTAGTAAGTGCACTCTTTGGTGACCAGCTCAAAGCAGTGGGGAGGAGTCAGCTTGTCCATGTTGGCATTCGCTACCTGGTCCACTGCTCGCATTTCGGCAAGGAAGATTTGCTACAACATTCAATTTGAAACTCTAGCAACGAAACAACAACAACAACAACAATGAATATAGTAGGATTACCTTAAAGGGTGTTGGTATGTCTGAATTGGCAAACATACAAAGTGACCTCCGATCCAAGCGAAGGTAACATCGAACTCGCTGAATAGAAAAAGTATTTAATTGAATTGAAGCCGAACTAATATAAAAGGAATATACAACAAAACATACCTGATGATCACTTTCGTTGCAGTTTACCATCCATCCTTCTTTCAGTATATTAGTGGCGTCCCCCACAGCCCCTGGGTTGACACTGACAAATATCCGCTGAAGAGGAATGTTAGGATTGGTGAGTTCCTCGTTCTCGTTCCTCTCGCTATCCTTTCGGCCCTTATGCGTATTCTCTTGTTTATCGTCATTAACAAATCTGATTATGTCGATAGAGCTCTTGTTCTTATCGATGTGAAAGTTCGCCACTAAATAAATTAAATATCAATTAATTAATTAATCCATTTCAATCGAATTAAAGCTTACTTCAGATTTTAGAAAAACATTGAAAGCAAAAACATCACGCAATTACCAAGATGGTAATTGACGTTCAATTTCATAACTAATTATAAGTTCCAAATTGCAACCATTATAGAATCCGGAAATACCAACTGTAAGATCTGTTACATTAGTATGGAACAGCTGGTTAAATAAATAAATATTAATTAATTAAACATTGTCAAGTTTAAAAGCTAATCAGTCAGCAGTGTTTTGCTTAAATAGAGTATTAGTATTTCGCTAGTTAGTGATAAGTTCCTACCAACTATTGATTAAGGTCTGGCAAAACACTGCTTTGTATTCACGAGGTGGCCATTGAAATAATATATATTGTAAACCTACACTTTTTGGCTGGGGAAGCCGGCTCAGAATGGACTGAGTCATTATCGTCTGTGCTTTGGAGCTCGGCCTCCCCGGAGAATCCATCGCTCCACTTCTGGCGATCCTTTGTACCCGGGTACTTGAGTACCATAGAGTGTCTCCCCCCTATAGAATGCTGCGTAAACCTTTCCTTGATTCATAGCCAGTGCAGCAGCAACACAGTACACTGCTGCTCCAGTGATCAGTTCAAACTCTTCAAGTTAGTGGGTGTGTTAACATTAAATTTAATCAAACAAATGCTTAAGAGTGGAGGGTTTGCCAGACCTCAAATCAACTAATTGGTTTACAGACTATATGGCGCTGGTCAAGTGGCCATGTTAACAAATGTAGTTCGATGAAATACATAATATAAATGAGCAAATCTAAACTCACTAGCTTAAAATCTAATACTATATAAAGTGATAATTATAAAGAGGGAAATTATGCAATGATCCAAGTGAAATATGAAGAATCAATTTTGAATACAATTCACCTCAAATACAGCAATACTATTAATGCAAAGCTAATACTTTGATAAACCCATTAAAGTTAGTGAGTGCACTAGTACACACGCCATGAGAGTAAGGGAGTTATCGAGCCTTTGATGTGATTGGGTACTAGAGATGAATCAGCCCCCTGCTGTCACACGTGCATAGGCATAAACTTTGTATCGTTATACTTAATGTGTGTTAGACAAAACTATTCTAATAACTATGAATCAACAAAGTGAATTTTCAGAAGTATACGTCCAGTCAGGTTATTAGCAGAACCAGACTATAACACGTAATAATAATTGAAATTATCAAAACTGCAAGATAAACTCTCTTTCGATTCGATAAGGATTTTACATGAAAGCTAATTATGGTGATCTGTAATGATATTGAAAAAGTACTATAAACATATTTAATGTGTAAGATGGTCACTGTCATTTGCAGGAATACATCAGCAATTATTAGAACCACCGCCTCAGTGCTTTTCAGGATTAAATGATTTGTGCATAGAGATACAAATTGCACAATAAAAGTTAGAAAACAATCACAATCATTAATAGATTATGGCATATGAATGGTAAATAACTGCAAACAAGTTCTACTTACTTGAGTTTTTCTTTATGGTCTCTCCAGGACAACTGTTTACTGCCTTTTTCATACATTTTCTGTGACAACACAGATCACAATCTATACATTCAAATAGAATAGAATAATAGCGTTATTCCTTATGTATTCTTATCACTTAATGGAGAACTTACCTCGACATTGCATGCCCTGCCTGAAAATGCTTTTGACCTAAGAACAAAGGAACATTATAAAGTATAACAAGTCAAGATAATTTGAGTTGCACAATCTTACTGTTCTTCCACAGAGATCGCATTGGGTTGGAGTTATAAATTTGTGAATCATGAAAGTGTGAGGAATGGTGACAATAGAAGAATTCTTGTAGTGTCCCCCGAGGGAGTTTGGGAGGTTGGATCGGCCCGTAGCGTTTCTGCACTGTGCCATGTGTAAGTGCGTGGAGCTGAGTATATTGGAGGTGTCATGGTAAGACTGATTGTGTCTGACCTTAGAGCAGAATGGAGTTGAGTCGTAGACACACCTCTTATGCAAATTAATTCCACAAGCTAGAAGGAATAAGTGCTAATATTATCCCTACTTCTAGTCTATATTTTGAACCACAACACAAACTATATTCAAAATAACAATAAAACACTCTATGTGGGAAGACACAACCACACAACATCTATAAGATTGCCACAAACATGCATCTATAAACTTTATAAGCATAACACAGCATCTATGAGAACATACATACCCTCAAACCCTCAATTGTATTACATCAATTATAATCTACTTAGCAACAAGCAAATGTATTTAATTAAGTTCTTACGTTCTTATGTTAATAATTAAAGAACATATAATACAAATAATTATTTGTTAGCAGATGGGCTACAAGGTGGAAAACTACAATGTTGAGCTGTATACAGCAATAGCATTGTATTGGAGAATTAATGGCTATAGGATTCCATTTAAATTGAGATCATTAGATATTTGTGCTTGTTCCCAATAATAATGGTATCCAACTTGTAAGTGGAATTATATTTTTGATATCAGATTGATATCAGAAGGAAACTGGATAATAGCAAAATGATGTATTACATTGAACAATATCTGTAAAATTAGGTGATTCATTGATTTATCATGCGAGATTAACAACTGATTTTATCTATGGTATTTTAAAATAAACAATAAAAACTGATGACCAAGCGCTTACCTGAACATTTCATTCCCTGTTTGGTTAACCCAACAAGCATTTCGCCACACAAATCACAGAAAGTAGTTTTCTTATAGGATTGTACTCTGAACTGGTGCTGGCTGGTGGATGGTTGGTAAGCCACTATAGAAAATTTAATTGTAGAGAGAATCGTTCTAATTACATATTTTCGCTAAATTAACTTGGAATAAATTAGAAATCAGTAATTGCTAGTCTAGCGCCTTACTGCAGGTGGCCAACAAATCGCAAATAATTGTCCAGTCAGGGAAACGGAATAGCTGCAAAGTAGCTGGTAAAGCTGATTTCATCTGTGAAAGCAATTTGGAATCCAGAAAATTTAATTATTAATAAAGCAACAATTTAAAAGGAATGTGAAAGAGTATATAAACCAGAATAAATTCCACACTTGAAATAACAAGATGATATTAACTGCAAACATACGGCCTGGGGACCACAGGTGCACATCAATTTACGAATCAATTTAATTAGAAACAGCTGGAACATGGCGTGAGTACTTCATAACCACTTTAGAATACCAAATCAAGAAATCAAGAAATTTAAGAAACAAGTAAACACAGGTGCATGTTTTGCGAATTAAATTTATGATGTGACTAGCCAATTATAAATATTATCAGCCCAGCGATATTTAAAAGATTATAATACTATTTCTACCCAGTAACCACAAGTAATTACTACAAAAAGACAATAATTAGTATACTTACCTCCTAATAGTACGTCAATTAGAACATCTTCACTTAATATTGAAGGGTTTTTAAGTGGCTCGAGTGTGTCATCCGAGAAGTGAACGAAGAATAGCGTACTAGCAAATATATCTTTAATATCGTGTTCAGGATACTGTGGAAAGAAAACAGGATTTGAAGGCACAACAATACATGATACAAATTGTATTCTAACCAATATTAGACATAAATTGATTGGCATAACCACATTCCTAAGTATCTAATTATAATTTCTAACAATACTATTATGTTCTATTTTAATTAAAAGTTAAACTCGTTGAGAATGATGATTCAAATCCTAATCTCGTAATAAGAGAAATACAGTAGGCCCGATATCTTAGGCTAGAATCGGACAATAAGTTGCATTAGAGAATAATTTTTAATGCAACGAAATGCAACGCTAATATGTAAGAAATTCAACGAACAAGTTTTTCAACATTTTTTGACAAAGGAGTCCTCTAAGTAAATGCGTACTTTACTTGAATAATTCTTAAGAATGAACTTACTCGAAGTGATAGAAGTTCGCAAGTTTTTAATTTAAAAGAGTGCAGGGATATCTGTGAGAGCTCGTAGCTGGTTAAAGTTAGCGTGTCCCTCCACAAACCAAACTGTATTGAGATGTCTACGTACTCCGCTTCGACCCCGACTATATTGGGCACACTCTGTCGCGTGTGAGGTTTTGACGTCATTAGTTGGGTATGAATCCGTTTGACAGTAAAACAATCGAATCAGAATAATAAAATAATAAAACAACGTTCTTCAAAATATTCGGAAGAATTTCGACTCAAAAACGTTTCTCGCGTGAATACAAACTTGAATCAATCCTTGCATTGACTCTTATATACGGATTATTAGATCCAGTCGAACAATGAATAATCTAAGTTCAGAATTCACTTTCATGAATAGCATACTGAACTTGGCTGTAACATTCAAGCGTTAGTAAAATGAAAAGATGTGCAGATGCGAGTTTTGCAAGCGCCACCAAATAGATTGATAGCAGAGGGGAATATCTAATTAACATCAAAACATCGAGAGCAAAGCTAGTGCAATCCGATCTCCTTAATATAATCATATTCGCCTGATAAAGAGGAATGGCTGTGTCTACTAGAAAATAGCAAGACACAATAACTAGCTAGAAAAGTGTTGCGATATACCATTACGCTTAAAAAGTAATCAATTTAAAGTAATTGCTTTGATAAGAGAATTTCGTACCATACGTTAAAGGCACAAGATAATTCGCCACTCACAATAACAACTTTTCTATTTAGTAACAGTACAATGGAAAACAATTGAATTAAGTAGCAGGTAAGTAATAAGAGATTTGGCTCAGTCGCAAATATCTCCACAACGGCACACTTGAATAAGATATTACATCTGCACTCTGTAACAATTGAGCATTTCTTAATTAATTGGCCACAATGATGCACTGCTATATACACAAACGACCCAAATATCTATGTATATTATTAAAACTCGATTGTTGTGTGTTTGTTTGTTTGTTGTTCCGGATTGTATACTAATGGGGAATAGAAACCGAATTTATATGTATGGGCAAACAGTACTGAACATGAATTTCGCATTAGAATTTCCTAACATATGCACATTTATTGTTATTGTTTACAAAATAGGTAAACAAATTAATTAAAATTCAAAATGAACCAATGGGCTAGCTTCAATGGGTTTTATAGGTGAACAAGTATGCTGAAGACAAATTTCACATTTACCAATTCGTTATAGGAATTATTAATTTTGTTTTTAGTTACAAAAATAAGTAACGAATTATTGATTAGCAGTAATACTGTATTTAATTGAATAACTCGAGACCTGTAGCGGTAAGTGATCTGTCGAAAAGCGACCCAGGACGAAGGGCTCGTATTAATAATAGGACACAGCCCTATTATATGCTCGTCTCATTTGGAATAAAATAGCTGTCTTTGTAAACAATAGATCTTCGTTTTTACGAGTCTGTGCACTGGGTGAATTAGTGGTAACTTGTTTGTAGAAGTTAATTCGATAAATCGAAAATTAAATCGAATATTCAAAACGCTTGGTTAACAAGAATGCTTTAAGCAGATCACCATAAAAACTTGCGAATAGTTCTATATAGCATCTGCTATACATAATACGTATATCCACCTGATGATTTATATTCGCTTCGAAACAGTACTACCTGTCACCAGATAATAAATTATTAATAATTAAAATTGTAAACAAAGCCAGCAAATGCGAAAATGGTGGGTGCTCTTAAACGAAGACTGTCATGCATCTAATTAGCCAATTGGCCAATTAGGCAATTAATCATGAGAGAAATAAGTTAAATTTCTCAGAATCTATAGATAACCAAATTAGTTTGTAAAAAAATGTGATGGTTGATTTGGTTGTTAATCTGATATTAATTGTGAGTTCGACTAATTTACAATACATTAATATTAAAGAATAATAGAAATAATAATTAATTAGAATTAGCGAACATGGTCTCTAGATCGCCTAGCGTCTGAAACACGTGCTTATGGAAGCGCACTTCTTTTCTAATCTTTGTTTTCAGTTTTTCCATTTCAGGTTTTATCTTTTTGGACGTGAACAGCATCTCGGGATACAGCTCAGTCAGTAGATCGCATATCTCTATGAGATATGCGCTGAATTTGGGATTTATAATATTCCTACCGATGAACTGTACAATGGGCAGCAGCTGGTCTTCATTCCTGCTCCCAAGCGCGATACTAAGTCCGTCTCTGCGAGACAGCTCCTTGAACATGCTCATGACAATAGTGGGGCGGAGGGACCCCTGGGCGGCTAACGCGGCGTCCAGCGCAAGCGTGTACTTGAACTTTCTCAGATACACGTCGTACTCCGGTCTGCGTCTCCTAGCTTTGTTGGAGACGACCACGACCTGAGAGGTCGGCTTGACGGACTTGCCTCTCTGGAAGTATCGGTACGCGCCCCTGTGGGGGGGCCGGGGGGGCGGGGCTAGGAGGGGCTCCTCTTCCTTGGACCGGACGGAGAGGAGACCCGAGGACATGCCCACCGCCAGCTGCGACTGCGCGGGAGAGAAGCAGAGACAGAGGATGGGGGCCGGGTAGCTGATGGCGTGCACCACGTTGTAGTTGGTGACGTCATACACCTTGAGGAGGCCGTCCAGAGAGCCGGTGAAGAGGCGGCGTCCGTCCGCGCTGAGCGCCAGCTGCGTGACGGTCTTGTGGTGGTTCGAGAATTCCTTTATGCAGCCGCTGGAGCGTACGTCCCAGACTCTGACGTAGGTGCCGCCCGCCGACAGCAAGAGCCCGCCCGAGGGGAACATGAGGACGGACTCGACCGGGGCTCCGTGTTCCAGCTTGAGACAGGTCCCCGCGTCCCTGGTGTCCCAGAGGCGCACTGTGTGGTCGTAGGAGCCCGTCACGCAGAGGTGGGGGTCAGTGGGCGTGACCAGTCCGCAGCGCACATAGTCCGAGTGTCCCTCGAGACAGGCGAGCTGCTCGCCGCTGGCCAGGTCCCAGGCCCGGACGGTGCGGTCGTCCGAGCAGGAGAACACGCGGAACCCGTCGGAGGAGAACATGGCCCTCTGCACCGGCTGGGAGTGGCCGGTCAGCTTTCGGAGGGTGGAGCGAGTTGAGACCTCAAATATGTGAACAGCGCCGGCGCTGTCTCCTGCTATAAGCAGCTTCCCGTCCTCGCGAAAGTTCGCACCATAAGGAGTGTCCTTTATCGAGTTAATTGACCGCAGGAGAGAGCAGTCGGTAGAATCATATATCTGTATTTTGTTGGTGTTAGTAACCGCGAGTTGGTGAGGGGAAGAGGAGCTGTAGTGCAGACTTGTGATGGGAAGGAATTCTTTCACAAAGAATGGCTTTTTGAAAGTGGCCCAGAATTCGCGATCTGAGCTGGAGACCTTGAATGGGTTGGGCGTTCTATGGAGAGAGAGGGGCCGGAAGGAACTGTCCATTTCAGCTAAAGTTTGTATAAATTATAAGCACCCATAAAACAAGATAGCATCAGGTTACTCAATTTGTTAAATGCAGAAATTCAGGCCCCAATTACATCCCATAATTGAGACCACTTTGTATAATCAGATTATAATTGGAGATTAGCTGCCGCCCCTGATTGTATGCTTGAGCTCAGAGCTCTCAGCACATAGTGTATGGCCGCAGCCAGAATTAGCACAGTTATACACAATAATATAACTGTTCATAAATCAAAACAAAACACAATTAGTATAAAACTAAGGCTAGACCCTCCTAACTCACCAATCCTATCTAGCTAGCTATTCGAGCTAATCTATCCTGAAAACGACTATAAAAAGCTATATATCGAAACTCAAACAAACACTAAGTGAATACGGTACTAACTCACAGCCCTGTCTTCCTAAGTAACCGAATTTGTTTCCATATCCTCAGAGTGTTTAGACTTCTTTTTCTTCTTCTTAATCTTCCTGTCTTCCTCTACCAATCCCTGGTCTATGACGAGCACTTTCTCTTCGTCGCTGTCTCTCTCGATCCCAAGCTCCATTCCCTCCAGGCCCTCCTCATCAGTGGCTTTCTTCTTTTTCTTTTTCTTCTCTTTCTTTACAGATCCCACGATAGCCGGGTCTGTGGGCGGGGAGGCTGCGAAGTCAGCTGTTGTAGAGGTTCCCTCCTCCGTCCGCTTGCGCTTTCTGTCGCTGCCCAGCTGATCCAGGGTCGGAATGCCGTGCTGCGAGAACAGATCTTTCCACTGCTTCGGTGTCAGATCGTTGTATCCGCCGTACTTCTCAAGTCGTCCCTCCGAGATGAGTTTCTTCTTAATGAGAGCCTTGGGCCCCAGGCCCCACCTCCGGGGGTACACGTCTCTGGCCATTATCACGCGCTTTATCCTCGCGACCACTCCCTGCTCAGCGGTGCAAATAACCGCAGTGGTCATGTGCGCAATGGCCAGAGCGACGGCCTCGCCCTTAGTGGTCATAACCACTATCTCGTCGTCGACCTCGATTCCGTCCTCGTAGCGCAACACACCAGGGATCATTACCTAAATAATATTTTAGAACAGCAGAACACAAGGGTATCACTCCTGTCACGAACACAAGGGGACCGTCAAAATGTGTTCGCCTTGTCCGGAATTCGGATTAACCGGTGCATTTATATTGAAAGACTTTATAGGGGACTGAAATACTGTTCGTATTAACCAGAATTTCGTCTTAACTGTGTTGGTACTAACGAGGCTCTAATATTTAGATTCGATACTAGTACAGTTCCTGACTACTCCACTACACAATCGTACCTTGGCTCCATAGCAGATAGCATTAACACACGTGTCCTTAATAACAACGCGCTTGTGCCTGGTGAGGAGGGCCTCGAGCGGCTTCACCACTCGCCGCATGTAGGTCTCGTCCCGCAGGTTGTCCAGCATCCACTGCGCGTCCAGCACGTCGTGCATCGTCATCATGTTGTCGTTCTCCGACTGGACTCCGGAGCGCACTCGCCGCAGCTCCTGCATGTGGGCACCTGCGGAATGTCACACTCAAGACAACCGACAGTCTATAGGCTGGGCATACAGTGGTACCAGGTTAATAGACATGTTCCTTATTTATTATGCAAATAAACCATATGATATGTGGCATAAACAGGCATCAAATTAAGTTACTGAATTTACTCGAATATTAATTTAGACAATTCTAAATTTTAGTTATTATTTGAGTTAGTTACTAATTGCTATTTGAGAAAATACGTTAATAGTAAATACCATTAACCTACTAAACAACTCCCCTCAAAATCTTTTATGGCGTTGTATGATAATTTATTCACGAATTTTCTCGGTTACCTATGTAGGTGTTTTTTTGCATTTAATCGCGATTATTAACGCTACTATTCGAGTCTCTAGCTACATACCTACGCCCAGGAGATATCCCATGTGCACACAGAGGGTCCGTATGTAGGTCCCCGCCTCGCACTTTGTCCAGAAGACGCCTATCTGGGACTCCTTGTCGAACTCCAGAAGTTTGCTTTCGTAGATTGTCCGCACTCTCAGCTGTCTCTTCACCGCGGAGATGAGCGGGGGCCGCTGGAAGAGAGCGCCCTGCAGGAACTCAATCACTCCTCGGAGCTTGTCTTCCGGCAAACACTCGTGCAGACGCACAACGCCAACGTACTCCTTACCTGAGATGTGTGTTCATAACATGTATTTGGTAATAAGTACAGTGGTGTTTGCATAATAGCAATATTTGTCTATTAGCAAGTTACTTTCAGTGCCCAAGCGAGCATTTAATGTTAATTCCTTTCCTCTAGTTTAGTAGCAAGTTCTTCTAATAGCAAGCAAATTCCAGCAAAATACTACTTGCCATTACTCTAATACAGTACAGTACGTACGTACTATAAAGCTACCTGCGCTCTGCTGCGCCTTGACTAGCCTGGTGGCTCTGTCTATGCAGACGATGAGACAGCCCGTGACCTTGGGGTCCAGCGTCCCGGCGTGCCCCGTCTTCTGGACGCGGAGGATCCGCTTTATCCAGGCGACCACCTCGTGGGAGCTGGGGTTGGCGGGCTTGTCCAGGTTTATGAACCCTGCTGCCAGGTACTCCTCAATGGGCCGCTTGAGGGGCGAGCAGCCGTTGGGGATGGGGTAGAAGGAGGTGGACCGGATGTTGAGCTTATCGAAGTTCTTCAGAAGCAGCGGCCATTCCCCCGTGTCGATGTGGGCAGGCGGCACCTATACACACCGTAGTGCAATCCTATTCAAATGGCTCTGTTCGTATAGGCTGATGCAAATCTTATATAAACCAAGATTCAGATTGGAACTGCGGATATTTACAAATAAATGAAAATTCAACTTAGTTACAACTCACGTTAGATGGAATGCAGAAATCATATTTTGATTGATCTCCTTGTAACAAGTGTGAATCCTTTGTCGCCATGCTACTCCCTTATTGTAGTCGACCTGCAAGCTATTATTATTAATTATAGCAACTAAATAGCAAGGCTCTTGTGGTTCTAGTAATAATGAATTTAGCCAGAATATAAATTAGTGGATACTTGAGTTTACTTATAGGATAGCTGACATAGCTCCTATGCAAATGGGAAACCAATGCAAAGGGACACAGCCTGATAATCGCGTTTTATGTTGAGATTGGTGTTACAGAATGTATTGGAGGATAAGCAGCAAAAGAAGAATAGGAAATCTGTAATTAAACTCCATTTTGGGACAGGAATTACGTATTTACAATAACAATGACTAAGGTTGATAAGAGGACTCATGCTAAACGAATACAACTAGCAATGTTGTTCATAGATAAGCTCAGATAGCAACAGTTACTCTTCTACGAA
This sequence comes from Hexactinellida sp. DTS-2022, assembly GCA_028753945.1. Lineage (NCBI taxonomy): Eukaryota > Metazoa > Porifera > Hexactinellida > Hexactinellida sp. DTS-2022. Next base: position 1,108,200 of record JAPNXP010000018.1, on the reverse strand, counting down.
ACATGCATTAGAGACAGCAAAGAAATACGATAGGATCTATAATTTAATTATAATCGATCTTTTGATCTTTTGATCTAATTTTAGAACAAATGAATTAATTAATTAATTAACACTAAAGTGTATGCCTTTGCTTTATAATTAATAAATATACTTAGAACATAAGTAATAATATTTTCAAGTTTGAGGTCCGAGGTAACAGTAGCTCCTCAATCGATCAATTAATTCCATCTGAACTTACAGAGCAATTTCTCTGTTCATCCAACTCATTTAAACATTCCATGCATCCATTCAGTTGCTAGGAGAAAGGTCCCATTTGGATTTCTTTTTCTTGTCCCCATTCACTTCGTCCTGTGTGCTGCGCTTAGCGGAATTAGCCGTCACAAACTCTATCTTCGCTCGACTGGCGGCCTCGATGCGGGCTTTCTGTTTCCGGTCGTACCCCTCTTTCTGGAGTCTCCGCAGGTTCTCGTAACCCCCCGACTCCCGCCAGAGGGAGGGGTCGAACAGGTGCGTGGGGTAGTTGGTCCCGTACTCGTCAATGCCGCAGAACTCAATCATCTTCTCGTAGATGCTAGGGTTCCGGAAGTCCTTGTCCTGCTCGACGGACTTGTTGAAGGAAAAGTCGTTTTCCAGCGCGCGCATGACTTTATCGTGCAGGGAGTTGGAGCAGCGGCCCGGGGGGTCCGGGGGGAACATGACCGAGTAGAGCACGCCCTTCCTGGGGGTCTCCACGGGGGATTCCGTTCCGGGAGAGGACCCGTTGAGGGGGAGGGGCGACTGGTCGTCTTTGGAGCCGGGCATTTCCCGGAGAGCCGCGTGGTTGGGAGTCTGGTCAGACCGGCTGGGACTGTCTCCGTCCTCCTCTGAGTCGGAGGGCCCCGCGTCGTAGTAGGACACGAGACGCCGCTCTAGGGACCTGCTGGTCCTGAGCAGGGCGGGGACAGGGGGGCACACTTCCGGGGCTGACTCCACTTGTGAGAGAGAAAGAGACTCCGTGGGCTCCGTAGAGTTTGAGGTGCGAAGTGGTTTGGTGGCGCTGAGGCCCATCATGTCGACACCCGCGGGGGCAGGCGCGGGCTGGGAGCCTGTGGCGATGTGGGAGTTCTGCAGAGGGGGACTGAGGGTGGAGGGGTTACTCAGGGGGGTGAGGTCCTCGTCCGTAAGGTCCGAGTCTCCCACATAGTCAACTATTCTCAGCTGGGACATCAAGCTAGCAGTTACACAGTAATCGTAATAGATATGATTCAGTTGCAATTATCTATTGTGAAAATAATATTCTTAGTTCGAGTATTATTTGCGAATTCAATAAGCTTCTATTTATTGATTGATAGTTATTTAGTTTGAAACGCTAACCTGAAACTAACTTACAGGTAGAAGGCATCAAAATACAGAAGTCTGACACAACAATTATATCTACGTACTGCATTGTCATCATTCTTGAATAATTAAATAATAATTAATTAACAAAATTTGGAATTAAATTAGCTAAAATAATTACTAATTAATTAATTTAGCTAATTTCATTCCAATTTTGTGTTGCTGTCTAGTGATATGGCGTATAATTGTGAATTAATAACTGGATTCAGAGATACACTGTAATTCTGCTACGATAGATCTGACAAGAATTGTAAATAAAGACAGTATTCTTAAACTTATTTAGAAGACCACTGTTTCTGATCGCAAGACAAAAACATTTCCTAATAAGCACCCAAGTATAATTTCTCAAATATTACTCGTATTTATTTTGTCTTAGCAACTAATAAACTGAAAAAGCGAATTTTTGTTTGCAACAATCTCAAAAAAAGCAAAGAAGTATACTCAGAAGAATGAAACTGAGATTCACCACTCTTGATGTGATTGTTATCGTGAGAGAGCTACAGAGACTGTAAGCAATATTATTATTATTAATTAAGCTATTGGAAGGGATTGTACTCCATCGGTATTGAACAAGGGACAGGAGAATTAACCTGCGTTTTAAGAGAGTCAATAAAAATACATACTATTACAAGATTTTTTGGAGTTACACCATGATTCGGTTCGGCCGCCCGCTGAGTTACACCAAGGTCTCAACCTTAAAAAAATCCTGTACTATTACAATGTAAAAATGAGCTATATGCCAGAGCTAGGGTGTTATTGTACGTATTATTATAACTTGTATAACCTGTATAATGTATACTCTACCTGTGTAGACTGCCGGGATGCAAGGTTAACAACATCTACGACATCGATAACAAGACATACATCCTAAAGCTGAATAGGTTAGTTAATATTTGCTAATATGAGTGAATTTATAATTGTGTTACAGAGTTCTGCGTATAGTATTTAAAGGTAAATAGGTATCGTTCTATTCCATGATAATAATTAAAAATTTGCATAAAAATTAAGAGTTCGGCCCAGGCTTCGGTTACAAAGGATAATGCGAAGTATTCATTTATTCTTTATAGAATATTTTCATAAACTAACTATTCTAAATCCATTACTTTAATATCAACCTTCTTTCCCTTCCCAATCCCACTTAACTTCTGTGCGTACTCTCTCATTTCTTTGGGCCAATATTTGATATATTTCGAACAAGAGAGTTGCCCTGGTACCTCACAAATACACTTGCGCTGTCCGAAGAAAGGCCAGCCAAAGTTAGCCGGATTTATAAGATACTTCGGATACATAGGATTAACATTAAACGGCTTTATGTCAGCCTCGATATGTTCCGGACTCTTCTCTGCTATTTTAAGCACCACTTCCAAAACCTCCTCTCGAGTCATTCCGTCCAGATCCACCTGAATGCTGTCCCCCCCTGACAGGTAGAACGCAATGTTGCTATACCTGCTCTGACTCTTGAATGTGTTGAACTGAACATTGGGATTAACGTACACCAGCTGGGGGAGATTATAGAACACGAAATCTCGCACGCCCGTGTCAGCTGTTAGCGTTTGTTTAAAGTAAATCGCGACGCTCTCGATTCCAGGTTTCAGCAGTCTCCCCCGCTCCAGGTACCCGACCGTCCGACGCAGAGGGAACTTCCCTTGCGGACGGAGAATTCCTAATATCTTGGTAGGCATCTACAGAGATAGGGGCGTATTACCCATATTTGTTATCCTATACTGTTCATCCATGGTCATTAATGTACGCTCCAATAAGTTTATTCAATTAATTTAAGTTTAAAAGCATTTTATTTCCCCCATTGTTATAATAATAATACAGTGGAGCCTCCCATAACGGACACTCCAAATAGCGGACAACCTCTAAATAACGGACAACCCTCGTGGCACGGATTTATTTATTTAGCATACAGTATGTCTAATAGAAAGCAACCTCTAAATAACGGACAACGGTTCCGGTCCCAAAGTGTCCGTTGTTCAGAGGCTCTACTGTAAACATATTTGCACGTCACACGAATAATTATATCAAATACTTATAGTTCGTATTCGCATAGGTTACGTTATTAGAACGCTTGTAGACATCCGACATTCTTACGACAGGCTACTATTATGCTTCCTTCGTTGCTTATCGCAATACCAGAGGGCTCGGAGAACTCGACCTCCTCTGTTCCTATCTGGAAGATACACTCTCCTTCTTGGTTAAATATAAGCACACAGTTCTTGCTATAGTCCGTCAATAGTATATGGTTATTCGAGTCTACCTCAAAGAACCAAGGATTTACGGTTTGTTGATTCTCTTTCCCGCGAGTAATGACGTCCCTAAACGAGTCCCCATTCTTAGCGAATATGTGCATGCAGGGAGTAGATTGATCCAGAATGAAAACAAAATCTGCTCTCACTTTCACGTCCAAAGGACAATACAAATTACAATTATTAAAAATGCGTTTAAAGCTTAAATCTGTTAGAAATATTTGCACACGATTGTTTTTCAGGTCGCATACATAAACCTCTTCAACAATTTCATCGACGGTTATGCCGTATGGAAACTTAAATCTCCCTTTCTCAGTCCCCTTCCCGCCCGATCTGTGGATTAGTTTTCCTTCCAAACTGTACATTTGCACTTCGTGGCTCCTCCATCGAGTCACATACACTCTATTCTTGTGAATAGCTATGCCTTGGGGCCCGGACTGACTTGGTTCGTCACCAAATGTAAATAGAAACTCTCGTTGCGGAGAGAATACTGAATACAACCAGTTTACAACAATCAAATTCAATAGCGTAGATATTATTGCTGCTCCTGTCTATGGCTATACCGCCTGAGATATTCATTTCCTTATGGACACCACTTACACTAATATCACTGGACTTATTGTTCTTACTGTGGGAGCCTGTTCCACACTCTATTCCCCCTAGTCCGGCAATGAGCTCGCTAACTCTACTCTCTTGCCACTCCCAGGCCACCACTGGCTGCGGGGTATATTCTGTCTTTAGTCTCAGAGCTAGGATCTGCTCCTCTATATGCTTCGTGTGCTGAGTGGCGAAGTCTCGCACTAAGTTCTCTTTCAAAGATTTGTTCGTGTGTGTTTTCAGGTCTTCTAGCTGGGAAATAGCGGTTCTTTGATCCGCGCACTTGCTCTCATAGTCCTGTGAGATTTCCTCCAGTTTCTCTATCAGAGAATCTCTCCTGGTATCCAGCTGTTGGTGGAGCCGTAAGAAACGCGAGTCGATCTGTTCGCGGATTCCCTGCACCCTCAATGGGAAGCTCAAGGCACTCTCCACCCCCTCCTTATTGGTAGCCATTAACCAGTAGCTAATTGATTGAGTATTAACTTAAGGCCCCTCTCTGTCATCATCATAAGAGATGTATTTTTGAACAGTATACAATAAGTACTAGCTGCCATGAAATTCCCAATTCGATCGGACCTCTACTTTTGCTATGGCAGCCAAACAAAATCATAATTTTTAAGAATTCTGCCCAGTGATGTTTAAATGCATTACAATACAATACAATAGTATCTATTTAACGGAGGGAGACAGCTGGTAGTAGAGACTCTCGCCCGGCTTGGCCTCAAAGAATGTGTAGGAGAGCGTGATGGTGTCGACAGCCGCGAGGGCGGGGTCTGTCGATATGTCGGGGTCGATGTAGAAGAAGACTGGGAGCTCGACCCGCTCGCCGGGATTGAGGATCTGCTCCTCGAAGCAGAAGCACTGGATCTTTATGAAGTACTGTCCCGCGTCGAATGGCAGCACGTTGTAGGAGGACATGCCCGTTATGGGCCGGTCTGTTTTGTTGTAGGCCGAGTAGAAGGCGAGCGCCGCCTCCCCGGGCACCAGCTGTATCTCGCGCTGCTGCGGCGAGAACTCCCACTGCATGGAGGCGTTGGTGTCCGCGTTGAAGCGAACAACCAGTTTCCTCTCTTTGACCGGCTCCAAGCGTTCCAGCTTAGCCGGGTCCTTGTGTCGGAGGGTGGTCCCGCCGTACCCGGTGGCCTGGCAGAACAGCCGGTACAGGGGGACCGCCGCGTAGGAAATACCGAAGGTTATGAGAGCCACAGAGGCCAGTATTCTGCCGGAGTGCTTAGCTCTCTCTCTCTGGTGAGCAGAGTAGCGGGAGTAACCTCGCAACCCAAAGGGGGATAGGAATGCAGTCAGCTTCATTCAGGCTACGCTACATAGTACAGTACTTAGTTATCTCAAAGTGTCAGGAAAATAAAAGAAACTACGTATTCTAATCAGCAATTCGGGATTTATGCTTTCCAAATTTGTTTTTTGACATTTTCTTCTTCAGAGCAGTTAGATCTACTTCCGGTTGTTGTTGTTGTTGTTGTTGAGTGTCTTTAGAGCTGGTTGGTTCCTGAGGAGGCTCATAGAGCTTCTGTCTGCTCTCATTCCTCTCTGCGCGCGCCTCCTTTTGCTTCCGAGACTTGGCCTCTCTGCGGATGCCCTCCTTCTCGCGCTCCGCCAGGAAGTACTCGCCGCTGGCCAGCGCCAGGTCCACCTTGCTCTCGGGCGGCGCGGGCGGAAAGGGCGTATAGGGGCCCTTATCCCGTCTGGGGACCTTCTTGCGCTTAACGTTAACCTTCTTGAACTTCGGCAGAAACCTGTCCCAGCTCTGGCTGCTCAACTCGGGGTTCTTCATCAGCTCTCTCTTCACCATAAGCGTCTTGATGTTGTAGATGGGGTGTATGTTGTTCATGCAGTCGGTGACGACCTTCCTGACGCTCTTTAGCCCCGCGTAGCTGCCTATGACGCACACGGTGCTCCCCTGCACCAGCATGTAGCAGCCCGTCAGCAGCTCCAGGGCCTTCAGCGTGGCGCCCTGCGGACCCAGCAGCCGCTGTCGCCGCCGCACGAACCTGTCTCTGTTCCTAATCAGCCCGCCTATCTTTATGACGTCACACACCGCCTCGTCCTCCAGGATGCGCGTCGCCTGCTGCACCGGCACGCCCCTGGCCAGCAGCTTTATCAGGTCGCGGGACTTTATTATTATGAAGGGATCCCACGTCTTGCTGGTGGTCCTCACAGTCATGCTCCCCTCTATGAGGTCCAGCTCCGGGGTCACCCCGTGTGCCTTGAGTGCCTGCGCCACCACGGGCCACGCCTCCCTGAGGTAGGCCTCTCGGTAGCGCGGGAACAGCAGCGAGAAGCTGCTCTCCTCCAGGAAGGGGGCCGGGTTGTGCTCCGGCTTGAAGCTTTCTATTTTCCACGCGTCCACTGCTCCCGTGTCCTCAGGCCCCCCGGACTGTCTGCGCTTTTTCTGCCGCAGTTTGTAGTCCCCTCTCGCCGGCTTGGGCTTCCGAGAAGACTCTGCCATCCAGTCTCTAATGCACAGACCACAAAGTAACAAACTATACAATATTCTGTAATAACGAGCAATACTAGTATATAGTCAGCTGTTATCAAACAGAGCTCGGTACATTAACATTATGAGTCAGCTGTTGGTGCCCCCACGAGTCTCTCCGAGAGCTCCCAGAGAGAGCCGGCCGGCAGGTGCGTCTGCGCGGAGTGGGAGGGGCGGGAGGGTCGGCAGTTGAAGTAGTAGAGTCCGCTCTCCTCGCCCGGGAGGGGGCTAGCGGCGCAATACACCACGCTAGCGGCGCCCTGGGCCACCGACTTGGTGAAGCAGCGAGACGCGAGGAACAGCAGTCGGTACACATACCAGTGTCGAGACAGGTTGGTAGGCACCATGACTCCCGGATGCACTGCGTACGCGTGTATGCCCTCGGCCTGGTGTCGCCGGTGTATCTCCATTGCCAGATACAGACAGCAGAGCTTGGAGTTCCCGTAGGCAGTGATGGAGAAGTAGTCCCGCGGGCGCGTCTTGGAGAGAGGCCCGTCTAGGTCCAGTGTGGAGTGGCTGATGTGTGTGTAGCGGTGAGCCTCCGAGCTGACGCACACCACTCGCGCGGGGGCGGAGCTCGCAAGCAGGTCCCGCAGGAGGAGGAACAGGTGGAAGTGTCCCAGATAGTTTACGGAGAATTGCATTTCGCACTCGTAGCTGCTGAGCGCCCAGTCCAGGCCAAGCACGCCGGCGTTAAGCACCAAGATGTGCAGCGGGGCCTGCAGCGAGCGGAACTCAGTCGCGAAACTCCGCACGCTCTCTTTCTGCGAAAGATCGAGCTGCAGGACACTCAGTTTCGCGTTTGGAAACGCCTTGCGAATGCTTTCAGCTTTGGTGTTACAATTCGCGAGATTGCGACACGTCATTATGACGTGACAGCCCTGCGAGGCGAGACAGCGAGTGGTCTCGAGACCGATCCCAGAGTTCGCCCCTGTCACGATAGCCACCTTCCCGGTCAGGTCCACCCCCTCTATCACCTCTGCGGCCGTTGTCTTCTCAGTGAAGGAGTTCTCCACGAAAGAACCGCGGGCCTTGGCTACCTTGAGCACGTACCGCTTTCTGTGAGGGTTCGTTAGGAGTCTGGGGTCCGTGTAGGCCGCCCGCTGAGCTAGGTACTCTACGAAAATGCGGTTTCCGTCCGCGTCCTCCTGGCGGCCCCAGCCGTAGGGCAGGAAGGCCGGAACCGATCTGGTCTTCCCGTTCACGGGGTGCTCCCACTGAGTGCACTTCTCCTTGTGGTTGACGTAATATATCTTATTGGTGGGAGTTATGCGGTCCTCCCAGCCCTCGGGCAGGGGCACGGCGAGCTCGTCCTCCTCGCTAGAAGACTCGTCGTAGAACGTTATCTTATCCATCCGTAGACTACACAGTTATATGTAAATTAATATATACGAGTCGATAGCCAATATTTTACTTGTCCGTAATATCATATTATTATATTATCCTAATAAATTAATTTCTGACGGAAGGGGTGATAAACACTTATATCACATATAATAAGTAGTTTACTAACAAGGAATTAGCTCCTGCATAACAGATGGTTTATAATGGTAGTAGGTTGCATCTTTCTCTCATCATTATCTATTACCAGTGTGTGTTTGCTTTTACTAATTTCTACTCAAGTAATGTAAGATGCAAAGATATAAAATTTACATTCAATTATGTAAATATGTTCCGTTTCGTAAATATGTGACGAATTATCAGTATTTATTAATAAACTTTACAATGCGCAAAGCATTAACCGCTCCTAATATTTTGGAGCCCGCTCCCGCTCCGAAATCCTAACCATAAAAAGGAGCGGCGCTCCTGTTTTCATTCCTTCGGTAAAAAAGGAGCGCTCACTTTGCGCTCCTTCATTTCTTGCGCACCAAAATATATTAAATAAACAAAGATGTTTATCTGGTTAATTAATTAATTCTGTTTCGCGCTTAAAAACTGCGGAAACCTCATGGTAACTTAGTTAGGTTCTTATTATTACATTATCTATAAATAATTACGTACCAAATTAACGTGCCCTGGTTTATATAATGTAATTGTTCTGTCTGCTCTAATTATCCGATCTATCGATCTTACGTAATTAGTACTGATTATCTCTAATTTTGGTAATTTTGTATTGGATTACTTTAGTGATATTTTAAAAAGGAGTGCACTCCAGTGAGCGGCGCTCCATTTCCCTCAAATTTAAAAGGAGCGCGCTCCACCTTGCGCTCCTGCAAAATGGAGCCTGACCACTTTATAACTGCTTCCGCCCGCCCTGAACATGATGCTGCGGGTTACAAAGCGCATCATGTTATAAGGCGCATGCTCACTCAATCTACTGAATATCCTCACTCGACTTGCCATATTAAATATATTGCTTGCTTATCGTCCCTCCGTCCGGATTTATTTTATTACAGTGGATGCCGGTTATAAGCACATCGTCGGGAACTGCACTTAAGGTGCTTATAATATATGGCAACCGTTTTCCAACATAGTGTGCTTATATCCGATATGTTCTTATAACCGGTGTGCTTATATCCGACATCTACTGTACTACTTACTTCAAGAACGTGTGCTTCCTAAATATTTGCTATAGATTCATGTAAATTACTCCATATACAGTCGAAACCGGTTTATTCTAACTCGGGTTATTCTAACTTATCGGTTTATTCTAACTATTAGTAATGCAATCTTTTGTAAGAAATTCCAACTATACTGTATTTTTCATCGGTTTTTTCTAACTATCGGTTTTTTCTTACTATTTTATCTGAAAAGAAATGGTTAGAAAAAAACAGTTTCAACTGTATATCAATTTTGTATTTACAGTACCGATTTTTTAATATATTGATTGGAATGATGGTCTTTGTTGTTTGACTTAGAATAATAATGAAGTATATTATTAAATTAGAAAATAAACCAATGAACCCCCACCGCCGTCCGTAATTCTGTAAAAATCTGGATGATAAACGTAATATGGCGGCCGCCGACATATAAGCAAATTTCACCGACATATAAGCAAATTTCATCGACATATAAGCAAATTTCACCGACACATAAGCAAATTTCACCGACATATAAGGATTTAGCCGACATATAAGGAATTCATCTAACATAGAACGAAGGAATTACTTATTTGTCGGCCGACTTCAATGTCGGCTAGCCAACATATATGCAAATGTCGACGACAAAGAAGGATTTGGCCGAGTTGATCGCAACCTTTCCTCTAATACTCACTTTTAAAAGTTCTGGCTTTTGGATCGCTCCCAATTCATTGTCGCTTCTTACTAGCTAGGTTCTTTTTCCTCCATAATAGGTCATTAATTTTCAATCTTCCTGGGACTTTGACTCTAATTTTTTCAATTTTAGATTAATTCCTTATATGTCGGCGAAATTTGCTTATATGTCGGCTAGCCGACTTTGTAGGCGGCCGCCATATAAGTAAGCCGTATAAGTAATTCTGTGCTCTAATTCGCACTCATCCATGGTCTATAAAGTATTGACGCAACTACAGGGCTTCCTTAGCTGCTCCGCTATTACGTTATTCGTACGTTCCAAGCTCACTAACCTAGTACTTTAGTGGGTTCCACTAAATTACGATTGCTGTGTAAGCGCTTCTAGGCCCGACCCTAAATCGGTAGCGTTTTAGGGTCGCGGGGTGCCTAAAGCGCTAATTCATAATGAAAATCTGGATCTTTTATTCTAATTTCTACATTGTTCTGTGCCAGTGTGGATTACATTATGTAGTTGTGTTTTTAGTAACTTTTTCACCGCCATTTGAGAAAGCCCTATTCTAGTGTCTCGGAATTATAATTAGATAATAATTATCCTTTCGACAACTTAGGGTATCACGTACTGCTTATAGCATAACGTCTAGCAGGGCCGTACCCATTGGTCAGAATAACCTAACCAATGTCAGGTTGGTCAAATTAACCTGACCACTTTGATTTTGGTGGCTACGGCCCTGTCTAAACAGTCGAATACTTGAGTTGTGAAAAGGATAGTTGTAATTTTAATCCATCTCATATGGGATTTGTTCGATAATTGATTAGCTGAGTCAGCTCGTTTCCTTGGTTGAATCTCTCAGGCAATGATACAGTCTATTTCCCGCTCATTCTTCCTATCGAAGTATCCTCTTAGAATTTATTGCATCCCTATCTATTCAAGAGTGCTCCCACCTTCTGTTTATATAAACTATTATAATTATTCTACGAAGTCTCAGTCTACTGACCCTGACGACGTGAATGAGAAGATACGACATTCCAGTTTGCTGAAGGTAGATCGACAGGAGCCCAAAGCTCTCACTACTGCTGAGAAAGTCATTCGTACTGGGAGAGATGTCTCCTACTCAGGGGTTATTGTGGTGGCTTTCGCACTAACTGGGCTTCTGATTTGGGCGCTTTTCAGCGAATTCTTCTCTGGCAACTCGATAAACTCGATATTCACTCGAACTCTCAAAGTTGTGCGTGGAAACGAGAACGTGCAGCGAGTGCTGGGCGAGCCGATTCGCGGCTTCGGCGAGCACACCGGCTGGAACCGACGCAGGCGCCTCGACCACGTGATCTACAAGGTGGGAGACGACCAGCATATCCGTCTCGAGTACAATGTAAGGGGACAGAGACGGTTGGGCCGGGTTAATGTGGACCTCAAGAAGGACGCGAGAGGCCGCTATCAGATACGCTACCTGCTCATAGAGCTGGAGGGGCGACCCGCAGGCACTCTAATCGTGCAGGATACTAGATAGCTCCTTATAATCATATTAATTAATTATATACAATGTATTGAAGTGATACTCTATTCAATCAGAGCAGGAATCATCAGCTGATATCTTAACGGTTTTAAGTCTAACTTCTATTTTCAGTTCCGTTAATGACATTTCAGGGTAACTATCATCGCATGAGTTCAAATTGTGACCTGGTAAACAAGAACTATCCGCTTGGGTGTGTTGTACCCCATTTAAATCATTAATTTTTGGAAATCCATTTAATATTAATTAATATTATAACACGGATCTATTGACCATAGGATAGTACCAGGCATGTTTACGTTCCATTTCACAACCCAACCATTCAAGTATTTGAAGCAATTAATTTCCATGATTAAGAACACTTCTATTACATTAAATATGTACTTCTCATAATGACCCTATCTGCTATGGTTTTGAACTATTTCTCTCGTAATTAATTATTGTACGTAACCCAGTTGTGTAGAGCACGCTGTGCAGTTATTGATTAGAGATGCCATTCTTGTGTAATTCATTCGGGTTTCATGAATACCTGTATACAGATTCGGTTTTTGATTTATATCTACTTTATATGTATTATTAATTAATAGGCTTTTTTTATATAAGTTATGATAAGTTATCACTCCGAGATCAACTCAACTTTATAAAACAACATGATTTGTACAAACTATTTGCCGCGCCAAAAAGGTTAATTATTATTCTAATCTACTATAGCTAGATTCCCTTATAAGTCGTCCTGGCACAAATACATTTTGGTTTCCATAAAGTAACATTTACTATATAATGAACAGTACTATTACGCTCCGATAGGCCTAAACTATTGTGTCTTCTATAAAGAGCCATTGAATACTCTATTAATTAACTATCAATTCTCCAACTAAGTGTTCAAATAGAACTTCAAAGTAAAATCTACTTTTATATTTATGGCTGCGAAAGAGGTAGAATGGGATTTGGCTATCGAAGTGTTGCATCTCGGCGCCCGTAAGGTCCTGCGTGTCCGGAGCGATTGGTCCGTTGGTCACGTTCTGAGCACCCTCTCGTCTAAGCTCCTCGAAACTAACATCTCCCACTACGGCCTCTGGTGGCCCGACAAGAGGCTCTGGCTACGCAAGCACCAGCAGTCCCTACATGGATACGGAGTTATGTCGGACGCTAAGATACAACTCATCAATCTGAACCATAGAATCTTCGTAGAACTGCCGGATAAATCTGTGTACAAGTGTGTCGTTAATTTCAGCAAGCCAGTGTTTGAGGTGGTCAGAGATCTGTGTCGTCTGATGAGTATCCGCCGGCCGGAGGAACTGTCGCTCCTAAAATTCCGCGAAGACGGAGTCGCGGGAAAGAAGAAGAAGAAGAAGGCGGAGAAGGCCGCCAGTTCGGAGGACGGGACCTACCATCCTGACGTCACGTACGGGTATCAGCCGGAGGGCGTACAGTTCCACAGACAGAACGAGTCCACTGAACTCTTCGCTAAGGAGTACACCAAGAGTCTGAAGGACCTAGCCTACATAAACCGCAACTGGTTGGACTCCAACCACTCCCTCTACGAACAGGACGTATTCGACGAGGACCACCTGTACCTGCGCTACAAGTACCACGCCTTCCTGGATCTGAATCCACAGCTGGACGACTTCAGGATTCGTCAGCTGTTCGAGCAGGCCAAGTGGTCGGTCCTGTCTGAGGAGGTGGACTGCACGGAGGAGGAGGCGATGACTTTCGCGGCTCTCCAGTTCCAAGCGACGCTCGCGTATTCGCAGAAGGAGCAGCAGAAGAAGGACAACTCTGCTGCGATCGCGTCTGATATCGACCAGCAGCTGATGGACTTGAAGGACAGCTTGGGACAGACGGACGCGGACATGCAGGCCCCTGCGGAGGAGACCTACGGGTACATGAAGCTCACCAAGGGCGGGTTCACACTCCGGGGACCCAAGCGCTACTGGTTCATGCTACAGGGCGTAACTCTCTGTGAATACAAGTCCAACGAGGATAACAACATTATCGACAAGTACAATGTGAAGGGAGCAGTCAGCGAGGCTGACCTGGATCCCTCCAGGAATAGGTTCGCTATCAATCTGCAGCTCGAGAACGGTGACGACATTCGTTTGATGTGCGACAATGCCGACGAGTATGTAAAGTGGATGGCCAGCTTCAAGATAGCCGGCAGAGGCGAGATCATCACTGAGAATAAGCTGGAGAGAGAGAAGACGAGTGTCAGTGCATTCATTGCTATGCAGATTGGGAAGAATGACACGAACGGTGCTACCCCAGGTGACATCAAGCCAGAGCTGCAGCCTCACCTGCTCGTGAGTCAAAGATTCATAAAGAAATACAAGAGCAAGAGCAGGGACCTCTCACGCAAGGTAGTAGAGGCGCACACTTGTCTTCTCAACCTGTCTCTGATTGATGCTCAAATGCAGTACATCCGTAATTGGATGGTTCTGCTAGATTTCGGAATCAGCTACTTTGTTGTTCAGTTCACGCGGCCCAAGCGAGAGGCGCTCCTAGGAATCGCATTCAATCGAATGGTGGCTATTGACATTAATTCGTACGACCAGATTAAGATTTGGCGCTATTCGGGAATGAAATCCTGGAAGATAAACTGGAAAACTAAGGAGATGCGTATCATCCATGAGGAGGGAGACTTCGGGTTCGTTTGTCTGTCGTGTGATCTTAGGATGGTGCTTGAATTCATCGGTGGAAACGTGTTCCTCTATCTACGAGACGATCCCCGTGCCCCCCTTGACCTGGACCTATACCAGCGACTGACAGTCGACATGACTGCCGCACACTCTGGTTGGGGGGAGGAGCAGTCAGCTAGGGAATTTATACATTAGAGATCTCCTATTTGTAATTCCTATTCACTTTGTATTTTATTCAAGAAATCGTATGTATATTTCTTACGGGCTATCCATCCTATACACCACTCACATTCATTTAGCATGTGGCTCACATCATTTTACGGTTTCCTTTAAACATTTCTACTTCTACTTTCCTTATTTACTTAATAGATTATTGTATTTTGTGTTAGATTAAATATGCAATTTAGATATTTTCGTTTGTTTATTTGGGTAATATATCCAATAACTATTCTATTATGTGATCTGTTAATTAATTCTCAATTTGAATTGGTATTTGGAATCCAGTGAGTCATTTAAATTGAAATATCAGTGGTTTATACATTATTCTGCTTTGGTATCCATGATCTTAATTGTATCTATAATCCAGTATCCATATTTATTTGATAATAGAGCATGTACCGATCTACCGTTATCTTCGCTAATCCATCTCTAGAAAGTAGTAGGAAATTAATTGTAGTGATCATTGTATAAATAATACATTCTTGCAAATATTAATATTCCATTCAGTACTATGATTGCTTAATGATAGTCCTGTTAGGTCATGTATTAATTGACTTACTAACCACATGCCCATCAACCCTAGGTTGGCATGTCACGAAGACATTGAATCATTTGTTCATACTATATACTGTTGATAGTAGTAATTACAACCACGAAATTATTTATATCCCAATTGATATTCCGTCTAATGATGTAAATTAATTAATACATCCCACCTCTCCACTTTTCATATACTTACTATATTACTATGCATATCATGTATATTTTTGTAAATCGTATATATATACAGGGGCGGCATACCCCGCCACTTTTTCAATTGATTCCAAATATCGGGGGCTTTATCACACAATGCTAAAATGAATGAAATGAAACCGCTAAAAACAAATGCGGAATCATGTGTAGTGCGACGGATACGGATCCTACGACCGTCTATTGAATTATTAATGTTACGGTAGAGCAAAGGATTCCAAATTTTCGCGCTCCTAAATTCAAATTTTCCCAAAATCATGCTCCAAAAGGAGCGTCTCGCGCTGCTGGATAATTCCTTGAGTGTCGCTAAGTTACCCTGTATCCAGTATGACCAGATTACAAATAGCAAATAGAAATCTGGCGCAACAAAATAGATCCATAAACTTGTCAGTGATCCTAGCAAATATATATACGTCACCCGCGGCACATCCTTTTCAAAAGTGGTACGGCGAAAGATTTATAGTATTCAAAGTGGTACGGCGATGACGGACTACTTGTATACAAATCGTCATTGTTCCAGTGTTGTCTACACTACACCATTAATTTGTGATTTAGGCGTATGAAATTGGATCAGGAGCGTATTTACAAATGGCTGTACGTATAATACACAGGCGACACTGTATTGCGTATGCGATTCTATTTGTACTGCTCCTGTTCTATCTATAGATCTTCTCATGATACATATAGAGGATCTCATTTAACTCGTGGTTTGATGCCAGATTAAGATCCTATAAATGACCTTTGCTTCCTCTTGATCTCGAAGTCCTGCCACGCTAAGAATTCTATATATTAGTTAATCAATTTGGTAACTTAATCATCATCGTTTTATTATTATGACAAATAGGGTTGATTATATTCGGAATACCTTCAAAGAACTAGAGAGCTCTTTATTGCTAATGTCGACAACAGTTCCTCTTGTTTTCTGGGGGAATGAGCCTCCCTCCCACTTCGTGACTTGTGTCACGATTAGTCCCATTGGTCATGAGATCGCCACGGGATGCAGGTCGGGATTCATTTGTCTCTGGACCCTCCGTTCCCATGAGCCCAATCGGGCGTCCACCGACCACTCATCCGGCCAGATGATCCCCCCCATCAACAGCTTCCAGGCGCGGCCGCGCTGCCTCCTGGCGGGGGCCTCGGAGCAGATAACTGCTCTCTGCTACTCGCAGGACGGAGCCATGCTGTTCTCCGCCAGCCACAGCGGGGAGATCATCCGCTGGGACGCCAGGGACGGGGCCTGCACCCACCAGACCAATCTCGAGGGGGAGCACAGAGGCCTGAGCTACCTGGGGCCCCCGCAGACGCACCACCTGCTGCTGGTGTACGGCAGCTACTGCAACGCGTATCTCCTGGACGCCAGAACTCTGGACCTAGCCATCATCCTAAGCAGCGAGGAGCAACCCAACTGGATCAGTGCCATGCTGGCCATCCCGCTCTCTCTGCACCAGAAGGAGACCCACGTGCTGGCCTTCACCGCGGAGCCGCTGATAAAGATATGGGACGTGCCTCGGCTGGACCTGCAGAGTCCGCGGGAGTCCGACAGCAAGGAGGAGGACAAGAGCCGGCACTCCGACTACCTAAACGTGCAGCACATCACTCACTGGCCAAAGCTGATAGCACAGAAACTGCTCATAGTCGGGTTCTCGTACTTCAAAGTGCTGGGCGTGTGCGCCAAGTCCCAGCTCCCGGAGCTCTGCCACGTGGACTGCTTGGGACACGTGTTCTCCCTCTCGGGCGGGGACTTCGTGGACAACGAGCACATCGTGGTTTGGTCCCGCATGGGCAGTGCCCATCTGTACTCCTTCCAGCAGAGCGGACCCGAGAACACTTTCGAGGTGAGGTACCTCCGCTGCTTCCAGAGCGACCCGACCGCCCAGCTGATCATGGACGCCTCCTGGGACCTGCTGCACCTCGACACGAAGGTGCTGCTGGTGCAGGGCAACGTGAGTGGGTCTCTCCTTATGTGGGAGCTGGACCTGGAGGTCGGGGGGACCGAGAGAGACCAGCCGCACCCCCCGAACACCTCTCCTCACTACACCACCTCTCTGCAGAGCGCCTGGGAGCTGCTGGACAAGCGGTCCGGCCTCACGTCATACCTGAGCGAGGTGCTAATCTCCCACTCCTCGATAACGCCCTCCCACATCCCCGATGACGTCATGCTCCTGGAGTCCTCCTGGATGGAGAGGGACCCCTGCTTCGCAAACGACATTAGCGTCAGCTCCATTCTGTACCTGCCGGAGCTGTCCAAGGTGGTGTGCGGCCTCTCCAACGGCTACGTCGTCATATTCCCGCTCGTCACGACCCTGGAGCAGATCGTGTTCGGCTCCTCCCCCAGAGACAGTCTCGCGGATGACGTCATGGTTATAAAGGCTCACCGCGGGCGCGTGAGCGCGCTGCTGTACCCGCGACAGAGCAGCGAGCAGTTCAACAGCAAGTACGTGCTCACCGGGGGGGCCGACGGGGTGGTGCGCGTGTGGGACATTGAGAACCGCCTGCACCTCCACTGCTTCATGGAGCACACGGGGGAGGTCATGAAGCTGAAGGTGTGTCCCAAGATGACCAACACGCGGCTCAACTGCGGCGTCTGCTCCATAGGCCAGGACAACTCCGTGGCCATCCTGAGTCTCTCGGAGTTCCGAGAGGTGTTGCTGTGCGCTAACCACTCAGCCGCGGTTACAAACGTGCGATGGAAGCCGGCGGAGGACCTGATGCTGGTGCGCTGCAAGGACGGACGCGTGTACATCTGGCAGATGGACACCGGGGTGCTGGACCGGGTTATCGTGGGGTACCTGGCGGAGGAGATCATCTCCAGCAGCTACTCGGGCGCCGCGGGGCTCCGCAGAGACAGCACCGGCGTCAAGGCGCCTAAAGTCAGTAAGAACGCGCACACCAACGGCAAGAGCATCGCCAGCGTGAAGACATACCGCTCTCACCAATTCGACCCGGTTATCCCGGTTCTCCTCATACACATGGAGCTGCTAATCGATCAGCTGTGCTCCTCTGAGCACAGCGCGAGCAGCGACAAGCCGGTCAGCAAGTCTATGGGCAGCTCCCAGGACCTGGACCTCTCCTCCAGCCCCACCCGACCCTCCCCCTTCGACCGGAGACAGGAGACGGCCTTCTTCACGCGGTTCCTCATCTCCTGTCTGCACAGCTGGGGCATGGACGCCCAGCTGGACGCCACCTGCCAGGAGTTCCTCAAGATCCGGCTGCCGCTCTCCTTCTGCATGTGTCCGCAGTACGGCCTCCTCTCCAAGTACTCCTGCCTCTCCATATACCTGCCCGGGTGGGGCCTGGACCCGGCCTCCCTCAAGCCCTGCGACCCGCCCTCCAGCAGCTTTCCGCTCTGCCACAAGTGGTGTCTCAGTCCCGGGCTCACCACGCAGCACCTGCTCGCTCTGACGTCACTCAGCTACTGCTGCATGAACCTCTACAGCAAGAAGCAGCTCAAGGCGAGCAGCGACGAGTCTTCGCAGCGGAAGCTCACCGCTTGCAGCCAGCTCAACACACTCACCTGCGTGTTCCTGCCGGAAATGCTGGGACACAAGTTCACACCTCCGCACCTCTCGGTGCTGGCTCTCAAGTGGCCGCACCACAACGGACAGATCCGCGAGGCGGCCCAGGCGCTGCTGCTGGCCCAGCTCCGCAGCTTCAGCCCGCGGGCCCTGCAAGAGACCGTCACGTACTGGTACCAGTTCATGCCCCCCCAGCCCCTGTCCCCCAGGAACGGGGTCAAGGGGATCACGTATGGGAACAGAGAGGCGCTCTCTGCGAAACACAGCGAGGGCAGGTCCTCTAAGCAGGAGGCCCCGCCCATCACCGACTACCTGTCTGACCCCGAGGCTCTCATCAAGGCGAAGGAGTACTTCACAGCGCTCATAATCCTATCCGTGATAGCAGCCGAGTTCACGGACTGCGGACACGACTTCGTGAGCTCCCCCAGCGACAGCGCCCGTCGGGAGGTGCTCAGCAAGCAGGAGATGGAGCACGTGGCCCTCTCGCTGCAGGGCATTCTCTGCTGTCCGCAGTCCTCCTCCTGCTCCCTGCAAGGGGCCCTCAGGCGCACCGCGGCGGAGCTAATCGCGAAGGGATTCAACTTCTTCTGCAGCTACCTGGAGGTCCCCTCGGTGCTGGTGTCCCTGTTCGAGATTACGGTGACGCACCCAGTTAACACGGTGGAGGAGCCCATGAGTGTGGACTATCAGCTGGCACGAAGTATAGCCATGCGCTCGCTCACCAATATATTCCTCGCGCGAGCTGACGAGATGATCGACGTGCTGGCTAAGGAAGTGAGCACTTACACGCAGTTCATCGGCTCCACGCACTCGCTGATCCCCGTCCCTGGTCACGAGCACCAGGAGCCGGACATAGCGGCCGGCATCAGCAAGTCGGGCCTGCACCTACTGCCCAGGTCCCGGCGGTTCCTGCTCAAGATCCTGGAGGACCTCCTCAAGAAGAGACTCCCGCACGTCTTCCTGAAGATAGTGGAGTTCATGCAGCTGGTCATATTCTGTGTGGGCAGCGACGAGCTCCGCAGCAAGAAGATAGAGGAGGTGTTTCCCTCCATCGACAAGCTCGGCTGCTATGCGCAGTGCGTGCGCACTAGCAACCTAGCTGTCGGCCGGAAGTCCGGGTCCATCGGTCTGTTCGACCTCAAGCACAACAAGCTGCAGGAGTTCGTGGGACACAGCTCGCCTGTGACCTGTCTCACCTTCTCCATCGACGGGAAGTGTCTCTGCAGCTACAGCCAGGGCAGCTCCGAGATGCGTCTCTGGCACGTCTCCACGCCTCCGCCCATCCTCGGACAAATGGTGAACCCAACCGTTCGACTCTTGAAGACTGTCCTGGCAGTGATCCCCTCCGACAGCCAGCCGCTGCCCCCCTACTCGGGGTACAACAACTTCAGACTCTTCTGGCTCCCAAAGTCGAAGGCCTCTGTTCTCCTTCTGGGCGACAACCCCAAGACAGAAATGGAAGTTTCATTCTGAACACACAGCGCTAGTTCAATACAGTCATAGCTCATCATTACTCATCTCTTCTATTTATATATATTTTGTTATCCTAGAACAAACACGCATCTGCAATGCAAATTGTGTGGGTGTGAATATTATAATTATTATGCCAGTTCAGCAAGTTCATTATCTGAATACAGCTGTAGTATAATGTACTTGCGTTACTATTGAAGGGTTCTGTTAATAGAGATCTTTCTCCGCAGTTAATTAATGGGATAAATTGGTCGATCTATAACAGTCACTTACTTTAGCCTCTAAAGTAGTCACTAATTTAGTGTCCATGAAAACTGTTCTTTCCTAATAGTATTTAATTTGTAGCTATCCTAATCAGGAAATGAACTTAATATTGCTTATTATTTAGACCTGATGAGAGGTACCTGCTCACATTCGAGTCTGGTTCGAGAGTGCACCTCACAGAGTTCGACTGGCCTAAGCACAATACTCCGTCTGGGTTCTGTATGAAGGTACTGCTCGCACATATGCTCGTTAGCAACTCTATTACTGATTATAAATTTTACAATACAAATGGATTATTAAGCAGTGTTATTACTATATAGCTAAACAAATACGGTAACTTGATTACGAAATTAGTAGAGTCCATTTGCAAATATAATTTGAATAAGTAATAAAGTAAAATTACGATAAAATGGGAATTTTAACGAATACATATAAATTGAGTAGCGATCTACCCAATTGGTTGGATATCTATTTATTAATGCTGTGTTGCCCTAGTTACGGAAACACATTCGTAACGCCCGCCTGGAGTATCTCAGACAGATGGGAAGCGACCGCGTCATAGACCTATTCTTCACCACGGGGACCGACAACTACCATATCATTGTGGAGCTATACGACAGAGTAAGCACAGTCAGCTGTATAGTATACAGTAGAGCCTCTGAACAACGGACACCTTGGGACCAGAACCGTTGTCCGTTATTTAGAGGTTGTCCGCTATTTAGAGGTTGCTTTTCTATTAGACATATGCTAAATAAATAAATCCGTGCCACGAGGGTTGTCCGTTATTTAGAGGTTGCCCGCAATTTGGAGTGTCCGTTATGGGAGGCTCCACTGTATACACATTCCTTTGCCACTCTTGATGCTCTAGGGTAACGTTATACTGACTGATGGGGAGTACATAATACTGAGTCTGCTGCGCACGCGGAAAGACGGAGAGGAGAGTAGATTTGTTGTCAGAGAGATGTACCCGGTAGACAAGATACTGCCTCTCGAGAAGCCACTCACACTCGATAGGTGCAACAGATACCTTACTACATGTGCTGTTATATGGATAGTGTGATCGCATAATAGCAATTGCTCTATTTGTATATTAGCAAGTTACTTTTCATCCCCAGCTAGCATTTAATGTCTAATAACAAGTTCGCCGTTTATCAAGCAAACTTCGTGTAAATTTGCAACTTGCTAGCACGCTAACACCACTATATTGTATTTATACTAGGTACATACATACTTCTGTATTTCTGTAGAATTCAAACGTTTGTTGCCGAACTTAAGAATGGTGCTGAAGTTAAAAAGAGCCTGAATCACCATCTTAGTTAGTTTCTCACACAATATATCTATCAGCGCTTATTCTAATGTTGTATGTTAGGTTTCGGCGGTTTCTTAATAGAGCACTGCTTGATTGAGAAAGGATTCAGTGTCAAATGTAAAGTTGGACATGGATTTAACCCTGATACTGGTAATCTATAATACTATATACTCTATATACTATACTGGCTGTGGCTTGTTTATTGTATTCCCGACAGATGTAGAGGTGCTATTCGAGGCTCTGCTGCTGGGAGAAGCTATGATGAAGGACTCGGAGACAGCTAAGGTTAGCTAAATACATTTATAATACTATTTATGTTAGTTCGCTATACAGCTAGTCAGATTGTGTACAGTAGAACCTCGTTAGTAACGAATACGGCAATATGAAATTCCAGTTAACACGATATTCAGTCCCCTTGAAAACTTTTTCAATATCAATGACAACAGTTAATACTAATTTGGATAAGGCGAACACGTGTTGTCAGTCCCCTGGTGTTCGTACTAACGAGATTGTGTCTCACAGGGGTATGTGTTTAAGAAGATGAAGACATTTGACTCTGCAACAGAGAGACTGCTAGGGGAGGAGCAGAAGGCAATTGAGATGTAAGATTAATGCTATGTGTATTGATATGCGAGATTAATGCTATGTGTATTGATATGCGAGATTAATGCTATGTGTATTGTGATTTGAGATTAATGCTATGTGTATTGTGGTGTGATTACATTATATTCGTTTGCTTTAGTTTGGACACTTTCCAGCCATTCCTGTTCCTGCAGTATAAGGAATCCATGGTTGACACTTACGAAACGTTTAACCGAGCGGTGGACAGCTTCTTCTCGAGGCTGGAGGAGAGCAAGATCAGCAGCAAGACGTTCACGCAGGAAAAGGCAGCTTTCAAGAAACTCACAAACATTCGTAAAGACCACGACAAGCGAATCGGAGAACTGGAGATTTTGCAGGTCTGGCGGTAGATTATACAAATTATTGATCATCCAGAGAATGGATTTGTATTGAACGAAGATAAATTGATTTGTGTAATTTCCTTCCAATTAATAATTTGACATTACATCTCCTGCAGGAATCCAATGTTGAGAAGGCTACCTTAATCCAAGATAACCTGGAGCTGGTGGAGAGTGCCCTGGTGTTCGTTCGCAGCTGTCTGAGCAGCTCTGTGGACTGGAAGGAGATCGAGCAGCGGGTCAGGGATGCCCAGGAGCAACAGGCCGAGTCCGAGCCGCCGGAGAGCGGGCTAGAGACCTCTGTAGCCAAAGCTATCCGGAGACTAGACCTGCACAACAACCACATATACCTGCTCCTACGGTAGTGCATAGAGATAGCCGCACTGTGTGTGTTGAGTAGTTAATACACCTCTCATAGATATCTCCCTGCGAGTGAGTCCAGTGGGTCCAGCGGGTCGGATACGGACTCTGAGGATCAGCTGGGCGCTACCCCCGCCCTCGGGACGAGACGCCCCCCTACAGCCGACAGGACGGACGGATTGGAAGTCGACATAGACATACGACTGTCAGCCTACGCCAACATTTCTAAGTAGCCATTCAATGCCGTTAGCATACTGATTAGTTAAATACTGTGTTTGTTAAGATACTTCATACAGAAGAAACAAGCCTTTACGAAACAACAGAAGACCTCTGCTGCTTCAAGCAAAGCTCTCAAGTCTGCCGAACGGAAAACAAAGATAGCTCTTAAGGAAGTACAGACTATCGCTCTCATCAAGAAAGTGCGTAAAACCTACTGGTTCGAGAAGTTCTACTGGTTTATATCTTCGGATAATTATCTCGTTATCGGAGGGAGGGACCGTCAACAGAACGAGATTATCGTTAAGAAGCACCTGATATGTGGAGACGTGTATGTGCATGCAGATGTGCACGGGTCTTCTAGTGTTGTTGTCAAGAACCCCACAGGTTACTTTCATAAGTATGTCCCTTATACTCTATTTATTTGTGGTTAATTAGGCGCTCCGATTCCCCCCCGGACGCTGCATGAAGCTGGTTCCTTCGTTATTTGCCACAGCGCAGCCTGGGACGAGAAGATAATAACGAGTGCCTACTGGGTCAACCCGGAGCAGGTGTCGAAGACAACTCCTTCCGGCCAGTACATTCAAACTGGCAGCTTCATGATCAGAGGTTGGTATCGTGAAAGTAGCATTATTATTAATTAAATAATCATACCATTTCTACATGCAAAAAAAGCACGCTGCAAAAAAAGCATGCTGCATAAAAGTGCATAAAAGCATGCTGCAAAAAAATTTGTATAGAATGATATGCCATAATCTTACATAATATTTATTTATTCTTATCTCAGTAGTCAGTATGTTTATGTTTACCTTCAATAGGGAAGAAAAACTTTCTCCCTCACTCCTACCTCGTTTTCGGAATAGGCATTCTCTTCAAGGTAATATAATTCCACTGCTATAGATGCCATATCTTTACAGTTACACAATCTCCTAATAGGTCGATGAATCCTGTGTGTATAACCACCTCCACGAGCGACAGCCCAAGTTAGGAGAGATAGCGGACATCGTGCCTGAAACCCCGACTGTAAGCGGATTATACTCTTAATTGGACAACCAGCTTACAAACTGACACTTGAACTATTTACATATAAGGTCTGTTTCACTAATTGGTATGTTTACTTTTAAGGAAGAAAAGGAATTCCGATTAAGTCTCTTTGAAGATGCCTCCTTGAGTTCTGAAGAAGATATCAAAGAGGAATCAGCTGTTCAGCCTCCAAATGCGGCAGCAGACGAATACGAGTTTCCTGACACCACGCTAGCAGTTCCCACTTCTATCAGCGAAGTCGGTCGCAAACAGAAGATACTCAATACGGAGGTATTTGTTTAATTTATCTGTGTACAAAGTAGCTGAGAAATATATAATGACATCAAAATAATCCATTTTATTTTCAGTCCACTTACTCGTTTTACGTGTATTTTTCCTTCAAACTTGTGTTTATCTCAATATAATATAATATAATTTGTACGAGCATGGGAAACTATAAATGTGTTCTATAACCGGATTCTTACAACCGATTCTTAGCAGGTTAATCAGAAACCTTTATCAACTAAAGATTCCATTAATCTTAAACCCAAAGTAAAATTTAATGAAAATCCCGTATCAAGTGTGTCAGAGGAAATAGACAGCACTCCTGTCACCAACTTAACTAAAGGAGTTCCACAAATGACTAGAGGACAGCGGGTAAGTGCCATAGGATTAACTGACTATAGAGGATTGCTTATGTCCCTTTCTGTTGTTAGCGTAAGATAAAGAAAGTCAAGAAGTACGCTGACCAAGATGAAGATGAGAGAATAGAAGCGATGGAAAAACTGGGAGTGAGTAGAGAATATAATTATTTTGAGAAGTCCCTAACATTGATTTCCTCCGAAGTCTGCAGGTGCTGCTAAGCCCAAAGGCAAGAAGAAGCGAGGCTGCGCTTCTGCTAGCAGACAAGCTCACTTCCAAGCTAACCGCCAGCATACGTCTCCACTCACTATACCGGAAGCTAATAATGAGGACTCAGGGAGTGATGACATTCCTTTGGACAGTCCCGTTGCGCCCAAGTCTGCTGCTGAGTTGATGCAGGAGGAAGAGACAGCTAGACTTGTTAAGCAAATGAATGTTCTGAACAGAGACAAGTACCCATCTTCAAAACCAACTGGTACTTTGTATATAGAATAATACCTGTGTCCAGATTTACTAATTACTCCATAGAATCTGATGTGATAGAGAAGATTGATGTAGATGTTGATGACGAAGAATCTGTTCCTACTGATGTGAGACTAGTATATCGGTATACGAATTCAATTAATTGCACGCTTTGTTTATAGGAATATTCGTATATGAATAGTCTAACAGCACAGCCGTTAGATGATGACATTATTCTGTACGCAGTTGTAACTTGTGCCCCCTACTCAACTCTCGCTAACTACAAGTGAGTATAATGTTACTACATTGATAATGTTGCAAGTAAGTAGTAACAACCTGGGATACTTGGATGTTGCATTCTTCTAACAGCCAAATTATATATGCTTATTTGTAGATACAAAGCCAAACTATCTCCTGGATCTGGGAAAAAAGGGAAAGGTAAATTTCTAAGAATGTTAAGAATGTTAAGACTTGAAATTAATAATCGAGCAATCTGCTGTAAAGCAATTGCATATTCAATTACTATGTAATTATTATAGCCCTGCAAGCAGCTTTCAATGCCTTTGCAAACTCAAGTGAAGTTACACAGATAGAGAAAGACCACATTAAATGCCTCAGGGTAAGTTTAGCTGCTAACTTAGGATATTGAGACATTATCTTATCACATACATCTATAGGATACAGATGTAAGCTACCTCATGCCTGGGAAGAAAGTATCAATCAGCATAACGGGATCTGTAACTCTGTAGTTATAGATAGAGTATTTGGATTTACGCTATTTAGCTTCTTTATTTCAGTAATTAGATAGATACAGCAAATACAGTATAAATGTAAAAACCATTATAAATATGATGAGTATACATTGTTTTGCAAACCAATTTATTAGGGGGGACCAATTTCTGCAAAACCACATTACCTTGGCAATTCTAACAATTCATGAGATTATCAGTATGGGTGTGGGAGATCTGCCACATGACAGTTCCGTATAACATAACTGATATCCAGAATCCCATATTCCGGTTTGGTCATTCCCAGTATTTTCTCCGTGTCTGGTCCCCAGTTCTGTGACCTCGCACCCCAGTAGTGTTTGAAGCGCATCTCATTAGGCGGAGCGTCAATAGACCTTCCTGACCTTAATATATTATGGTGCAACTTTGGACTCACTTTTTCGGGGATATAAATAGGCTTCACTAGGTTGTTTCCTTCCTTTTTCGTTTCCCTGAACAGTCGCTCTATCAGCCATTCTGCATTTGAATCAGGATGTCCCAACATAAGATAATTTTGTAACGTAATCTCTGATACATCCTCATTTAATTGCTCAGATTTCCTAAGATACCTTGTTAGAAACCCTGGATCTTTGTCTAGTGGGGAATAAGGGTATTCATCAATATCAAATGCCATTTGCCAAACAGTGTATTGTTTGTAGTTCTCAATAACATGTTTGTAAGCTGATATTTGATAAGCCATTGAGTAGGGATTTTTTTCGTGCCAGTCAAAGTATGAAACGAGTCCCGCTCTTATGTACTGATCCAATTTCTCCATTTGTCTCTCCTCTGTTCTCAAATAGCTATCGTATATGTAGATATGCTCCACTCCAACGTACAGGGAGAATCTGATCCATTGCAGGAGTTCTTTAGTTGTCAGTTTAGCTTTGTCTTCTTTGTATATTCTGACGTATAACACTGCAGTCAGGTAGAATTTTGGATTGTTATTTATTTTCATGTTTTGAATTAGTTTACTTGTTTGTTCCTTCCACAAACTACATCTTCTAGTGAGGTTATTTTTCGCATACTGATGGTTTTTAGATAAACTCTCCTTACTGATCAACCCGTCTTTCGCTGTCTCTTCATAGAATCTAGCTTTGATTTTTGTAGCCCATATTTTGCCATCAATCTCTCTTTGTCCCAATTTTCTATCTATTATTTCAAAAATTCGTTTTACCTTCCAACTAACAACTATAATACATATTAATAACATTGCTAGTAGTATTAAACTGCATTTTTTGCATTTTTTTGTCATCTTTTCAATAATACGTACTTAATTGTACTATGGGATAATTATATCAAACTTTGGATAGCTATGTACATATACAATTACTATTTATTGCACAAACCCACAATCTCCTTTTTAGTGTGCTTCTTCTAGTAAATAACGTTATAGTAGGGTCTTACTATAGTTTTATACTATAAGATGACAGTTCTAAATTTACCTCTGTCGGACTTCCGGCCGGCCGGCCGTACGCGATGGCTGACTAGACCATTGGTGATAGAGATTTCAAACTTAGAGTTTTAGACAGGAGATATAGAATTTCCTGGAGATGTGCACCTCTATGCCCGATTTCTCAATTTCGTTTTCGTTCGTCAGTTAATTAATTTAAACATTCGAAGTCTTCACATTTCAAACATTAATTAGATTCTATTACACTAAGATGAAATGTAATTTGAATATTGAAATTCTAGTTAAATTAAACATTCGGGAAGTGCAATCAGAAGAAGCACACTCCCATCCCGTCTGTGAGGGGTTTTATCTTGTAGCTTTTGGTGCAATTGATATGTATCTCATAAGTACAACTATACCAAGGGAAATTTTATTCAATGGATTTCTCAATTTAGATGGCCGTAGGCGGTTACAACTTTCTAGATAAATTATCCCAAACCGAGGCTCGTTACTTGTACGAACAAGGGGCAGTATTTGTTATGCTGGATCTACCACCGAAAAGTGTATTCGGGATTGATACCAATTCATGGGAAGTAGGTGATAAGTTTAAAGGTGTTAAGATGATCCCCCCAGGAGTTCACTTCATTTTCTGCCAGTCAATTGGGAAGGAAGGTTGCACCGGACCTGTGATAGGGTTTTTTCATGTTTTTAAACAGAAAGAATTGCTTGTAAAAGAATGGGATGTTAAATGTGAAATGTTTTCAATTAAGGAATACAGTGAGCTTGACTTGAGTTCAATACGGAGCAATTTGCACCAGCTTGAGCCTTGCTTAGCTCCATTCCCTTTCGATAGTCTCAAAACGTGGGTCTCCCTTAGTAACCATGTGTCGAAGTTGTCGCTAGAAAAACTTGGAATTGATGAGCAACCTTTTTCTGCATTCGACATAGCTGAGATCGCTGCCGGAGATAGAAAGGAAGGGAGTATAAAGTTTTCTGTTATACCTGGACCAACGGTACCTAAGGGTGCGACTGCTCTTGACATCACGAGAGCTCATTTGGACCAATCTCCAATTCTAATCGATTGTCTGAAAACCAATTATCAAAACAATTATACTAACCTCCTTGGAGAAATCCAGTGCTCTTTTCTATTATTTGTTTACGGACACGTGTTTGAGGGATTCGAACAGTGGCGCCGCTTAGTGGACCTGCTCTGCTCCTGCGACCAGGCTCTTGCATCCAACTCTGAACTCTACCATCAATTCATTAGTCTTCTAAATTTCCAACTTAACATTATTCCAATGGAATTTTTGTTAACAAACGAGTCAAGTACTAAAACAGTGAGGTTCGCAGAAAATATATTTTTGATTCCCAAACTAAATAATTTATTCCAGAACTTGAATGAATCTCCAGAGGTCAGTGGGGACTTGAAGTGTCGAGCTGACAGGTTCAAATCTCTGCTGATTCACAAGTTTAAGTGGAACTTCGAAGTTACGGAGGAGGACTTGCCTGTTATTGTAAATCTCTGATTTTGTGTTGAATTTATACACTTGCTTTGACTCATTTTTAAGGTGATCCACCAGTCAATTTTCGACACCCGATGACCCCCAATTTCTATTGCGTTTTTGAACAGTACAGTTAGTACGTAGTATAAATAATGCATTATCACAATTCTCTAAAATTAGAATTAAAATTAGTTATTCCTGGTCAAAGTATGCCTAATAGACTAATAGTGAATCCATCAGGATTGGCGTGGGAGTGGAATTCCCATTCCCACAGGATTTCTATGGGAATGCTCATGGGGATCCACATATTAATCAGCAAATAAATCCTGTGGGAATAAGATGGGATTCAGATACTTAAATTCTGAGCAAATCATATCAAAAACTGAATGGAAATTTAGAGACCAATTTTATATTGTGACTGTGAGAATTCAAATTTTATAATCTCGGATCCTATCCTCAATATCGCAGGCCCGGAGGGCGGAGGTAGCAAAATAAAAGTGGTAAATCAAAAATTCTAAAGAGGGATAATGCAAGGTTTTATGGCCATTTCAGTCTCAACATTGGTACGTCATTTGCAACTTTCCAACATACAAATCATTGTATTTGTCCAGATTTTTCACTAATTTCACTTTTTTAGATAACGCCCTATCTGGTTTAGATGGATTGACACATTTATATACTCAGTCTTGCAAACAAATTTAGATCTCGTTTCCAAAGAGATCTTTCCTAGTAATTGCTTATTCTAATACAATTCGATAAAAGCGATTCTTTATAACTACACTCGAACAAAGGTTTTTTGAGAAACTGAAAGAATTATCCACTGTAACTGGTGCTTTTGTTCCATTCCATTGTGACTGTGAGATGGCATGCGTTGATAATGTTGCTAACAATCTAGGTTGGACAGTTAATGGAACGTGTGAAATCCCTTCCAGTTTCGATGGAAATTCTATAAGTGATAGTTCCAATTACGTTAACAGTCGGAACCAATCTTATCAATGTTTCAGCGATACTTTCATTTCTCCTTCTGAGAGCAACTGTGTTACACAGCAGACAGTGCATACTGTGCGTAGAGGGATACACACTAAATGCAACCAACAACTTATGTGAAGATATTAACGAGTGCACTGGTACCAATAATTGCGAATTTATTATTATTTATGCTATTTATTATTATTTAATATCTAAACTTATTTTTATCGTTTCTATGACTTTCTTTATATGTAGACGGTATGTTTCTGTATGGTCTATAAAATACCCTGCCCCCCCCCGAATTCTACGCTTATGATTATATTGCCTTGTGCATAGGAATTGAATGCTAAGCAGATACATATCTCAAACTTTAAAATTAATCTGTTGAATGCTCCGCTTTGTTTCTAACTCTGATTTTTAATTAGGAATTATGATTAAGATGTATCCTTTAATCTATTTTGCAATAATTTTACTCTCACTGAGCGCTCTTCTTTCTCACTGCGATCAACAACAGACTTCCCTTCTTTGTGACGAACCTTCTCCCACGCTCTCCCTCATAGCCATTATCCTCGGTTTAATCCTCATTGTAGTCACATTGCTTGTGATGGGTATTTGTGTTCTGAACTCGATTGTTATGGTTCGTAACAAGATGAAAGGAAAAGAGCCTGTCTTCATATGAATTGTACTATATCGAGTGTAAATATTATTTATGGTATTTTTGCTTTTGAAACATGGAATTTTTATGCTTCTTTTAGATTTAAAATTTATTTCAAATCAAAATAGCAACCCAGTTGAATTTGAATTTTACTAGGGACATTGATTATACCATTATACTATTCTAATCGTATAAACTAGTCCATACTCGTATACTCACAATGGTCCGTATAAATGTGCTAAACGACGCGCTGGTCTCGATCAGCAA
The DNA here is from genome assembly GCA_028753945.1 of Hexactinellida sp. DTS-2022. Lineage (NCBI taxonomy): Eukaryota > Metazoa > Porifera > Hexactinellida > Hexactinellida sp. DTS-2022. The sequence continues at coordinate 1,077,382 of JAPNXP010000018.1, read as the reverse complement.
CGCGGAGCGCAGAGGCAAGAGACAGGTCCTGATACGCCCCTCCAGTAAGGTCATTGTAAAGTTCCTGACCGTCATGATGAAGAAGGGATACATAGGGGAGTTCGAAATCGTGGACGACCACAGAAGTGGGAAAATAATCGTAGAACTGACGGGGCGGCTGAATAAATGCGGCGTCATCAGTCCTCGGTTTGACGTGGCTCTGAAAGATATGGAGAAATGGACCAACAATCTGCTTCCCTCTCGCCAGTTCGGCTTCCTAGTGCTAACCACCTCGTCCGGTATAATGGACCACGAAGAGGCGAAGAGAAAGAAAACCGGAGGAAAGATTCTAGGATTCTTTTATTGACATTCTGTAGAATAGTGTTAGGAAATGTTTAGTCCTCTTAGCAGCTCTAACTAACAAGATTTGTAATTGTTCTTGCTATGCTATTAGGTTGAAAGATCCTGTGGGTAATTAGGCTAATGCTACGCGTTAGATAACTTATTTAGAATCCAATTACGCAATCCCGATCATTCCATTACACTTCAGTTTTGCTATACGGTACCTGATTACACACTTGTATGCAATTAGGAGGTTGTATTGAATCTCCGCTTGATGTCTGATCTGTCTAAACTGAAGAGTTCCGATCCGCCCCAAGAGCTGACTCCCACGAGCATAGACTTCCTGCCGCATGACGTCATACAGGCGATCAGGGACCCCGGGGACTGGCAGAGACGCACGAACGCGCTGGAGACCCTGAAGGGGATCCTCGAGGAGGTGTCGGACATCTCCGCTCTCCTCTCAAACTTCGGTTCTTTCGTTTCCTTCCTCGTGTCTCTCCTCGACGACTCGCACTTCCGAGTCATACACACCACTCTGCAGATCATTGAGATGGTACGTCTGTCATTCTAATTATAGCACATCTGTATAGGTACCGTGTATGTAGCTCGCGGAGAGATTCGGCGAGAAGATCGAGACAGACATCCTGGAGAGCACCGACACCATCCTCCACAGAATAACGGAGAATAGGAACTCGCTCTACGCGCGGGAGAAGATGCCCAAGTTCTTCTTGAAGCTGATGCATCTGCTGAGTCCTCACGCCCTCATGATGCGACTGGTGACGTCAGCACTGCACAGCAAGAGCCACAAGATCCGAGAGGACACCCTCATCATTATTATGGCGGGCCTCCTCACCTTCCCTAGGTCAGTAGCCATACGCCAGGGTATACAGGCATTTGTAGTGCGCTCCTAAGCTGGTCTGATCCTATTCTCATACGCCTAAATCACAAATAATGTTATGGTTAGGAGAATATTCCAAATTATCGACCCCTAATTATACTCCCATTGGATTCCTTGCTATACGTGTATACTAAGTATGGAATTCCATTTGCACACTCCGTATCCCTGTAGGACTGAGTTCGACCTGGGATCAGTGGCGGAGCACGTGGTGCCGCTAATCGCGGATTCGCGGCAGCGTGTGCGCTACACTGCGCTGGAGGCCACTGCGGTTATCGCGCACGCTTTGGAGCCGGGACTGCTGCTGCAGGAGACTCGCAGCCACTACATGCAGCCGCTGCTGGGGCCCGTGCAGCGCTGGGAGACCGAGAACATGAGTCCCGGAGTTCTGCTCAAGGTCATACAGGCCAGACTCTCCAGGAAGAAACTCCCGCACATAAACACCGACGGGACTGTGGAGCCAGCTGTGCCTTTCCCTACCAACGCTAGCAGGTATGTGACGTCACACTCGTATCAGTGCATAGAGTAATGCTGCCATAGACAGGACAGCGGGATGGACATAGAGTGGATAATAAGCAGCACTATTGAGCGGACGCAGGGCGAGGAGAGCGAGGTATCCACTAACGGCTCCAAGCTACTTCCGGTGCAGCCGCCCCGGCGCTTCTCGGCCGGCCGACAGAAGCTGCCCTGGGAGCGGGAGCGGAAGGAGCAGTCCCTCAGCGCCCCAACAAAGAAGGAGGTTAGATACAGCTGTGCTCATTAGGGCGTCGTTAGTATGTGTTGTTATAGGACGGGTCCTACCAAACGAACTTTCTGCACAAGCAGCATGGACGGGCGACCAAGGCCCCGCCCCCTACCTACTCCAACTGGGTAGCCGATACAAATGGGAACAAGAATCTGAGTCGATCTGACAGGTTCTATCCAAACAGCATGGACAGCGCCGACAGCTCCCCCAAGCAGCCGCGCGCTGGCTACATGGACCAGTACCTGGGGACCAAGCGGATGCACACCGACCCAGACAGGTTCCTATCTATGCTTGCATAGCGAGTTTAATTCCTAGCCATTTCATATACTGTACCTTGTTTAATCGAATACAGTCGAAACCGGGTTTTTCTAACTAATTCTTTGCATTGAAATAAAGTAAGAAAATGCGATGTTTAGAATAGATTGATTTAAAATAAAACATAATGGAAATTTCTTACAGATTTAGAATAAAATAAATAATTAATTAATTAGAAAAAACCGGTGTTAGAAAAACCGGTTTCGACTGTAGTAGCCTAGGCGATTATCCGAGTAAATACGGTATTCGGGAATATATTTATATTTGTTGTGGTTTGTTTCTAGAGACGAGTTCGGCTATTCAGTCAGAGAGTCTGAGTTTCAGAGCGAGGACACGAGCGAAGCAGACTTCTCTCAGTCCTGGCCGGTCCAGTTATTCGAGAATTCTCATCCGCTACCAAACACTGAGTCAGGACACTCAAATGGTTTGGTTTGCCTGTTTAACAACTGTTGCACTATTCAGCTAATATACCGATTCTCCGCTTAGTTAACAACACTCTAGCTTCCCATTTTCCCTTCAAACTCGCCAAGGCTCGTCCCTGCTCCAAGCAGCAGCCCAACAGCTCCAAGCCCGACAGACGGCCGTCTGACAGCGGGCTGCACCTGCCGGCCATAGAGAGGGACCCGGCAGAGAAGCCGGCGGACTCTGCCCTTATAAGCTCTGATCCGGAGAGGCCGACTAGACCCGCTATTAAGAGGGACAGACGCGCCGTCTCCTCCAAGCCCAGCAGAGCCGAGGCCCCTGCTCCCGGAGAGCTACACAAGGTGGCCTCCTCTTGCACCATAGGGCCTGCCAGCAAAGAGGCTACACACAAGGTGCGGTGAACATTACACTGTATTATTATACAGTCGTGTTCGTGTAATAGCAAGTCGAATTTTGCGCGAAATTTGCTTTTAATAGACGAACTTACTATTAGAGGAAAAAATTAGCATTAAATGCTCGCTTAGGGACAGAAATAACTTGCTTATATTGCTATTATGCGAACACTACTGTATTGTATATTCCCTGCTAGGATCTGTTGTACAGCGTGGACTCCGGCAGTGCTGTTAGGAACAACCCTGTGCTACCCAATCGCATTAAGCGCAGCCTGGGAGCCGACAAGCCAGCTGTTAAGACGAAACCCCGCAGCAACACCCTCCCCAGTCCCAGCACGGTCGCTAGCGAGCTCCCAGTGGATAGGAAAGTTAAGCAGGAAGAGAGGAGCGAGGAAGAGAGAGATAAGAAGAGTCAGGCGGAGCCAGGAACAGCGGAGCAGCCGGTAGCCCTCTCTGAGACCCCAAATGAGACCTGGACAAACGATCTCACGGCCACGGACCCCAGCTCCGAACAGCCGAGAGGCAACCAAGTGCCGCACCCTTCTGAGTAAGCTGCTCTCCTTATAGTTATACATGTAGTTATGTATAGCGTATTAATACTGTTTGTAGTGAAGAGCCAAAGCTGATGGTTAAGCCTCCGAAGGCTAAGCCGGTTCGTGTCAGCTCCAAGACGCGCTTGCGACGCACCTTCATCGGCCCGATCTCCCTCTGCGACCGCGCGGAATTCGACACTTCGTTTGCCTACAGCCTAGCCGTGGACACCTCCACTTCCAGTCTGCAGGATTCCGCCAGCGACCTGTCGAGCCACCCGCGGCAGAAGAGCCACTCCCTCCCGCGCCTTACCAGCGACCTGGGGTCTGTCTCCCCGGAGCCGCAGGAGGTGGCAGACAGGTGCGAAGAACAGCTGACGCCCACCCCTGGCAACCCCGTCACTCACAACCCCGCGGCCGGCCGCAGCAAGCCCAGCCCCGAGGCGGAGGATAACATTAGCGAGGAGATACACTGCGCTAACCTGGCCAATAGCAGCGAACTGGAGGACTCCCTCTCAGACAGGAGCAACAAGAGAAACACAACAGAGAACAGAGCTAATCCTGGCGAGTACTCTCACTCCCCGAAGCAGTACAACCCGTCCATAAAGCCGCCCATCCCGGTGCGCGCCCAGCAGAAGGAGTCCAGCAGCTACTGCGGACTCTACCAAAAGAAGAAAGTCTTCGAGACGGAGTCCCCCTCCGCCTCGAGCAGTCTCTCCAAGAAGATCGAGGTGGACAGCATTCTCCCGAACAAGATAGACTGCAAGAACAGAAACTACGAGAACGTTCCTCTCCCCACCAACGGTCCCTCCGCTGCTCGCCCCGTCAGGAGGCGCGTCGACTTCACCAAGAGTCTCAACCACTCCCTGGACGACGAGCTGGAAGACTCTCTCTTTAACGACACCTCCGAGAGCGTATTCTCCCTCTCGCCTTCTTTCGGCCGCTACCGCGCGTCCGCGGAGTCGGGGACCATGGACACCAGCGCTCTCTCGCACCTGTCTCTCTCGCCGCAGGAGCTGAAGAAGAACCTGTCGCCTCTCAAGGGAGAGATCGACGCATTCAAGCCCACCTCGAATAACTATAAACACAACAACGTTACTTCCTCCGTTGTCAACTCCCCCTACGAAGTAAGCGGCACATCCCCGATGGACTGCTCGCCAATCGACAAGCTGATGCGGTCCCCCTCCTACTCCCCGTCCCACCCGGCCGGGGAGGCGCCACGCATCTACAGCAAGGGCTTCAGTCCCTCCAGGGGCATGAAGCTGGCTGCTAAGAAGTCCTCCCCACAGCCCAAGGCAGTCCCTCCCAATGACCCCAGTCCACAGAAAGGGAGCATCAATGCCTTCGGCATAACTTCCACCTCTATCCACAGCACCCCCAAGCACAGCGTCCTACCGGCGAGCCCCGCCCGAGCCAAGCACCCCCTCCCCCTCAGGGACGCCAAGCCCTCTCTGGACCCCGCGCAGCCGGAAGAGGGCTCTCTGGAGCCCCTGTCGCACCCCGGGGCGGCGCTGGCCGACGCTTTCTGCCGCCTGGAGGACGAGGCTTGGTACGTACACTTACTGATATATATTTTAGTAATATAGATACAGTTAACTCTCGTTATAACGAAGTGTTTGGGACCTGTAAATTTATTCGTTGTATACGGACATTCGTTATAAGCGGATGATAATTAATACATTTAGTGCTCTGGGAAAGTTAGCATTTCGTTATAACCGACTTCGTTATAACGGGAGTTCACTGTACACTATATACGGTATTAATGTTATAACTCGTAGGGAGAGCAAGATAGAGGGACTGGTGCTGATAAAGCGGTTAGCCAGACACCACACTGACACCATACTTCCGCAGGTTAAACAAGTGGCCAATGGAGTGATGACTGAGGTTAGATATTATTCGTGTCTCATTCTAATCGGTAGAATTAACCTTTGCTTGTAGGTGAAGAACTTGAGATCTTCAGTATCGAAAGCGGCTATTTCTGCGTTCAATGAGCTGTTTATACGTCTCAACAAGACGCTAGAACCGGTTTGTTATGATATTAATCTGTTTGTTTGATATGTTTGTTATTATCTACACCCCAGTATCTCGAGATGATTATAAAGACGCTCCTTCACAAGGCAGGGGAGTCCAACATGTTCATTCGGGAGGACGTGGAGAAGTCTCTGCACATCATGATGCAGCACACGAATCCCTCCAAGGCATTCGCTGCTCTCATCTCAGGCGGCATTGGGTTAGGATACAAAACTAAATAACTAAATAACTGATACAGCAGAACTCGGTATAACGTACCCCCTAGGGAAATGAAAATAAGTAGTATAGTCTTTATTCGTTCATTTTAACTCTCAAGGGAAATTAATTTTGGTCGAATTTTAGCGAATGTTCAAAATATTAACGGATGTTAACTGTACGTATTATACGTTTATACGTACTAACCGAGTGTACCCAAGATAGAAATACTACTTTATAAACTTTGTTAATAATTAGTACTATTGTATGACGGTTACTTACTAACCAGGTAATTATGTCTAGTCACAAGAACCTAATTGTCCGTAAGCTGTCCATGCAGCTGCTCTGCTACGGAATGGAGCAGATGGGAGATGCCCAGGTGCTGACTCTCCCGCGGGATGTCCTGGAGAGACTGATGCTCGCTATCACCAGCACTTCGCAGGATAACACACCTGATGCCAGGTAGACACCTGATACAGTTGTGTTAGCATAATAGCAATTGCTATATTAGCAAGTTATTTCACTCCCCAACCGAGCATTTAATGTTATTTCTGTTCCTTTAATATCAAGCAAATTTAGTGCAAAATGCGACTTAATATTACGCGAACACTACTCTACTTTATTCAGTACCTAATTCATATTCTGTTACAGGTTTTATGCGAGGAAGGCCATCACGTTAGTATTTGAGAATCCTGAGTTCGATAAGAGAATCAGTAAGAATCTCAGTCCAGAGCTGGTAGGCAAAGTGCAAGATCTCGTGAGGCTGGTGCAGACAAAGGTACAGTATTGTATTGTATGCTCTCAATTCATTTACGTACTCAAATCTATAAACTAATCTCAGGGCGTTGGCGAGCTTCCCAGCGCAGGTCTGCAGTCCGCGAGACAGTCCCGAGTCGGACAGCAGCCGCCCACCCGACAGAACCAGGAGTCAGCTGATAGCAGGGTCGAGACCTCCGGGTCGGTTAAGAACTCGTATGCACTCAGACCAGGCATGAAAGGTGTTAGTGGAAACGTACAGGCTAAACCAAGGAAGAACTCCCAGATTATAAGTCAGGACGCAAGTCATGTGAGAACGAATTTAAACTTTCTAATCCACTCGCACTATGCGTATGTAATTAATCTTTTAATCAAGTGATTATTTAATTTTGGGAAACCATCTTATGGAACCATGCAGTTGTATGTTCAGTACTTATATAGCTTATTCATAGCGAGTTATCCGTTGACGCCAGTATTACTCAAGTTAAGAAATTAAGAAATGAGTGTTTGGAAATATTGGACATCACTGGTCTCTTACTTTTCATTGACTCTCTATATTTGTTTGTGTAACAGCGAAGAGAATGATTTCTTCTCGTCACAGAGTTACGAAGACGGGGCCTGGAAACAGCTCCACATGACTGACTTGGTTTATAACATATCTCTTTGGCAGAGCGTATTTACCGATTCCAACGGCCCTTCCCTCTCAGACGGGTGCTCTAGGCAACTAGCCGCTTTCTCAATCGACGCTAAAGACCCGTCAAACAGCTTGCTTTACCTGTTGGACAGCTTCGCGAAACCTCCCACTGGGCTCTTAGAGGGGAACTTCAAGTGGCTTGGGGACTGGGATGAGTGTAAATCCATGAATCACACTGAGTACGTGCGAGTCGTTATTCCCGCCGTTAGTGGTCTGTTGGGAGTAAGTATGACGTCATTTGTAGGCGTGAGCCTGGCTCCTGACATAGCCATATGTTTGCCAGCTGACTGTAGCAATAAGAACGACACGGCTAGCATACTCAATCAGCTGATCACAATAGCTCAGCCGTATGTGCCCATCAACATGACTGGTATGTTCAACACATCCCAGCTCGTTGTTGTTCCTGAAGAAGAATACTCAGTTGATGCCCTGACGATAGTGGCTTTCGGGGTTATACTCTTTTTCGTTTTTATCGTTCTACTCGCTACCTTTGTTCACATGCTAATTAGGCTATGTTGCACCAATGCGTTTGTTCCGATCTCTTACAATTACTATCCCCGATCTGACCCAGGGCTCACTGTTCGGACGAAATACGCCTACTATCCAACTGAGAGCGAAATTAACATACAGGACAGTTCTCAGATATTTGTACCGGTCATTCAGGATGAGCTTCCCAAGCGTATTAATGCGAAAACAGTTCTGTTCAATGCGGTTAAATCTTTCTCTCTCTACTCCAATATTCAGATGCTCGTGGCCCCGCCATCCAACCCGTTGCACTCCATCAACTGCCTGACTGGCATCCGGTCTCTCTCTCTGCTGTGGATTCTCCTCTGTCGGTCCTATCTCTGGTTCCTGTTTAGTGGGGCCATCAGTGACGTGGAGAATATCTTTTTAAACTCTTTTCCTGTTTTAAGCTTTACTATGGTTTGGAATGGTTTTGCCGCAATGGAAACTCTGTTCATTATTTCCGGGTGTCTCGCTATGTTCTTATCCCTCAAGGAATTGGACTCAGATAAGCCCTACTGCATTACGTACTTTGCCAAATACTACCTCTACCATATTCTCCGTGTTACGCCCACCTACCTAATTCTCGTGTTGTTCATGTGGAAACTGACCCCCTTGCTCGGAAGTGGGCCTCTATGGAGTCCGACTGTAGATCAGTTTATTGGAAAATGTGAAGAGAATTGGTGGACTAACGCGCTATACATAAATACGTTTTATCCGGCCAAATATATCGACACTTGTCTTAGTTGGACGTTTTACATATCAATTGAGGTTCAATTCATTATCCTTTCTCCCCTGTTCATAATACCAGCGTACTATTTGCGAGCTCCCTATTCAATACTACTCCCATTCGTTCTGTTTATTCTATCCTCTCTATTTATTGTCCCGCTATTATTAATTAACGATATGAACCCGCATATTGCGTTTATAGTTAACAACTACCTTACACTCTATAACATATCGCAATTGCTGCAACACGCTCAGGCTCTGGAAGAGGTTATGGTCGACATGTATTACGCCAAGTTCTACTTCCACTACACAATGTATCTGGCTGGCTTGCTACTGGGCTACGTTCTCTATAAGATCCCTGTCTGGAGATTGCATAGCAAACGGCAAATAGAGTTCGATAAGAAATTAAGTTTATTTTGTGTCAATTCGTTTCCAATTGGTATCCTATTGGCGATTGTGCTCACTTTTGTACCCACCTGGATTCTTCACGGTATGCCCATTGTGCCAGAACTAACATATACTCTATTCACTGCTGTTAAACCATTGTGGGCCATCGCTGTTTCTTTGATAATCTTCGGAATTGCTTTGGGGTTCGGTGGGCCTGTGGGTGCTCTGCTTTCATGGGACGTGTGGGCCCCTTTGAGTCGACTGACTTTTGTGACTTACCTCATCCACCCGATTGTGATGATTGTATTCTTTCTTACCCTGAGGAGAACTGTAGCGTATTCAACTCTCTGCTTCTCGTTTATCGTAGCAGGGCTGATGGTGGTTAGCTACGGCGTGGCGGCCCTTATCTCTCTCTTCATTTATCTCCCTCTCAAGAACAGCCTGGGAATATTCCGAACTAGAAGAGAGATTGATAAATACTTCTAATTACTATTAATTCTCAGTATATAATTGTAACTATTTCCCCTAGACTCAGCAATCTGTAATTTGTAATTTTGTACCTATTTATAGTTGTACTTACTTTATTAGCCAATTTTGACAATTTATTGTGTATTGGATAAACGCTCTAATTATTTAAAATATACTTATTGATTGAAATACTCCACTATACAATTCTGCCTGTATACTACAATTTATTGTAGCTACGTATTATTGTGTTATTCCCTCTTCAGTCGCAAACAGTGTCAATACTCTCAGAAGATTTGCTCACCAGACTCGAATCAAAGAAGTGGGATGAGCGACTGGACGCTATTAGGGAGTTCCATGAAGTGATTACACAGCACTCCGGCAACATATCCCATGACCAGCGTATCGTCAAGGTGACCTTTGTATTCAACATACCTAGTTCTAGAAAACTCTTCCATTAGTCAATTGCTTAATAGAGTTTGGTTTAAACTTTAAACACAATTAATTGTGTAATTATTTACTCTCCAATGTCTTAGGCAATCGATGGGTACATTCTAAGGCTAACTGATTCTAATTCTAAAGTTAACGTGATGGCTATTGAGTACTTTATTGACGTCATAAGTGTTCTTGGCAATAAGCTAGTGCAGCATTTGCACCCAATCTTCAAAGCCCTAACATCTAACCTAGCTTCTAAGAACCAAACAATGAAGGTTAAAGCCAAGGAGTCCTTAGAGACCATCATTACATCGATTGGTTAGTATCAGTTGTTATCTGTTGCATCACTATTCATTAACACAATCCTTTAGACCACACCTATTTGGTTCAGCCTCTTTCCAGTGTAGCCCAGTACGCCAACAATTTCGTCCGGCCTGTTCTGTTGAACAGTTTAGCAGGTAGCTTATTCTGAAAGGGTTATTACACGTTATGGACCAGGGAGTTCACCCTTATATAGCTCTGTTTATCGTGTATCGGTGTAGACGTGAGTGACGCTCTGTTCGAGAAGAAGCCGAGTGTTGTTCAGAAGCACGTTCTCCCGCTCATCTTCAGTCTCCTGGAGCACCACCTGAATGCCGAGTGCTCGGCCGCCCTGCAGAACCTCTGCCAAGTCGTCTACCAGCACATGAACAAATCGCTATTCGAAAAAGCTTCTCGGCTATCCAACTCCCAGCAAGAGAAACTGAGGAAGCTGGCCAGTTGATGGACAGATTGAATTTCGGTCAAATTCTAATAAACTTGAATGGAATGAAATATCAGCGATACAATCCGAAGTTTCCCTTTTTATTTGTAAATGTCAGATCTGTATTTCATAATAGTTACCTACTAATTCAATTTCCCTATCCCATCCGCTAGCATACTAATACAACCCTTTGTACTTATGTTTGGTTTTTAATCATGCACATTAATCGCGATCTCACCTATATACGATAATCTACCATTTTTACAATATTACCTTAAATAGTCGTTGTATCTTCTGATGTATATTTATCTGTCAATCAGAATATTATATATGTTAATTTCATTTTGAACTGTTCGTTATCTGTACTCGATTGTCGCGATTCTTTGAATTAGTATTTGTACTATTCATGGCACGAATCGAGAGCCTACAAGACCAACACTTCCATCTGCGCGACGGGACATACACTACGATATCAAACTTTGATACAACTCCTGGGAAGTCGTTTGGCAGAACCTTCACAGGAATGCTTCCCACCTTCGCTCCAATTGTCCCCTCTCCCCACAAACTCCCCCTCACCAAGACGGATAACGCAAAGCCCGACAAGACCAGATCTAATGAGATGATATACCTCTGCTACAACTGCGACTCATCTGTATTTATCTATAAATTCAATGGAAAGGTTAGTTCAATTTCTCATAAATATAAGCGCTTGTTTATATATATATCGGCCAATACCTTTCAATATCAGAACCCCGCTTCGAAATGGTGAAAACTTTTTATGTAAAAAAATTACCTTGCTTACGCCTGAAAATTTCTTTAGGAAAGATGTTAGTGGATAAATTAAGTAATTCTTAAATATAACTGTACGTATTTACCTTACTTCTCCATAGCCTCCCTACTATGCGAACTACGTGGACAAGAAGCTGGTTTCCTCGGAGCCGGTCTGTCTGGCCGCCAGCACTGAGGCCCAGCAGTACTCTCAGCTGGAGATTCTGGTCGCCACGAGGAGTGGCGCTTTTCTGAACTATAATCCCTTCTCCAGAACCTGTGTATACTACAACGAAGATGTCAGTAGTTACTCTTTCACCGTTTTGTAGTTTCAATATTTATTTGTTGTCCTTCAGCATAGCATTGAAGGGTCGAAAGAAACTCGCCCCACACACATCGCTTGGGTCCCTCAACATCTCTGCAGATTCGCGGTTTCTTTCACCTCGGGGACTCTCCTCGTAATTACTACAAAATACAAAGTTACTGGAGTCCCTCAGTCCAACCCAACCATAGACACGTGCCACTTCGCTTTCTATCCACCCAAGGCCAGGAAGACAGTTCTCAAGATGAAACTCAGAGTCGGAACTGACACGCTCAACCACTTCGCCTTCTCATCGGATGGCAAGCAGATAGCCACCGCTAGCTCGGATGGATACCTGCGGCTTTTCACACTCAAGCCCATCCAGCTGTGTGGGAGGGGCAAGAGCAGCTTCGGAGGCGTCCTCTGTGTCTGCTGGAGTCCGGACGAGAAGCTGCTGGCCACCGGAACAGAGGACGACATGGTCACCATCTGGGGGCGGTACTCTCTTCTGCCGCTAGCTAGGTCAGGGCTTTATAACATGTTACGACATAACATGTTACAAACATAACATGTTATAAACGTAACATGTTGCAAACGTAACATGTTACAAACATAACATGTTATAAACGTAACATGTTGCAAACATAACATGTTACAAACATATAACATGTTACAAACATGACATGTTACAAACATGTTACAAACATGACATGTTACAAACATAACATGTTATAAACGTAACATGTTGCAAACATAACATGTTACAAACATATAACATGTTACAAACGTAACATGTTACAAACATGACATGTTACAAACGTAACATGTTACAAACATGACATGTTACAAACATGACATGTTACAAACATGACATGTTACAAACATAACATGTTACAAACATAACATGTTATAAACGTAACATGTTATAAACGTAACATGTTATAAACATAACATGTTATAAACGTAACATGTTACAAACATGACATGTTACAAACATAACATGTTACAAACATAACATGTTACAAACATAACATGTTATAAACGTAACATGTTATAAACGTAACATGTTATAAACGTAACATGTTATAAACATAACATGTTATAAACGTAACATGTTACAAACATAACATGTTATAAACTTGAAATGAAATGAACTGTATTGGGTTTATTCAGTCCGTTCGTGAACCTTTTATTCCCTGATATTATATACTATATCTATATAATAGTCGTATAGGGATATTATTTGTTTAATTTTATAATCTACAGTGGTCTTCGCGTAATGGGAAGTTGAATATTACACGAAATTTCAATATATATTGCTATTAGGCGAACACCACTTTAATAACAATACTTCTCTAACTGAGCCAATTGATTGACTTTAACCTGAACATACTGTATACAGTAGAGCCTCTGAACAACGGACATCTTGGGACCGGAACCGTTGTCCGTTATTTAGAGGTTGTCCGCTATTTGGAGTGTCCGTTATGGGAGGCTCCACTGTATATATTTTATTCATCAGAGTTCCTTCTACAGATGCTACGGGCACAGATCTTGGGTAAACAGTGTTAAGTTCGACCCTCACTACATCCCTACCCTCCCAGAGCTCCCAGCTGAGAGCAGCCTCCTCTCTCCCCACCGCGTCCCATCTCCCGAGGACCGACTCTCCAAGCCGCCGCTCTGTCGGCTGCAGAGTCTGGCGCGCGTGGGCTCCATCTACGTAGAGAGCATCATACCCACCTACCGCATCGGGTCGGCAGGACAGGACGGGAAGATGTTTATTTGGGAGTTCTCAGACTCTGATCTCCAGCCCCCCGCCGCCCACCCCTTCCGTCCCACTTTAGCCTCCTCCGTCACGCCTCCGCTCATCGGGGCCTCCTGCATGAACGGAGATCCAAACCGCGGCTTTGTCAACTCCGCCTCAGACCCTGAGGCCGACGAGCTGGGCATGGAGAGCTCAAATCGAAAGAATAAAAAAACTAAAGATGCCAAGAAACCTGTCAAGAAGAGACCGAAGGGCTCCTCCTCCCCCCTGCCCTCGCGCCACGAGCTGCAGGACTCACAGGCCTGTCCGGTGCCCTGTTCCCAGGTGAACCGACTGGAGCCCGTGGTGGAGAAGTTCATATGCGAGGACAGACTCACCAGCATTCATTTCGATAAGAACCTCATTATTGTAACTTCGCATTGCAATCGAATTGTGTGCTGGAACAGACCAGTTAGGGCTAGCGACCTCAAAGAACCGATAAACGAGGTTAGTGCTAGTGTATAGACAAATTCTATCTATTATGAGCCCTTCGGTCTCAGTCGCTTCGCGAATGATCACTTAACCACTACGCGGTACCTCTATTTGAATTGTCAACAACAATAATAATTCACATAAAATATTTGTAAATTAATGTACAGCAGATCTGTTTACCTATTGAACCCGTTGGAAGTTAGCCCCTATATTGATTTCGATTTTCATGAATTTTCATGAATCAGATAGGGCTTATGCTTGAGGATTGTCCATACAGTATCCCAATAACCATTTTTCGCTTCCAACACTAAAACTTTAGCTAAATAGCCGCCTGAAGTAGCCATTCTTATTTGTGTATAGAATGGTTTTGATAATTAGTCAATTTACTTTACTGCTAATTTATACTTGCTGCTATTGTTCACAAATTATAAAACAAAATATGAATCATTCTAAATGTTCAATTCATTTTCTGCAATCAAATATGACTCCTATTTAATCGCTTTATTAAACATTACTGACAATAATCAGGTAATTTTATTTGAGTTCATTGTGTGTATTATTTATACTGTTTATTCTACAGCCGCTTGATAACCACGTGACGAGCAGATCCACTCCGGCCGACAGCTGATGTCTGCTCTGAGAACTCACACGAAATCTCCGCTCACTATCTGTACGAGCCATATCCGTATCATTTTTTATTAACTATGAGGTGTATAGTCCTACGGCATATGTAATGCATTATTGATCTCAATTTGTTTTATGTTATTGAATAGAGCTGCATTAAATTATCCGAAGGCATTACAAATTTTGATCTCTAATCTAGTATCAATATTATACTAGTTCAGAAGAGTAGCTAACTAACATTGTTATTTAAATGCTAAAATCCTTGCGTGCACTCTTACACACAGGATCTATTCGCTATTCCATTCGCAAAACTAATTCGATAATACAGGCAAGACGCATGGCGACAAGTGTGGGTAACCCAGAGTTCCTAGAGTATTACGACTTCGCTCTGAAGATAGCTGCCGAGGGGGGAAAGGTAGCGCAGGCTGCTCTGAGGCAGAAGGAAAAGCCGGCATTCGAGGAGAAGTCCTGCTCTTCTGACGTCGTTACGAAGACCGACCTCGAGGTGGAGAAGCTGCTGTTTGACCGCATTCGTAAGGTGTATCCCTCTCACGCCCTGATAGGAGAGGAGTCAGTCACTGATTCATGCAAACTCACTGCATCCCCAACCTGGATAATCGACCCCATAGATGGGACTTCTAACTTTGTGCACGGGTTTCCCTTCGTGGCCATTTCCATCGGTCTATGGGTGGACAAGAAGCCAGCGGTGGGCGTGGTGTACAATGTCATCCTGGACCAAATGTACGCCGCGTGTCGCGGGAGAGGCGCCACCCTCAATGGAGACAAGATCCATGCTAGCGGCCAAACAGAGCTCAGTAAGGCGTTCGTTCTCTGTGAGTGGGGCAGCCAGAGGTTCGTGGAGTGGGCCACGGCAAATCGCGACAACATGTTCTCTCTGGCCACCGCGCCCGACCAGTGCCACGGCATCCGGTCGCTGGGCTCCTCTGCTCTGAACATCTGCATGGTGGCTAGCGGGTGCGCTGACGCGTACTACGAGACTGGCCTCCACTGTTGGGACATGGCGGCCGGGGTGCTTATAGCGGAGGAGGCGGGCGGCGTCTGCATGGACATCGAAGGGGGGGAGCTGGACATCATGAGTCGGAAACTCCTGTGTGTTTCTACCCCAGCCCTGGCGCAGCAGATCATGAAGAAGACCAGGCCACTGTCACTCAAACGAGATGACGAGAGCTAGCTAGGAATATTATAATTATTCAATTGTAGTGGGTTTAGGAATTATCAATTTGTTAGAAATTTAAACATAAAATGTCGAAAATCCAACATATTTTTGTTTTCAATCCCATGCCCAGGACCCGAATTTCGTTGTTTGGATTTTTTTGTGACAATTATTTAAGTGTGATTGATTTAACTATAGTACATTGCTATAGGATAATTCCAATTTTCATTAATGTATTACAGGATGAATAATTTCAATTTCTACTTGAAGGTTTTTCGAAATCATTTTCCATAGTTTTCCTTTTGTCCTTTATAAAACTTCATTCAAAATTATCAATTAATTAATTGTATTTCGTTATATTTATCCCAGGATTATAAGCCCTAACTGTGATATTTTTCTTAGAAATTATAGAGTAGCATGCCACTTATCACAAATGATTCTGTGTGGTTTGAAATGGTAAGTATTGCTAAACTGATTTTACTTGTATTTCACTCTGGCTATTGGACTATCTCTTTATTTCAGCAAAGAGATCTGTATTTGAAACTAAAACTCTCTCCTGGAACTGCCGCCAAGATACCAGATAGATTTTTGCAAGAAGCAGAGAAGTTAATCTCTGTTGACACAGCAGCTTTTAAATTAGGTGATTATTTATTCTAATAACTCACTGAGAGATAAATATACAATTCTGTTAACTGTTCTATACTCAATAATTTAACTCCAAATACATATTTATTAGTCCAAGAGAAGGTTAATAAAAGTGACAATGAGTGGCTACGCAATATTCTCGTGACTGGGACACTAAGTGACAAACTCTCTGCTCATGTGCTGTTAGTACAGGTAATAATAACCATGCTTTTAACCTTGTTATTAACCTGTAGTAATATTGCTATACTACTGGTGTCTTGTATTTAGGAATCCCCAATCCACAATCTGGCTTCTGTTTATGCTCTCCTCAATTTGGCTGGAAAGAATGAAAAGAGAGTGGCCCTCAATTCATGTGGTAATATTGTATGCATTAATTTTATTGATTATTGGCAAATGAACATGTACTAACTGGACATGTACAATATGGTATATGGACATGTATTTAATTAATTAATTATTGCCAACTCTACATGTATAATCTTTGGTTTTCAGATTCGTTGAGACAGTTATGGACTTCTCTTCTTCCTGACAGGAAATTGAGATCTCTGGGTGAAGTACGTATTGGATTATATTTCTTTAGAAATATACTGACACTAAATTACTATTTCCTTTACAGTATTATGTTGGACTGAAATCTCTGAAATATAATACAGATAGAGATCGTGCTATAATGTTTGCTTTATTTGAACACAAGCTTAAAGAAAACTACATCCAGTTCATAAAACTAGTTAAAGTGAGTAATCTAATTTGTTAATTCACTTTCTAATATCTCTTTACTGTGCCGACTACTATGTAGTGGGCCAGTATTGAAATCAGTCTTTATTTTGTTTGAATTAGAAGTACGCACACGATACGGTAACAGATGTTAAAGCCAAATCAATTGGTACGTTTTCTCCGCTCTATATTACTATAGTGGATAGATTGTAACTGTTTATGGATGTAGGGTATTTGTTTGAAATGCTTGCTACGAAGCCGGAACAAGAGCAGGTCTGTTCGTACTGTTGCATAGGGTTTTGAGCTATAACTGTAGTTAATATTATGCTAGGTATTGCTGTCTGCCTTGGTTGATAAGCTTGCTGATCCATCAAAGAAGATTGCATCTAAATCACAGTATCTTCTATTCAAACTCAGTTAGTGTAGGTTAACGCGATAATGCAAGTAAATTCGTTTCCCTATTATACTATTTCTTCCTACTCTGAAACAGTTAGTTTATAGAATTAGTTAATGTCATCTTGTGTTTAATTGAATAGATTCTAGACACCCTAATATGAAGTACGTAGTGTGTGAAGAGGTAGAGAGACTGATTAACAGGGCAAACATTAGCGAGAAAGCCCAGTAAGTACTCGTGTTGTTAGCCATGCACTTTGAGTTAATTTTATTGTTGGTATTTACTTTGGTAGACAATACGGATTTAATTATCTAAACCAGATTGTCCTTTCCCGCGAAGATGTAAAGCTGGCGAACAAGCTTATAATGATATATTTCGCGTTCTTTAGGGTAAGAAGATAACTGAACTACGTCTGCACTATTTATTGTAATTATACTATTCCATTAGGTTTATAGTAAGAAGAACGAAGCTAACTGGAAAGTGATGAGCTCTCTCTTATCTGGTGTTCAGAGAGCGTACCCTTTCTCTGAATGTTAGTTATATATTACCACGCAACTGTTTGATAATAATAGCGTTATCTCTATGGTGTGTAGTGAAAGATGATCAGCTGTTTTCTGAGCAGATAGACACGCTATTCAAGGTAGTGCACGTCGGGACCTTCAGTACCAGCCTCCAGTCACTTCTCTTTCTATTCCAGCTTATCAATACTAAGTAAGAGGAACTGATATGCGCATTTGCCAATTGTTTATTTATATTTCGATCCGTTAGACCTCAGATATCTGATCGTTTTCACCAAGTTTTGTACGAAAAGATGTTCGATAGAGAGTTAGTGTCAAGCAACAAACATGTATGTTTTTATCTGCGTCACACAAAGATAGGACTTTAATAACTGATTAATACTTGTCCTGTTTTGTAGTCTCTATTTCTCAATCTAATATTTCGAACTCTCAAAGGAGATTCTGTTCTAAACAGAAATAAGGTACTAACCATCTCGTAAATGAATATTCAAATATAAACTCACTCATGAATCTCTTCTCTAGTCATTTGTGAAGAGACTCTTGCAATCTACGGTATTCCACCGGTCCAACTATCTCTGCGCTGCTCTTAACCTTTGTGAGCTGGTTAGTACTTACACTATCTTAATTCAATCTATTGCCATTACACTAGTACACTGTGTTGTAGTTGTTTCAGAGAGACAATGCCCTCAGGACTCTCATAACCCAGCCAGTAGATAGAGAGTCAGAAGAAGAGAGATTCAAAGACTTGGACTCTTCGAATGACGAATCGCAGGAGGGCACTAACCCGCCTGATAGTGCCCCATCTGCGCCCCGGTACGATATGAACTCTCGAAACCCTCTATTCTCTAACGCGGACTATTCCTGTCTCTGGGAGCTATCGCTTGTAAGCCGCCCACATACTAGTGCACTCAGTGTTTTTAAGGATTTGATTATAGTGTAATCTTATAAAAATTAGAGTTCCATTCTAGAAAACTAGAATGTAAAATTTACACTCTAATATGCCTTCAAAACCAGGAGTGCTTATTTTCACAGATTTTATAAATAAATTTTTTATTTAGATTTGTAAGCACTTTCATCCATCAGCTCGTTCTTTTGCTGAGCAGCTTATCTATGTGAGTTTATACAAAACTATAAATTTATATTTTATTTTTAATTGTCTCCTAACAGTCTGAGAAGTCTGGATTTGATGGTGATCCTTTTGAGAGCTTTAGCTTGAATAGGTAATGTTATTTCTTGTTATTTAAGCTAGAAAAGGTGTTTGAAAATGATTATCTATTTAGTTTTCTGGATAAATTCGTATACAAAGTTCCCAAGAAAAAGGAATCAGGTTTGTAATACACTCAACATTCAAATTAAATTCCTGGTCTTTGTATAATGAATATTCTCATCTGTTAGGCCAGGGAATCTCTCTGATGCAAGTGAGTTGTTAGAAACGTAGATATTTTACTTAATTCTCAGCTTATTTACTTAATTTTTTTAGAAATTAACTACCAAACATAAACAAAGAGACATTGACAAAGTACCAGGTTGGTTTAACCGTGTAGGAGGATCCTTACCATACAATCGATTAACGCTTCCTACTAGTTCCATTCATTCTCTGGAGAATCGTATTTTGTTTGAATGTCGACATAACTCTTTTGATATGTCTAATTAACCTTTCGCCTCTCATTATTATTTCTTAATGTTAATTTTATTACTCACTATTTATAGTATATTAATTTAACAATACTACAGTTTGTATTAATAGATTATCTTCTCATTAGAATCCCTGTATTGTACCAACAATGAGTATTCTCCTAACCCACTGATTTCTTCTCTAGTTAATTCAGCAGCTTTCTTAAGCCTGAAGCCCGACAGCATTCCCGAGGACGAACAGTTCTACTACCAGTATGTTTATACAAAGCATTGATTTTATATTATTTCCATTGCTAAGCGGCTGCTACTCCGCGCATGTATTTATACTGAGTATGCGTTTGATTTAGAGCTACTGATATTACAATGGGACATTTGCTTAACTTTATTCAATTACTCAGGTACTTCAAGCTACAAGAACACAAAACCCGGAAACAACGAGAAAGCTCGGGTATGTTTTAATTTATTTAATTATTTATTTAATCAAGAGTTCTGTAAGTCAATAACTCTATGTTTCTACTTTCTAGATAAGTTGTTATCAGATGAAGAGGACACCCAGCCTGATAAAGAAATAGCTCCTAATTTTATGAGGTAATTATTTATACCACTCTAATACTTGTAAACACCTATTTTGTGCATCCATCTAGAACATTTGACAACTTTAATATAACATTTTCAACAATAATTCAAGTATTTTATGAAACCAACCTACAATTAGTTTATCTAAAACAATTATTAACATAGGGCAATCACTGACAACCAACTAGCCTCCATATCTATGTATAATCTTAATTAATTAAGCATGCATTAGTTTTAGTTTATCGGCTTGAAAATGAGAGGGAGGTTGTCTGAGGATGCTAGCACCACTTTAACGGTAGGATCTATCTCGTAGCCAGGTAGAAGAGAGACTTGAAAGTTCTTAATTAACTTGGCAGCTATAATCTTGACCTCAGCCATAGCGAAATTCTGTCCAATACAATTCCTTGAGCCAGCAGAGAATGGGATGAACGCGTAAGGGTGTTGTTTGTTCATGTTCTCTTCGCTGAATCTTGTTGGGTCGAATTTGTAGGGATCTGGCCAGTACTTAGCATTCTTGTGAATCATTCCAACTCCAATATCTATACTTATATTCGCTGGTATCTCATAACCGTCTATCATTATGGGCTTTTTCAGTTTTTTTGAAATGCTGATCACTGGGCTGTAGAGTCTAATTGACTCCTTAATGAAGCAAGTGAGGTATGTGAGTTTCCCAATATCTTCCCATTCAACCTCGCTCCTATCTCCCATCACACTCGTGACTTCGTCTCTGCACTTCTGTTGGAGCTCAGGGTGCTTGGCTAGGAGGTAGAACAGGAATGAACTTGTTGACCCAGTTGTGTCGTGCCCTGCGAATACGAACGTGTTGAGTTCATCGATTATTTCTTTCTCCGTTAATCCATTCCCTTCTTCGTCCCGTGACATCATGAGGAGATCCAACATATCGTAGTTTCCTTCTTCTTTACGAGTCGCAGCTCTCCTCTCTTGTATCAATGAGAGAATGTACTGTTTGGTCATTTTGGACCCGGTCAAGAACCCCTTTCCCTTTTCTCTCCGATAGTAGAATATATCGAATATGCTGAGCAGCCCACCTCCGAACCTCTCGCCCATCCCTTCCCTTACCTTCTCTAGCCCCTCTATGTACTGCATCTCCCTGCAGCTAGAGTCTGGGTTGAGTTGAAGATCGGAGTTTTTGGAGCAAATGCAGTTGAGAATAGCTTCCAGTGTCATGTTGCTGACCAGGGGATAGAACTCGACTGGATCATCAGCATTCGAGTTTCTGTTGATAATCTGCGTTAACCTATCGCAGGACTTGTTGATTATTTTAACAAAGATTTTTAAGCTTTTGTAGTGAAAAGTTGGAGTGAGAAGTTTCCTGTTCCTCTTCCAATATGCCCCATTACTCAGCACAAGCCCTTTCCCCAACCATGGCTCCATCATGTAGTTAAAAGTTTGATTCTTTGAGTCTGCTTGGTTGAATATGATTTGTGCCACCTCGGGCCCGGTCACGTAAATCATCAATATGGGACCGATTACCATCCGGCAGAACCGGGGGTAATCCTTCAATTTGTCTTCAAACTCTCGAAACGTTTTGCCCGTCAGTTTCTGAATTCGTATACCAAGAATTGGATGGTCCAGCTTGGGTCCCGGCAGTTTCCATCTGACATAACTGTAGAGTTTGGCATAGCGGTACACCTTGACGAGCAAGTAGAGCGCGAATAGTATAATGAGAGTAAGACACAGCGAGTACAAGTTTGTGTACTGGAGTAGTGCTTTTGATAATGTTTCTATCATTTTTCCTAAAATAAGGGGATTCTAATATTTACATTTAATTTTGCATGAAGATCATATATCGGGTACTAGAGCGAAGGTCGATTCAATGGCTAATGGGTTCTAATAATAAGCATGTCTCTGTTGAAGAGTTATGCCATTTTATATATTTCCATTGAGGTAAACTGCAACGTAGCTTTAACTCAAGAGATAATTATCATCGTTTAATTAATGTGATTTTAGATGTTACGTAAAGTGATGAACTCTTGTCTTAGATCTTAAATTAGAACAAAATTTAATTTACAAACCATATTGTGTTATATTTCTATCTCACAATATTTGTTTGTTATTTATTTTAGAGATTTGAAGAAAAAAACAAAGAAGAGGAAAACTGAACAATCGGAGTCGAGTGCTTCTAGCAACTCGGATATTGAAGACTTTGGTAGGTGCAAATTGTATAATTAATCTTAATTCGCTCTCTTCTACTTAGTTTCATTAATTAAATGGGTTCTGTTATATTCATTATGTTTTCAGATTAATTAAATTAAATTCTAGGATTCTTAGCTTGTCTCCATATGTTTAATCGCTCACGAGCATTGTATGGTTACCAGAATATAGCTGAAAAAATGTAACATATCAACAGCAACAGCTTGATTTACAGGAAACATATAACACCTGTTTGCTACAAATTTGTTATTTACTAGCCTGCTGTTGCGTATTGAATGAACCCTTCGATACCAGCTAGAATATTATATTCATGCTTACCTGTTCTATATGTTCTTCGGTACAATCCAGATCCGCCAAACAAATAAACAAATTAATTATATAGATTGACCATTTGGGTCGATTGTTAAGATATTAAGTACAGAATGTGGTTCATCTTAAAGTTAGATTTTAAACTAGCAATTAAGTTCTGTTCCGAAACCCGATAGTAAATCAATCAAACTCACTAATTAGAAACTTGAATTTAGTAGTATTCCCATGACGTATTCAATTTATTATTTATCAAAGTAATGAACTAATTCCCTCAAGATATCGATGGCTCCGACTTTGGCAGTTCAGGGGAAGAGCTCACTGATGTAACATTCAACAAGGAGAGTTACGAAAGGATGCTTATACGAGAAACTCGTAGTGATGAGGCCAAGTTAGTGATTATGTGATTCGATGTAGCAATTTAACAACTAACATTAGGAAAGTAGAAAAGAACAATATTCAATCTAATTACACATTGATTCTTCTAGGCAACCAGAATATGGTGAAGTTGACACGAGTCTCTTTGCAGCTGCAGATGAGGTAGGTTGTGCACTTTATTTATTAATAGCACACTTTGGGTAATAAGAAATACGTGTTAAACAGAGCAATTAATCCATCTACTCTACTGTTTAATTATGCTGTTTCTTTAGTTCTCTCACTTGATTGAGGAGGGGATCACAGAAGAAGGTAACGATAGCAAGAGGACCAACAAACGGAAGCGTTTTGGGATTAAAAACATTGTTAACAAAAAGACAAAATCTTCACCAAAGCACATTCCCTTGAAGAAGAAGAAGAACACAAAAAGCACTTTTAGGAAACAGAAACAGTACAAGTCTCTGAAGAATTGATGGGTACAGATCTCAGCAGATGTCTTATTATAGATTTGTTAATTAGCAGCTCAAATCACCAACAGCACTGAACAATAGAGAATTCACAAATAATACATATGATCATGTTGAGTAGTTGATTACATAGCAATAAATTTTATATATTTTATTTATTAAATCAGGACGTCAGTTGTTCTTGGTTCTCAACCTGTCTCCTGCAGCGTTTCTTTTAACGGGACCACTTATGTCCCACGGGCCGAACATACCGTTAACATTTGCATAAAATGAACCTTCAACACATTTAATTAATGACTAATGTTTAAGATTCTAATTTGGCAGTTATAAGTGCAACCAAAAACTATGTTCCCTTTAAGTCGGCGAAATAATGCAATATAATTCCTTTAACTTTAAGTTCTGCAATTTGGAATTATCCAGTAGCGCGAGACGCTCCTTTTGGAGCATTATTTATTGGAAATTTTTAATTAGGAGCGCGAAGATTTGGAATCCTCTGCTATACCGTAACACTCATTTGTGATTTAGGCGTAGTAAATTGCATCAGACTAGGAGCGTATTTACAAATGGCTGTATAATACATTGTCCGTAAGTGTGTTCCTAATTAATCCATTCAATAGCAAAGTATTTTCTGTAGCTCTACAAATTATTTGCTGACACCAATTGAGTCTAAACTGCTATGCTTCAACTTTATTAGTTAAATTAAGTTGCTGACCTGTCTTTATCCTAAGTACACCAAAATAATGTATAATATTTACAAATAGCCAGATTTGATCAATTAGTAGTATACTATATACAGTCAACTCCCGTTATAACCAAGTTGGATATAACGAAGTACCTGCTAATAACGAAGTCATTCAATGGTCCGGAAATCTTTCTATCTTATTACATTATTAGAACTTCGGTTATAACGAAATTCCGCTAATAACGAAGTCATTTAAATCCCATATAGCCTCTGAGCTATTGATTTACTCCGGTTATAACAAATTCTGCTTACCGTTTATAATGAACTCCGGTAAAATACAACGAAATTCAACTTGTAATGAACTCTTTTAATCTCGAACTCCGGTTATAACAAACTCCGCTTTATAATATAACTAAATTAAACTAAGGTCCGAGCACTTCGTTATAAACGGGAGTTGACTGTAATTTACCAACATTTATTTATGTATATCTGTATACAATAATTAGCTGCTGAATGCTGCAAAAAGTGAAAGAGCAGTGGAACAGCGTGGACAAGGATAGTCTGAAGAAATCTGTCTCCGAGTACCTCACGCGGTCCCCCCAGGCGCAAGCTGACACCTCTGACAAGGACTCCGTCTCCAGCGAGAAGGCCCCCTCCCTCGCAGAGCTGAGCGAGGCCTCCGACTCAGAGGCGAGCAGGGGAAAGACCCGAACCCGAAAGTCCCGGGAGATCCAGGAGCTGGAGTCTCGCTTGGAGGAGCAGGTTAAGCTGAAGAACCGAATGGCAGACCTGCTGGAGCAGCAGCAGGACAAGTTCAAGGCTGAGAGCAGAGAGGTGAAGCGGATCTGCGAGCTGAGGCTCCAAGAGCAACACGGCAAGCTGAGCGAGGAGATTGGCAGGAAAGGCAAGCTGCTGGACAAATCCAAGCTAGTGATACACGAGCTGAATAAGGACGGGCAGGAACTGCAGAAGGAAATCGACATGAGTGCAGTGCAACATGCGATGGACATTGATAGACTGAAGAAGGAAGCTGAACTGGCCACTGGGAATATGAAGCAACTAGAGGGAGACCGCCAGGGAACCAGGGACGAGGCTAATGCTCTGAAACAGAAATGCTACGATTTGGAGAACCAAGTTGATAAGATAGCGCAGCTAAAAGAGGAAAATTCTAAACAAGCGAAGGAGATATCTGCAATGCGTGACGTAATGCATAACTCAACAGACGAGTCCGAACAGAAGTTCCAGCTGCTGCTGGGCCAGATCACGGCCGAGAGAGACGACCTCAGACGGGAGCACGCCTTGTTACTCCAGCGGGGTACTGAGAGCAAGAGAGCGCACGCGGACACTAGCCAGCAGCTGGGGGATAGCATACGCTCCCTAGAGACAGAACTGAGTGGGTATAGGACTGCTGTCCTGAAGCTTGAGCAGGAGAGAGAGGCGGCAACTCGGGAGCGGGACACGCAGATATCTGCTCTGGAGAAGGAGGCTAGCAAGGCTAGGGGCGAGCTGAAGCGGAGCCAGCAGCGGAGCGGGCAGGAACAGACAGCCGGCGAGAAGTCTCTGAGCGAAGCGAAACAGCTGCTGCTAGCCAAGGAAGAGGAGATAGTGCGACTGAGTGGGGAGAGCGAGCGACAGGCGCTGCTGATATCCAAACTGCAGAGAGATAGCGATAGGAACGTACAAGAGCTGAAGGGGAGTCTCTCAAAAGAGAAGTCTGCTGTAGACGAGCTGAGAGCGCTGATTGACCAAGTAAAGCTGGAGAAGTCACACGAAGTGGAAGCTATTTATTCGCTGCACGACGAGGAGAAGCAGCGACTCATCGATCAGAACTCAGAGCTGAAGAAACAGGCAAGCGACACGCAGGAGCAGCTCTCAGCGGTGACCTCCAGCAGTCTGACAGCTAACCAGAAGTACAAGCAAGAACTGGGTAAGGTGGAGAAGGAGAGGAAGTCCATGGAGGACCAGGTTATTAAGGCTAAGCACGAGAGAGCGGAGCTGCAGCAGAAGTGCCTCGAGCTGGAGAAGCGAATGAAGGCGCACAAATCAGCTGAGGAGGGTTGGAAGGCTGAGTTCGAAGAGGCGACCGGCGCACTGGACAAGAGCAGGAGGGAGATAGAGCGACTCGATATGACAGTCGAGCTCCTGAACAAGGATCTGTCCGCCTGCAAGAAGGAGTCTCAGGAGAGACAAGTGGAGCTGCAGACCCAGCTGAGTCTCTGCCGACAGCAGCAGGAGCTGGAGAGGGTGGAGCTCTTCCAGTCGGTGGACGGACTGAATAGCCAGATCAAGATTCTAGACCAGACCATAGTGTCCGGCTCCGACAGGTCCCAACAGCTGACTCAGCAGCTGGGACAGCAGCAGGGGGAGAGCAGACAGCTGCAGGAGAGCTCGCAAGCTGAAATAGAGAGACTCGGGAATCAGCTGACCCACTCAGAGCAGATAATGAGTCAGGCAATCTCTGTTAGAGAGGATGCTCTTATAGAGCTCAGTACTGCTAAGCAGCTGATCGAGCACAAGAACGATAATCTTAAGAACGTCCTGCAGGAGAGGAACTCTCTACAGACTCAGTTGACAGGAGCTCAGCGTGAGCTAGCATCAGCTGTTGATCAGTGCGAGGAGTTAGCGCAAAGGAATATCGCATCGGAGCAGCAGATACAGAGGCTGTCAGAAAAGCTGGTGTCCCTACGAGCTGCACTACAGGAGGGGGTTGATGGAATGTGGGAGGGAGTGAGTGCGAGGCTTAGCGGGGTAGACTCTAACTTGGTTGGACTGGAAGCGAGACTGGAAGGGGTGTTGCGGCTGGGAGAAGAAATGAGTGGTTTGAGAAACAAGCTGGTTGTACTGGAGCAAGAGAATAGCGAGTATCAAGAGAAACTCCAGAAGAAGTCACTTGAAGTTAAACAGCTCCAGCAGAGACAGAATGACCTGAAGAAAGTGATGTCACGTGAACTCAAAATGCAATCAAACCAGTCTGAGATTATAACCCAGGATCAGCAGCTGGCGACTTGTCCAGAGAGCAATGGCTCGTTAGACACAACCCCTATTCTCCCAGTTGACCCTGTTCAGATTGCTAATGCCATACAGCACAATAGAGATACCTATTCACAGCCGGTGCATGTTATGAAATCCACTTCCATGCTCAGCCTTCCTCTTCTGACACATAACGAACATGACCTGATGGACCTCAGCCTCCAATCTCCCATCGACGAGATTAACTTCCAATACCTAAGGAACATAATGCTACAGTACATGTGCTCCCCACCCATGGAAGCCAAACAGCTGCATAAGGCACTGTTCACTGTACTGAGAGTCTCGTCGAAAGAGCAGGCCTCAATCAATCAGTTCTGGAACTACAGAGAGTCTTGGTTTGGCCTCAAGGCGCCTCCCAAATTCAGGAGTGTTGTACCAGAGTCAAAAGAATTATAAGTGTTTGTAACTAATTCATTTGAGTTATGTTTATTAATATGTGTGATTCTCCCCTGAATTTCATTCTGTTTGGAGAATATATGACTTTATTCAATTATTATTATCCTTCCATTGGAAGATGTGCTGGGCTGATGAGTAGATCTTAATTAATTAATTAATGAAAAGTTGAAAACACAAGAATAACTGAGTAAAGTAACTAACATGTGTACGTATAAGCCATGGACTACAAAATTATTTTGCAAATTTGTTTTGATTGTTAATAGAATCTACATATTAGAACATCAAAACACGCCAGTAAACAATTATTAAACTGCAGTGTATCATAGCTATTTTATATTGTATAGTATTTGGGGTTATGATGCAATTAACGAAATATTATAATGACTGACCGTTCACAATTACCAGTGTTATAGTAGTCATCAGTAGGCAAATTTAGCGTTGTCAGTAATATTAAAATTGCTGAGGGTAGTACACAATCTAAAACGGGATATGTACATTTCTCCCTGTGTATAAATAACAACTGAAACTTCTAAATTTAATTAACAGTTATTATATTAGTGGATTGTTGATGTAGAACTATATTACCCTATGACAACTTGTTGTCATTAACGGTACGTAATGTCTGTTTAAGGCTTCATGCTATGCCAATCTAATTTTAGAAACAGGGCATATACTATAATTAGACTATTCTAATAGAACGCATATTATACATGTTGTTTCATTCAGCTTCCATATTGAATAAGAGATGGACATAGAGACAATCCAGGAGCAAGAGGAGGAGGTATGTATAATACGACACATATTCTTTTAACACCCTACTAACAACTTTATTCTTATAGATCGCAACTCTGAAATCAATTTACGAGAATGACATTACTGAAATAGCACCCGCAGAGGGTCCCAACTCTCTGAACCTGAAAAGATTACAAGTACGTAAGTTGTATAATGATGTATGTTACTATTTCTTTATAATGAGCCTGGTTTGCTTAGGTTAAGCTCCCTGTCAACTTTGACTCGGCTGTCTCCTTCAAAGCGTTCTTCTACTTCAACCAAGAACAGCCCGGTACCGGGGGTGCGGCTGCTCCTGACTTTGTTATCTCGGAGCACCGATTCTCGTCTCTCTCCAGCGTCCGCATCGACCTGCTGCTCCCCTCCGACTACCCCTCCTACTCCCCGCCCAGCTACCAGATCAGCTGCGACTGGATGGACGACTCGCACTACCACGAGATATTCTCAGAGCTGGATGCCCTCTGGACACCAGGAGTAGGCGAGTTTAATTATTTTATTTGCTAGGTTTTCGCAGTTATCAATTGTAGACAAACTTGTTAAATTAAGTTGTTTATTATAACTTAATTAGTTAGCTATGGTATATATTTCACCTTTTAGTACAGCATGGAACCCCAGCTTTTATCCAATCCACCGGAAATTATTGAAGAAATAATAATACAGTCAGGTTATTTTATTATGAACATTCAAGGGACCAAAAATTGTGTTTATATTAGAGAGACTTCATAATAAGCGAACTCAACTTAATACAAACCCTATGTAAGTTATTAAATTTGGACCGTAGGATTTGTTCATAATAAAAAATCTTCATATTAAGCAGACGAAATCTTGTTCATAATAAGCAGACCTGACTGTAATAATAATACATTTGTTTGCGCATTATATAAATGTATCAATGCGCTTACAATTTTGTACTTAAAAGAAAAGAAAAGGAGTATACAAGTATACTATAAGATTAAGTCAATGGTGTAGTGCAAACTTTTCTTTCGCATCCCCAAAGATTTCATCGCCAATTCGCAAACTTTTCTTTGCGCATCCGCAAAGATTTCGTTGTCGATGCGTAAACATTTGTTCAATCTTTTCTTTTAGTAATTTTTCTTCGTTGCATATTACCAGTTTTGCCATCTTCCAGTGGCATTTGATATAAGTATGTATTTTCTAGGAGTTCTCTTCTCCTGGCTGGACTGGCTGAGCAACAGCATGCTGCCAGTGTTGACAGCTGATAAGAATGAGCTCGAGCTGACTTCACTGAAATACACCTATCCGAGCACAGACACGCGCATAGTGCGGGACCTCAAATCTATCGATCTGGTTATCCCTATGTTGATACAGCACGAAAAAGAGATGGAGGAAACCAGGTTCTTAGAATCAGAGCTGCTCTGTGATATATGCTACGAATCTAAGAAGGGAAGCGAGTTCTACAGACTGTACGGCTGTTCCCATATGTACTGCAAGGAGTGTCTTAATGGATACTGCGAGATGCATGTTAAAGAGGGCACTGTTCAGAATCTAAAGTTAGTTTATATTTTGTGAGTTAGGAACTAGAATTTATCTTGTGTCTACCTGTCACTAGATGTCCCACTAAGTCCTGTGATGTGCTAATTCATCCGAAAATTGTAGCAGAGGCCGTAGGGCCCGAGGAGTTTGAACGTTGGGAGAGACTTCTTTTAGAAGTGAGTTCTCTCACGAATTTATTTCTGTACATGTGCCAGGTTGATATCTTCTCTCCTTAGAGGACTCTCGACATGATGGAAGATATGGTGTACTGTCCCCGGTGTCAGTACCCAGCGGAGTGCGACTATAAACAGAAACAAGCTATCTGTGCTGACTGCTACTTTGTGTTTTGCTCTGATTGCCACAGCTCCTGGCATATGGTACGTTTGTTGATTGTAATGACGCAGGTTACTACATATTACTATATGATAATCTAACTGTTCTAATTAAATAATAGGGCAAGTGTCTGGATGGAGAGCAAGTTATTCAGAATGAAATTAATAAATTGCAGAAATCTAAAATTACTAAAGAAGAATTTATAGAAAAAACAGGCAAATTGAGAGAAATTAAAAAATCCGAAACTTTTCTTAAAACAACATCTCAAGTCTGTCCGAATTGTAAAATACATATTCATAAATTTGAAGGGTAAGCTGAAATAATTGTATAATACAATATATTTAAAAAATAGTTTATAATTTTCCTGATAGGTGTAACAAGGTGACGTGTAACCAGTGTGGGGCATCTTTCTGCTACTTGTGTGGCTCTTCAGGAGGATACGAACACTTCAATGGAGGGAAATGTCAGCTATTTCAAGTGCCAGGGAATGCAAGAGAACCTTTTTATCGTTACGATAATGTGGTGCCAGAGGTGAGTTTACAAGCAGCGAAATGTTCTATTCCTTTATCCGTACGTATTTATATTTACTTTGTAGCGTTTCAACCAAATGCAGAATGCAGTCCAGAGACAGGGTGGGGCCAACCATTTGAACTGTGCCTCTTGTGGTCAGAAGAACGCTAAGATTGGTAACAACAACCACGTGCGTTGTTGGTCGTGTAACGCACATCTCTGTTACTTCTGCAAGTCTCGTATTGTCGGATCAGTTGGGAAACATTTCAACGGACAGAATTGCCTTCAACACTCTTGATAGGTATTTGAGAACTCATCCAAATTAGGAACAATTTGTGAACGTTTGTTATTTTATTGTTTGAAAATAGTCGTACGTATTATATTGATCAAGGGATTCCGGTCCTGTCTGTGCATATGCGTTTATTTAAAAAAATTGGGAGTTAGACGTATCTCCATAAATAGAAATAATTTATCCGTTATACGTAAAAATTTGTTCTCTTTATTCGGAGTTCGTATGAATCGGAGTAATACCCATTGAATAGCCATTCTAGGGACCTGATTTTGTGGAACTGTTTGTTCGTCTTATCCGGAAATCCTTATTAACCATGTTCGTACTAACGATGTTCTACTGTATATACTAGCTTGCATATATTAGTCCCGCATAGCATTTTGAATGGACAACACACTCAAGAGAATCATTGCACCAGTGCGGTATCTCAGAAGGCGCAAGCATCCATTTTGGAAATGGGTGGAGAAGTTGGACCGGGCGGAATTATGGGAAAGCACAGCAGAGCTGTACGGTGTGGATGCAGAGGACGGACACGACGCTCTCAACTCAATGACTGTTATGTGTAAAAGGATAATGCACTCAACTAAGATTCCTGTCACAGAAAGGTTCCATTTACAATTCTGCAAATGGGAAGAAGAGCTGCAAAAGGCAGGGCTCACCTCCGAAACACTAAAGCTACACAAATTAGCTATTATGGCGACACTAGAAGCTGTAATATTTTCGCTGAAGAAAATGGGTTCTCGTTCTCAAAAAGCAGAATTAAATTTGGAGCCAGGAATTGAAGATAGTATGGAAAATATTGAAGACATGACGGAGTATCTTCCTTTTCCTGAAATTCAAGATCAAAATTCAACTCCAATAAAAAGGCTTGTATCAATACGTAAAAAGAAAGACAAGATAAAGCGTTACCCAAGTGAAAACAAAAGCGTTTCCGATTCCCTACACGCTCTCGCCCAGCAATCAATTGGTTCACAGGACATGCATGGAATAGACGCATTCTCGGTTGCAAATGAACCACCTAGTCCAGTTAATTTCTCGATACCGGATTATTTTAAGGGTAAGTATTCGCATGGTGCTACCTTATGTGCGGCTTTTCTAAGCCCAGTGGAAACCACGCCCACGGGTGACCTAAGTGTTTGTCCAATTTCACAAATTTCGAAAGTAACAGAAAGTGATACTCTCTACTCAAAAAATGTTGTTTCAGAACTCAGCTTTCCGTTCAAAGGTAACCCATTAGAAACAATAGTTAGTTTGACTCAGGAAGTTGTGGAATCCAAGCTAGCTATCAACCCTGAGGCTTGGCTAAAGCCGTATTTCTTAACGAGTGTTTGGGAAATGTTTCATTTCGGAGAAGAGAAAGTTGGGAACTTTGTAATAGCGCCTAATTACTTGAAAGACAAGGAGGAAGAACCTTCTCTGGATATATTCTTCTGGAGCGGGAGCCCAGATAATCCAAGTTTATACGTTTACCCAATCAATCGGGAAAAAGATATGTTCTTTTTGCACGAATCCGATAAGACATTTCCATCTCTAGTCTCGCTAGTGGCTTTCTACGCCTTCAACTTAACAGACGACCTCCCAGTGCTCCTGGAGAGCCCCTGTCTCACGGAGCTCGTTCCCAGCATCGACTTACCCAACAGTATTACTATTACTCTGCAGGAACTGTACATTATTCGAATTCTCGAATACTACCCTGAATGCTGGTTGACTCGGAATGAGTTTGACGAGAGTGACCTTAGGAGTGAAGTTGGATCTTTCATCATATACGAAAACTTGCATAACGATTTTATTAAGTTATACGTAAGGGTTGCGGTTGATCCACAGTTAGGTCGGCAAGTTTACTCGTTCGAAATATCCGTGTTTGAAAACGGTTTTGGATTGATTCATAGTAAGCATCGATTTGCTTCTCTCGCGTCTCTCATTTCGCATTATTGCTGTTGGCAAACAGAAGATATATCTTGCCACTTGAAGATGCCTACCTCCTCCAATCTCCCAGTGAATGACACAGTTAATAGCATGGATCTAATTTCAAGCATGGTAGAAGAAGTGTACATAGCAAGAGATCTATCTCTACACCCACAATCGTGGTACATTCCTAATACCAATCCGGACTTCATTTTTTCTAAATTAATGGTTCAGCCGATAAAAACATTCACCGTAGTTGAATACGAAAAGAAGTATAAACTAATGTTCAAATATCAAACCAGAGAATCTCAAATTCAGTATTTTGATATTATTAGAAGTAACTCTGAATATTGCATATTCCAACGCACAATCTGGTTCCCATCCCTCCCTCTGTTAATAGCATTTCTCTGTCGCAATGAATGTTCTCTCCTTCCGTTTCAACTATCTGTCCCGAAGTTTACTCCAATTGATATTAAAAATATGACAGCAAAATCTCAAATTAAAAATGATTCTTGTCCAGAAGAAAATTTTACTCGTAGTAACGTAGGAAGGAAATCTGGAAAATTAAATTTGGTGTCGAGACAGTCTCAGCGGACTCTGAGGACTCTAAAGCAATCCTTTGACTCTATGCAGCAGCTGGCCATTAAAATGATGGAAAATCCCGATTTTTGGAGCTGTTCTGATATATCCAAAGCCAAGTCGATGGTATTATCACGAGAATACAGATCCTTCATGGTAGTTCTCTCTCCCGGCAACAGAGAATGCCCTCTTCTGCTAGTGCGGGATGATGAGAATAACCCAATGAGTGTAGCGCAGTTTGAAATCTACCAATCCAAATCGGGAACCTGTGGTTTTAAGAGGGACGCTTTTATCTATTTAAGTCTAACAGCGCTGCTAGCACAGTGTTGCTGTGTTGTTGATACGGACCTACCCTTCTTGCTATCTTTCTATGATAAATCTGCTTTTGATCATTCTTCTTGTATATTATAGTATTTTACTCTGTATATATTTCTCTTTCAAAGTTCTGTACATTGTCCCATTGTGACATATTGTATTAATTAAAGCTTATTATAGGGTGCCTACACATGTTTTAGTTCTGCTACTGTTAAAATCGAATTTTTAGACTTCTACACTTGTTTTAATCGGGTTTTACAGTTTTGCAGTTGTCATCATCGGATTTTTATTGTCAGCATTATTGTGACCTCTGGAAATCTGATTCTGACGAGTGCACTCCTAGAAATCCCATTCCGACAAGTGCAGAACTAATTATTTTGACAAATAAAACTATAAATTCTAAATGTGCAGCTTCCTCTATTATTCCTTCAGTTTCGTTCGTACACGACTACCGCTTTACCCATCAGCATTGACAATTTGCGATACAATGCAATGTAATTCATAATCTGCTTATACCGACCCTTGGGAGCTAATTAGTCATTTACAATTGGTACACTATTACGATCTAAACAAAATGACATGCACCAAATACAGTCAGGTCTGCTTATTATGAACAAGATTTCGTCTGCTTAATATGAAGATTTTTTATTATGAACAAGCCTATGGCCCCAATTAAACAACTTACATAGGGTTTGTATTAAGTTGAGTTCGCTTATTATGAAGTCTCTCTATTATGAACACAATTTTTGGTCCCTTGAATGTTCATAATAAAAGAACCTGACTGTACTTTATTTACCAATACTGTACTATTGCACAGCATGCAGCACTTGAGACTAACAATAAACACAGACCAGCCTCCTGTCCTCTCTCTCGTCACAGCACAGCTGGTACAGAGCAGAGTGGCTGTACAGGTGGAGGAGGGGAAGGCGACACTTCTCACCACTGAGTCTGGCATTAGTTTCAGTTCCAATTACTCCATCGCCCGCTACCTCGCTCGTATCTCTCCCGAGGCCGGCCTGTACGGCTCGAGAGGGCCTCTGGTCGCTACGCAGATAGATCACTGGCTGGAATACAGTCAGCTTGGCCAGAAGTACTACTCGCCTGACGGAATGGCTTACTTGGAGGGGGTGTTGTCACGGAGTCAGTATTTGGTATGCTCGGATGGGCCTACCCTCGCTGACGTAGCAATGTACACAGCTGTGAAAGGGCACTGTCCGGACCTGAGCGGATATTCGCGGCTGTCCCAGTGGCTGCAGCAGCTGGAGCAGACCGCCCCTTTCCAATCCGTGCAGAAATACTTCGTCGCTAAGCCCGGGAAGAAGACTAAGACAGCTGATGTGGGTAAATTCGTAAAACTGCCCGGAGCGGAGGAGGGGAAGGTAGTGGTCCGATTCCCGCCGGAGGCCAGCGGGTATCTGCACGTGGGGCACGCCAAGGCGGCGCTGCTCAACCAGCACTACCAGCAGGCGTTCAAGGGGCGCCTCGTGATGCGTTTCGATGACACCAACCCTGCCAAGGAGGAGGAGCATTTCGAGCGGGAGATCCTCTCGGACCTGGAGCTCCTGGGCGTGCGGGCGGACCAGTACTCGCACACCTCGGACTACTTCGATCAGCTGATACGCCTGGCGGAGCAGCTGATCAGACAGGGGGACGCGTACGCTGACGACACCGACCCCGAGACTCAGAAGGAGGAGCGACTCCAGATGAAGAGCTCCAAGAACCGCGATAGCAGTCTGGAACAGACCCTGTCTCTGTGGGAGGAGATGCGGGCCGGCAGCGAGCGCGGGAAGCTCTGCTCCCTCAGAGCAAAGATAGACATGACGTCACCTAACGGGGCCCTGAGGGACCCCACCATCTTCAGATGCAAGTCCGAGCCTCACGTCAGGACGGGCACCAAGTACAAGGTGTACCCCACCTACGACTTCGCGTGTCCCGTCGTAGACAGCCTGGAGGGCGTGACGCACGCGCTGCGCACCACCGAGTACCACGACAGAGACGCGCAGTACTACTGGTTCTTAGCGAGACTCAGTCTGGGGACCCCCGCCCCCGCAGACCCCGCGGTGCAGTTCCCACTCCTGTACGAGTACAGCCGCCTGGCCCTGCAACACACGCTGCTCTCCAAGCGGAAGCTCGCGTGGTTCGTGGAGCAGGGCCTGGTCGACGGGTGGGACGACCCGCGGATGCCCACAGTGCGAGGCGTGCTGCGCCGCGGGCTGACGCTAGAGGGACTGAGACAGTTCATCGTGGCGCAGGGCTCCTCCAAGTCAAACGTGCACATGGAGTGGGACAAGATCTGGGCGTTCAATAGGAAGATCCTCGACCCTGTGGTCCCCAGGATGACTGCCCTGGTTAAGCAGGGTGTGGTTAGTGTCCGTGTGGCTAACGCAGAGGAGAAGGAGGGACAGGCGCCTAAGCACCCTAAGAACCAGTCAGTCGGGACAAAGCCCATCTGGTACTGTCGGGACATCCTCATTGAGCAGTCGGACGCCGCTGCGATGACAGAGGGGGGGCGCGTGGTGCTGATTAACTGGGGCGTGGCCGAGGTGACGGGGGTGCAGAGATCAGCTGGGGAGGTCACCTCGGTGGAGCTGCGGCTGCAACCAGAGGACAGCAACTACAGGGGAAGACCCGCCCTCACGTGGCTAGCCAGCTGGGAAGCGGCGCCCTGCGTGCCCACTGTACTGGTCAGGTTTGATTATCTGATTTCCAAAGCTTCCATCGAGGGTGAGGACGATTTTAAGGATTTCATAAATTCTGAGACTCGGTTCGAGGAGGAGGCACTGGGGGATCCTAACCTGTGCGGTCTCAAACAGGGGGAGATCATCCAGCTCCAGAGGAAGGGGTTCTACATCTGCGACCAGCCTCGGCAGCTGGACACACACACCTCCAAGTGGAGTCCGTGTGTCCTGTTCTCGATTCCCAGCGGACACACAGGGGAGGAGGAGACTGCGGAGGAGAAGGTTAAGGAGGCAAAGACAAAGAAAGTAAGTTTGCTAAACTCATGCAATGGTTGAGTTAACTTAATATAATTCTTTCAGCAGCTAGATCAACAGGCAGGCAGCAAGGAATCCGCTAAGAAAGCGCAGAAACCCTCGCAAGCACCCAAGGCACCCAAACAGGCGTCTTCTGAGCCTAAAGGTACAAATATATAATCTCATTTGTGGACAGTAGTATTATCCTGTGTTTAGGCTCTGGCGTTAAGAAAATAACGAAGCTGGGTATCGATGTCCGCAAAGAGGATAACTTCAGCGACTGGTACATAGAGGTTATAAAGAAGGCGGAGATGATAGAGTATTATGACGTCAGTGGCTGCTACATACTGAGGCCCTGGTCGTACAGCATTTGGGAGCGCATCAAGGCGTTCTTTGACGCGGAAATTAAGAAGTCTGGTGTTGAGAATGTCTACTTTCCGATGTTCGTGTCAAAAGCCGCGTTGGAGACAGAGAAATCGCACATAGCAGACTTCGCCCCGGAAGTTGCGTGGGTGACGCGGTCTGGCAGCTCCGAGCTGGAGATCCCGATTGCCATCCGCCCCACCTCCGAGACGGCCATGTACCCCGCGTATGCGCGCTGGGTACAGTCGCACAGAGATCTGCCTCTGAGACTCAACCAGTGGAACAACGTGGTCAGGTGGGAGTTCAAGAAGCCGCAGCCCTTCTTGAGAACCAGGGAGTTCTTGTGGCAGGAGGGACACAGCGCCTTCGCCACCCTGGAGGAGGCCGAGAAAGAGGTACGTAACTATAGATACAGTGAAATTATACAGCAAATACCTGTCGTTACGACCAGCCGGTGTTCCCCAAAAGTGTTCGGAAATAATTAGTGGTCGCTTATCGTAGGTAAAAAGTATTGTAATATTACAGTATAGATAAGTAGTTTTATAGCAAGTCAGTCGCTCGTGACAGGGTCGTATATACAGGTACAGTGGCTCGTGTTAATGTTCTGAATTAGGTACTGGAGATACTTGATCTGTACCGACGTATTTTCGAGGACCTGATGGCTATTCCTGTCATTCTGGGCAGAAAAACAGAGAAGGAGAAGTTCGCGGGCGGGGACTACACCACAACCACAGAAGCGTTCATTGCCGCGAGTGGCAGAGGGATTCAGGGCGCCACTTCGCACCACCTCGGACAGAACTTTGCGAAGATGTTCGACATAGGATTCCAGGACCCGGCCGACCCGAAGAATCGGTCGTTTGTGTATCAGAACTCCTGGGGCGTGACCACGCGTAGCATCGGCATTCTGGT
Organism: Hexactinellida sp. DTS-2022; assembly: GCA_028753945.1. Taxonomy (NCBI): domain Eukaryota; kingdom Metazoa; phylum Porifera; class Hexactinellida; species Hexactinellida sp. DTS-2022. The sequence continues at coordinate 1,039,352 of JAPNXP010000018.1, read as the reverse complement.
GATGGTGCACGGAGACAACAAGGGCCTGGTGCTGCCGCCAGAGGTGGCGGACGTGCAGGCTATCGTTATCCCCTGCGGGGTGACGAGTGAGAGCAGTCAGCTGCTCCCCGAGTACTGCGAGAGGTTCGTGGCGCTGATGAGGGCCGCCGGCGTGAGGTGCCGAGCAGACCTGAGGGAGCACTACAGTCCCGGGTGGAAGTTCAACCATTGGGAGATGAAGGGCGTCCCTCTCAGGGTGGATATCGGTCCGGAGGAGATCAGGACCAACCAAGTTGTGCTGGTGCCGCGAGTGGATATTTCTGTCGGGAAGGTTTCATGCAGCATTGACAGCGCAGTGGACACTGTTAAGAAACTGCTGAAAGAAATCCAGGAGCAGTTGTATCGAGCTGCTCTTAAGCAGCAGAGGGACCATCTCAAGGTGATACAGGACTGGGCGGAATTCCTGCCTCTATTGGACCAGAAGAACATGCTTATGGTCCCCTTCTGCGGAGAGACGCCGTGTGAGGACAAGATAAAAACGGATTCTACGAGTGGGGAAGTTGAGCCCGGGGCTCCGGCTATGGGGGCTAAGGCTCTCTGCATTCCATTCTACCAACCTGGTAACGCGGCAGAACTAACCTGCATTCATCCCAAGTGTGGGAAACCTGCGAAATCTTACACTCTATTCGGAAGGAGCTATTAGACTCACCTTCGGCAATTTCCTACTTGGAATTAGATATATTTTCTAGACTATTAGACCACTTAGATTGAGTTATATAACTTCTATATATCAAATCGTACTTCAGTTCTCATTGATAGAAACAGCAATGTTTGTTGTGAGTGAAATTTGTTTTTATTTGTTTTATAGAACAAACAATGACGCAGTACAACTTCAAACAGTTGCCAATCGTCCCAAACGCGAAGGAGTTCATAGACATTATTCTCTCTAAGACTCACCGCAAGACCCCCACAGTGGTACACAGACACTACAAGATGTCTCGCATCCGCACTTTCTACATGCGCAAGGTTAAATACACTCAGCAGAACTTTCACGACAAGCTTCAACAGATCGTGGACGATTTCCCCAAGCTGGACGCGGTGCACCCGTTCTACTCTGACCTCATGAACGTGCTGTATGACCGGGACCACTACAAGATCGCGCTGGGACAGCTCAACAAGGCTAAGCACCTAGTGGACAACCTAGGGCGCGACTACACCCGCCTGCTCAAGTACGCCGACTCGCTGTACCGGTGCAAGCAGCTGAAGATCGCCGCGCTGGGCCGCATGTGCACACTCATGAAGAGACAGGGCAAGAGTCTGGAGTACCTGGAGCAGGTGCGCCAGCATCTCTCCCGACTCCCCTCCATAGACCCCAACACGCGCACCATAATCATATCAGGATTCCCGAATGTCGGCAAGAGCTCCTTTATCAATAAAGTCACGCGCGCGAATGTTGACGTGCAACCGTACGCGTTCACAACGAAGTCCCTCTTCGTGGGACACATGGACTACGAGTATCTCCGCTGGCAGGTCATAGACACGCCCGGTTTGTTAGACCAGCCTCTGGACCAGAGATCCACTATTGAGATGCAGGCGATAACCGCCCTGGTGCACCTGAGGGCCGGCATCCTGTACATGATGGACATCTCGGAGCAGTGCGGGAAGACCATGGATCAGCAGCTGCAGCTGTTTCGGAACATACAGCCCGTGTTCAAAGGGAAGCCCCTCATCATCTGTCTCAACAAGATGGACGTGCTGCGGCCCGAGGACCTCCCGGCCGACAAGCAGCAGGTGCTGGAGACGCTGAGAGGGGAGGGGCTGACGCTGATCCCCATGAGCACGCTCACAGACGAGGGCGTGATGGAGGTGCGCAAGGAGATCTGCGACCAGCTGCTCGCCGAGCGGATCGACTACAAGCTGCAGGGGAAGCGGGCGGGGGACATCCTCAACCGGCTGTACGTGGCGATGCCGCAGAAGCGCGACGACAAAGAGAGACCGCCGTGCGTCCCACAGAGCGTGTTGGACCGGCGGGCCCGTGGGAAGGACGGGGAGGTACGCCCCAAGAAGAAGCTGCTTAAGGAGATCGAGCAGGAGCAGAGAGAGGAGTACGCGTGCGACCTGCGGCAGCACTGGCTGCTGGACCGGGAGGAGGAGAAGTACGACTTCATCCCAGAGGTGTGGAACGGACACAACGTGTTCGACTTTGTGGACCCAGATATTCTGCAGCAGCTGGAGGCCCTGGAGCGGGAGGAGGGCCTGAGGGAGCAAGCCGGGTTCTACGAGTCCGAGTCGGACATGGAGGGCGACGCCAACCGAGAGAACCACCGACTAGCTGATAAGATTCGCGATAAGAGGAAGATCATTATCCAGCAGAGACGGGTCAACAGGAGCAGCAACAAGAGCAAGGTTCCTGACACAATTCTGCGGAGAGCTAGGTCCAAGAGTCTCCGCAGAGCCTCTAGTCTGGCTGGTAGAGGCGAGGCAATGGACACTGGCAGGTCCCACTCAGTCGGCACCACGCGCTCCAGGTCCAGATCAATGCCGCGAGACGAGGAGGGAGTCATGAACCCACAGGTTAAGAAAACCGCGAAAAAGCGCGAAAAGAGAAACATCAAGGGGATAACGAGACGCATCCACTGTGCGGGTGAGGCGGACAGAAGGATCGTTGTTAAGAGACCAAAACACCTTTTGGCAGGCAAGAGCACGGTTGGGAAGTCTTGGAGAAGATAGTGAATTGTGTTTATACGCGCTCTATTCTAGTTTGTAGCTGTTAGGAGAATTGATATTGCATGTGCCATCCGAATTAATTAGGATAATTAGTCCCTCGACTTTGAGCGGAAATGCCTAGGGAACAGCTGATTTATTTATTATAATCGGAATCTAAGTTATAACTGCAAAACTAACAATAACTGCAAATTGTCCAGCTATGGGTTGACCCCGAATAGCCATATATTCCCCGTGTCCCTGTTGTGCTTATCTTTCTCATCGCACGCGTAGGCCAGCAGGTACTTGTTGGGGTGCCAGGCCACTATGAATGTGGGGTCGGTGCACTGCACGGAGTACACCTTGGCGCCTGTCTCCACAAACCCTATGTCGATAAAGCTGTCTTCTGAGGCGGAGGCGAGCAGCTGGCCGTCGTAGCTGAAGCTAATGCTGCGCACCGGCCAGTCCAGCCGCGAGAAGGTGCGCACACAGGCCAGCTCCGAGAGGTCCCACAGACTCACAAGCGCGTCCGCACTTCCGGTCGCGAAGTACTTGCCTGTCGGGTCGAACTTTATGCATATGCAGTTGGCTGGATGCGCGTTAATGGTGTGAAGCTGCTTGAGCTCCGGGTAGCTCAGCACATTGATCCACCCGTGTCCGGTCGTCAGGAAGAACATGTCGGACGTGTTGTTCCAGGATATCTCATTCACTTCCACCTAGCCATAGGGAGTTAGTACAGTATGCATAGCATTCGTATTGATACTAACCTTGAACTGCTCCTCCACCTTTATCTTGTACGAGTTGGTGTCTATGAAAGTGATGAGGTCGTCTTTGTTCCCCACTCCGATGGTAGACCCGTCGGGGCTCCAGCAGAGGTTCAGGTTGTCTCCCTTCGTGTTGATGACGTGGCTGCACTTGTTGCTGCGCACGTCCCAGATCCTGACGGTCCTGTCCACGCTAGCGGATACCAGCTGGTCCGGGTGCGAGGGGTGCCAGCACACCTGGTCCACACTGTCCGTGTGTCCCTTGAAGTTGGACTCGCTCCTGAGCTTGTCGTGCTCCAGAGAGAGCACGCTCACGCTCTTGTCCACAGACCCGGAGGCTATGCGTCTGCCGTCGCAGTTCCAGGCTACAGAATGCACTTTGCCGTTGTGCGTGGAGGTTTCCCGCGTGTTCCGGTTCTTTTCTATCTGTTTCTTCAGGTCCTCCAGTCTCAGCGCGTAACTCTCGTACGTGGTAGAACAAGCCATCATGCCAGCTATATTAGTTAATAACTACGTATACGTATATAAGGGGAAGTAACATGTTTTATTAGTTATTTAATACATTAATTAACACACTATCTTATTAGTAAATTAATCCATAACAAGGCAGTGAAATTAGAACTGGCCCTATAAGTCGGCTCAGTAAAAACTATAAAATTAACCCATTTAGAACCGAACCACGCGACACTACAACATTCGTAGTTAGAAGATAGAGAGTACTCTGTCGGGGTCGAATGTTTGGATTCTGGAATTATTGTGGTCAGAAACAGCTACGAGCCCCTGTGGGGTCAGACACACGCCTATGGGGGGATTGAACATTCCCGGCTGGCTGGAGTCCTTCCCACTCCCGCCTAATATAACGCACGCGTAGCCTCTTTGGTTGTAGATATAGACTCGATTCCTACTCCAGCTGCTTATTACAATTTGATCCTCCTGGGTTACGCAAAGGCCCCCCAGGAATTCTGCATCCATCCCGCTCAGAAACGAACCGAACTCCCTGATGAGACTGCCCTTAGCGTCGTACATGTTGACGCAGGGATTGCCCTTGTGCAGGATGAATATCTCGCTGTCGTGGTTAGCACAAATGTCGATCGGATGGAACACCCGTCCCAGCATGGAGTAGGCCTGTCCCAGGTACCCTACGTACTTTTCGTGTTTGAATATCTGCACGCGGGAGTTCTGCACCTCGCACACGTACAGCTTTCCGCCGCAGCAGCAGACGCCCTGGGGACTGGACAGCTGGTTGGGGCCCCCTCCGTACTCGCCGAAACAGTGACTGTATTTCCATTTCTTGTCGTAAACCGCGATTTGGTTCTCATTCGATAAGCTCAGGTAGATGTACTCCTTGTTGCAGGCTATGCCTCCCCAGTTCCTAGCCTTTATGCTCGGCGGTGGCTTAGGGAGAGTGGTAACGCTCAAAACCTGCATACCCTTGTCTAGAACAATTCCCTCGTTGTGCCCTGTTATGAGGTAGACTCTCTTCTCCTTCTTGTCGGCCGTCATGTAGAGGGGGTTGCTCTCCAGGGGCGTGACTATCTCGGGCTCTGAGTGGGCAGCTTGAAATGATATTATTCCTATGTTACTCAGCTGGTGCTCCAGGAGCTTAACCTCCAAGTTGAACTGGATGCTGCAGCCGAGCTGTGACTCCTCCTCTGCTAGCGTGGCCAACTTCCTCTCCAGCTCGTGATTGAACTTATTCACAATATCCCCTATCTCGTTATCGAGCTCTGCGTCATCTCTGGGCCGACTAGACTTAAGCTGAGCGCGCTTATCTTCTATCCTACTCTTCTTCTTGTTGAACTCCTTCTTGAACTTGTCCAACTCGTTTAAGAGGTTCTCTTTCCGTATAAGGATAACCTGAATAAGTTTCGTGAACTCGAGTTCTATTTGCTCTTCGGTCTCATTAAAAATATGCTCGGAGTCCATCATTTAGTCAGAATTTTATATCGTAGTATGCGATCCTATTTATAGTATCGGCGAAAATAGTATCAACCATCCATTGGGAATTTGTTAGATACTACCATCAGCAAATTATAATTGATTACTCTGTATTATTCACCACGAGATAGTGCTACCTCTGAAATAATTTATTTAGAACATTATTGATTTCTAAGATTTTATTCCCTTATGAAAGTAATTAGCTCACTACTGTTTTGGAGAATTTGATTGCAAGCGATTCATAATTCCAACTCAATCACCGAATGCCCAAATATGGAAGTTAGGTCAGTTGTTTTAAAATAGATCATCTATTGTAGAATCCTTTCAGATTAACTTAACTTAATAGCAGCAGTTACATTTCACCAGAATATGTACATATAAAAACAGACAAACGACTCGTTTATTTGTGAGTGGCTAGCAGGACGGATGTTTTAGCCAGCGGAGGTGGTTTAGTGCTGAGCTCCTGAATGTGGGTCAGGAAGGACTCTCCGATGGGATGGTTGGTGTCTGACGCTTTACTCTTCTTACTGACCGAGTATATGCAGCTCTGCTGGACCCCAGCGTCTCTGTATATCTGCACCTCCTTAGGGGACCCGTACGCGGCACACACCCTGACACCCAGGTCTTGGATCAGGTGGCGGATGTACGCCGACTTGTGTGTCTGGGGGTCTGTTTTAACTCCCTCATTGAAGTAGGTGAGACCCGAGGGGAAGTTCTTCTTGTCGAACCAATGCATAATGTCGTTCTTCTGCATGTCTGGTCGCGCTGTCATGTAGAAGACGAGATACCCAAGATTCTTCCAAAACCTAACATAAGATTATAGTTAAACAAACAGATATAGGATTTAGTGTATAATAACTGACTCTATAATCTCTACACTGCCAGTCCTGACCTTTGACTTGTTCCCCTTGACAGAGAAGTCTCTGTAGAAGGACCCGTCTATGCTGAACACAACGGCGTCTACCGTCTGGCTGGCAGGCAGCACTGCTAGCTGCACCACGGTACTGGTGTCCCCACTCAGCATATGGATGTCGTGCACACCCACTGAGAACTGCTTCTCTGTTGGAACCACGTAGTTTAGTACCCCGTGAGTATCTGTGGTCGCTATGTCGAACACGCTCCAACCCTTTATGTGGTCCTGGTAGAATATCTCTATCTTTTCTCGCGAGAGGGAGGCTAAGTCGAGCTTCCCAAAAGAGAACTTTCCTTGTATCATTTGGGTTTGGCCCTCTCTGACAACCGTGTCAATACCTCTGAAGTTCTTAGTCAGAGAGAAAGACTTTATGTTATTCCTCTTCCGTAGAACATTCTTTGCGCTAATGCTGTCGCTACTGGTGGACCTGAATCGGGTTAGTTCCATTCTCTCGCATGTCTGGAAGAAAGAGGAGCTGGTTGCTATGTTAGGCAGAGAGGTCTGTCTCTGCTCTGAATAGGAAACACAAGATCTCAGAATGAAGGACAGAATCTCGTTAGCTTCCCAGTAGCGCGAGTAGAGAATACGAGCTGCGGTGAAGTTCTGGAACCCTTCTTTCCCTAATCAACAAAAGAATTATCAAATAGCATTCGTCCTTCTCCGTTGCTAACGTACCCACAGCGTTGGGAGACTGGACAGCGAAGTCCACCCTCTCCGCCCCCCACCATCTCGCCATTAGGCCCTCGCAGCTGCTGACTGAAATGAGTCTGTTCATCTTACCGGCTGTAGCTCCCTGAGTGGCTGTATGGAATGTGTCCATGACCGACTGACTCCTCCCCTTGTCTCTCCCTCCGCTCTCCTCATTCAGGTAGTCCTGCAGCAACAGGCTGGAACCATCTCCCAAAGGCAGTCTATTCACATAGTATTACCACAGTCTTATTGCATGCAGTTAATACACTGACTTGTTGTATCTGTGTATCCTGACGGGAGATAGGAATCTGGTCTGCAGGTCGAGGAGCGGCTCTATTCGGAAGGAGAGCGGGTCCCCTTCGTAGTATATGTTGTACAGATGTTCGCAGCCCGGGGCGGCCAGTGGTTCCTGCTCGCCGGGACCCATGAGCTTCTCCTGCGCGAGAATCATCCCCACTGGGGACCCGAGCATGAACAGCTGATGGGGTCGGAACTTCAGGAGAGGCGCGTGACTGCTGAACTGAGTGAGAATGTCGTACGTCAGTAGAGAGCCCATGCAGTCTGACACTATGGATATCTGCCCACTGAAATCCTCCGTTGAAGAAATGAACTCTTCATATGTGCTATTCATCACGTTGATGACAGCTGTCAAATGCTCAACATACCTAACGATAGTTACACACTGTACTCTACAGTATAAAGTGAATGCATACTAGCTCTGACCATACCTCTTGTCAGTGCGCACCAGGAGAGGGATAGCCCCCAGAGAGAAGTTGGAGAGCTTATCTTCTACGTCAGTGGAGTTCATTTGCAAGTGAAAACTGAGTCCAGTTCCTAGCGAGTTTTGAGACATTCCAGGACACGATTTGAGCACCCCCAAACAGGCGAGAGCTCTCGTGCACACAGAGGGACACGCCACCAGCCTGGTGAGCACCTGGTGCTGGGTTTGATAGAAGTGTTTCTGTCTCAGCTCATCCAGCTTAGAGCTGAATATCTTGAAGTCGCACTGTTTTATGCTAGCGTCTGCTCCCGTGTCCAGGTAGCTCCCCCCGTGCACCACAAGCAAGAGGGAGGTGTTCCCCCGATCAGATACAAATTCTTGTCCCGAGTGGAATACCAACTCGGCCGGAGCTGGCTCTGTGTCCCAGTACACGGATCTTGTGCTCCTACACAGTAACAGATGGCAGTTATATGTTAGGCTGGTCTGTTAGAACTTAGAATAGTAATAAGAAGTTTACCATCTCTCTGCATCCTGGTTACTGTCATCATCTGAATGATCGAATGAGGACTCAAAGCGAAGCAGTCCTATGGAACCTGGGTGTAGCTGGGAACTATCCTCTAATTCTACGTTGATAGACGGTTTAGTTACGTCCACTGCGTCATAGAATTCATCGTCAGAGTCGTGTAGAGTCTCCAGGATGTAGCCCTGGGAATGCCTGCGGACTGAAGAACGGGGTTTTGATCTCTGTTGGGAAATAAGATTATTACAGTTTAAGTAATGCCTGTAAACAGCTGCTAATACTACACTAAACACTAAAGTATTATAAGTACATACTCTGCACTGAATACTCACAGGTTCTGTGGAAGATACAAGTGTTACTGAGTGTGCCTGCTCTGTCGCACTTCCATTCGCTCCGACTGGCTGCAAGGTAATGCTAGGCATTGAATCCAATTCCCCGCTCATCAATTTCGTCAGTAAACCAGCTGTTTCTTCCTCCAGCCGCCTGATGTCAGATATCTTCAGGTCGAACCACTCGTCTATCCAGCACCAGACCTGTCTATGCACCTGTCTGAATGTCTTCTGTATCCCCATCTCGTGGATCAGCTGTTCTGCCCGGCTCTGCAGGCCCCAGTACCTTAACTCCACCTAAACACGCATAGCTAGCTATACCTGTGAACGCTCTAATTATTTATAAACTCAATTCAATTATAGTATATGAATACAAGAACACTTTTGAGATTTCTGAATCATAGTTAGACTGAGTTCTTAGGCATTATTCCCAGTTAGTTAATTCAAACATAAATACATTAGTTACCTTTGCAAGCTTGTAGCAACACATCACAGGAATATCTGGCTGGTCCATCCAATTTGATGTGAGAGGCCCTCGACCAGTTTTCTGGGACCTAAACACACTTGGGTCTTCCCCAGGTTTGACCTCATCTCCTGCTGTGTTGGTGATGTCTAAGTACACCACTTGTCTCGATCTCAGCTCAGAAGGCGTGAGGTTAAAAATGTTCTCAGATTTTCCTTTGTCCTGAACGAACTTGCTCTTCAGCTCTAGTCTGTATTTGTCCGTGAATGGAGACGTAGATATTGTGTGTACGTATGGATACAGGTTCCAAGATTCCTCCTGTAGTTTGAATGCGTCCTCAGGCGCCATATCCATGAACCACTTTGGAATGTGGCTCCCCACGTGTAGGATTTTGAGTGTGTACTGTCCTGTCCCTTCCTCCCCGCTGTAGGGCTCATTCTTCAATATCTCTATACCGTTGCCGTCTCCATGCGACTCCATGCGGCTCTTCTTGAGTAGCATGTACAGTAATCCGATGCGGAACTCCTCCACATTCAAGGGTAGCAAAATTCGGTATTCTTTTATTAACATCAGGATCAGCTGTTCTTAAAATAATATATTTTGCATGAACGCAAGCCTGTACTATTAGAAATTTCTTAATAATAAATGCTTCCAATGTTATTTTGTTATTCTAAATTCTTATAAATACCTGGTGGTGTATTTCTAAGGTACTAGAGACGTATAGATATTGTTGTCCTTCACTTTATATCTGCTGGCTACCTAATCATTAATTTGTTCCATTAGTTAGTGACTTAAATTTGATTAATTAATTAATTAATTAGATATACGTAATGTGATTTGATTGCTAATTTGAGAATCAATTAATTTGTCAAGTCTCATTACTTTCAAAATTAGACAATATTTATTACACACAGGGTAGTATGTCTCCACATATTTCGATTTGTTTACTTGTCCTCCTCTTATGTTCTCAATCTGTCTGCTCGCACAGAGATAACTTCTTCCACAAACCGGAGCAGATCCAGGATAAAGAGTGAGTATTACAATTGTGTAGCAATTTAGTATTACTTGCATGCAATTCAAACGTATTCCCTCGCAGACATATCCTTGAGCACGCTCGTGACTTTATCGATATCGAAGACGATGACCTGGCAGAGAACGAGAAAGTTTACTTCCACTACTTCAAAGTGCACGACCTGGATTTCAACCATAAGCTGGATGGACTCGAGCTCGCTAAGGCAATGCTGCATCACGAAGATTCCTCTGACGGGACTATGAGCGATGCCGATATTGCCAATATTGTGGATGCTATACTGAAGGAAGACGATAACGACGGAGACGGATACATAGACTATAAAGAGTTTCTGGTTTCTCAGGGCAGAGAAGTGTAAAGTTCAAGTGGATAATAGCTCAACCATTGTTGTAATATTATGAATTTATTGCTCTTTTCTTTCTAGATTGTAATTCAGTCAGTAAATGCTACTAATAATGTGTTGTCAGTATATTTACCCAAGGGAGGTCAGGTACATCAATCCTCATAGAAGTAGTATAAACCAAAATATTGGTATACTAAAATTTGAGATCAATATTAATTAACCCTGGATTAAAGCACTAGTCATGGCAATAGTATGTATTTATGTGCTCTGGCAAAAAATATATTCTGTAGGTTACAGAATATATTTACGTATACGTGTATTAATTTATTTGTTTATTAATTATAATAGTATAATACCGTAGACAGGATTTGCTGACTGGGCCTTCATAGGACCTGCGGTTTTGCCAAAGGGCTTATATATTACTTTATCACTTCCTGATTTCGTATACTTAGTTTAAACACGATTTAAAGAGTGTTTAAAAATTGTTAAATATAACAAATACATTAATAAATTGCAATTTGCTTTTTCCATTCCTGCTCCTATAGCATTCAATTGGAGTTATCAATTTATCATCACTAGTTTTTCTTAACAAGTTTTTGTTCTGTCCTTATATATAGCTATGACTGGGTCATTAGCGTAGCCAGAAGCCCGGGTAACTTTTTTCTGTGCCCGGGCAATATGTATTTAAGTTTTCGGCCAAATGTGCGTAAAACCCCACTGATAAAATATTGCCGGGAAAAAAGTGAAAGTTTGCCCGAGGCTGGCTACGCCACTGGACAGGGCTATATAAATAAAACAATACTAGTATTACTGTTAAGTCGGTCACTAGCTATCACCTAAATCAGTCACACGAGCAGCTTATATTTACTAATAGTTCAATACAACTTTACCATTTGTAATTAGTCCAGTTCCATCTTATTAAATGTTGTCGCATTTTTAGAAGAATGAATTCTGAAAATGCGCGCAGGCCCAGTTGGGCCTGTTGGAATTTAGTTTGGGCCCACCGGCAGGCCCACTGGCTACGCCCCTGCACGTAAACGAAATTGAATAATTAACAACAAATCTACTTTTACAATCTAGATATACAGACTATAATACAGTACATCCCATTCACTACAACTATCGCTATGATCATCCTTTCCTATATACATACTATAAGTTATCACTATAGATATCTGATTTGTATTATAAATGGGAAGAAGGAAAAGTAGCACACTCGACATCCCGTTGTCCTCCGCAACTAATTTTGAAAGCATCAGTGGGTAGTCTAGCTGTATGGTTGTAGAAACTAGACAAAATACAAATATTTATTATTTGTTCATCTTTTAATATTCAAATTATTAACTTACTTAATTCTAGAATGGAAATTACGTTCCTGATCTGAGATTGCGTATTCTATTGGGTGACAACCGATAGTTGTCAAGATGACATCATTTCTTTCTCTAGTGCCTGAGATAGTACATTCATTAACATGTATATAAACTTTTTTGGCAGTCCGTTATCTAACTTACTTTCTCCAAAATATAAACTCTCTGGCATTTGGTCACCTGGCCCTCCGGCAGTAAAACTCCCTTTGAAGTCATCTTCGGTTGGAACTAATAGATCATAAAAATGCCCGACACTTTCTTCACACTTCCCGTTGAGTAGAACTGCAACATTCTTGTACTAAAACAAAAATCGTTATAACTTTAGGAATACTCTAAGTTCCAGGGTTGACATATCGTTGACTCACCCCAGTGCGACTAGTGGGATCGTAGCATATAAAGTCCATCAGTAATGTAGATTCACTAGATTGAAATCTCGGATCTAGTCTAAATGCTACTCGTTTTCCAATTCCATCATATGCTATCGTTCCTTCATCAAATCGTTCATAATTATCTACTCCGATTCTGATCATCTGGAAATGAATAAATATTTTTGAAATCATATAAACAATAACGAATCTTCAATTTATAACTTTGCAACATCTTTGTTAATTATTAAGGCATTATACGATCCTGAAAAAGGGTCGGTCCTGGCTGAAATTATTATCTAATATCCCGATCACGATCCTTTTTACGATCCTTTGATAATTCAACCATGCAGATATTGACAGTATTTACTAAGTTTATTCCTATTTTTGAGCCCAAGAGGCAAGAGCTCGTCTTATGCAAGAACAAATGTTATAATATATAATTGTAATTACAGATAACTGTTATTTTTTTATTAAGAAGCAATTGATTTGGATATTACGTATGTAAATTGGACTCTATTAATCAGAAAAAGGATCGGGACCCGGAACATACGATCATGGATAGAAATATCCTAATTGCCTATAAATTTACTAATGGTATTCGACATAATCAGTAACAGTAAAATTATTTAGTTACTTACCCTCACGTAGTACGCCTCGAACGTAATTTCAGTTTCTCCTGTAAACACAAATGCATTAGTTACAAAATACAATTAATACTCTGTCACAACAATTTCTTGTAAATCTATTTTAAAGACAATTATAATTTTTTTTCAATAATATACCTTGACATTGCGGCTGGATTCCTATAAGACACCATGTCCCAACTAGAAGTAGTGTGATCGCGAAACTAATCCTCATTTCTGAATATTTCCCTGCTTCAGTATTTCTGTACCTTTTATGAATCACTAGCTCTATAAGATGAAGTTAGATTTATTTAAGATATTTGTAATTATTATGCAGGAGCACTATGATTATTCCTGGGCATACTCTTCTCATAAGTCCGAAATACGATCTAGCTATCTAAAGTTACCACACTTAGTCACGCACCCGATAATACCCACACATTAATATTTTACTGTATTTGCTGATACTCGTGCTAATAGAGTTCCATTTAATTACCAGAAAGATAATAGTATACTCTAGAGAATTAATCTCATTCAAAAGTTTTGAATGTGATTAATCAAAACTAAGTTTGATAATTAAAATACTAGAATTATTCAATGTTGATCAACTTTATCAAGAAACATCCAAAGAAAATAACCGCTCTCTTCTTCGTTGGAGGAATAGGCCTTGGTAGCTATCTGTGCTTTAGTTATGTTAAGCAAAAACTAAAGGGTGTGTCCCTGGAGATGGAAGACCTCGATCTGGAGTATGCTCGTAAGAAACATCATTTCCATAGCAACCTGCAGACAGCAGACAACACGATATTTAGCCTCAGCACTGCGCTCAGGGAGAAACTACTTGAAATGGTAGAAGTAGATTTCCTAATAAAGCATTTGAAAGAAGTGAATGGATCTGATAAATTGGTGATATGGGAGAACTTGAAAATCAATAGTTTGAGTAGATTGATATCCGCAGCTTATCTGCTAAGTGGCTTAATCCTTTTTGTGAGAGTAGAACTAAACATCATTGGAGGCATTATGTTCCGAGAGTCTATGTGTCAGGGAGAAGGGTTAAGACCAAATGGTAATGAAGCGCCTGTGTTGAATGGCAGGGATAGAAGTAAGAGAGACATACTGCAGAAGCGATACATTGAGTACTGCAATTATCTGATTGAGGTGGGATCTGGGAAGTTGATGGCTGTGGTAGAACCAATTGTTAGAAATGTTCTGAGTAGAGTCTCACTCAAGCAGGCTATAAGTTTCGCGAAATTCGATGAAATACTAAACGAAATCCAATGTGCCCTTGAAAATCGAGATGGAAATTTAGAAGTGATGCCATTGCAAGAACTATTCCTCCCCCCGGATAACCCCGATGATGACGGAGAGCTCTGCTTTCTGCTGGACTCCACTCGGGACATTCTAGAACAAGACTTCTTATCACTGCTTAACAACTGTGTGAAGTTATGTTTCCTCTACATTTCCCAATGGACAGCAGCTCAGTGTCCAGTTACCCAATCAGAGAGTATTAATCCAGACGAGGAACTTACCGTTCAGTTCGCTAGACTAGTTATTTCTATTTCCAAATGTTTTCCTGTTCTATTCGCTGGTGACCAAGAGAGCCTGCTGCACCAGTTGCTGACCAAACGTGAAGTGATGCTATTCTCACAGAACATATATGAAGCATTTAGTTCATCTTGATTATGTATTGTTTTTATGTTTGTCTATTAATTAAATATTTTGAGGCTTTGTTTGGTTTGTAGGATATTTCTCAGCAACTTGTATAATACATCCTTAAGAGTACTATGTAGTTAATTCACCCATATTGCAAGAAGGAGGTTCATTCGCCCAATTTGCTTGGTCAATCATGAGTTCTATAATCAGGAGTCTAGCATTACTTTTGCCATCACAAGATCTGTGTTTAGTCCTTATTCCTCTAATTTGTATTTCAAATTTATTGGAATATTACCCTATAGTATGTAGGTTATCTGCAGGTGCGTAGTCATGAGTCTACCTTGAGTGACCTTGTATTTGATACTGATGTGTTGGATATTAGTAGCTTATCGGGTTGAGTTTCATTAGAAGCAGGTAGGCTTATTTTCTCATTGCAAACATTCTATTTGTCTTAACTTAATTGCAATAATAGTTCTTTGGCCAGCACTTGGAGTATTTCTTTATTTTCAATTGAGCAGTGTAGTGTTGATCTTTATAAAGAGATATTACCAAGTTAGTTTGCTTACAATGTGATTGATTATATGCAAATCGTCTTTGAACAAATAATATTTAATACAACAACAAATAATATTTAAGCCAGATTGTAAAGAAAATTACGAAATTAGATGTACATATTTAGTATTCAAATCCCATCGTTAATACTTAGTAATTATATTTTATTACAGGATGAAGATATTGATCGTATTCTCTTTGCTTGTACTAAGCGCTTTTGCGAAAGACTTTTCTCTTCATTTAGTTGATCCAACAGTTGAAACTACCTGCAGTGAGTTATACAACATACTTGTTAATTAACGCATTATTAATGAAATACAAATGTTTATCTCTATATTATTTTAGATGTTTCTGACATTAGAATCCGTGGGAGCTATGTATGGGTACGTTGTTGAATTAATTTATTAATTTGCCTTAGTGCACCCTGTCACGAAATAAATGGTCCCGATCGGACTATTTATTACCACGGATCATATATTTCAAGCATTTTTTGGCCTGGCTACTCTCATCATACTTTGAAAATGTTGCAATATTATATCAAGCCTAGGTGTGGTCATATTGCAAGCTCTCATTGGAGATATGGGAGTTTGAGAAACCCTGATCTACGATATATTTACACTAAAACCTCCCTTATCCGAGCACTGTTGTCCGGTGGTTGCCCGTATGGACCGTACCTGGGAATTTGCCCGAATCTCAGAAATACAATGTCTGGTACATGTACAATCCCAAAGTGTCTAATCCATATTTTATATATTCATTCAGAAATCAAAAATTGATGTTTTTAACTGGTTGTGGAATATTTAAGATATGAATTTGTTATAGAATTTTGTCATAATACTACATTATTGGTTAAATGTTATAATATATACATATTTAGCTTCGCTTGCACCAATAAAGGTGTCCGGTTGAGGGTGGTGACCGTATCTGAGAGATATGAGTGTACTCCATTTGAAATACATTAGTATATACCCTGACCAGATATTCCATGATTCACCCATTGACCGTTATTAACAATATATTTACATGTAGCATGATCCTGAGCGGCGAGAGCGAGTTGATGGGGAAGACTACTTTGAAGATTCAACACACAGGAGGGTCAATATAGGAGACATTTACCGACACACTGGTCCTGGCACTTACACCACCAACAAGTTTAGAGCTTTTTACTTTTTCGACGATTACAAGATGGTTGTAAATGGAAATGTAACACTCAAAGTACGTTCTAAATATATAATATTTTAATACAGAAATTAAATTGTATATATAATAACCACTACATACATTACAATACATTTGTCTAGATCACTGCAAGAACAAGATTTGACTGGTATAAAACCGCAGATGGTACCGCTCATTGTCACAAATTTGAGATGCATGAATCGGATGCCTATATTAAACCGGGTGTTCCTAACATTTTCACTTGTCAAGGGAATATATACCTCGGATCGAAGTATCCAAAACACGACGACGGACTTTTGGCAAAGATTTGCAGATATTCCTTTACAACTGGTAACTGATCTCAATTATCCAATAAGTACAAAAATAGAAAAAATTCAGTTCCTGTGTAATTTGTACAAATTTAAAGACCCTGCTGTTTACGATAAAATACTTTAATGTAATAACTTTGTTTGTTCCGAATATTTTATTTGAAGTTCGGTTTTATCAAAAATATATTTACCTGAGGTAAGTGTTGTTTCCAGTTTTTGATATTTGGTTGTTAGTTTAACATTGATTTGCATATCTATTTATTTTATTTTATTATGTATCTAGAGGAAAGATTTATTATTATGACAGTATCTTCGATAAAGTGTTATCCGGTAAAGGTGACGGATATAAGGAGGGATCGTTACCATAGACTTGAGATTGTTGAAGAATTCAAGTATGTAACTATATTTTAAACCTCTTGTCATTGCCAATGCCGCATGTTTTCTCTTCCAGTTAGGAATTTGCCTATATAGCGATTGGCGATATTCTTAGTCGATCACAAAAATTTTGGGTCAATATTTTTTAATTATCCGCAGCCTACGAGTCCTTATTTGATCAGCACCATGGTTGAATATTCACTGACTAGTTGGCTTATTTGATTCTGAATACTAATTCAAATGTGAATAATTTTTGAATTACTGTCAGGTTTTTATTTTGAACTCAAGGGAAGAAAAATTGTATTCATATAGAGATACTTCTAAATACTCAGCTGCTTAATTAATACAAACCTTACGTATGTAAGTTGTTAAATTGGGACCATAGGGCTTGTTAAGAATAAAAGTTTTTCATTTTAATTAAGCAGACAAAGATTGTTCACAGTAAGCAAACTTGACTGAAATAATAATTAGAGCATCCTTATATGTAGACCGTCTAGAAATAGACGGTCTATAAAAGCCCATACAAATAAGCCAAAAATTTGTAGACCGTCTATAAATTCTGTAGACCACTTGCCCTGCTTTTTATGGGTAATACTAATGTATAGGGAATAAAACCTGGTCTATTTCTAGACGGTCTACATATAAGATATCTCTAATAATTAATGGCTATTATTCAATGAATTAATCAACTTAGGTCTACTTGATGTAATTGTTATTTATTTTATTTAGTTTCTTCAACTGGGAACCTAACTTTGGTGACTTCCCCGCATTTCCACAGGAATGTTGGTATATTTAGAGCAGAGGAGATACGAGTTAATCTTTCCATACGCATTTCGGATTTTGGACAATTAGTAGTATATGTATTTTATTATCGTAGCATGTTTAGCTAGCAAGAAATTGTTACCTAATTTCTATATATTGATGTATGTTTTGTATTAGCTTTACTGCGAGATATTAGTATGTTGTAATACTCTGTATTTATCTATTAGTTATCACTAAAATAGATTGACAGTCTGAGTTAAGTAAAAGTTTTTTAAATGCAGTTTTTCAAGCAATTATTGAGTAAACTAATTTAAACTGGGCTGCGTAAGAACCAGCAAAGGAATAAATCCAAATTGGAAAATCGCCTCGAGTATACAATCTAATATATAGCTTATCTTTATTGGAGGAATTACTTATAATAAATCGGCCAACAGGCTCTCTAATGTAATTCAGGCACAGGCAATGTGATTTTTACATACGTAATAAATTCTCCTTTGCGAACCAGGTTTTCATATTGAAAATGTCTTGGCTGATAAATAACTAAGCCCTTTATAATAACGATTATAGTAATTTGTAGGGGATCATTGCTTTCACCTAAATGTATGTTATAAATTCTGAAATTAAAGTAAACATATTTTTTAGTATATAAACCAATAATAGTCTCGTATTTCAGATGATTCCCCCCTAGCTAGTATATATCCAGTTTTAATGTTACGACCTATCATCATTCACTATTGAACCCTTATATCTGCATTATATAAACCGACTCAATCAACTGACTCACTATTCTGATGGCAGAACGAAGCCCTGATAGGCTGAAGAATAATGATTCTACGGTGGTATACAACCGGTCTAAAACTGTTCTATTACCGTACAGGCCAGTCCGAAGTGTGAATGACCCAACAGCTGTTCCGGGAGCTGACAGCTTCCGCAGCTGCAGCCGCCACACACACCTCAAGAACTCGCTCTCGTGTCCGCCCGGCTTCGGATATCTCTCTCTGGATCTGCTCCTCGACCCAGCTGATCCGATGACGGAGACGCAGCCGCCTGCCATCACCGACGGACGGAACAACTCCGAGACAGACTCCTCTCTCCGGGAAGACATTGTACAGCTGTCAGCACAGACTGACGTGGTGCACACTCTAACTGAGAGCTTGGAAAATATATTCGGAGAATGCCCTACCAATAACCTGCCACAGAGTATGTTGAGTCCTACGTCTCAAATAATGTGCGGTTTCCGTATCCCCCCTGTGAAGCACCCTCTGTGCAGTACCCAGATGGAAGACTCCGACTTTAACTCGGACCTCAGCACTTCTCGGGAAGCTTCTCCCTTCAACATATCCGACTCCTGCTCCTCCATGAGCGCTTCCAACTCGGACTTCTCTTCGACCGAGCAGAAGGACACAAAACCACACACTAGGAAAGCCAAAGAAAGCGTAAGTAGTAATATTATGCGACTTTGTAGGATAATCAACAAATACTAGACATTGTTCGACTGAAGTTGTTCGTTAAATTTAGACATAGACACGATGTAACATTCTCTATTCTGTAGAAATAATGGCATCAGCAGAGTTTTGTCCGCAAATTTTTATACTCTGGTCTATTGAATATTGCTTGAGTAGCAAGTATATTCATAATTTGGCTCAAATTAGAATATTTATTTTGTTGATTGATTAAATCCTGAATGGTTGCAGGAATGTCGTGGTAGCCAAATTAAACGCCACGATTGCAAATAGCAACTTCATTTTTTGTTGTTTCAGTGGCGCGATTTAAGGTGATTGTTTGCTGGTTCGCTGATTGTATGCAATTATGTTGTTTAATGTGTGGACTAACTGCAATGTAATTGTCATTATATTGTTTGATTTGTATTGCAGTTCGGTTTATATACTTCCAGGCTGAACTTTGAGAATTCCGAGAAACATTATAAACTCATTCGTTATTCCAGTTCGTCATTGATTGCTGAACTTAGTAGTTGAACTTATCTACGAATATGTTTGTACCACCATTTGGTTTATGCACTCTTTTGTTGAGTATAAATGAAGGCAATATATGCCTTTGTGCAGATTATAGCAGTTTATCACTCATTATTTTAGTGGCTGAAGGTTCGTAGAATGATAATGTGGTCTCCTTTCGTTCAAATATACAAGAAAAAGTATCCTTGGATTCAATTGGCTGGACACCATGGTAAGTCCGTTTATTTATTATTATATTATTCAAATTGTGAATTGGAACTGCTGCTTGGTTACCTCAGTATTATTTAACCCGCCCGAGTATTGCCCACAGTCAAGTCCTATACAGTAATATACAGGAGAACCTCTTTAGTATGAAATTAAAAATCCGGATAATGTTAAATTCCGGTTAATACAAACACTATTTCAGTCCCCTTCAAAATATTTTCTATACAAATGTTGTTGGTTAATACGAATTCCGGATAAAGCGATCGCATTTTGATGGTCCCCTGGTGTTCGTACTAACGAGGTTCTTCTGTATTTGTATTTATCTGTATTTATAACTTAATTGCCCAGTATAACAGGATAGCGTAGCATACCAAATAACTTCATTATATGTTATTAATTATAGTTTGCTATACATATACATACGTACGCTCCGTTAGTAACAGTGCGGAACTATTAATTAAATACTTTCTACCTAATTTTCTTCATTAAAATCTCTTTTTATAGAACATTTTCATATAATGTAACAATGTAATACGGGCACTGTTCTTCTACAGTGAATCTCCACTAACTTATGTTGTAGGCTCCTTCCGACAGGGAGTAGAGGCTGGGACTATACTGAAGAAGCTCTGCCTTCCCGAGAGAATTGCTTTGGAGAAATTAAATGAAGATCCTAGTCTTAAGGAGTTTGTCCCTGACTACTCTGGAATTCAAACAATTAATGGCGAAGGTAAGTCTGCAAACTGATTACACTCAATAATTTCCTTAGTCTTACTTGCTTTCCGTTTCTATTAATTGAAATCCGAGTACACAATTGCAATATTAAAACTGAAACTACAATGATTATTAATCTATTTATTATTCCTGAAGATTTGGCAGTAGTAATATTTATTATGAAAGTTGCTTTTTATAATTTGCTTTTCTTGCCCACGAAACTTTCTTTACAAATCTCACTGCAATTCTAAATAGGGAAATAATTATCAATTATGAAACTATGTTAATTATTGCAACAAACAATTGTCTTGTAACATTTATTTTCTATCTTAATATACTTTGTACTATTACGCACACACCCAAGTTGTAAGTTTATATCATTTCACTATTCCAGTACACTTATTTCTATCAGATTGTGTTAAGCTAATCATATAATATTAATCATCATACTGCCTCCCATAACTAAGTGCAATTAGACAAAAATTGTCTCAATCCGTTATGCCACTTATTCGTCAATATTTAGTTGATCATTTTTATTTAAATTGAGGTGCGTAGTTCAAGTATCTAGCTATTGCTTTTTGGTTAGAGTATATTCAAATGCAAGACCTTCTCAGAGACTTTGACAACCCGTCTCTTATGGACGTAAAGATCGGATTGAGGTAAGCTAGTACTGTATTTAAGTAGTGTTGTTATTACGCCGTCACGTGCTTCCAATTAACTGGTTCCTTCCTAGGACATTTAATGAAGAAGAAATTCTACATTCTCGTCACAAATCTAAATGGCGAAAGGTCAGCCATTAGTCACTAATTTAGTTTATATTTTAGAATAACTTTATGATATCTATGCTGACGAAATCGCCTTTTTTATATTTATTAATATGTATAATGTTTGTGTAGGACTTGTACGATAAAATGTGTGCAATTGATCCGAACGCGCCTACGGCGGAAGAGCACGAGCTCACAGCAATCTCAAAGTATCGCTACATGTCCTTCAGGGAGTCTCTGACTTCTACTGTGGATCTCGGATTCAGAATAGAAGGAATTAAAGTAAGTAATGTGAGTATTCTTATTCTGACAATACTGGGATTCTAATGTCTGGAATTTCTAGTTAATCATAAATCTATTGTAATGGGAGTCGTACTTCTATTTACGTATTTCGATGTTATTTACTTAGAACACTGATGGACTTTCTAAAGATTTCAAAACATTGAAAAATAAAGATAAAATAATTGAATGTATCTCAGAATTCAACAGATTCGATCCATTAATTTTGGTGAGCATTCTCCTGTTCATATTTTATTTGATTAATATTTTTAATTAATATGCTCTCTTGTAGGACATTTATATTGCTAGATTGCAAGAGCTCCTGTCTAGATTAGAGGAGTCCCCATTTATTGAAAAGAATCAGGTACTTACATACATGCTACTGATATATTATATACTAAAATTACTAAATTCATAATGAGTCGATTTGGCGCTCATTGATAGTGTATTGATTATTCGGTGTCTGTATTTAGCTTGTTGGGACTTCGCTACTCTTCGTTCACTCTAATGACGCACAACATACGAAAGCTAACTTGTGGATGATAGACTTCGGTAAAACCACACCTATTCCTCCGAGATTCAAAATTAATCACAAAGCACAGTGGAAACAAGGAAACTATGAAGATGGTTACTTATTCGGAATCGAACAATTGTTAGAAATATTCATAAAAACTCAAGCACTTCTATTAGGAGATACAGCATTCGCTCATATCCCGAGTATCCCCTCAGATGGGCATAGAGGGAAGAAAGCATCCTTGGTATTTTCAAATTGAAGAACTCCTTTCTGAAATGCGTAAATCCCCATCTTGATTGTACATCTATGTTAATAATTGGATAGCCTAATTGTTCATTGTTATATCATTTTATTGTGTACTAGTAAAATAGGATTTTAGTTGTTAATTAATTGGCTTAACCTTTGCTTTATAGCTGGATTGAAGAATAAATCGGATTATTTTTGATATAATTTATTTTAATTGATGACGAACTTCTCAATTCTTACATTTACTATTTGTAGTGGGTGTTGTAAATAATACGAATATTAAATAAAGATATTCTAGAATTTGTTATACTGTTATATATTACTCATTATCTGCATTTATCACCACATAACCCTGGAAGAAATAATCATAATCTACATATGTTCTATGTTCTAATACGGTAATGAGTCACAAAAATTTACATTAACGCTCGTTGTTGAATTTACAATATCTTCAAATTTCCTATTCGTAGTTATACTTGTACTTAATCCTCTCTGTCGAACATATTAGAGTATGGAACGATTTCCTTTTCAGCACTACAGCTCTCCCCTTCTTGGCCAGTCGCGTCCATTCCCACATAGGCTGATATTTCCAACAGCAGCTCTATGTAATCCATCGCTAGCTCCTGAGTTATTTCCTTAGACATGTGCTTACTGTCTAGCTCCTTGGTATCCACCCCACTGCTCGTCAGTAGGTTGGTCAGTAATGCCTCTTTCAGAGCTCTTCTCAGTTTTGTGAAAGCATCTTTTTCTAAATTTCTTGAGTTCGCTTTCTCCATTTCGATAATAAAATATTTTTTGCTTCTGTTCAATTATTTCCATTGAAATACTGACTATTGCTTCTTGTAATATGGAATTCATTTACCCGCATATTTTTAGAATTCTACTTTAATATATTAGTTATTTAATTAATTAATTTAGTGGTAATTTATGCTTAATTGTTTCTGACATTCCGTAATTCCTCGATCAGGGCGCGAAGTAACAATGTATTATTATCTTCATCACGCCTCAGTCAATAACAACATATTGCAAATCATCTCATGAATCATGAGCAATACGGGATACTATATGAAGTGCAGTCTGAAAATATTAAATAAATATATTGTAATATTATTAATTAATTAAAGTTGATTATCAATATTTCAGAGAACATTTCAGGTATAAGATAGGCTCAAATCACTCTGTAGTTTGAACTAGATGGAGTTGATGAATACTATTGATATCTGCTCTGCGACTTACAGCCGTGCTGGTACAAAACAGAAAACTAAGGAGAGGAGCAAAATCGCGAAAGGTATCTCCAGGGTATTTCCATTTTACGACACAATATGTCTATTCAAAGGAGTCTTGTATGTGCTCTTTATCGTTTTTCTAGTCCGCGTTTTCATTTTTTCGACTCTTGAGTTTTTGTATAATTTCGGGAGCATAGGGAGTTACCGTTTGTTTACTTGTATCCGGGGCCCTTCTTCTGGTCACTCCTTCAACTCCCTCGCTTTCGTTTTCTCTCCTATTTTCGGTATTCTCGCAGACAGATACATCTCGAGACACAGGATAATCAGTTTCGGATTATTTACTCTGTTCATAGCTTCCATTGCTCTAATTCTCTTCTTCCTAACAACCCACCACCAGACCTCTGAGTGTAGTGGTGTTGTTATTGTATTTTCATTCATTCTACTTTTCTACGTGATTGGCTTCTCCGCTCTTCTGCCTCTCCTGCTTCCGTTTGGCGTGGACCAGATGGAGGGCGCCAGCGAGCAGAGCCTCAAGTCCTACTTCACCTGGTTCTTCGGAGCTCTCAACGCAGGTGGCTTTGTGAGCTACGGCTACTACGTAGGGTTCACCGATTTACAGGGAATCAACCTGTACAAGATTGATGTGTCGAATAATGTGAATGCCGTTGCAATCCTACTAACCGGATTATTGTCTGGAACGGTTTCCATCTTCATTAGCATAGTGATATACAAATACCTGATCGACAGCAAACGCTTGCTTGCCTACAATCCTTCTGGAGATCCGCTGGGGCTAATTTGGAATGTAACCAAACGGGCATTCCACAATTATTCACAGAAGAAGCGGCAAACTAGCATTACACGTCGTGTGCAGTATCTTGAGGGTTCTCAGAGTTTGTTGGATTTAGCAAAGGATGACTTGAGCAGTACTTTTGAGACTGTGGAGAGTGTTAAGACATTCTACAGAATAATGCCACTGCTGCTAGCGCTAATCCCATACTTTGCTGTTGTTAACATCAGCACTGGCGCGTATGTTGAGCAGAATATTTATTTGTTTGCTCAGTTCGAAAACTCCACTATAATCCCGCAGCTGATCGACCCGCTAATCATAATAATTCTAGTACTCGTGTTCGAGTTTAACCCCGTCAAGAAGCGTTTGAAGTTCTCCAGCATTTTACAGCGAGTCTACACGGGTGTACTATTCGCATTCGCGAGTTTATTCTGCGCTACAATCGTTGAGTTTGTGAGTACATATGTCGAACCCTTCAATTTATCCCATAACACAACAGTAGTTTTTCAGCCAATTGATAGGGTGAGCTTGTTGGCGTACAAGATACTGGTTCAATCTCCCCAGTTCTTGCTAATGGGAATATCTGAGTTTCTCGCAGTGATAGGAGCGTTTGAATTTATCTACGCACAGTCTCCACACGAGATGAAGTGCTTTATATACGGACTCTTCCAATGCATTCGGGGATTAGGACTTCTTACTCCGTTTATCATAAACGAGATTCTTCAATCCACAACCTGCTCCTGTCCCACCTGCACCTGTTTTACCTGCGCTGCCTACCACTACCCGTGTGGCAGTAAGCATACCAGTGTAGCCTACACGTATCTAGTTGGGTGCGCTCTATTCGGGGTCTATGTTGTGGCGCTGGGGTTCTTGTTCCGTAATTACAAGAAGCGGGAGAGACAACCGCTAGAAATTTGGTATACATAGTTTGTAAACTTTTTGAATGCTTTTTACAGATCTGTATAAATTGAGACATTGTACACCGTACCTTTGAAGTTATTTTATTTATTTATATTGTTACAATCTAGTTACAGGGATTTGAAGGATGATTTTTATTATTATTATAAATACCCGTACTTACTCGAATACAAAGTAGCCTAGGAGATTATTGTTTTTTTCGCCATATTGGGACCAAATTTTTTGAATGAATTTTCGAGAATATCGCACTTTATACAATTTATTTATGAACAAACTTTATGAACAAACAACAACGAATAATATTTTTGTGGTGTATGACTTGGAATATTTCAACTCCTCTCTTTGTAGTAGGATGTCTGGATATGACAAACTTGGCATTTTCTTCAGCGACCCGTTCACTACAGATGAGCCTGCTGCCCTGGACCAGGGACACATCAACAAAGTAGCCGCGGTGAAGCGGTTCAAGGAGTTTTTCCGCAAGTTCCATGACGAGAGCAACCAGTACACCTACAGGGACCAGCTGAAGCGACGCTACACCATCAGGGAGTACTGGGTGGGCGTGGAGATCGAGGATCTGAGCAGCTTTGACGATCAGCTGGCCGACAGCCTCACCAAGCTCCCCGCGGAATATCTCCCTCTCTTCGAAGAAGCTGCCACGGACATGGCGGACGAGCTGACCAGCCCGAGACCCCCCGAGGAGGCCAAGATGGAGCAGGTGCAAGTGGTTCTCAGCTGGCAGTCGAACCCGCTGCAGATCCGCCAGCTCAAGTCCGTGCACATGTCACGTCTGGTGCGAGTGCCCGGCATCATCGTCAGCTGCTCGAGTATAAAAGCGAAAGCTTCGAGCATAACCATCCGCTGCAGAGGTTGCAGCAACACTATTCCTAACATCGCGATGCGGCCGGGCCTGGAGGGGTACACTCTCCCGCGCACCTGTCCCTCCAACGCGGTGTCCGGGCGCGACAAGTGCCCCGTGGACCCGTTCCTGATCGTCCCTGAGAAGTGCCAGTGCGTGGACTACCAGCTGCTGAAGCTGCAGGAGAGCCCCGACGCGGTGCCCACCGGGGAGATGCCGCGACACATGCAGGCCTTCTGCGACCGGTACCTCACGGAGCGGGTGGTCCCGGGGAACAAGGTCACGCTGCTGGCCATCTTCTCCATCCGGCGCTTGGCGGGGCCTGCGACCCGCGGACAGCAGATGGGCACGGGTCTGCGGAAGCCGTATCTCCGCGTGGTGGGGGTCGTGGTGGACACGCAGGGGTCCGGACTGTCCCTGCAGGGCGCCAACTTCTCGCCGCAGGAGGAGGAGAAGTTCCGCGCGCTCTCCGCTCGAGCCGACATATACGACATGGTCTCGCGCAGCATCGCGCCCTCCATCTTCGGCAGCACGGACATCAAGCGGGCCATCGCCTGCCAGCTGTTCGCCGGCTCCCGGAAGAGACTCCCCGACGG
Source organism: Hexactinellida sp. DTS-2022 (assembly GCA_028753945.1). Lineage (NCBI taxonomy): Eukaryota > Metazoa > Porifera > Hexactinellida > Hexactinellida sp. DTS-2022. Next base: position 1,012,701 of record JAPNXP010000018.1, on the reverse strand, counting down.
ACTCACGCGTCGCGGGGACATTAATGTCCTCCTGTTAGGGGACCCGGGGACCGCCAAGAGCCAGCTGCTCAAGTTTGTGGAGAAGGTGTCCCCAATCGCGGTATACACCAGCGGGAAGGGCAGCAGCGCGGCCGGCCTCACCGCCTCCATCATCCGGGACCCCACCTCCCGCGGGTTCGTGATAGAGGGCGGGGCCATGGTGCTGGCGGACGGGGGCATCGTCTGCATCGATGAGTTCGACAAGATGCGCGAGGACGACCGGGTGGCTATTCATGAGGCCATGGAGCAGCAGACCATCTCTATTGCCAAGGCGGGCATCACCACCACGCTGAACTCCCGCTGCGCGGTGCTGGCAGCTGCCAACTCTGTGTTCGGACGGTGGGACGACACCAAGGGGGCCGCCAACATAGACTTCATGCCCACCATCCTCTCGCGGTTCGACATGATATTCATCGTGAAGGACGTGCACGATATGAAGAAGGACATGCGCATGGCTAAGCACGTGATGCAGGTGCATCTGAATGCAGTTATGACCGACGAGGCGGTGGAGGGGGAGCTCCCGCTGGAGACGCTCAAGAGGTTCGTGTCTTTCACGCGCCTCCGCTGCGGGCCTCGCCTCTCCAAGGAGGGCGGGGACAAGCTGATGAACAGGTACGTGACCCTGAGGGGGGGCACACGCGACCACGAGAGGAAGACGCAGCGGCGCTCTGCTATCCCTATAACTGTGAGACAGCTGGAAGCTATCGTACGCATATCTGAGTCGATAGCAAAGATGTCCATGTTACCTTTTGCGACCGTGACGCATGTGGACGAGGCGCTCCGTCTGTTCCAGGTGTCGACACTGGACGCAGCCACGAGCGGGACCATCTCGGGGGCGGAGGGGTTCTCCAGCGAGAGCGACCAGGAGGAGATCCGGAGGGTGGAGACGCAGCTGAAGAGTCGGTTCCCAATCGGGTCCCAGGTGTCCGAGCAGAGAATAATACAGGATTTCGTGCGTCAGAAGTACAGCGAGAGATCCATAGAGACTGTGCTGGGCGTGATGCTGCGGCGCGGAGAGCTGCAGCATAGGATGCAGAGGAAGGTTCTGTTCAGAGTCAAGTAGCGTAGATACTGGCTAGTGCCCTGTGTGTTGATTGGTATGCAAACTATCGCTTATCAGAGGTGTAGTAGGAATTATTTAGTGCAACCTAGATTATACGAACTGCGATTAACTGTTCGATTACTGTACTTTGACGGATTGAATAGTGTCATTCTACTTAGCTCTATTGCAATGAGTAAATCCACAAAATCTAAGCCAGAAGAGAGTGTGCAGAGCACCGCGTTCATCTTCCCCAACGGAGACCAGTACGACGGAGAGTTCGTGAGGCGAGCCGACAGGTCCGTGGCCAGACAGGGGACAGGTCTGTACTCCTCACACACTGGGTTCAGTCTAGAGGGCTCCTGGGTGGAGGATAAGATGGAGGGGAGGGGGAAAGCCGTTTTCAAGTCGGGGGCTGAGTACCAGGGAGAGTTTGTGGACAACAAGTTCTGCGGAGAGGGCGTGTACACGCTGCAGAATGGGACTACGATAGAGGGCAGGTTTGATAACGACAGGGTGTCCGGCCCTGTCGTGTTCACGGATAGGAATGGGTTGAGGTGGGTGGGAGACTTTAATGGAACAAAGCCCATAGAGACTCTGGAACTCGAGTTAAAATAACAACCTCAATATGACACAACATTGTTCAAATCGACAGATACACACAATCAGAAGAATCTTATATGCAACGAACACTTATCAGCGACTACAAGGTCTTACTTTCATTATACTCTATATCCTTATTCTCAGTTATATTAATTTATTAAGATTAAGTAAAACAAATAATAACAGCAAGATATTCCTTCGAAGTTAACAAAATAAAATGAAACTGAATTTCATGAAATTTTGAGTTTCATGTAAATGTATTTCATGAAATTGAATTTTATGTAAATGAATTTCCTAAAATTTGAATTTAATCTAAATGAATTTCATGTAAATGATTTCATGAAATTGAATTTAATGTAAATTAATTTCATGTAATTGAATTATGTAAATGTAATTGAATTATGTAAATGAATTTCATGAAATTGTCCGCCTAATATAATAGCAATGGCTTTGTTAGCAAATTCGCCTTTTGACAAGCCATTTCGAGCAAAATGCGACTTGCTATACGCTAGCACCACTGACTAATAGATAATATCGTTCACAGTTCCATAATATATTCCCCCTTCTACAGAGCGCCATTAGGTTAGAATGGGCATTCGTGGTTTGCGTAGCTTCATATCTCGTCACGCCAGACATCACGCGTTTATGAAGAAACTGGACTCCTATCTGTCGGGGGATTGCGTGCTAATAATAGAAGCGCCGAACATGCTGCATAAGTTCTACGAGCACCTGGGTCTCGACTCCACCTGTGGGGGGCAGTACGAGGGGTTCTATCAGGGGGTGGTGGAGTTCTTCTCGACTCTAAGGGGGGAGTACCCTCGCTTGCGGGTTATTCTGCTAACGGTAGAGGTTACAGAGGAAGCTAAGCTTGATGTTGTAAAGGAACGGAAGCTGTGTAAGCTGAAACGGTGGGTCTCTGTTATAGAGGGAGCTGAGTCCATCTCCTTAATCCCAGGCAGCGCTGACCAAGTGCTATCCGAGGCCGCTAGGTTCTGTGGGGTGGATACTCTCTGTTATGACGGAGAGGCTGATGACTTCATATCTGCTCTTGCTCTGTACTATATAGCGGAAGGCAAGGCAGCGTTTGTTCTGTCAGAGGACACAGATTTCTATCTTACAGAGGGACTAACGGGGGTACTATCAATGGAGGATATTGTGTGGAGTCCCAATACCAGGTCTAAGCCTGTTCTCAGGGAGAGCAGGTTCTTCTCTCTCCCGGCCTTTCTCCGAGAAGTGGCGTGTCAGCTCTGGATGATACCGTTCGTGGCTGTCATCCAGGGGAACGACATTACCCCCCAGAGACTCAAGACCGCTCTCGAGCCAGTTAAGACGCAGTTCTCCAGCCAAGGGAGAGGCCACTTCTTCAACAAACTCATATTCTATTTAGCTCATCACACGGGCAACGAGATGGCGACAGTAGCTTTAATTAAATCCAAGCTCACTATTGAAATGCAGGGTCTATTCGACAGTACTTATGCGTTTAACAAGAACAGGTATCTCGCCCCCGTACGGAATATAGACCCTCGGGACATTCCGACTCCCCAGCTGTTGAGAATAAAGGCGTATTATCCAGGGGTCGCTAGCCTGTCGCTTCTAAGGATCGGAGTATTCTGGTCCAACAGAATGAGTCTCTACAACAATCCATCCTCAAATTCCGAGGACTACAGTCAGCCCGCTGCCGCCCTCGCTTCCCTCGCGCTTAGGGCCTATTGGCATGCTGTTATTCTGTTGCCCACAGACGGACAGGCTCCAGTCAATCAAGTGACAGAGATTATACGCAAGAAATCCGGTAAATTGAATGACAGAGACGCGAGTACTCTGTGTAATGTTATTGTAGAAGACAAGTTTCCAGTTCTGTTTAAGTGCGGTTATTCCCCGCTTCCCAATCTCTTGCAGGTACAAGAAATGCCGCGAGGTGACAAGATTAACATATTTCGTAGTATAATGCATATTTCCGGTTGCCAAGTTATATTCTCCGAGACTGAATTTATTAACTACGAAGTATCAGTCATTCTATCTACTCTATACTACTGGTTCCATCAGATATCATTTCGAGAACTCAGCACCCCTAGCCTATCCACGCCCCTGTCCCCTATAAGCAGACAGACCCTCCTTAGGACTCTCCTCGCCAGCTCTCTAGCTGTGTACTACAAGGACAGAGCACTGCTGCCTCCTGTTAAAGCTCCCGATATAAAGAGGGCAACCAGACACGAGCATTTCCACTCGTGCGCTGAATGGTGTAAAATACAGAAGGATACAAATAATGTTTTAATTGTTTTGGATCTTCCTGTTGTATCAGCGAGGTTTTCTTATGACGGGTATCTCCTTCTATCTATGGTTACCGATTATGGCCATTGTAATGCAGTTGAAATGGCGGTTAGATCATTCTTGAAGGAAGAGTTTCATATTATTTATCAGTCGTTGCTGGCTCCTTGCTTTGAGATTAAATGACAAACAAAAGTGAGTTTATTTACTAACTAATCCAGATTTAATCTGTCTATATTTGTATATCTAGTGAATTTCCCTATAATGTTGACTAGTAGTATTGTTATTTTGGTTTGTTTATGTTTACATATTATCTGAAATTTGGTTAGCTATATATATACCGACCTATTTACCCTAAAATACGGATATTAATTGTTAGTTAATTATTTAATATGAATTCATAATACAGTCGACCCGATTAATAGAGCCACCGGTTAATAGATTTCACCACTTAATCGGATCAAAATTTCCCCGGATTTATAGGACAGAATTACATTTTGGCTTAAATATTTTTGGTTAATAGATTTCTCCGCTTAATCAGGTCAAACCAACCAGGTCCCGAGGTGACTCTGTTAAGCAGAGTCGATTCTAATTGTAAAAATAGCACAGCACAAGTCAGTGGAAAGTAAAATATACTTTTCACAGCAATAATTAATTAACATAAAGAACTAGCAATTAACTAAAACACAGTTTCAGTTTTTATGGTGGTCTGGTACAATAGACGCTGAGTTTGTATGGAGGGTCTTGTCTTTTTCGTCTTCAAAGAAGAATTTATGATAACTCATAACTGTATCTTTTGTGGGCAGTTCTCCACTGTATGTGCTTAATGGAGAGCATTTCTTACCACTAACAGGGATCTGCAAACAAGTACGAGTATAATATAGTGTTGTATCAATTTCATCTAATTTAATTTCAGTAAAATTTTTTAATACATCTTTGAAATTCGACTGTTACCTAGCTCTCTAATGTTAAATATGCCATTATAATGTCTGATGCTAAGCTGAAGTCGCTCCGGTCTGACCTCTCTGCTCTGCAGGAACTCCTGCCCAAGCTGAGTCACACCGCCAGGGGGACGGCTCCCAATATATACCAATGTCCCTCCAGGCTATGCCCCTCTAAACTGGCCCGAGACCTGTCGCCTGACGCTGACAGTGACTACGTAGGGTTATTGGAGCTCACTATCGACCGACTGCAGTACCTGATCCAGTGCAGTGTCTGCATTCTAGGCTGTCAGTCCCCGCCCCTCTCTCTCCTCTCTGCCACCAAGAAGCTGTCTCAGCTGCTCACGACGGCAGCCCCCCCGGACAACCCGCCCCCTTACCCGCTCCCCGACAGCTCGCCTCGCCAGGGTCGCTCCATTGGCTCCCAGACATTCGAGACTGCGTTCACTGACTGTGTGAGCTGTCTGGAGCTGCAGCACGTGCTTGTGCACGTGGCGTGTCTCTTCGCAGAGGGGCTGCAGCCGCTGGGCGGGGAGAGCAGGGTCGAGCGGAGCGTCCTCTGCTCTCTGGACCTGGACTCCCCCGAGCTGTTGCCCCCACACAAGTGGGCGGGACCCATGGAGGAGGACGTGGTGGCGTTCTCCAGCCACCTGCTGTCGCTGCAGAAGAGAGCCAGTGAGCAGGAGAGGAACGTGAGAGAGCTGAGCAGTCGTCTCTCTGCCAAGTCCTCCGAAGCGAGAGAGCTGCAGACCCAGCTGTTGGCTGCCAGGGGGGAGGCAGCGCGGTCAGCTGATCGCGTGGGAGAGGAGCTGGAGCGGGAGCGCGAGGAGAGAGCCAGGGAGAGACACGCCCTCTCAGTCGAGCGGGAGCACGAGAGGACCAGAGGGGACCAGCTGCAGCATGACCTGAGCACCCTGCGTCAGGACCTCTCAGCTGGCTCTGCCACCCTGGTGGCGGCCGAGGGGAGAGCGAGAGAGACGGAGGCGGAGCTAAATCGGGTAACGAGAAAGGGTAGTGCCAGCTCAGAGCGGGCTCTGGGGCTGGAGCGGGGCCTGCGGGAGAGCGAGCAGCAGCGCGAGAGCGCGAGAGAGAGTCTGGAGGCCAGGGGCGTAGCCGTGCGGAAGCTGGAGGTGCAGGTGAGCTCTCTGCGACAACACGAAGCTAGGCTGCAAGCAAAGTGCGAGTCTCTGCTGGAGCAGGTGCTGGGGATGGAGGAGGAGCTAACCCGCTCCCAGGAGCAGTTGTCAGAAACCGCGAGGGAGCGAGAGCAGCTGGACAGCGAGCTGGCTAGCAAGCTTTCTCAGATAAGCGAGCTGAGACTGGAGCTAGCAGAGCAGATAAGCTCTGTTCTCAGCTTGCAGGAGAGTGCGGGCTCCCACACAGAGCTGACAGAGAGGCTCGGAGACCGGCTCAGCAGCGCCAGTGCTAAGCTGGAGGCGGCAGAGGAGCGCTGCAGACTCCTAACTCGCTTCTCGGAGCCGACTGGCGGCTGTGACAGCTGTGACACGCAGGACCTGATATCTGCCAACAGCATCAGGATACTCCTGATAGAGGAGCAGAACTCTGAGCTGAGACAGCGCAGCCTCGCCTCCGCGCTCAGCAGCGACAGCAGAAGCGAGCTGGTCTCTCCCACGCCCCTCTGGCACATGCGGGACCTGTGCGCCCTCCGCGAGAGGTACTCGCAGCTGGCTCTCTCTCGGCAGGGCTCTCTCTCAGCCGGAGACCTCGCAGAGGAGAAGTCCCGTCCCAAGTCCCGGGGCAGGTGTGGCCAGCTGCTGACGGCTCTCTCGCGCGCCCGCTCCGGTGAGGACACGCGGGGTGTTACTCAGAGCGTGACTCACGTGTGGACTGAGAAGCTAGGGGGAACCGAGAGTGATATTATTCAAGAGCTGAGACAGGTACACACGTGTGCTGTATGCGATAAGATGTTCCAAGATGAGTCCAGCCTCATATCTCACACCAGCCACTGCCATTAATATATTCAGATTACTCACTTACCTGTGTCTGTGCCAGTGCAATATAATGGTATCAGTTTGAGATACAGCCTATTGGTTAGAGCGCATTTCCATATGTTGTATCTAGTACGTATTCTCACTGCTTTGTATTTGGTTAATTCTATACAAATATGTGATTCTGCTGATCTGGTTGTTTCTTGCTGAGTTAGTTTAACTATGGACTGGCTGCACTTCCTCCAACACAACTACACCCCTCTCCAGTTCAACTCGGTCCTCACCTCCAACACGGACCGCTTCTCTCTCATTCACCTCAACTTCGGAGAGGTATATTTCGAGGATTTCGCGGTTATTTACTACCCCGAGGCGCGCACCGAGGAGGAGATGCTTAAGCACAAGCAGCTGGGCCGCCTCAAGCTCTGCTCGGAGACGGTCCTGTTTGTCCCACAGGACTCGCTCTCTCCGCTCATCAAGATCCCCTACCGGTTCTGCGACACGCTCTCCCAGTGGAACGGACGCGCTCTTAGGGGCAGCGCGCAGCCCTGCGTGTACGTGCGCGCCTCGGAGAAGCTGCTGCTGCTGGAGGGGAACAACATAGGCCCGTACGAGCTGGTAAAGAAACAGGAGGGGTACCTCTTCCAGCTGCTCTACCAGGACATAACAGCTGTGCTGCCAAAGATACACAGACTCTACTCAATATGGCACTATCCACAAGGTACTCCCTCTCGGGTATAAATAGCTATTCTTATCTGCTCTGTTAGAAAAGAGGATACAAGAGACGCTGAGACTGACTCACGAGCAGTTTGACCACATTCGTTTCCAGAGCATGTGGCTCTCGGACCTCTTCGAGAAGATTGTCTACGAGAAGGCGGGGCTGCACGTGAGTCCCATGCTGGAGAACCCGGGCCGGGTGGCTCTCACCAACAGCTGTCTCTACTTCCAACCTCTCAACAACATATACGCGGAGCCTGTCATGTGCGTCAAGCTGTCCGAGCTGAGACTCGTGGTGAAGCGTAGGTACCTCCTCACGCACGTGGGAATAGAGCTATTCACGAAGAAAGGTGCCTATATACTACAGTTGATATTGGGCTCTGTTGACACTTGTTATCTGTAGACACGAGTCTGTTTATGGCGCTGGAAACTAACCTATCCCGGGACCACCTCTACAAACTCATTCTAGAGCAAGCGGACACACAGCTGGAGGCCCTACCCACCCTCTCAGATATGACGAACAAGTGGCACTGTAAGGAGCTGTCCAACTTTGAGTATCTCATGTTCCTCAACTTCATGGCGGACCGGAGCTTCAATGACATCACGCAGTACCCGGTGCTCCCTTGGGTGATCACCAACTACAGCGGAAAACAGCTGGACCTGAAAGACCCCTCTGTCTACAGAGATCTATCAAAGCCAATCGGAGCCTTGAATCACGAGAAGCTATCCATGGTTAAGCAGCGCTACAAAGAGATGCCCTCTCCCAAGTACCTCTACGGGACCCACTACAGCGCTCCGGCCTACGTCCTACACTTCCTGGTGCGAATAGCCCCGGAGTACCTCCTCTGTCTGCAGGTAGCTATACTGCTTGGTACACAATACATACAGTACTGACTTATACTCAATTCCTTAGGGCGGCAGGTTCGATTACGCTAACAGGATGTTCCACAGCATTGCCGAGACGTGGCAGCACGCCCTGACTGGCCCCTCAGACGTGAGGGAGCTCATCCCCGAGTTCTACGTGCCCCCCGGGGAGTTCCTGCTTAACGAGGCTCAGCTGGAGCTGGGCGTTAGGGACTCGGGGACTAAGGTCAGCGACGTGCAGCTGCCGCCCTGGGCCAGGGACGCGCGGGAGTTCACGGCTCGGCTGCGCGAGGCGCTGGAGAGCGAGCACGTGGCCGGACGGCTGCACCAGTGGATAGACCTCGTGTTCGGGTGCAAGCAGCGGGGCGAGGAGGCCGTGAGGGCTGACAATCTCTTCCATTACATCACTTACGAGGGGGCAGTTGATGTCGATCCGGTCAGCGACCCCATCAAGCAGAACTCGCTAAAAATTCAGATTATGGAGTTCGGACAAACCCCCACTCAGCTGTTCATTGAGCCTCACGTATGCAAGCTATCTACTAACTCATACTTTCAGGCACCCAAGGCATCTCCTTCTAAGAACAACTCTGCCCTGCCCTCTCCTCCCCCGCCCCCCCTGCCCCCCTCCGACTGGGAGGGGCTCTCTCAACTCACATTCGAGATTTCATACAAACTGCACAAGGAGAGCATGACCGCGCTATGCACTCTCCCCAAGCAGAACTCAATCGTGTCTGTCTCCAAAGACACCCTGCGTCTGTTCTCGCTCACGAGCCAGCAGCAGACCCGCAGCGCGGCGCTCTCGAGCATGGCGCTCTCCTCCTGTCTGGTCATGCCCAACGAGGACACGGTGCTGGTCGGCTGCTGGGACAACAACCTGTACTTCTACTCGGTGGAGTACGCTAACGTAGTGCACAGCATGCGGGCACACGACAGCTCGGTCACCTGTCTCTCCTGGAGCAGCAACATCCTCGCCACTGGCTCCTGGGACACCTCTGTAAAGGTACCTACTGTATACACTATGCGTGCTAGCTTAATGTTGTTGTATCGCAGGTGTGGCATTACACGCCCAGCAAGGGGGCGGGGCCGATCTGCCCCCCTCAGATGCTCGGGGACCTGGACCACGACTGCGAGCTGACCAGCGTGCACGTAGACGCCGCGGGGACCCTGGTTGTGTCCGGGTGTGCGGATGGGAGCATCAGTCTGTGGGAGCTGCAGTCCATGGAGAAGATAGCCGAGAAGAAAGTGTCTGACAGGTCTGTCTGCTCCTGTCTGTTCAGTCCCGACAGCAAGGCCCTCGCTGTCTGCTCCGAGGACGGGATGGTGCACGTGTACTCGGTTACGGAAGGTCTCCCGGTGTTGGCCACCCGGACCCCAGGGGAGCACTGCACCTCCATGTGGTGGAACGGAGAGTTCATTTTGTGTGGCGGGGCCAGTGGCACGCTCTCTCTCCTCTCTCTCAGCGCCACGCACACACTCACGAAGAGAGACGCACACCAGTCAGCGATCACTGCTATATCTGTTAACCTAGATATGCAGGTCGTGGTTACTGCATCTGCTGATAGGAATGTAACCGTTTGGAAGTTTTAATTCTTGGGATAAGATCCTTGTTGATCAGAGCAGATTTAGCTGCGAGAAACGCCGGCCTCATATCTCCTTGATATGCTGTATATATATTGTTACGTTTCATGCTTGTATGAAATCTATATTATTTATATACGAGCAATGTGTTATTCTTGTTTGTTTACTTTATCTTTACAAATACCTTTAATTTTCCCGTAGCTTTAGTTGGATAGAGTGATGGCAACAGCAACAATCGCATTGAAAGATTTCGAGGTGAGAACATTATTGTAATATCCTTGTTACGTCACCGATAATCCTAGCTTTGTAGGTAGTGGAGTTTTGATTTTATTGTAGGTAATAGTCCACAGTAAAGTAGTGCAAACAGGCTGGTCCTTCCTGAAAAAGCTGCTGTTCTTCTTTCCCGGGGATTGTCAGGACACTGAGGTTGCCATGAAAGCTTCCGAGTCCCACGAGTTCTCCACCTGGTCTTATGAGAACACACTCAGTGTATTAGCCAACAGATTTCCGGATCGTGTCATATGTCTCTGCAAGCCTTCCCGTTTGCACTTGAGCACCTATGCTTGCTACGACGCTCTGGTTGACAGGACGAATGACCACGGGGATCCGGCTTATTCTTCTCTCCCCAAAAGCCTTGCTTCTCTATCCGTCTGTTTCGACAGACTATGCAAGGAACAACAAATCCCAGGGGGCATTGAAGAGATATCTGTTGTTGGGTTCAGTAAGGGCTGTATCGTGTTAAACCAAATGATATACGAGATTAGCACAGCTCCTCAAGACGAGAGAATAGCTCTCTTCCTATCCAGACTCAGGGAGTTCTACTGGCTAGACGGCGGACACAATGGGACAGCAGAAATATGGATCAGCGATAGGAAACTGCTTGAATCGTTTGCACAGCTTAAATCGAGTGTCTATGTGGGTGTAACTCCCTACCAGATGAAGTCTGCAACCAAACCATGGGCTGTCAAGCAGAAACTGAGATTCGTTGAGGGACTGAGGAAGGCTGGTGTGATGGAAATCGAAGATATTGAACATTTCTTTGATGAGCCACCTTCCCTAATAAACCACTTTAGAATTCTAAATCATTTCTAACTTCCTAATTTTTTTCATATTTATCCATCCAATTACTACTAGATAAATAAATACACTACGGATTTTGTATCAATTCAGTTTAGTATATGAACACGAAACAGCTAGATTTTATCAGCTGTGTTTAGGGAGACTTCGATGATAAGGAATACGTGGAGAGGTTGGCCAGAGTGGATATTAACGTTAACCTCGGACCTCTAAAAAAACCTGAAGAATTTAGCCCTGATGTGAGTTTGTCCTTGTTTGGTATTGAATAATGGCTGATGACGTATTCATACAGGCCCTGTTGAAATCATTCCAAGAGAACATCGACGTATTGAATCAGCTGAAAAATAAAAATCAGAAGAAAGTGGATAAGGTAGAGAAGCAGTGTTACATCATTGCTAAGGAGCATGAAGATAACCTGAAACAACAGAGAGTCGAATTCCAGGTCTTCTATGGCTAACTGATATATACGTATATATATTTAATATTTTTAATTTGTAATCATTGTATACTCGTGTTCTAGGATACTTTTCGCACTCACGAACACCTCGAGTTAAAGGTTCGAACCATGGCTGCCAAGGTTGTTCACCTGGGAGATCAGCTGGAAACCGCGAATAGGAAAAAGTACAGAACAGAAGAAGCTCTGCAGCTGATCAAGTATTTCAACATTTTCCAAAGGAATGAGGAGAATGAAACCAAACTTTTCGCAGTATCGAACAGTGCGCAGGCAATTATACTCTTCTTTGTTATCGGCGCGGCTCCGTTTAATCTCTTATAATTATTAGGTGTTCGAGGCAGCGAAAGTGGTGCACATTCTGAGTTCATTCGCTACTGATCTTCCTGATAAGTAAACGCTGTTTTAATTAATCCATTTATTCATTATTTCAATCGATTGATACTCTATATCCCACTCACTAGGTACGCTGAAGTGAGGTGTAGGATCGAAGGTAAACCCTCTCAGTTAATCCTAGTATTGAGTTCTATAATAGCTCTACTTTGTAGCGAAATCGCGAGAGACTGAGAGACGCCTATTGCAGGAGTTTTCTCGCGCTCACGGACAGAATAACACTGCGCGCATGCGTGAGTGTGGACAGAGCCTCGCTCCATTCCAGAAGGTATTCAGTTACTATGTAATCTGTTATCTTTATATTCATAATTAGTCTATTCTAATTACCTACTTTCTATTGACTATGTGCTTGATGTTGCTTCTTAACTGGATGGCAGGCTTCAAGTCGTATGGCTGTGTGTATTGTACAGCTTATAACACTAGACTAAGTATAAGAATCTCTCCTAGGCAATATTATGCGTTTAATAAGTATAAGAATCTCTCCTAGGCAATATTATGCGTTTAATAACTAAGATAAATTCCTGTCTTTGCATTGAATAGAATGATCAATTGAGTGGATACTATTATAAAGTGATCATCGTACTATTGCTATGCCACTCTTGAACGAAATATGCGTGTTTTTCCGGCTGTCTGCTCCCATATACATCACAGCCCTGTGTACAGAGACAATTGGGATAATACCGTTAATATTCGCAGGGCAGGTAGCGGATCAGAGCACATCTCTAGCCGCAGTAGCTCTGTCTCAGGCCTTCATTAACATAACCGGATATTACCCTCTCATAACCCTCACCTCAGCTGTGGACAGGCTGTTCAGCAGGAGTAACGTTATTGGCAGAAACAAGTACACTGGTCTGTTGCTGCAGCGCAGTTTCCTTGTTAACACATTCTTCATGTTCCCCATTGCGTTTGTATGGCTGAACACGGAGAACATCCTCGTCCTGTTGAGACAGCCGACAGAGGTAGCAGCAATCGCGGGACAGTACGTGCTGGTGTACACTGCCATCCTGCCTGCCCTCTGCATGTCAACAGCTGTTGTTAAGACGCTACAGCTGCAGGAAGTGATGCTGCCTTCTCTCTTCATATTCCTGTTCGCTAACCTGCTAGAAATCGCTGTTATATACCCACTCGCTTATTTCACTAACATTGGTGTGATTGCATTCGCATTGGGACCGGTTGTGGCTTTCTACTTTATTGCTACTGCACACTGTATCTACCTACGCAGTGCTAAAAAGCTATGGAAGCGGATCTGGTGCGGGCTAACGCTAGAAGCTTGGCAGCGCTGGTTTGAGTACACTTGCTATGGAATGCCGTTGTTACTGGTGAATCAGTTGGAGATAGTTAGTATACATTCTGGAGCCTTCATCCTAGGAGTGATATCGTATCAACCTGTGGTAGACATTGGTATTCACGTAGTTGCTATTTCTATCAATTCTGTCATTACGATCAGCTGCATGTCTCTTTCACTGGCGACTTCCATTCGTATCTCCAAGCTGGGAATTTATCACCAGAGGAACACTATAAATAAGATAATTTGCGGCAGTTTGTGTGTGACTGTTCTCCTAACTCTCTCTCAATCAGTGCTGCTGGCAGGTGGCAACCAGATTTGGGGAAAGGTATTCTCATCTGACGACAGAGTATCATCGGGTCTGTCAAACATACTGTTTCTGCTGGCAGCTTATCATCCCTTTGAGGGGCTGTTAATACTATTCCAGGCGGTCTTAAATGGGTTAAGGAAACAGCAAATAAATGGTCTATTCACCCTATTGTTTTTCTGTGTCAGTTTTCCATTGGCTATTCTTCTTGCCTACTTTTTGACGGACAAACCATTCGGGTATTGGACCGGAATAGTTTCAGGATATATGACTCGAACAGTCCTGTGTGTGGTTATAACGTTTATTTTGTTTAAATTTGCGTGCTCTGCCCCCCAATCCGATAATGAGTTGACGTCGCTAGTTGATGGGAACAGGATTCCTCACCACACAGAGATGCCCTGCTACTTGTCTACAATAAACGGGATGAATCACCTAAAATGGAGAAGTCTAATAGTGAAACTAGCGTTGCTCATTCTACTGATGCTGCCGTTAATTCCGTTACTGGGGTGTCGGTATGGAATGCACAGGAAGGAATTCTACAACGCCACCTATATTCAATCTCCCGTCGAACTGTTCTGTTTGAAGTTTTCACCATTCAACTACAATCAATCCGCAATCAATCGAACCTACTAGTTAATTACAAATGTACTACGTGTAATTATCAGTTTTGTTGAATTATAGTTAATATTGAAATGAAAGATCGATTTTCTCCAGTGTAGGGTCACTGCTTAATACGTAAGTTGGCCAAGATATTTGTCTGTAGATATGCATTATTTATCAAGTGGGAGGATACTTTGTTTATATTACTTGTACAGAAATGTAGAACGTACAAATCATTGAGCACTTCAAGTACATTAGCTGTAATTGGATTGACTAAATTAATTAATTAATTATTGTTTCCTAAGACCATATTTGCTAAATTTTAGCTTTCCCAAAGCATCTCTGGAACTTAAGGTTCATACCTCTATAATTAACTCATCAATACGTAATACTGATTGTAAGTTAAATTATGTTGATTTAAAATATTTGTCAAATAGTATTTCATAGCACTGTAAGATCTTACTAGGTACATAACATTTCCAATTACATGCGGGTGCCTCTGTTCTCTCTATCAGACGTAGGATATAGTATTACCATTCTTAAATTAAAGTAGGTATTATGAACAGCACCCCGACTTAGTCTTGGCTTGCTTAAGCTCAACGTTTGACTCTACAACGATTCCTCCGTTCGGCTCCTCTTGTTCTAACGCGTTTCGCGCGATAGCTTCGAAAGCTTGTTCCACATTTATTCCTTCTTTCGCGCTGGTCTCGAAGTAGGGTGTGTTGTTTTTAGAGTCACACCACGCTTGCGCCCGTCTGGCTGTCACGCCTCGGTTTTCCAGGTCTACTTTGTTTCCCAGCACCGCGAATGGGAGCTTTTCTGGGTACCTGGGGCTGGCCTGAATCAAAAAGTCATCTCTCCAAGATTCGAGATTCTTAAATGAGCTTGGTAGTGTGACGTCATACACGAGTATGCAGCAATCGGCTCCGCGATAGAAAGCCACGCCCAGCGACTGGAAGCGCTCCTGTCCAGCCGTGTCCCAGATCTGAAGGGTCACTATGCGGTTATCTATAACCACTTCTTTGTTTAGGAAGTCGGCTCCTATCGTGGCTTTATACTTTGTTGTAAACTTCTTCTTCACGTACTGGTTCATAAGCGAGGTCTTTCCCACCCCGGAATCTCCCAAGATTATAACTTTCAACAATACATTTCTTCTGGAGGACATATTAAATGCAAATGCTAGCAAATTATGAATACAGTTAGACAATTGTGTTTATATACTTTGTTCTTGATTTGTCCACAAATATATATGTTATTGCTTCAAGTTACATTAAGTAATACACAAGTAGACAGTGCTTCTTAATTTATGTGTTTATCTCATAATTTTATTTTCATATGCATATATTATTCTTAATTATATTGATTTTATTTCCTACGTAACATACATTTCTCCTTTTAGAGTTATGAAACTTGCATAACAGACTTTATAAATGAAGCTACGAAGGTAGGTCTGCTATCAGTGAAATACTTTTAAGTATAATTAATATATTTCAAACTAGCATTATACCTTGTAAATAATGTTAATTTGAGCTTATAATCTCGGGAATTATTAGCCTATTGTCCTGAAATAGACACGTATATACACACACCGGGCATACATTATTGAAATTTATAAAATATTAAATGGAAATAACTACAAATAGAGATTATCGCTTGTCCTCAATGCTAATCTTTTTATTACTCATTTTATTAGCTGAACAACTAATATGCAGAATTTATACATAGTTATAGATACTGAGTTGATAAGGCTGGTATTATGTTACAGCATCCCGCAAGCTTTTACATAGTTACTACTGCATTAATGAACTATGTGTAGAAGGGAGTTTTGTTCTTTTAACAAGTTGACCCAAAATTAATATATAATATTTGCATTGCAGTTTTATTTGCGTTTAATAATAATCAGTAGAAATATGTCAATTACTAGTTAGTAATACCTTCGATTGACACTCATTATTTGCTCATTAGATTGATCCCAAAACTAAGATAACCATCTTCAACCAGGTCACACAGCTGTGTCATAAGGTTGGTTCAACTTTAAACACTCAAATTCTACTTACTAACTGTATATGGCGACAGGCAACATTGTTGAATACCGGGATAGCATCCGGCGCCTTACCTGTGCTTGATATATTTAGTGCTATATGCATGGCCCGAGCTATTTACTGCTATGTAGACAGTTTGTCTTAAATCTCAAATATACTTCCTTACCTGTGTCAATATATAGTAGAATATTGTGTTTTGTTCTGTTCTGTAGTGGTCGGTAATATTATTTGATATTCAATGTAGAATGTATGTATTGATAGTGGTGGAATTGCCTCTTTTAGATAGGAATAATTTAATGATGGTGTAATTGTGAAAATGAGATGTTATTAAAATCAATTCTAGATTGAGAATACATAAAATGGTAAAAATGCATTATGAAAAGATTTGCAATGTTCTACGCTATATATTGAGACAGGTAGCCTCGAATTTAGTACAAAGTTGCAGATAAGAATATGTAGCATTCAAAACTATTGGCCAGTTGTGTTATGCATTTATTTTGAATGATTATCCGACTTCAACCCAATACTCAGTTAATAATGTTTATACTCTTTCAAACTATAGAGTTATATCGTAGCTTAAATACATGTCTACCTCCCCAAAGCACGAGTCTCCAGATGCACCTAACTTGACAAAACATAATTTTTTCAACTTCAAAGCTTCAGCCATAAAACCGACTGGCACTCTATACTCTGGCGCTAACTCGACTAATAGCAAAGCGATTAACAACGAAAGTCAGGCATTCTCCTTCCTGAAACTTGATGCCACGAGTGCTTCTGAGACATTTCCGATCCTAGGCGATCAGTCCGCGACTGACCCGGCAGCTAATACGAAAGAGGTTCCCAGTATGCCTCTGGCAGACACTAAGGTCCCGCTGCTAAACACTACCGAAGAACCTCAAACGCAGACCGAGCCTAAGCTCTACGTGTTCGGCCAGAAGATCGAGAGTAGAGTTGTCATTCACGAGTCGGATGCTAGTCAGCCCTCAAGTCAGGACGCCAAGGCCACCCTCCAGGAGGGGCTCATACCCAGCGAGAGCAACAAGCCTCTCATCAGCTCCCTGCCCGTGCAGAAGGTGTTCAATGGGGAGGAGGGGGAGAAGGTGCTCGTGGAGATGTCCTGCAAGCTGTACGTGTTCGACTCCAGCAATAAGACCTGGCACAACAAGGGCAGGAACATGCTGCATCTGAATCAGGACATTGAGGAGGACCACAAGTCTCGGATAATATGCCGCGCCTACGGCAACCAACTAGTGCTGCTGAATAGTCCCGTCTGGTCTGAGATGCTCTGCGAGCTCTCCAACCCCAACTCAGTTAAGCTGTCGGCTAATCTCCGGGAGGAGGGCATTCGCGTTGTGCTGGTCCAGGGCGAGAAGAGGGACGTGGGAAACTTCTACTCGTCTCTGAAAACTCGAATCTTCAACTGTACTGTCCACAAGGAGCTCGCTGCTACCTCCAGATCTCCGGAGCCAGCTGTTGACGAGCCCAGCTCAGTCGATGCGTCCGACCTGCCTTCCCACAGCCCCGCGCCTCGAGAGGGCAGCGAGCCCTGTCCACAGGTAAAGCGGCCTCTCTCACACAGGAGACCGAGCGAGGAACTTTTGTCCGAAAAGAAGGAACCGCCCCTGACAGAGAGCCAGGAGGCTGTGGAAGAGATAGCTTGTAAAAAAAGTAGAATTAGCGATTCTGTCAGTCAATGATAAGCTACAGGGTTACTCTCCACGGCTAGGGCTAGATATTCATTTCTAATTTAATCAGAATATGAGTAATCCAGCCATCTACGCTAAGCTTTCATTGATTGTATTCTAATTTATGATTCTTTCAAACACATTCCAATCAGTACAACAAATGTTTGTTAAATTGGTAGCAGAATCAGCTAGCTGTACTCATTGTGTACTAGCCGTAGCATTTTAGAAATGTTTACTTTTTGAGATTTATTTAATATTTATTAATTAAGCGTAAGACAGTTGGATAGAGAATCTCGAATTAGGCTTTATTATAAATAGTAATTTGACTGTTTTGTAACCCAAGTTGTTTATTTTAGACTCAAAAAATAATTATCGAAACATTCGATAATCCAGAACAAGTAACAGCTGCATTTGTCGCTGCAGTATTTGATAAAATAATTAAGGTAAGTGAGAGAGCCAATACCAAATTATGTTACCAAACTATGTTATTACACATATTTCATATTTAGACACACGTAAGAGAAAAGCTGAAAGACATCAACAAGGATACAGATATTGATGAGTACCTGTCCAAACTGTCTGACCTCTATGACAAGTAAGTAGTATTATACTATACAGTCAGGTTATTTTAATATGAACATTCAAGGGACCAAAAATGTGTTCATAATAGAGAGACTTCATAATAAGCGAACTCAACTTATTACAAACAAACTGTTAAATTAGGACCATAGGGCTTGTTCATAGTAAAAGTTTTTCATATTAAGCTGACAAAAAATTGTTCACCTTAAGTAGACCTGACTGTATTATGATAAGCTAATACTATACTTCTCTTGTCTGTATTATAACTATTTATTAGGGCAACACGGTTGGGACTCAAGCTCGTTGAGTACGAAATGATTCAAGATTATCCAACTGCGACTAAACAGATCAAATCTCTCTTCCATGACTACCTACACAAATATGCCGAGTATGTTTATTAACTATGCTAGTCTGTTGATTTTACACACGCACTAATGCTTGTACTCAGAGAGGAGATTCAAAACTTCAGGACTAAGGGCAAGACTGAGTTGGAGGAGTATTACAAGGCTCTCTTCGACTCCACCGGCATGCAGAAGAAGGCTAACACCACGCCCAGCGGCGGGTACCGGCCCAGAAGGGAGACCGTCAGGAATGTGACTGTAGACGTTCTGTTCGTCTCTCAGGACTTCATAACTAACATTCTGACTGCAACAAAGGAATGTATCAATCGGTGCAAAGTTGTACGTGTGTATTATCTATCGATTGCTATAGCATTTGTATTTATAAAGTTCTTGTTATAGCTTTGTAATCCGACTGAGCTCTCTCCCACCGTGAAGTCGATATACGAGATTATGATGGAGCTAATCTGCAAGGACCATTTGGACTATGCAGTCAATCTATCTCTAACAGGCACGTTGTTGAATAGTAATTTAATTGATTTAATTTAATTTTAATGGATTTATTGGGAAACCGGAACATCTGAATACGAAATATACTCTACACTCATCGCTTTCTGTTAATATTTCATTTCTTGGTCATGAGTCGTACAAAACAGGCGCCTTCCAGGAAGTCCTCTTCCCAGTTCCCTATCCAGGGTGTCTACCAGTTGGGGCCAGCTGACCCCGAGCTAGAGCTGCCCCCCAGACACGGGATCCACATGTGCACCTCCGCCCCGCCCCACCTGCTCTGCGTAGCCGCGAATAAGCTCCTCGTCATAGACCCCGTAGCCCGAGAGCTGTACGCCGAGTACGAGACAGCTGGCGACACGTTCCTCTGCGTTACGGAGTGCAGCGGGCTGGTCCTGCTCGGGAGCTCCCTGGGCCAGCTGTACCCCGTGAGCCTAGCGGACTTCCAGTGCGGTCCCCCCATGCCCGTGCACGAGGGGCCCGTGGCGCAGCTGCTGGCGCACCCAGCGGAGAACAGCTGGGTGGCCAGCATCGCGGGGGACGGATACCTCAGGCTGAGCGACATGCGGACCGACAGGGGGCGGTTCAAACGCGTGCAGGACAGATTCCTGCTCCAGCTGAAGATATCCGGCGAGCTGAGAGCCATAGCGTTCTCCCCGCGGGGGGACTGGCTGCTGACGGGCTACGAACACGGGGTGAGGGCCTGGGAGGTCGACAGGAGCAATCTCTCTAAGGAGAAGCGGTCCCGCAAGACAGGGCCCCCCTTCTCAGTGCAGCTAGCCGGCAGCAAGTTCCACCACAGTACCATAGAGCGACTGGTGTTCGTGAGAGATGACGTAGTGGCCTCTAAGGAGGAGACGGAGAGCTACGTGCTGCTTTGGAAGTTCGACATCGACGCCGAAGTGTGGCGGCTGAGCAGCGAGATGATAGAACTCGAACCGACAGTTCTGTTCAGGGTGGCTTGTGACTTCTCCGCTTTCGACTTTATGCCCAGCTCCTGCTCTCTCGTCACTGCCATGAAGGGGGGCGTTATACGGATCCTCCCCTTAGTCTTCGAGGAACAAATGGAGCGCAACAGTGACGTCACGGTAGCAGTGAGACTCGGAGGAACGCATAATCTCTCTGGGCCAGACCAGCCCATCACTGGACTCTGCTGTGTCAATAATAGGATTATAGTGGGACTGGCTAATAACTGTGTTGCTCTGTGGAACTGATATAACACTAGTTTAAATAATATCGTAATGATTTGAGGTTATTGTTTCTAGTTATGAAGAGCAGTGAGAGTAAGGCACCCCCGAACGGACTATTCTTTACTCTAATTAAAATGATAACTCTCAACTACCATCTGGTAGAGAATCAGTTCAGAGAAACTATGTTGCCCTGCATCAGGTTTGTCGTATAACTAATTGGGTTAATTTACTGCGAATCGATTCCTTCTCAATCTTCATTTGCAATCGGTCCTTCGCTTATTCTCACAAACTGATTATTACACAGGCTGTATTTACAGTGTACTTTCACAGGAGTGTTAACAGTTAGCTTGAATGCCATCTCTCCTTCCTTCTCTATCTTAATGCTATGTGGCAACCACTTGCCTATCACCTGGTGGTTTATCTCTGAGCTGACGAATACAGGAATGCTACTCCTCCCGGTCTGACAGCTCCACAGCTTAACAGCATCCCTGAGTAGGGCCAGTATCTTAGCTAGCTTGCCTATGTCTGTATCCGCCCCCTCTCCCCGTGTGTACGTCTCCAGACAGTCCAGCAGCACTAATCTCGGCTTGTTACTATACTCGTGTACCGCCGCTAGCAGCTGTATGAGATCCGTGGGGCCGCTCGGGTATCTGAGTTGTATTAGCTTCGTGTGCTCGGGCAGAGGGCTGGCGCCCGGAGGGAGGGCTGGCAGCTCCTTCGGTGCAGTCGGTGTTATTAGTAGCACTTCTCTTCCCTCCGCACTGGCTAGGATCGCCTGGTGGAATAGGATCGAGGTCTTGCCAGTCCTTTTGTCCCCCTGCAGTAGGAAGTAGGGCTCCTTCGTGTGTGCTGCCAGCGACAGCAGATCCAAATAGTGCGCTTCTGGATTGCTAGCCATCTGTCGCGATCTAATTACAGTTATAATCCATTCATTACTGTATACTACAGTGGAAGCCGCTTAATCGGGAGACGGTTAATCGGAAAATTCGGTTATTCGGGACGAGGCTTTGGAAACCAATTCGTATCAAATAGTATAAAGTATATCGGTTAATCGGGAGAACCGGATAAACGGGACTAAATTCCTACTCCCGAGGCGTCCCGATTAAGCGGCTTCCACTGTATATAGTAGACTCTCGTTAATACGAACACGGATAGGGCGAATTATCGGTTAAGTTAAAGCGAGCAAAGTTCAATTCCCCTAGCTTATACAAATTTTCAAAGACTCCTGTTCACACGAATTACGGATATCACGAGCAAATTAGATGGGCTCCTGGTGTTCTTTTTAACGAGAGTCTAGAGTGTAATATTAAATTACTACTTTTCTCATAAGCATCTCTACTGAGTACTCGGCTTGTGTCAAGTTTAAGAACGAAATAACTGCCAGTTTGGATCGGAACATCGAAGAGGGATTGGACAAGTATGTTTAGATATATTTGTATTGTCCGCAGTACCGATTTACTGACTAGCTATTAGATATATAAGTTACATCCTTGGCTATCTGAGGGTGATTCTGTCCACCGAGCAGAAGAGATCAGATTATAAAGTGGAGGACTCCGATGCCAGTCCCAACCTTAGTCTCACATCGGTGAGTTAATAAGCTAGCCAGCTAACTATACATACGTATAACTAATTGCATTAACAGGCTTGTCAGAAGTCCACAGTGTACCTGCACTCGATCCTGGTTAGCATCAAGGAGAACATAGACGGTCCGAACAAGAAGATGGTTCTCACGGAGCTCGGACTGAGATTCCACCGGCTCCTGATGGAGCATCTCCAGCAGTATGTGTATACGTACACCGGTATGTAGCTCCTATTGGTAGGGTAACAATCTTGTTATTATCCACATATGTAGGTGCTATCAAAGTGTTGTGTGACGTCACCGAGTACAGAAAGGTCATCGAGATGTTTGAGGTATGCATTAAGGATTCCATTACACGTACAGTAGTTATTGTTATGCATGTAGATCCCCACTCTGCTCAACATAATGGAAGCTACTCACATGCTGTGTAACCTGCTCATAGTGCCTCCTGAAAACCTGAAGCAAGTTGCGACAGACGCACAATTGGTAATATTCCTGAATTTCCTGTAATATGCCATTGTAGGCTATTCTGTTTTATGGGTATAGGGTAAGACAACATTCTGGAAAACGTGTTTTCTACCTACACACAAATATGATTGTTTTATCCCAATAATGCGGAATTACTGTTATTTCTACAGTAAGTTTATAAATATTATCTACTAGACAACCGGAACCCTTGACAAGAATGTTGTGATGTCGTTCATACAATTGCGCTCAGACTACAAATCGAAATTAGGAAAGAATTTTGTTCTCTGACACTAGATTCTAGCTAGTGAAACAGTAGAGTAAAAGAACTGGACCTTTGCTTGTAATTATTTCTTGTATTTATGTATTAAAAGTTTGGAATTCTATTTACGCTCTACTTGTTGTATGGATTATTTATTGAGTCACACAGGTTGGTTAGCCTCGATGGCGAGTGGTTTCAGTGGAGTTCTGCAACTGACAGACCTAGATGACTTTATAACTCCATCGCAGGAGTGCGTCAAGCCTGTAAAGGCTAAGCCTAGACAGGCTGCATCTGATGCTGGCAGCAGACTGGAGGCTGCCAAGATATCTCTAAGCGACTGTCTGGCCTGTAGTGGGTGCGTTACGAGCGCGGAGAGCGTGCTGATTGGGTCGCAGAGCTTTGAGGAGTTTCTGAAATGCATTGAATCCGAAAGAGCTGACTCAGGTGTTGATAAAAGGACTTTCATTCTTACGCTGTCTCCACAGAGTGTTGCGTCACTGGCAGCTAGCAACAAACTGTCGATGGAGGAAGCCACTCTCAAACTGAGCGGCATGTTCAGGAGTTTTGGGGTTTCTTTTGTGTTCGACTCAAGTTTCCCGCGTTCATTCAGTTTGATAGAAACAGCAAATGATTTTATTTCGCGATTCAAATCAGGCGAGTCGCGCCTCCCGCTCCTGGCCTCCTCTTGTCCCGGCTGGATCTGCTACGCAGAGAAGACACACGGGGACCTGGTCCTACCACTGATATCCACGGCCAAGTCTCCCCAGCAGGTGGCAGGCTCGCTGGTCAAGTCTCACATAGCCTCTAAGCTGGGCATATCGCCCGAGCGGGTGTACCACCTCTCTCTGATGCCGTGCTATGACAAGAAGCTGGAGGCCTCGAGACAGCAGTTCTACTCCGACCTGCACAGGACCAGGGACGTGGATATGGTGCTCACCTCTGTGGAGGTGGGACAGATCCTGGAGGAGAGGGGGCTTAAACTCGCGGACTATCCTTCTGTCGGACTGAACAGCTTCAGTGACGTAGGAGCTACCTGTGGACTCCTGGGACACCAGGGGGGAGGGGCCGGAGGGTACCTGGAGCACACGCTCGTTAGAGCCGCTAAACAGCTGTTCGGGATAGAGGTTGGCGAGGTGAGTTACAAGACTCTGCGGAACAAAGACATCGGAGAGGTTGTCGTTGAGAAGAACGGGGTGTCTGTGTTGAGATTTGCCTACGCGTATGGGTTCAGGAATATCCAGAATATCGTGCAGAAGGTTAAGCGGAATAAGTGCACGTACCACTTTGTGGAGATAATGGCTTGTCCCAGCGGCTGTCTCAACGGAGGGGGACAAATGCGAGCCTCAGGGGTGGAGCACAAGGACCATCTCAGTGACGTCATAAAACTGTACCAGAGCATCCCTCTCACTGACCCCTTCTCAGACCCCTCTGTTGCCGCTCTCTACCGTGAGTGGTTAGAGGCAGCAGGTCCCGACAGAGCGAGAGAGCTCCTACACACGGGATACAAGCCCGTAGATAAAACTATTTCCGCACTTGTTATCAAATGGTAGCCAGAAGCTGATATTTAGTTTAAAATTAAAACTCATTCTAATTGGATGCTAGAATGGCGCTATGAGGAAACTGTATTTTGTTATTCACAGAATTAGCATTAGGATGTCCGATAATCAGAATAAGAAGCCGAAAATTTCTTCTACTGGGCTGAAAAGAAATGCTCGTATGCAAAGAAGGAAACACAAAAAGAGAGCTATGGAGAGGATGCGAGCTGTTGTATCCAATGATGCCGGCGATAAGCCACTGGTGGATGTGGTTAATTGCTCTGATTTCATGTCTACACAGTCCCCTCTAGAAATTATTGAGGAAATAAAACTTATTTCGAATGCTAGAGAGAGGAGCAAGGTTCTATTCGAGTGGCTAATTAAGCCAATTGGAATAGACCGGTTTTTCAAGTAAGTTGTATGTTGCGTCTAACCCTTTAGCGAAATCTTAAGTAATATTGGTCTTGTTCTATCTATTGTAACGGTAAGTCCAAATAGCGAATACGAAAATCTCATATGAGCCGGTTTGGCAATGGACAGCTGCACTTTCTGTTGCTATTTAATTAGGTGCTAACACGTGAATCTGTAGGGAGTACTGGGAGAAGAGAGCACTGGTTATAAAGCGTTCTCAGTCGGATTATTTCAGTCATCTATTCAGCAGCGCAGAGTTTGATACGATACTCAACAAAGTATATAATTATATTTACATATAGACTGATAGTATAACGGTGTGTATATTGACAGGAGAGCATTGAGTACACAGTTAACCTGGACGTCACTCAGTACCAGGAGGGGAGGAGAGAGACGCTTAATCCGGAGGGGCGCGCGTATCCGTCTGTGGTGTGGAAGTATTACGAAGACGGGTGTTCCCTCCGACTGCTTAACCCCCAGACCTACTGCCACTCTCTCTGGTGGCTCAATGCCACTCTACAGGACTACTTCCGCTCCTTCGTGGGAGCTAACATGTCAGTATTAAATTGCTGTATTGTGTTAGCCTCGGTAGCTCAGTACTGTACTCACTGCACTGTTATATCCAGTTAGCAATGAGTATACTCCCGTACATATCTCTGTGGACCATTAAGCCTGTTCAGAAGGGTGCGCAGTACCCCAATGTGTTCTACTTCCACAGAAAGCTTAAACAGGAGGATGCCCCGCCCTTTGACCTCCCCTGTCGACAGGAGTGGTACGAGTCGCACGAAATGAGCTGGGGCCTGAAGAACAAGCGCCCCGAGAAGATGCGGGACACTCTCCAGGAGACAGAACACCTGCTGGCTGTGTTTGCGGTGGTAGGGGTCAAGTGGCTGTCTCAGAACCTGTTGGTGGTGTCTCTGTCAAACGGGGCCCTGCTCTGGCTCGTGATGAGCAGAATAGGAAATCTGGAGAGAATACTGATCGACAGATCAATATCCGCTAAGATCGGAGCTGATAAGGTTATAACGCAAGCTCTCTTCCTCGATTCCTCCCTCCTCATAGCATTCCTGAACTTGCCAGCTGTGCTACTCATCCAGCTGTCTCGCCATTTCCCCACCGAGCCGCCCAAACGGCTGGAGAAGCTCTCTGCTTATGACCCTAAGTATTTGTACGAAGACATTCCCATTAGCAAGAGCAGTGCCGCGCTGTCTCCCAGCATCTCTGTCAACTCCAGCCAGCAGATGCTGCTGGTCTGGTTCCAAGAGATCCACGGTGCCAGTCGCCGCGAGTACAGCCTGGGAAGGGACGCCTCGAACCTGTATTTGTTCCGCATCAAGTCCTCGCGTGTTGAACTTGTTGAGACCATACACACCGAGAAGTGCTTGGTTAACGCTATATTTTCCACTTCGCACCCGCGTGTGATTAACACGATAGAGCAGGCCTCCTTCTCCATCGGCAGCAGCAACGTGTTCTACTCTACTTACGAGGTGTCTAGCGACTTCTCGCTCGCGAGACAAACCAAGACTCGTATCTCTCTCAAATCACAGCTGCTCGCCGTGGTGAGTAATTTCGCAGAGGACAAGGTAGCCCTGGCTTGTCAGGACACAACTCTAGTGCTCTATGATATTGCTAAGCGCACCGTAGTGCAGAAGAAGTGCTCTGGGGGCATTGCTAAGTTCATTTCGTTCCACCCCTGTGACCTCATCATGTTGGTGTACACTGTATCGGATCACCTGCTCGCCTACGACATCGCTCTTAACTCACTCAAATTCCTAATGCTCGATAGCGTATCCCCGCTAGCCTCGCTGTCTCCCCTGCACTTCGAGCTCAGCGCCAGCTGCAAGCTGTCGGCCCTGCACTGGCAGCCGCCCTCCGTGTACACCGACTCGATGCGGAACCCACACTTCCACCCGATCACTGCGCTCCTGTGCTTCTCCGAGGGGCCCGTGGGCTGTCTCTTCTTCGAGAAGGGAGTCACTGTCCAAGGGATGATGACGTCAGAGGACCTCATGCGCGAGTATATAAACACGAACTGCGCGAAGGAGGGCGTTAACCTGCTGAAATGTCTGAACTGGAACACCGAGAGCAAGCGCGTGTTCAGCTGCATGACTTTACTGCTCAACGACCTCCTGAAGAGACCGCTCGACTCAGAAGTGGAGCACTTCATTGAGATCGCGCTGGGCACCTTTCTGGCCCCGCCCCACTCCATCCTCGACCGAGTGATTGAAGAGTACAACGAGAATGTGATTAATTTCGCGCGGCGCTTCTGTCTGTCTCTCGTTCGCCATTTCAGACACGAGCGTGCGTTCCTCTTGGCTATCGACATTGGACACAAAGACCTGTTTATGGACATACATTTCGCGGCGCGAGGCTCCAACGAGCCAGCTCTGGCGGAGGCTGCCTTTAAGCGAGCCAAAGAGGCAGAGCCTAGAGACAATCCAGCCACAAGGAATGCAGCGTCTGACTTATCCGCCAAACAGTTTGGAGCTCCCGCATCCACAGCCAGCTTTGAGAACCTGGAGAACTATTTCAAACCCATTTTAGACCGAATCAATGAGAAGAAAATTAAAATTAGGAGCTCTACCCCAAACACCACTCCTGGAACTGCAAAGCGACTCTCCCGAGACCTCCAGCTGCCCCCTTCGGGACCCAGTAGGGGACAGACTAGGGACCCACGGGAGATGAAGCCAAAAGTTATGGACTTTGGGCTAATTTAATATGAAATACCTATTCACTAGATTATAACACGGTGTCCGATTTAATCTGTTAAGAAATTAAAATGTATTGCCTCTCTGTTATTAGCTATTAGATATAAATAAGCTAGTCTCTACACGTTTGTTACATTCAATGTTATAGGTATCTGACGCCTGCTAATTCCCAGGGTTTTGCCCCACACTACGATGACATTGAGGCGTTTATTTTACAGATAGAGGGAGAGAAATATTGGAAACTCCATCCGCCAAGGTAACTAGCTTATTCTTACTGTTGGAGCGTATTAAACCCAGCTATCTGTTTCTTTTCAACATTTTATACTTGCGTACCTATTATTTATAGAAACGACAGTGAAATACTACCCAGGGAGTCAAGCGGTAGGTTTCTAGGATATACTACTATGTAAAATTTAGTTTGAGGGACTTGTTAACTAAAATTTTACAGAGGGAAAACTAATTGTACTTTTATTGGGAACTGGTAATGGTAGTTAGGAAAGAGCGAAATATATTTTATAACCGTTGAAAGTTATTCTATGGGTATTATAATTACTTATTTTGTAAACAACAACAACGACAACAACAACAATAGATATTCACAAGCAGTAGGTGGCCGAACCACTTTCGAGATAAGTATTGTTGTTGTTGACAAGTGGGTGAGACTAGCTTCCAGTGTATAATAAGTAAACAAATTTGATGATTACGAATTTAGTATTTAGATATTCCTGATATGAAGGTTTATTGTTGTTGTTGTTGTTTTTATTGCAAACAAATTTATAATACAAAAAGGATGATCTGTCACTTATAATCTAATTAACCCCTCCCCTTTGAATCATTACGTAGCATTTTGACATCCCCTTTACAAATGTATAATAGTAATATATTTAATGCTGTTGAAACAAATAGTGGATAATTCCTAATAAAGTAAGCTGGGCTCCAAACTTGGGCTCGTATATAACATACAACTTATGTTGTAGGACCTAGGTATTCCAACTTTTCCTTTTGCAACCCTATTTTTTGGGTCGACTACTTGGCTACCCAACTTGTCCAAAACCGATAATCAAAAGTTGCCATAGACAAACCAGCGAACCTAAAGATGTTTTGGCGACCCTACTTTGGGTCTCGACCCATTGTTTGAAGGGCGCCACTGGAGGCAAATAATTTATCTCAATTTCGCTATTTTATTAATTAATTAACAAAGTTGGTGCGCATTGATAAACGGGGTTGACTGAATGGTGGAAACTAATGGAATTACAAAATTTTAGTGGAATCGAGTGAATTTTCTAAAAATCGACGTTATCATGGGGTTGATTGAATGATGGAATCTAGTGGAATCCAGCGTAATCTAGTCAAATCATTGACTGAATAGTGGAATCGATTGAAATTTGACTGAATAGTGGAACTTGATTCAATTGTTAATTAACTACTATCTGCAATAAGCTACGTATTTAGCATATTACAAATACCACCATTAAGTCAAATTCCCCCTCGATTCCACCATTCAGTCAAATTCCACTAGATTCCACCCTCCAGTCGATTCCACTAAATTTTGTCATTCCATTAAATTCCACCAATCAAGTCAACCTCTTGAAAACTAGCTAATCAGTGGTCCATCGATTATAATATTACTTACTAGTAGCGAGTTCACTTGATACATCTATTCTTACGATAGGATATTGCTCAATTCTGGTTGGCTAATGAATCAGCGTTTGAGTATTGCCCAAATGTATAAAAGGAAAACTAAGTTAGTTAGATTTACCATCTTTTCAAACTTATTCATCTTCAAAGAATTCTACAATGCCGCCTAAATCAAAGAAAGCAGAAAAATCCACTGGGAAGAAAGCCCCTGCCGCTACCACCGACAAGAAGAAGACCCGCAGGAAGTCTAGGAAGGAGTCCTACTCCATCTACATCTACAAAGTACTGAAGCAGGTACACCCCGACACTGGCATCTCCAGCAAAGCCATGTCCATCATGAACAGCTTCGTAAACGACATCTTCGAGCGCATCGCCTCCGAGGCGTCTCGCCTGGCTCACTACAACAAACGCTCCACCATCACGAGCAGAGAAATCCAGACCGCTGTTCGCCTGCTGCTCCCCGGAGAGCTGGCCAAGCACGCGGTGTCTGAGGGGACCAAGGCTGTCACGAAATACACCAGCAGCAAGTAGACATCTGTTTCATGTATTTGAACCGGCTTTTTTCAAAGCCATTTCCCCTGTTTATGAAATAATTAAAATAATTGGCTATCAAACTTATTTATCTAATTACTAAGAAAGAAGGATTGAGGCTATCAAATATTGATCTCGCTATCTTTTATTTACTATCATTACCAGCTCCCATTTAGTGCATTAGTTAGAAAGAAAAGCTAGTTTTACAGTTCAGTTAGCTGTAACTCAAACGATTAGCAATTTATACTTTTATAATACATTTTATAATCGAATGATGATCTCTCAAATGAAATCATTTCTGCTCAAGCACTGGTTCTTTATGGGCGTGGTGTTGGTCATCCTGCTGGCCTACCTACACCCCGCCCTGGGTATCAAGGGGGGTCCGTTGCGTCCGGAAATATCCGTAAAGCTAGTCGGCGTCTCCCTAATATTCCTCAACAGCGGACTGTCGATAAGGACTGAAGAGTTCGCGGGCGCTCTTAGCAACTACAAGTTGCATCTGTTCATCCAGTCCTACACTCTGGTCCTGATCCCGCTGTTCGTTAACCTGGCCTCTCCCGTCCTGCTGAGACTCCCCCTGGACAGGTGGATAATCAGTGGCCTGTTGGTGGTCAGCTGTCTGCCGCCGCCGGTCAGCTCGGCTGTCATCCTAACCAAGGCCATCGGAGGCAATGAAGCGGCCTCGATACTGAATTCCGCGCTCGGGAGTTTCCTTGGGATATTCTTTTCTCCCTTCCTGATCTATCTGTCTCTCGGTCTCACCTCCTCGGTCCCTTTCTACTCTATCGTGCAGACCCTGGCGCTCACCGTGCTGCTGCCTCTCGTCATGGGACAGCTGATACGCTTCGCGTGGATAGAGAACAGGCTGGACCCGTACAAGTCCTATCTCACTAACTTCGCCAGCTCCATTCTCCTAGCCATCATATACACTGCTTTCTGTAACACATTTCACATGGGACATGCGGACGGTATCAGCCTATACTCCCTGCTGGCTATCGTACTGATTGAGTTGTGCCTGCAGATCTCGTTGCTCTCGCTGGCTTTCTTTGTCAGCACCAAACTGCTGACGGGGCTAAAGCGCGATGACATAATATGTGTGCTCTTCTGTTCCACTCACAAGTCGCTGACGCTCGGAATCCCGATGCTTAGCGCTATGTTCGGAGACTCGAGAGAGGGCGTGTTGTACGGGGTGCCTCTCCTGGTGTACCACCCCATGCAGATACTGCTGGGGGGCCTCCTGGTGCCCCATCTCAAGAGCTGGGTTTCCAATTCAGACACAAACTGGCTGTCATCAAACAGCCCTATAAGTGACACAACCAGCGAAGATATTTTAGATAGACCCATTGTTTAAATACACAATTACACATGTATAAGTGTGTACATTTAATTATTAAACCGATTGCATTCTTTTAATTAAGGTAACTTCACTGATGAGGACCTGCAGCCTCCCATGCTGAGCGTTAAGTTAAGCCCCGGAGACCTGCTATATTTCCCGAGAGGGTTCATACACCAAGTACGTTTGTAGTCTAATTATAGCTTGCATTGGATTTGCTGACACAATATAGTTTAAAGCGAGTTCAGTTTATATTTGCTTTATCGAGTTGTCTAAGTCAGTATGGCTACTGTTGGCGTAGACCTGATGGACGTGGACCTGGTTGAGCAGAAAGTGCTGCACGAGCTAATGACGCTCCGACACACAACCTGCATAGAGCAGATGGACTACGAGAGCTCTTTCTCTGAGTCTCTCCTCTCCTCCTCCAACCAAGCAGTGGTCATGCAGACTAACTCGCTCATCCTAGTCATAGACACC
This sequence comes from Hexactinellida sp. DTS-2022, assembly GCA_028753945.1. Taxonomy (NCBI): domain Eukaryota; kingdom Metazoa; phylum Porifera; class Hexactinellida; species Hexactinellida sp. DTS-2022. Next base: position 981,316 of record JAPNXP010000018.1, on the reverse strand, counting down.
AACGTGCTCTTATCCAACCTATCTTTCCTTATGGAGCTACGGACTATTCTGTTTCCGAACATTTCTAAAATTCTGTTTTTGATCCCTTGGGTGGTGCTCCAAGAGCTGGACTATATAAAGTCTTCTAACCCGAGTCTGAACAAAAATGCGAGAGAAGCGATCAGTTTTCTCCACCAGGAGTTCCGGGACAGCAGCAAGAATGTGTTAGGTCAGACCATGGATGAAGACTTGGCTTTTGTTCATAGACTGCAGAGTGTTCGTTTCAACAACGACGATAGGATTCTCCACTGTTGCTTAGAACAGGTCAAGAAATGGAACGGAGTTAATGTGCTCGTTGTTATGTTCACTAATGACAAGAATCTGGTCACCAAGTGCGATGTTAACTCCGCCTCAGTTGTCAGCAGAAAGGACATTCTACAGTTCCTGCGCAAACTCACGCCCCCACAGAACTGTGCCCCCTTATCCCCCCCTGCCACACCCACACACTCCTCAGTACATATAAATAACACTTCACTTTCTCTTCCCTTGTCTCCGTACAATTCTGTTCCGAACGCAAACAGCACTGCAGTATCTGTGTCGAGTAATGCCACTTACACTGAAGCTCTGGACTACGCGATATCCACAGTGAGGCCCCTCTTGATTGCATTAATCGAGGAGAAAATGAAAGCTGTATTTGGCAATATCTGGATTCAGGTTTGTTTTGTCAAACCTCCATGGTCCATGCTGGATGTGCTAGCTCTCCTGGATAAGCACTGGATCGCGGTATTCGCAGATTTCGCTGCTCGTTGCGTTTCCGAGAGTGTCTCCGGCCTCAAGGTGTGCCTATTGGACGCAGAGAAGTTCGGCTGTTCGCTCAACCACCTCTCCTACTCCCTGGAGCACATTCAGATTGTCCTGTACACATTCTCGCGACACATCCCTCGTTGCGAGGAGATGCTTAGCATATTTGCAAGTCTGCAAAGGGAGATTCCAAACTTCATGTCCAGTCCCCCTAACCAGGGGCAAACCTCCCCTCTGGAGACCCGAGTGGCCCCCTCGATGCAGATAGCTCCCGTCTACCCCACCCCCTCTACCCCCGCCAGCCCCGCTGTCAGCTACGCCCCGCCCTCCCCTGTGAGCTCCAGCTCCGCTCTGGACTGGGCCCTGGCCACAATACTGGACTACATAAAGCGTCTCTTCAGCGCTCCGCCCCAGGGGTGCAATGCCACCCCCGCCCCGCTCCCGCCGCCCTCCAAGGAGTTCATAATCCTGCTAGAGAGGTTCCTGCTTAACATGGATTACATCGCGTCTGAGATTCCTAACGTTTCGCGGCAGAACCTGGAGGGGTTTACGAACTCGCTAAACGCGCTTCTCTCGCACTCTCTCAGGTCCAGCATTTCTCTCCACGTCAACACCATAGGCAGTCTCCTCTCCTCCGCCGAGTCTGCCAACAACATTAAGACAGAGTTCCCTAAATTCCTAAACATCTACTATTCGATTGTCCAAACAAATTAGATCAGGCTACTGTAGAGCTTACAATGAGATTGATCTATTTTATTTGGTAATTTTTAGAATCGTTCATCACTTTAACCTGAGTCGTTTAGATTCGATTTATTAAACCTTCAATTTTGTGTTCTTATGTATTTAATTTATATTATTATTATTGACTAGCTCTGTTTCTTTCCATCAGGCTAGCACAGTAGCTGGCACTCACTCTCTGCACATAACTCTATCTACCTACCAGAAGAACTCATGGGGGGACTTCCTATTAGAGGTACGAACACTATAACGATAATATAACTAGTAATAGAGCTGAACCGAATATTCGAAATGTGAACCTTTTCCTAAACGAACGAATATTTGACTAAGCATTAAATCAAGACACAAAAAGAGTGGAATTATTATTTTTTAATGTAGAATGATATAATCATAGTTACAAAGTGTGTTTTTAGTAGACACTAATTAGCTATGAATCAGCTAGTTTAGGTATGAATTTATATTTACGCTCTCGCCAATCTATACAAAAATAATGTTGTTGCTCAAAAAAATATACAAAATTCGTTTCAATCTAATATTCTTGCAATCATTTCGGACGAATATTCGGTATATTCGTTTCAGCCCTATTATTGATATGCATTCCCTTACAGCTGCTACCTGATGCGGTACACACGGCGTTAGAGAGAGACGTAGAGTTCAGGAGAGGTCTCCCGCTTCAGTGCGCCTCTTATCTAGGCCAGCATCCGCTCCAGACAGGAAAGGACAAAGTAATTATTAACATTAGACACGTTTGTATATCCACAGGATATTTACACTTCTTTAGATAAAGCGGAACAAGTTTTTGAGTCAAACATTGGGACTATTGGAGAAGTTAGCTAAGTATATTAACGTGGATGCTGCGGCTGATAAGGTAATGTTAATAATATTACATATCATTTCAATGTCCGTCATAGCATGGTCTGTTTTAATTATCTAATTAATAGAGATGTCTCTCCTACATACACGAGAGCTTACCTCCTGCATTGACAAAAGGTTAGAACTATTTATTTACTCATTCCTTATTTGGGACAATGGATCTGCTATATCTTTACACTGAATACAAATACGGTACATCCCGCTGGGTGTATTTGTATTTGTTTATTATATCTTGAAAACCCTATGTAGTAAGTTGTTAAATTGGGGGCATATGGCTTGTTAATTATTAAAAAACCCTTCATATTAACGATAAATTGTTAACAATAAGCAGACCTGACTGCATTTGCTTTACAGCTGAATCCGACGCGAGCGCCCTCGGGGCCACAAGGTGGGGATTCCCTGCTCAGCTCAAACAGGTGGTTATCGACCTAACCTCAAACGTACGGCTGCTGAGACCAGATTCTATTCGGTAATTACTATATTTAGAGATTCTGTTAATTAAATTTCTCGTAAATATATTCTACTACTGCTTCTATTAAGATACCTTCCAATCTCCATATACTGTCTATAGACTGGTGTATGAAAACTGCCAGCCTGTTCTGTACAGCAATGCTGAGAACAGTCGTGTGTACCGTGCGAAGCCGCCTCAGTCCTTTGAACTCGATAATGAGGTAACCTATATCGTGGTTATGTATATCCATTCAATTCAAGTCACACTCACTGAGTATGCAGAATATAAATATATTTGTGTCTCTCTTAGTTCGTTGTTGCTGTCGAGATTTTGATCACCGCATACCCTGCTTACACCCGCGTACGGGACTTGCCATGCCAGAGCGAATCTAGTAAGGTAAATACTTAATTTGTAAATATGATTATAATAATATTCCTAATTGATATTCTGATCTCTTTTCTAGATTGACCTAACTGAAGTCTTGTTCTCTCAGAATCTCCTTCAGATTGAATTAGCGCAATCATAACACATAGTCTCTGCTTAATCCAAGTTGTTAGCAATTGAATTTGTCTTAAAAACTCCTCCATAATTTCATTTAGCTACTTTTAAATATCAAAAATAAATACGTATTTCGAACATTTATTGATATTTTAACCTGTTTAGGCCATAATCCATTTAATGATTGCATAGTGCATATTTATGTTATTGAGAATGTGTCAGAACGGAGATTGTAAATACTTTAAATCAAGGTTAAAATCTCCACTCTTTATCGTATAAAATCTGTTGCTGAACAAATAGTCATTTACCCGAGTTACTTATTCTTTGTTCAATGCCTCGAAATCTTATGCAATGAATTTATATAAATTATGACTGTTTTGTGTAATCTCTCTTTGTTTTTACTTCCATTAGTATAATTAGCATACATATGATATTGTTAGTATTTCTCAGTCCTCTGCAAAATCGCATTTCCTTTGTGCTGACATTGCCGCGTCTCTGAGACATAGTATGTACAACGACAAACTAAATTCCACATAAATATGCCTTGTAGAGATAATACCGTGCTTTGTGTTCTGAACCCCAATAGCCCTGTAGAAATGCTTACAAATAGAACAATCTACCTGCTTACGATTTTTTCCAATATCGTTAATACGAATTAGTTATGAACTATTGAATGTGACTGGAATAACGTGACTCAATATACAGTATTATACACTCACAGCTAATCTCACACGCAATGAGCATAGACACCCAGGAACAGCTGCTACCCGTGCTAGATGCGCCCAAAGAGGGACCCGGGCCCATCCTCTACGAGAACGAGTCTCTAGACCAGCTGCTCAGCACCCTCCCCAAGACGCTAGGCCTAATGAAGAGTCAGCTGGTATACACATGTTTTGACGTCAGCAAGGACTACTTCGCAGCTGGGACCAATCTAGGACTGGTTTGTATGTACAGCTTCCAATCTCAGAATATGCAATTTATTCAAGTGAGTGTCTGTCAATATAACCGCACACTATATATATCCCTTATAACTTTGCCTGTCTCAATAGAATAGATCAGATCCTATTTCGTACGTCCTCATAGACAGTTATAGGAAATGGGTTGCCCTGGGAGACAAGCAGGGAGCTGTATCGCTGTTCAACTTTAACAAGGTAATTGTTAAACATATTAGGGCTTATTACCACAAATATCTTAATTGTATAATAGTCTCTTTCATTCCAGGAAATGTTGTTTGCAACTCAAGAAAAATCTCACAGTTCCGTCACATGTCTCGCTTGGGGAAAAGAGTCTGATATTTTATTTTCTGGCTACTCTTCTGGGAAAATAATTCTCTCTAATTTCCAATCTGATAAGGTGGGTTTTATGTCCACTTATTATTCTCCAGCTGTTAGCTGCTTCGCTATCTGATATATTGCGGCATTTAACACATGGTCATCATTATCCTAATCTCAAATATGTATGTTTTATTCTATAAACGAAATACTCCTTTTGTAAGATCAGAGCTCTGAATGGTTTCCTATTAGTTAACACATGGAAAGGAGTATCTAAATACGAATATATTTCTAGAACTCCCTCTACTCTAAAGTGTTGGTAGAGACGGGTCCCGCCGTGTTCCAGCTGTGCTACCAGAGAGGAGTCCTGCTAGTCTCCAACCAGCAGCGCTCCTTCCTGCTGCGTCTGGGGACAGACCTGCAGCCAGCCGGCACCGTCAGCATCGGGAGCAAGGACAGGAAGCCCGGCATGTACGGGGCCACGTTCTTCCAGAATGAGAACAACGAGACTAAGATAGCAGTGGCCCGACCTGGATTCAGGATATGGTTTGTGTCCATGGACGGATTGGTGCGTGTTGCTCTGTTTCATACTATCTCATTAAGCATGTTATTTCAGACTTTACATATTTAGGTAGAATCCACAGGGAAACTGAAGGACCACCTCTTCGTCTCGACAGCCCCGAGCATTTCGTTCATGGGCCGCACTCAGCCCTCTCTCATTCCCTCCACTGAGCTGCAGTTCACATTCCTACACCCGTTCCAGGGGCGGTACCTCATATCCTGGTGCCAGAACCACCTCTGGGTGGTGGATCCCATTCGGATGCGGGTCCTCGGACAGACCTCCGCTCTCAGGAACGTCCGCTGGACGGTCGGGGACGAGGGGGACATGTACGTGTTCCACGACGGCTACCAGATTTTCCGGAAGGTGTCGCTACACGCCGACTACCTGCTGCAGACCCCCACGCGCCCGCCCGCGCTCTCCTCCGCGGTGGCAGAGGGGGAGGTGCTGCAGGAGCTAAACGGGAGCAGCCAGCCAGACCCGGGGCCTGACGAGCCTATTGACGTGACCCTGTTGGCCGCGCCGGACGAGAAGTGGCCCCAGTCTGGGGACACCAGGTCCAGTCCCGTCCAGGAGGGGGCGGGCGTTAAATCGGACAGGTCCCCGATGTCTGATATTCAGTCTAGACTGCAGAAGACCAAGCACTTCTTCAAGGAGTCCGTTGCTCCCATTCTAGAGAAGACGAGCACTTCGTTCCTGCGGCCGCCCACCCCCAGCAAGGACACGGACGCTAACACTTCCAACGACTCTACAGCAGACGTCGAAGCAATTTCGCAGTGCGAAGATCCGCTGAACCAGGCCGACCAGCCGCTAGCTTTCGCGAGCAAATCAGAGCAGCTGCGGAGGCTGGGCACCCTACAGCTGATGGACAGCGACGAGCTGGTGGTCAGAAAGATAAAGAGAAAGAAACGACGCCGAAAGAAAGGTAAGTCTTAATCTAGCTGATGCAATTTTGATTTCCAGTAGAAGCCAGGATTAGTTCTTTCTAACTCCATCGCTATTGTAACTGGCTTCTTTTCGCCAGTCTTGAACCCAAACTCTATTTGATTGACTTCAAACAGATTTTGAATATGTTTTTTATCTGTTTTGTTTTCAGTGAATTTGAATGCCATATTTTAATAACGCATGACCCTAATTTGGATTCTAACATTTGTTATTGATTATGTTTGGAATATTAGAACCCTTCGAGTTTCTGCCATTATCTGGGTTCTTGTTAGCTGATCATTGGTAATCTGATTTAATTAATTACTATTGATTTGTATTACCAAGCATCTTCCGGAGGAATAAATACAAATTATATGTTTCTGTCATTAGCGTTAATTGTAGTATCGTTCCTCTAATCACTGTGTTGAACTAGCATTCATATAGATTGACGATTTGACTGTACTATTTATGCCCTTACTTAGTATTTAACTTTGGGATTATTACGTTATTTAGTCGGGCCATCGCGAGCGAGCAGCTTGAGCTCCCTCATCACAGACACTACCTCCGACCTGTCCGAGCAGCCAGAGATAGACCTCATTTCCCAGCTGGCAGAGGAGGCCGGCAAGAGACAGGGTCCCTCCGAGGCTCGCGCTGAGGGCGCAGCGGAGTACAGGCCGGACCCGGATGACGCAGTCGTGGCCAAAGATAGACTCAACAAGGACGAGATTCTTAAGCTGAGGGACAGCCAGCTGGAGGAGGCGGGGGAAGTTAAGTTTGCTTTCACGTATCTCTCCGAGAGCAGTCAGGCTATACAGCTGAGGAAATCTGTCCCTTCTGAGGAGGTTTGGCTCTCTACATTACTCTCTGTGTGTAGTATATTTATGTTATTCTTATACGTAGATGGACAGCAGATCCGAGAGAGATATTACGAGTTCCCACAACTCAGTGCCAGACTCTCCAATTACTAACGCGTTAGATCCTGGAGCAATTCTATCTGCAGAAAGTTTGCATCAACAAACGGAGTATCCAGAAATAGATTTACAAGAGCATTATCAGATTGAGTCAGATCTTAAACTGTCATTGACGGAAATAGCTCTGAGTTCAGAAGGAGATTCCCCCAAAGAGGGCGTATCTCCAGTTGTAGCCCCCGACACGCGTCTGCAGCTCAGTGAGGACCACTTCGTACTCACTTCCAATCAGCAAGAGGAACCTGATCTGGAGTCCTATGACATTATTGAGAACTCTGTTAATGCGAGAGACTCCAATCTCTCTAACGGACATCTTTTGGACTCAGAGGACGCTGCCAGCCCTCTCTACGCGGAGAAGCTGTCTAGAATTATCAACAGACGCTCTCGCATGTTCTTCTTCGCGCCGACTGACCTGGCAAAGCCGGGCTCATCGGAAGAGAGTTCAAAGCTTTCGGATTCGTCTAACTCCCATAGTGAGATTGTAACCAGCGTCACGATGGAGCGAGATCTCCAGCCCACAACCCCGGGGACTCCCTCTGGCAACCGCTGGACCGCCATCCGCCTTCCCTTCACGCAGTCCACACAGTCCCTGTCAGTGTCGGACCGCGCCATCTGGATCGTAGAGGGCGGCAAGGGGTCCGTGTACTGGTGCAAGACTAAGGCGAGTCCGATCAGCTGGCAGTACGTGGGCGGCGTGTCTGCCCTGCAGGTGTCCACCTCCTACAACGGAAAGATAGTCCTGGTCGTCAGCAAGGACCATCAGCTGTTCACGAGAGATGGAATCACTAATGTTAAAAGTGGAGGCAAAGCCTGGCTCAAGTTAGCTGATGGTAAGACACCTGTTTGTCGATTGGACAGGCCTTAGTAAGTGCTATTCTATTGTGTAGGCATAACTTGTATTAGCTGTGCCCCTACCACTCTGTGGGCCATTTCATTCACTGGAGACGTTCAGTTCAGTAATAACTTTGATCCCGACACCTTCCAGACGATAGCGTCCGTGGTGCGCTTCAAACAGATCGACAGCAGCGACAGCATAACCGTGGCGCTGGGGATGGACAACATCGTGTATCTCCGCACTGGGATAACAGCTGACAACATGTCTGGAGACGCGTGGAAGCCTGTGAGCAGAAATCATAGTTCCGTTTAACTTGTTTATTTATTCTCTTTCAAAGGTGACGAAGTTTGAGGTTTCTAACGTGTCTGTTTGTCTGACAACAGTCTGGTGCATCAGCACGGAGGGGAGAGTCTACTTTAACCCCGAGCTGCGGAACTCCCGTCCCGCCCTCCTCCGGTCCGGGCTGGACCCGGCGCAGGCCTGGTTCCAGGTTATGCTGCGCACCGCCGGCCCGGGCCTCAGCCGACGCAGCCTGGGGTACATACCGAGACTGCCGCTAGTGCTCACGCAGACGGCGCAGAACGTTATCTGGCCGAACATATGCCGCATGCCCGGCTCTGCCAGGCTATCCTACGTGCTACCGAAGCGCGCTCTTACGCTGGAGTGCGAGAGCAGCCACCTGATCAGCTGTAGCATCCTGGACGGAGTCTGGGTGCTCTCCGGGAACGGGAGCCAGAAGCTGTACCACTGCAACACGCACATCATAGGCGTTAAGTACCTGCCGCTCCTGGAGCAGGAAGAGATCGGGTCTCCGTTCATCTCCGTGTCGGCCAGCTACGCGTGTGGGGATCAAGGTAACTCAGTTTGTTGCTATTCTCCGTAACTCTGTGTTAACCTATTTCCTACAGGTATCAGGGCAGACCATATATGGGCGCTAAAAGCCAACGGAGGGCTGGTTTCTTTCGACCTGAACCGCAAGCGTAGCTCCATCCCTCCCGACCGGTCCATGGAGCTGCGGTCCGTGTCGGCGTGCGAGAGTTGCCTCTGGTGCTGCGACCTGGAGCACCGCTGCTGGGTGCGGACGGAAATAAACGCGAAGAATCCTGTCGGTGTCAAGTGGGTGTCCCCAGACCTGGGCAACCTCGAGGGCGAGCAGATCCTCGGCATCAGCTGCGGGCTGCTCTCTATGTGGGCCGTGAGCACCAGGGGAGAGGTCTGGCTGAGGTTCGGGAGCTCTCCCATGCAGCACACGTTTGGGAGAACGCTCTCTCCCGTCTGGCTCAGACTCTCGTCAGACTGCGGAGGGGAATCCGTTCCAATGAAACAGGTTGGTTGATTTGCAGTAATTCTACAGTGGACTCGTTATACGAACACAGATGAGGCGAATTCTCTAGGCCTCGACAAATGCATGCAAATTGTTCCCGTTGATACAAAGAGTCTATTGTATTCGATTATATATTCGCTGTTACTCTACTGTAATTGTGTAGGTGATCGTGGGCCCCGGAGACTGGAAGGTGTGGGCCATCTCGCAGGACAACTGCGTCTACATTCGGAGAGGGATAACCGGGTTATTCCCGATAGGAGACAAATGGGAGCAGGTACCAGACATGTTAGCCATTGAGATAGCCCTGAGCGTGTACCATGTGTGGGTGTTGGACCCAAACAACGAGCTCCATATACGAGTAGGCGTGTCGCCAAAGAACCCCTCTGGAAACTACTGGAAACCTGTCCTCGGTACGAAACTGCGTAAGATCAGTGTTACGCCCTATGGACAGCTGTGGTGCATCGGCGACAAGGGCGAGCTGCTGTGCCGACTGGAGAGAAACTATTTGGAGAATGACCTGGTCTCTTCCTGCGTCTCTGTCGCGGCGCCGAAGATGTCTGGATGGGAGATTTTATAGACTATTTCTATGGGCAGTTTTGAATCACTTCTTTTATCGTGTTTCCTTCTTAACACAACACAAATGGTACCATAAATAGATTTTTATCAAACACTGGTTGTTTAGATAAGTGTACATGTTTTGGTATGTTTGTACAATATTATATATATTATTGCAATGAAATTTTCATTCTTACCTCTGTTTTTTTTATACAATTCAATGTCTCGATGATCTCGTAAATACCAGTTGGAGATACAGTAGATGCCGGATATAAGAACATTCTACTGGAAAAACGGTTGCCATATACCCTATATATTTTATGCCAGTTATAAGAACATTATATACAGTTCCCGACGATGTTCTTATAACCGGCATCCACTGTACGTGTATGGATATATTTATGACAATCCGATAGAATGTTCCCTGACGCCCGACACGGCTCCACTGGCACGCCCTCCCAGACTAACTACCTGCCGGCCTACCTGTTGGGGGGAGGGGGCTCTCCCTCCCTCGTGTCCCCCGGCCTCTCCGGGACACAGCACAGCCCGCTTAGACAGTCCCGCGCCCCCACTTTATCCCACCACCTGCCCAAAACAGATTCCACCAACTCCATGCTCAAGCCGGGCGGCCCCCCCGTGGCCAGTCTCTATGAGAACCAGCTCTCCAGTCCCTACAGCTCCCTGGAGAGAAACAGACTCTTCCAGGAGAGCCTCCCTCAGACCAGTCTGCTAGGCGCCAACGCCTCTCTCGACCAGAGCATTCCCCTGAACCTCTCCGCGGGGCTCAACAGTCTCCCGCTGTCCCCCGCCCAGATGGACCCCTTCTACACTCAGGGGGAGGACCTCACGCCCGAGGACACACTCGACCAGTCGTGGGTCACCGTGTTCGGATTCCCTCCCAACTCCGTATCATTCATATTAGACCAGTTCTCTCAATACGGAACCATTCTGCACCACGTGACTGTCCCCGGGTCCAACTGGCTGCACCTCAAGTACCACACGCCCCTCCAGGCCAAGAAGGCCCTCAGCAAGAACGGCAGAGTGTTCGCCTCCTCCATCATGGTAGGGGTACAGCAGTGCATTGACAAGTCTCTGATGGCCTCCTCTCCAGGGGACGCGCAGCTGGCCAGAGGCACGCCCATGCGACCCCTCACCTCCAACTACAAAGTTCCCATCGGGGACAGCTCCCTCGCGGAAGCCAACACGCCCCAGAAGAACACCGGCATCGTCTCTAAAGCTTTGGAGTACGTATTCGGCTGGTAGCTTAGGGCTAGCGCTAATAACATGATTGGAAATCGTATTTGTTGTACTAATGGGCATAACGCTCTATGGACTGATCTCACACACACTGTTGTTACAGGCTCTAGAGTCACTGTTTAGTGGTGATTGCTTTTTAACTCGGCAATCATTAAACTTATTAAAACTGACATTTATTTTAATGTATTAATTAAGATCATTTAATTAATACTAAAACTGTATAAAGGCGACAAACCATACAGGTTGAGCTAACACCTGCATTCACAGGTTTTACAAGCAGGGCTTATTGTGAACCCGCTCTATATTAACAAAAGCACTCCTATAAGATTTGTGTAAAATATTTGCATAATTATAAACACGTTAATGACTATTTAATGCTAAGTTCTGCAGAATAGTGCGTGCAATTATCTAATACGACAGTCCTATTAACAGATCCACTTACCAGACAGCATTGTATGATGGAGAGAATAGACCTGAGCACCAACGGCAAGCAGATAGGCGCTGCCTACGACGAAATTAGAAATGCCACTTCCTCTAACACCTGGGCAGTGTTCGGCTATGATGGGAAATCTCCTACCCTCATTGTTAAGGAGATTGGGGACGATTGGGACGAACTGGTTGACGAGATGTCTGCCAGTAAGATCCTATATGCGTACATTCGAGTTGTGGACACCAACACGGGCCTGAATAAGTTTGTACTGATCAACTGGTCGGGAGAGGCGGTGCCCAGCTCTATCAAGGGCCCGCGGGCCTACCACATACCAGACATTGAGAGGTATTCCCCCTATACCTATTCTATGCATTTGTTATGAGCACCTTTCCTTATAGACTCCTGCACACAAAACACGTTACGATTAACGCGCGTAACGAAGACGACCTGGACGAGAAGCTGGTTAAGGACAGAGTGTGCAAGTCCTCCGGGTCCAACTACAGCTTCCACCAGGAGAAAGCTAAGAAGCAGGAGACGGTGGGGCCTGTCGGGGCAGCCTACACGAAGACTGATGCCCAGGGGGAGATTACGTCATCCGGGAGATCCAAGTTCTGGCAGAAACAGGACATAGAGGTTGTATTAACAAACCAGGGACACTCTATTCAGTAGTCAGTATTGCTTCGAATAAGCGCCCGGCGCTTGTTGTTTTCGTGGCCCAAATTATCTCGAAATATTTTGAAAATCCAGAAAATAAATATTTAGGTCGGTTCTAATGGTTCTCACCGACAGTATACATGTTGCCAAAAACAATGTAATTACACTGAGTGGTGCTTATAATACTAGTAAATATATAGCTTATAACATAACTGCCTAACTAGGAGAAGGGACGAATCCAGGAGGAGAGCTCGCGTCTGACCCGCACCCGCTCCGAGGCGGAGAAGTCCATGAAGGAGCTGGACTCCTCCGAGAGCGTCGCGCGGAGTCAGCGCGTGGAGCAGCAGCAGCGGACTGTAGAGTCTCAGAAAGCGCAGGAGCGCGAGAGCTGGACCCGAGACGAGCAGGAGCGGAAGAGGGCCGAACAGGAACAGTTCGACAGGGCAGGCAGGGAACTGGTAAGAATACAACATATACTTACCAAGCCAATAAGCTTATCATTCCGTTATTTAAGAACCAAGAAAGAGACGAAGCGATGCACCAGGTTCCGAGCTACCGACAGGAGGCTTCCCACATACAAGCTGCTCAAGCCCCTCAGTTAGTTACCACTACATATCCATGGTCCTATTAATATAACTAACTACTAGGTACTCTCAGCCCGAGAGCCCCCCCGCCGAGGTGGCGAGAGCGCCGCTGCGGCCCCCCCTGCCCCAGGAGGTGGACAGCTCGCCCGCCAGAGAGTACGGAGAGCCAGACGAGGAGCCCGCGTACGAGACGGCACAGGAAGTCCCGGGCTATCAACAGGAACCGCAGCCTATATACGATGACGTAACAGAACAACCTCAGTACGTGTACGATGACGTAGCACAGCCACCACAAGGGTTTGGATACCCCGAGCAGGATGCTGGAACCTATGACGAGATAGGTAACACCCTGCAGGGCATGAATATACAAGACAACACACCCAAAGGTAATACAAGTTCCTTTAGGTCTGTTTTCGAAAAAATTTGCACAGTTTTAAGTCCAAACTCTTTTTTTGAAAAGTTTCACTGCCCATGTTGAACTCCAGATACACTAATTATATCGACTATTCGTTTTATTGCATTTCTGCATAGTATAGTTCTTCCAAATAGCCACAACAAAATTCTAAACAAACATTGTATACTTTCAAATAATCAACTTTTTGTTGGCACCAAGGTCCCAATATAAGAGCATACTTACTCTATAACACCTGTGTAGGAGAGCCCAGCGAGGACATATACGACGAGATCGAGACAGCCGTTGCGCCCGCGCAGGCTGGCTTCAGTGTGAGAGCTATCTACGATTACACGGCTGCGGAAGAGGGCGAGATCTCCTTCGACCCCGGGGACATAATAACGGACGTGGATCCCATTGACGAGGGCTGGTGGCAGGGCACGGCTCCCAACGGGGATTACGGTCTCTTTCCTGCCACTTATGTGGAGAACATCTGACACTAAGCGATTGTAGACTAATTTATTTTGAATTAATCCAGCTGTTGTAAATATGTTTGTGTTTGCTTAAGTAAGTAATAGAGTGTATTTATGTCAGATCAATGAGTATATTCCTGGTTCTAGTATCGAGAATACCTAATATCCCATGGCTAGAGCTAGCTGGCAGGATTAGTATAAGAGCAAGCTGAGCTATACAATCGTATTATTCAATACTAGTCTGTTTGTGTAAGTAAGATGAGCGATACCAGAGACTTCTGTCGGTCCTCGCATGCCTCCACCCTGGGCGTTAACCTGGACGCTATCGGAGACGTGGAGCAGTACGATCAGCTGTCCGGGGACTTCCTCGGCCTGCTGCACAGTCATGACCATTTCGACGTCACGTTCAAGGTGGAGGGACAGCTGTTCCACGCACACCGAGTGCTGCTGGCTGCGAGATGCAAGTACTTTGACGCTATGCTCTACGGGAGCATGAGGGAGGCTCAGGACGCGGAGAAAGGAGAGCCCATCGAGATACCGGACACCACCGCCTCTGCGTTCCAAGTGCTGCTTGAGTACATCTACACTGGGAAAGTGCTGCTCAGCGACCTGTCTGAACAAGTAAGCGGCACTTTATAATTCAGTTATATAGCTTGCCTTCTCCAGAACAGGCCAGTGAGCTAATATAGCTCGTCTTAAGATAATTAGATAAGTAATGTTTTCTATCAAGCAAGTGATAAAACTTGATTGTCGAGTAATCAGAATCGACATACGTATATTATGACTAAAATAAAAAATAAAGGCTAACATCTAAATTAACGCTATTTCAAATTGCATTGATTCATTGAGATACGGATTCACCCTGTGTCATATCAGGAGCTAGTCAGTCAGAACATTTCTAGAATCATACAGCGAGCGCTCCCTCCCCCCAGGCGCTCTATAGTGGCTAGGTCTGCCGATACAATAGTCCCGTGTCTCTTCAGTCTCCGTGCCATATCTCCCGTCAGGCCGTGTCTGGCCTGTTCAGACATAACTATGAACAGCTGATCATCTATATTCCTCACCTGCAAGCAGTTCCCCACCATCATAGCGGTCTGCTCGGCGCTAATCTCAAACAGCTCCTTTCCGTCCTCCGCCAGGCTCCGCAGCACCAGCGCCCGCCCCCGCACAATGCTAGCCACACACAGGATGGCAAACCCCGCTCCTATCGTCATAACTACGTTGGTGTGGTAAATAGGAATGTCTCTGCAGTGAGCAGAGAATATGATCGGTCGATACTCCAGCTGGCGACAGAACTCCTCCACGGCCTCTCTGTCTGTCCGGGGAGAGAGACTGGCATACGCCTTGCGGTTAACTCTGTCCAACACGAGACTCCCCGTGCCCTCTAGGAACTGTCCCTTCGCCTCGAGCCGAGTTAGGTCCACCAGTCTCCTGTCTGGAGTCACAAACTCGTGTACGAGGTCCCTCCTTCTCTCCGGACGCCTGTTCTCGGCCCGCAGGGGGTACAGCACCACCTCCCGGGGGTGCAGAGACACCCAGTTGTTCGGAAACACCGCATCCGGTTTGGCAGGCGCCGGTGTGTCCTCTCGGACCTGCACTTGTATACGCTGGTCTCTGAGTGCAGCCACGAGTGAATTGAACTCCTGTAGAGCCTGAGTCTGGGGAGATGTAGGCGGTGCTGGGCTGGCGCATTGGAATGCGTTGTCCCTCAGGGTGAGTTGGTTGCAGCAGAAGTTAGCTGGCTGCACCATGAGGAGGGACCCGCTAACTTGCGTGTGGAGCCTCTCTCTCTCAGCGCTGCTTATCTCCAGCCTACTTACAGATGCTAATCTTATCGTATTATCTGACTCTCGTTAGTAAAGATGCTCTGCTAATAGTAAAACTGCCTATCTATTCATTATCATATGGTTTGTACTGACCTGAAACTGAATTGGATTAGCTTACATATATGTTACGTCAATCATATCCTATTGCATAGCATCAGTATATGACCACCTAATTATTTAAATCCAAATACAGCTCCGCCCATGGCACAGCCAATGAATGTTAGTTCTTATACGAATGTCTCCAGGTGGTGCTGGAAGTGCTAGAACTGGTGAACAAGTACAACTTTACTTCTCTGCTGCACCCCCTCTCGTGCTACCTCAAGGCGACCCTCACGGTCACAAACGTGTGTCACATATTCGAGATCGCCAACGTGTACTCCCTCTCCGAGCTGCTGACCACTTCCTGCACACTGATGGACCTGAATGCGAAGGAGGTGCTGAACACCGAGGGGTTCCTGACGCTCTCGGAGCCCTCCCTCAACGAGCTGCTCTCCAGGGACTCCTTCTACGCTGACGAGGTCGATATATTCAACGGGGTTATCGAGTGGCTGCAGTTTAACGGGAAGACTAAGGACGACTCCCAGCGTGTGCTGAGAACCGTGAGACTCAACCTGCTGAACATGAAGGAGCTGCTCTCCCGCGTGAGGCCCTCTGGGTTCTTCTGTCCGGACACTATTCTGGACGCGATAGAAGCCAAAGTAAACGTAGACCCGCTCACACTGAATCGGAGAGGAATCCTAAGTAAGCCTACTTGTGCTGTTTCTAATTCAATGCTAGATCACGCGTAACTGAGTACAATGGCTCTCTAGTACCGGATGACAACGTGGCCAGGCTGCAGCACGCGGCTGAGGTCATAGAGGGACAGCAGACGCAGTGTCTGCTGGATGGGAACTCCGAGAACTACAACTGGGACCATGGATTCACCCTGCACAGAATAGACCCCGACAAGCCTGAGGGGATAACCATTAAGCTAGGCAGACCCCACATCATCAATACGATACGAATGCTACTGTTTGACAGAGACTATCGCTCCTACTCATACGTCATACAGGTTAGGATCTGCTGCCTTTTTATAGTTTGTACTATATTTATATTTAATTTAATTTATATGAAGGTGTCTCTCGATCAAGAAAAGTGGCTGAAAGTTGTAGAATATTCCAACTATTACTGTCGCTCTTGGCAGGAGCTCCATTTCCAAGCCAGAGTTGTCCAGTGAGTTAATTAACAGCTGTTTAGGAAGACTTATGTTTACATTTTACTAATTAGGTATGTTCGAGTTATTGGAACTATGAATACTCACAACAGATCGTTCCATCTGGTGGCATTCGAGTGTCTCTATTCAACCAGACCCTTCGTCCTATCTCCGTTGTACAATGGACTCATTGGTAAATAACAATCCCTAATTAATCTCCTACGTTTTCTCTTTTACCCTGCTCTCTCTCTCCAGTGCCAACTGATAACGTGGCCTCTGTAGCGGCCAGTGCTACCGTTATAGAGGGCGTGAGTCGGTCCCGCAACGCGCTGCTTAACGGGAATATCCGGGACTACGACTGGGACTCAGGCTACACCTGTCACCAGCTGGGGAGTGGCTCTATCGTCATACAGCTGGCCCAGCCATACGTCATAGAGTCAATGAGGTGAGATATACTATTGAGTAGTTACAACCTCATTTGACATTGTTTAATTATTATGTTCTAACAGCACACATCATAACATAACTAACATTATATAGTTATAGCTAGAGCTAGAGAGAGAGAGCGTTATGGGCTACATCATCTGTAGACTGCTCTTGTACGCGGTGTCCATAGAGTTGATTAGCATCTTGAGTTCCTCCTGCGAGAGTTCCAGGTGCTGTGTGCTCCTCCCCTGGTCCCCCTCCATATGCAGACTCAGCTTGAGCAGCGGCTGTCGCATGCTGCCCATTGTGTCGCTAGCCAGCACCAGGCTCACCGACCAGTCCACGTCTCTGAGCACCTGCCCTCCTCCCGTGATGCCGTCCGTCTCGGCCAGGAGGTAGGTGCGCAGCTCCTCGCTTCGGCTCTCGAAACAGTCCACTATTGCTGTCTGTATGTCTCTACTGGGCCGTTTGGTGTCAGCGAGCTCTGACAAGTATTGAGTAACCCGTGGCTTTGAGAACACATCTGCCTGGCAGGCTTCCTTGAGGCTCCGGAATTCTATCTTGAGTAGACTCCACTCTTTCGACGTGAGTAGGTCCCTGTACGGTTCGTAGTTAGGCGGCTTCTTCCACACTAACTCGTTGATGAATGAGTGCATTAGTTTAACCGCTTCCTCCACCGTAGCTAGCTTATTCAGTACTTCCATTCTACAGCTAATGGAGCTAATTAGAGAATGGATATGGATGTGTTTATAATTCATAATTTATCTGTTGTGTTTTGACTACAAAGGTTGAGGATGTGTGCAAAATAATGAAAAACAACTCTTTGATGAGAAAATAAAAATCTCGTCTCTCCAGTGGTTGAATAATGGGTAATTCAGTTAGAAAGTTACCAGCATACTGTTGTATAACTGCTGCTTAGTCCTGCTAATTTAATGGCTGTTCTATTATTACAGCTCATTAATTCGCTCTAATTGAGCGTCGTGTACACTCCAACCTTTAAGCAACTGATTACAATCTACTTTGTATCTATTCTTTTGTTTATAGCGTAGGCAGTAATTATCAGAATGGTTGGGATAAGAGCTAAGCTAGCTAGCTGGCTAATTAATTAAAACACATTATTTACTCTGGGAATGAAACCTGGTCCTTTCCCTTTGAACTTATGAATTCAAAGAGAGTTTGTTTTATCACTCTGTGTCCGCTGTAATCGGATTCCCTAACAATAATTATACAATTTCCCAGGTATTCTGTCGGCCCTACCGACTCTACAATCGTAAGACGCCTATGCGAATACATACATTATTCTATGGGGCTTCGAAGCTCTGAAGTATTGTTCCTCAAATTCTAAGAAATTATCAAACTAGCTCTCAACAATCAAATAGAATACTAATTGTGCACCAAGCAATCAATTAGGTTAACTATTCTCTAACCTATTTCCTACTACACTGTTATATCACAGAGGCTGAGAGTTGTCCACTAACCACTGGTACAGCTCTGGTCTGTTCTGTTCCTTCATAAGAGCCCCCACTCGGTCCCTACAGGTCTCGTGGTACCCATTCAGCCAACTGACCTCCTCTGTCGTAAGCAGAGACTTGTCTATCAACTTGCGTTGAATCGGCACTAAACTGATTGGGTCAAACGTTACGAATTTGATGTTTTTGAATTTGTAAGGCGTATCTTTTTCGATGACTAATTGCAGCGACTCGATTCTAATCCCGAAAGATCCGTCCTCGTAGAAGCCTGGTTCGTTGGAGAGGATCATTCCAGGAACGAGGCCTCCGTTTTCTCTCATTCTGGTACCAATCCCGCAGGGCCCCTCGTGCACATTCAGGAACATCCCCACCCCGTGTCCTGTCCCGTGCAGGTAGTCTAGTCCCATTTGCCACAGCGGCTGTCTCGCCAGCGTGTCCAGTCTCTCTCCGCCTATGTCCTCTGGAAACACTATTCTGGCCAGACTTATGTGTCCCTTCAGGACAAGCGTGAACCTCTCTATCTCCCTATAACACACGTAATATGCCAGCTACCTCTCAGTGCCACTGAACTCACTTGGCACTCGGCTGCCCCAGGTGTACAGTCCGCGTGATGTCAGTAGTCCCGTCCATGTACTGCGCTCCCGAGTCTACGAGGTACAGCTCCTTATCCGTGACAGCACGGTCCGTCTCGGGAGTGGAGCGGTAGTGTATGATAGCCCCGTTAGGCCCGGCTCCAGAAATGGTCTCGAAAGAGAGACTCACGAACCTCTCCTGTTCCCGTCTGAACTGCTCCAGTCTGTCGGCCCCGCTTATCTCCGTGACTGCCCCCCCGGGTACTGCCAGCTCCAGCCACCGCAGGTACTGGCAGACAGCCACCGCGTCTCTCAGGTGGGACCGCCGCATGCAGCCCACCTCAGTGCTGTTCTTGATAGCCTTCATTCTCGGGACGCAGCTCGCCTCTATCAGAGCCTTGTCGGTGGGCAGACAGCTGTGGAGCCCGGAGGATATCCCCGGGGATACCCAGACCCTGGAGACAGCCGGGGCTGCAGCCAGCTCTCTCAGCTTATCCTCCACCTGTGAGTAGGGTAGCACTACGATACTCTCGGCACTCAAGTTCAAATGCTCCACCACGCCAGGGACGAATCTAAACAGCAATAATAATATTCAGCTTGGATACCATTGTATACAAGGTTACCTTGATTGCTCCACAAAGAAATACACACTCTCGCCCGTGAGGAAGAGATACGAAAAGAAGACTGGGTTGAATGGGATGTCGCTTCCCCGCAGATTCAGTGTCCAGGCGATGCTGTCTAGCGCTGTCAGCACTTTCAGCTGGCACTGCTTCTTCTCCATCTCTTCTCTCACTCGCTTTATCTTATCCTGCCAAGATTCCCCAGTGAATTCAAATGCCAATGGAAAGATTGGGTTGTCTGGAAACTGTGGCCTATCCTTCCATACAAGATCCACCAAATTGCTTTGAACAGCTGTAAGTTGAATCTTATTCGATCTCAAGCTTTCCTCCAGCTCGCAGAACCTGTTGGCTGATATGAGATACGGGTCTATCCCTACTCTGCTATTCTCGCTCAGCTCCTGCTTAAGCCAGACCTCCTCGGTCGGGGTGTCCTTCAGACCGGCCTTCATCAGCGTCCAGTTCTCGTCTAGTTGTGTGGCCGCCTGCAGATGGTACCTGTGCACTTATTAACATTAAGTTACGCAGAACTAATGTTATAGTTCCTACCTCCCATCTGTCCATAGAGCAGCTTTATCCGGGGTCACAATAGCGGTCCCAGCTGATCCATCGAAACCCGACAGGAACGCTCTCCTCTTGTCGCAGTTAGCCACGTACTCGCTGTCGTGTGCGTCCTGAGTCGGCACTATGTACGCCTGTATCGGACCCGCCTCTGCCCCCGCCATTAGTACCCTCAGCTGCTTAAGCACCTGTCCGGTAGGTTTGCAAGCCATGCTTATCCACTGCACAGATAGCTAGTATAGTTAGTAATATGTCACCTTACACTTACCATTATAATCATTTACTCACTGGCAGGGTTGATAAAAATCATGATTTTTTTAAAAAAATCAAAAAAATCCGATTTTTTTTATTTAAATCCGATTTTTTTGATTTAAATCAGAATTTTGATTTTAATTGTTTTTTTGCAATCTATATCACACTGGCGTATATTATTTGGCTAATAGATTAATTACATTGTTAATGACTCATTATCAATGTATATCTTTTTTTTCCGCAAAAAACAATAGACATAAAAAATCTGATTTAAATCAAAAAAGTCCGACTATTTTGATTTAAATCAGACTTCTTTGATTAAAATCAGATTTTTGATTAAAATCAGATTTTTGATTTAAATCATGATTTAAATCAATGATTTAAATCAATGATTTAAATCACTTGATTTAAATCAAACAACCCTGCATTTATGTAATTATAATTATACATGTCAGATTTAGAAAAAGTCCGTAATCACAGTAGTATCTGTAAAGTGACTGTAGTGTTGATATTCGCGATATTTCATTTAGTAGCGGTCAGGTTTTTCAATCTGATGACCTCCCTCCTGTCGGAGTCCAGCTTAGCCTTCTCCCTCTGGTTCTGCACTCTCAGCAGTCTCAGTCTCGAGCTCTCCATCACGTTATCTCCCGGGCTCTCGTACTCCTCCAGGCTGCGTTTCAGCATCTCTATCTGCTGCAGCGCGTCTCCGTATTTGTTCTTAAGCACTCCTATGTCGCTCTGCATCTTCCGTATAACTCCACTCAGATTCTCTTTCTCCTCTTCTCTCGTGTCGCTCAGCTCCTCAATCTGCCCCTCGAGAGCTCTCATAGAACTCTTGTACACTCCGGCCTCGCGCTTATGCTTCTCTTCTCTTGACACCTTTTCCTGTCTCAGCTCCTCCTCTCTAGTCTTCATTTCTCTCTTGGAGCTCCGAGTCTCTTCGGAGGCCTTCTCGCACTTCAGTTTCCACATGTTCACCTCTTGGTGCAGCCTCATGCTCTCTTTGCAGTGCTTGTCGCTAGTCTCCTGCTTGCTGCTCTCTCTATCTTTCTTCCGCAGCTCGCGCTCCTCTTCCAGCTCGCTTCTCAGGTTGGAGATCTCTTCGCAGCTCTCTTTAACTTTAACGCTCCACTCACTCTTCGCTTTCAAATCAACGTCCTTAGTCTCCTTCTCGCGTAACTGGAACTCGTCGAGTTTAACCTTTAATTCGTCAGCTGACTTCTTGAGAGAGCCGAGTTCGGTCTCCGCTGCCTGCTTCCCGCGTCTCTCCATCACCAACTCGATGCTGAGCTGAGCCTGCTGCTCCACTAGTCCCCGCTCCCTCTCCATTAGCCCCGCAGTGCGGCCATCCGCCTCTTCGCACCGGACTCTCAGTTCCGACAGTTCGCTCTCTCTCTCTCTCACGACTCTCTCCACTGCGTTAGTCACTTCGTGCAGCAAGCTGTCCATTCGCGACGCCATTTGCTCCTCTGCTAGGCGCGCCTGTTCCACCACGCCGCTGGCTGCCAGTGTTACGTCACACTTCCCTATCTCCAGCAGTCTGCTCAGCCTGGCGCTCGCCGGGTCCTTGGGCGTCTCCGCTGTGGTCTTGGTGGTCGCGGAGTCTATGGGGGGCAGACGGTTGCTGGAGTGGCTCTTGCTCATGCCGGGTTTCTCCGCGCTGCTCTGGTTCTTGTTCTTCTTTGTTTCCATTCGTGACTAATTAAAACCTGTCTAATCGTTTATCCGAAAAGATGAAATTATATGTACGTAGTATTTCTATTTAAAGTTAATTAAATTAAGAAATACAGTGGGGTTCGCGTTATAGAAGTCGCATTTGCATGAAATTGCTTGTTAATTAATAGGCGAATTTGCTATTAGAGGAACATAATTAACATTATGCTCGCCTGGGATTAAATTAAAAGTAACTTGCTATAGAGCAATGTTGCTGTTATTAGGTGCACCACTGTATAATTTAAACCACTGTAAATAGATTGCTGCTCTGGGACTGCGATGAGAGAATATACAAATACACCATCTCTGTCTCAGTGGACAATCAGAACTGGACAACTGTCGTTGATAAGTCCAGAGATATCTGCAAGTGAGTTCCGCTTCACAATCTGAGCTATAAACAAAGAGGTATATTATATATTACTTTATTCCCAATACTTAGGTCGTGGCAAAGCTTGAGGTTCGACCCAGTTCCTGTAGTCTTTATTAAAATAGTTGGCACATACAACTCGAATAACGAGGTAAGTGATGTAAGTCTTTATCATTTCCTCCGGAAATATTACTGTCTTAAATTACAAATTTTATTTGCAGGTGTTTCACTGTGTACACTTTGAGTGCCCGGATGTGATCAAGCGCGAGTCTTTAAGTCAAACGGGAGAGAACTTTACCGAATCTTGAGTGATTTACCTCTAACAAAGAATTGTTTTACTCTGTATTTAGTTTTGTAAATAATACGCTACGCACTCACTACACACGGTGTACAGACCACCAGCAACCTTGCAAGTCCCTTTTAATTCAATCCTAACTCTCTACCCATAAATGCCACACGCCCAAGATAATTACAAAGTGATTAACTGGAATTCTAGCTGATCTACTCAGTAAATTATTAATTGATTATATTTGTAATAATACTACATCACACAAATTATATTTAAAATAGTACAAGAATAAAATGGGACAATATAAGGTCCAAAACGGGTTGATTATTATTGTACTTTATTTACGAAACAAATAGACATGTCTGTTTCGCCTACTGGTCTGAATAACGCGATAGACCAGGACTGTCAGCGAATTCTGTCCGCTTACGCCGAGCTGCAGACTGTACGGTTTGCTCAGTTCGCTGAGAAATGGAGAGAGATGAACTTCGTGTATGTCCACTGCGCAGTTAAAGACGGCCGAGACAAGCTGGATCGGGACAGACACGAACTCACGACGTCTCTCCTAACCTGTGCCTCCAAATATATATCCTCCGACTACCCATTCGAGGTGCGCATCGGGTCCCTGTACCTCATATACTGCCTCTACTTCACACAGCTGAGCGAGCCCAAAGCTAAGGTCCGTCTCGACCCGTCTCTCCTGGAAGACCTCTCCAACCTGCACTACAAGATAACAGCTGACAAGCACAGCGACGCCGACTACGTGCTGCGGAGACTGAAGGAGGATTACGCATTCCACATCGTCGCTACGCTCACTCAGATGTCGATGCGGTACCATGCCACCGTCCCTACGCACACCGAGGAGCTGGAGCTGTTTCTACGCGACGACCACTCCTATATAAACCTGCTATTCAGCACGAACACACTGCAAGCGTTCCATCAAGTGCACTCAGAATTCGAAGAGATCAAATCTCTAATTTCCCAGAAGCACCCCTCCCTCTTCTCCAGCAGCCACAAGGACCTCCCGGAGAAGCTCTACTCGGACATTCAGTCCTACCTGGACTGGCGGATACAGCACAGGACCTCGCTCGCCGACTGCAAGGAGCTCGACAAGATACACGTCAGCATTGTGAAGAATTCCGCGAAAAAGGAACCTGAGAAACCCACCTCCCCGCCGGCTCAGAAAGAAACCGTTCCAATCAAGGACTCACTTCCTAAAGAGAGCGAGCCCGTTGTTCCTACTACCAGCGCCACGAAGCAAAAGAAAGTAACTCCGGTTAAGCGGACTAAACCAAGGATGCAAATGAAACTCAGAAGCAAGAAGGCGTCTAAAAAGAAAGGCAAAAAGACAGTGAACAAGAATGTTTAGTATTAAATAAATAAAATCTGTATTTGTTGATTGAATCTAATATTAAACTCTTATTTTCATACTTATTAATAAATGTTGGGCTTTAGATAATATGCATACAATAAATGTTGTCCACTAACCAAATCAAATAAGCTAAAAAATCGCAATAAATTGACTCAAATCTAGTGGAGATGTGAATGGTTCAGGTCCATACTTTGATCAAAGCAGTAAGAAAGTTCTCAAGTGTATATTCAATAAGTACTCAAATAGTTGAACGTTCGTTGCAGACAAATAACCCTATACTACTGCTTTGCAGGAGAATGGCAACTAACGGATCTGAAAAGAAAGAAACGGGTTCTATAACCGTGGATATGTCACAAGAAGCCATCGAACTAGAGCGGAAAAAGAGAAAGGAAGAGGCTAGACAAGCAAAACAGGATAAATACGACAAGAAACGACAACAACAACAACAGACTACAGTTGAAGCTAATAGCGATCAGAAACAGGCACATAAGCCAGCTAAGAGCAAGGCTGGAGAGTCTGTGGAGTACAAATGGAACCACGAGCCTGGAGAGAAGAAGGACACCACAGGGCTGCTACCAGAGACCTACATGCCTAGATACGTAGAGGCAGCTTGGTATGAATGGTGGGAGAAGCAGGGGTTCTTCACGCCTGAATACGGACGCGCGACAATCAATGCTCCCAATCCGAAAGGAACGTTTATGATTTGTATCCCCCCTCCCAACGTGACGGGCAGTCTGCACCTGGGACACGCGCTGACGCAGAGCATCCAGGACGCGGTGGTGCGGTGGCAGCGCTGCAGAGGGAAAACCACTCTCTGGAACCCTGGGTGCGACCACGCGGGGATCGCCACTCAGGTTGTGGTGGAGAAGAAGCTGATGCGAGAGCAGAACCTCTCTAGACACGACATAGGCAGAGAGGAGTTTCTAAAACTGGTGAGTCTATTCTGTTAAGTAGCCACAGTACACTCCTGTTAAAAACCCTCTTATAACAAGTTACATTTATCCCCTAAAAGTAGTTGATTTACTCCGCTTGAAACGAACTCCAATTATCTCGATGTAACAAAGGGTCCATTGTATATAATTAGAAGTGTGTAGGTGTGGAGCTGGAAGGAGGAAAAGGAAGGGCGGATCTACGAACAGATAAAGCGCTTGGGCTCTTCTTGCGACTGGAGCAGAGCCTTCTTCACAATGGAGCCCAAGCTGTACTCAGCAGTGACTGACGCGTTCATAAAGCTGCACAGAGACGGACTCATATACAGAGCCAACCGTCTGGTCAACTGGTCCTGCCAGCTGCGGTCTGCCATATCGGACATAGAGGCGAGTGCTACAGCAGACTCCCGTTAATAACTACACGTTAAGCGAACTAAGTTTATTCCTCTAACCTATACAAATGCATGCAGTTAATACGAATTCCGGATAATACAAATAATCTTCGACGGTCCACTGGTCAGAGGCGGTCACATGGGGGGGGGGTCCAGGGGGTCTGGACCCCCCTTTTTTCTGGACTAATGAAATTATGCCTGTCAGAAATGCCTCTTAGAAATTATTTCTGGAGTTTTGTAAAATTAGACCCCCCTTTTATCAAATCCTGCGACCGCCCCTGCACTGGTGATCATATTAACAAGAGTCTCATCAAACGGTATAATACCTTTTAATATCTGTAGGTGGATAAGAAGGAGCTGCCCGGCCGCACCCTGCTACGAGTCCCCAACTACGATAAGCCGATACAGTTCGGGGTAATATACAGCTTCGCGTACCCCGTCGTAGGGGGCGGGGAGATCGTGGTGGCCACCACTCGGCCCGAGACCATGCTAGGCGACACCGCAGTGGCGGTTAACCCGAGAGACCCTCGCTACGCACAGCTGATCGGCAGATCCTGTCAGCACCCGTTCCTGCCCAGAGAGATCCCAATAGTAGCGGATGAGAGCGTCAGCATTGAATTCGGCACCGGCGCAGTGAAGATAACTCCCGCACACGACCACAATGATTACGAGATCGGCAAGAGACACAAGCTGGAGTTCATAGAGGTCATTGACCAGTATGGGATCATGAAGGAAATATGCGGGCCTCAGTTCGCCAATAAAAAACGGTTTGACTGCCGTACGCTTGTAGTAGAGGCTTTGAAGGAGAAAGGACTTTACAAGGAAACTGTGGAGCACGAGATGGTAGTCCCTGTGTGCAGCAGGTAATTCATTCTAGCTTAAAGAAATACAAATGTTATTCTCACTCCAATTCAGGTCTAAAGATATCATAGAACCTCTGCTGAGGCCGCAGTGGTACCTCGACTGCGACGAGATGTCGAGAGCGGCAGTGGAGGCGGTGAAGAGTGGGCGCATGAAGATAGTGCCCTCCTCGCACGAGAAGACTTGGTTCTCCTGGCTGGAGAACTGCAGACACTGGTGCATCTCCAGACAGCTCTGGTGGGGACACAGAATACCAGCCTACTCCGTTTCCATTCAGGGACAGCAGGCTACTGACCCGGAGGAATCATGGGTATGTGTCGTGACAGTTAATCTCCTTAGTACGTACGCAAGGAATTATCCAGGAACGCGAGACGCTCCTTTTGGAGCATGATTTTTGGAAATTAAAAATTAGGAGCGCGAAAATTTGGAATCCTCTCCTATACCATAACATTAATTTGTGATTTAGTGGAAATTGGATCAGACAAGGATTAGGAGCGTATTTACAAATGGCTGTATGTACGGATAAGACGTAAACCGGTTAATGAATATAAGTTCCAGGGTAGTACAAATATATGTTAAATATCTTCGCTACAGGGGTTTCAAATTCAAACACGAGATACAATAATTATCAAAAATTAATTAGTTACTTATAAGGTTCATAATAATATATTACTGAGACTGAACACCGGAATTTTGGGGAGGGAGCAGAGGTTCCCTTATGACACGAAACCGTATGTTGCGCGTATCTCCCCCATTGACTGCTCTGAGACAGGAGAACACCGGGATCTGTAGAGATAGGATGACCTGTGGTAACGTCAAGAAGCAAAGAGATACTATTATCACAATATTCTGGGTTAGGTTATAAAAGCATAGCACTAGTTGGAAGATGGCTAAATCGTCGAGTTTTATCGGTGCTGTATACGCGATACCATATACTACTGGCAATACACATTGTCCGTCGAATAGGAAGAGAATGGGCACCATCTCTATCAGTTCCATTGTATCCTGAAGGATTAACAGACCGAGACCTACCATTATGAATCTTATAGTAATTCTGAATTTCGATGTTACTTTCCTATGCATCCTCAGCTGTTCATATTCGTCGTAGCACTTGAGGTCCTGCTCTCTCCAACCTAGCACCCTATTAAGGAACGTCACACTGCGATTCATTATGTAGAAATATATAATGAATACGAGTGTATTAACTGCACAGCCAATGGGCATGGTCTGTGGGATGGTGCCCAACACTATTATTAGGATGCATAAAGGAAGGCTGAACCAAATTCCTTTCAGGATATTTTTGGATTTCCACAATTCCGTGACATAGCTGTTAGAGACAAATTTCATAAAAGAGATGGACACTGCCACGCCAATAAGTAGGCAGGCTCGTCCGAGGCAAACTAAGAAAGATACTTCTGGAAACTGAATTTCATGCAACCAATTTGTTTCAAATTCAATCTCAGATGAACAGGAAATATTCCAATTTATTCCAAGGAATTTCAACTCAGGAACTTTCCACAACACATAACCGAGCAAAATGGCTAGTTCATAGAATGCTAGCGACAAACTTTCGAAAACCAAAAGCGATAAAAGGAGTTTTCCTTTCATGCCTTGAATACTTAGATTAGTGGTCGATGTTTCTTTTTCTGTTTCGCCCTCCTCCTCACGTCTCGGTTTGTTCATGCGTTTTATCAAATATGCAATCCATGCCACGTAGGTTATGAGTACGATATTTACAATAACAAAAGTTAGGGTCACCAATATCATTTGAATCTTTGCGATCGATTCAGTTACAATCCGGGTTCCCTCATTCTCAGTGAAATTAGCAAGCATCGCAGTCTAACTATCAGAAATACGCAAATGATCTCTACTTTATTTTTGTATTTATATGTAAGGGCTGTAAGGGGTATTGTCTTACATTTATGGCTGTAAGGGTTATTGTGTAACATTCGTATGTTAAATAATAATGCATGTGTATAACATATACGTAGAGTTTGTCAGGCACTTTCGTAATTCTAAAAAGTATTTACAAATAATGAATAATAAGAGTTTCTCTGCAACTTTTAATTATTACAAGCTACTCGTCAACGCTCATAGCTTACACTCGGGCATGTCTAACTTAATGAATAAGATATACTCGAGGAAATATGTCCCACGAAGTATTTATGATAATTATTTCATCCCGAGTGCCCGAGTTGGATACTTGTTATTGTGTGGTTAGGTGAGTGGGAGAACGGAGGCTGAAGCGAGAGAGTTCGCTGCTAAGAAATACAAAGTCCCCGCGGACAGAATAACTCTCAAGCAGGACGAAGATGTGCTAGACACTTGGTTCTCCTCGGGGCTTCTCCCGATGTCCATCTTCGGCTGGCCAGACACAGACACGGCGGAGTACAGACAGTTCTACCCCGGGTCTCTGCTGGAGACGGGACACGATATCCTGTTCTTCTGGGTGGCGAGAATGGTTATGTTCGCGCTGAAGCTTACGGGAGAGGTCCCATTCAAGGAGGTGTACCTCCACGCTATGGTCAGGGACGCGCACGGCAGGAAGATGAGCAAGAGTCTCGGTAACGTTATAGACCCGCTAGACGTCAAAAACGGAATTACATTGGAGGTTATTATAACGCACTCTATATATATAAGGAATAATACCGTCTCTCTTATAGCAACTCAACAAGCTGCTGGAAGACGGGAACCTGGACCCTAAGGAGATAGAGAAGGCGAGAGAGGGACAGAGGCGCGACTACCCGGACGGGATCGCGGAGTGCGGGACGGACGCCATGAGGTTCGGTCTGTGTGCCTACACAGCGCAGGGCAGGGACATAAACTTGGACATAAAGCGCATAGTCGCTTACAAACACTTCTGCAACAAGATATGGAACGGCATGAACTTCATACGCGACAAGTTGGGAGAGGGCTTCGTGCCTCTGGCGGACGAAAGGGAGCTCTACTCGCGTCTGGACGGAAAACTCAACTCGTGGGTGATGAGCAGACTGGCGGAGGCAGTCGACCTGACGAACCAGGGATTCGAAACTTACAACTTCCCTCAGGCCACCACAGCCGCGTACAACTTCTGGCTGTATGACCTGTGCGACGTGTATCTAGAGGCGGTCAAGCCGGTCATGCTTGGAGACAACAAGGAGGAGATGGAATGCATTCGACAGGTAACTTGCTTGTGCAGGTTATAGGCATCATAATTCCATTCCATTTGCCTAGATACTGTACACCTGCTCTGAGACAGCCCTGCGGCTCTTCAGTCCCTTCATGCCATTCATAACAGAGGAGCTCTTTCAAAGACTGCCCAGACGGAACCCCGCGTCCGACCCCCCCTCCATCTGCGTGACCCCTTTCCCCGAGTCCCCGCCCACGCGGAGACCGGATGTGGAGACGGAGGTGGGGCTGGTGCAGCAGCTGGTGCACGTTATACGGAGACTCCGCAACGAGTACCTGGACCCCAAGGTCCGGCCCGTGATAATCGTGCAGACACAGGACCCCGAGATAGCTAGCGTGGTGGGCAAGTACAGCGGGACTGTCTTGACCCTGGGGAGGATAGACCAGCTGAGGGTGGACAGCTCGAGCCAGCCTCCGGAGGGGTGCACCATGTGTCCGCTAGGCGACAAGTGCTCCGTGTTCCTCCTGGTTAAGGGCCTGGTGGACATCCCGCAGGAGATACATAAGCTTAACTTGAGACGGGATAAGGTAGTGGCTAGGCTGCAGGAGCTAATGCATAGGATACAGCAACCTAACTACGATAAGGCCCCTGATAAAGTGAGGGGAGAGAATGAGAGGAATCTAGCGAGGATAGAGGGCGAGCTGGCTGAGCTGAACAAGGTGATACAGTCCCTCACTGACATCGACAAGTGAGCTGTCGTACTACCAATTAGCAAATACATTATAGATTATTAGCTGACAGATTCAGAATGTAGATAAATTAGTTTGAATGAATACAACGCTTATAAGGTCTCCAATGTGTCTGTAAATATGTAGTATATAGTTACAGTCAACCCCCGTTATAGCGATGTGAAAGGAACTTTCGTTTTGCTGAAATACTTCGATATAAGCGGAGTAAAATAAATTGCTTTACCCATATGGGCTAATTGGGCAATCGTTATAAGTAGATATTTCGTTATACTGTACCGGAATTACTGTACTGTACTGTATTAGCTATCCGTTCACTTAAACAGTTGCATGTCTACCGGTGCGGGCACAGGGGCGTCTCTCCCGGGCGGCGCGGGGGCCGGGCAGTTCTCCCACAAGAGCGGCAGTCTCTCCGCGGCCGCGAAGCGGAGGAAGCGCAAGGAGCTGAGCGAGGAGCAGAGACAGGAGATCAGAGACGCGTTCGAGCTCTTCGACGCAGACAAGGACAGCTACATAGACTACCACGAGCTGAAGGTGGCCATGCGGGCGCTCGGGTTCGAAGTCAAGAAGCAGGAGGTGCTGAAGGTGCTGAGGGAGTACGAGCGGGAGGGGAACGGGAGGGTCTCCTTCGACGATTTCTACGAAGTGCTGAGTGACTGGGTGCTGGGCCGCGACCCCAGGGAGGAGGTAATGAAGGCATTCCAGCTGTTCGATGATGACGAGACTGGAAAGATAAGTCTGCGGAATCTGAGACGAGTCGCGAGAGAGCTGGGAGAGAACATGCCGGACGAGGAGCTGAGAGCTATGATAGACGAGTTCGACACCGATGGAGACGGGGAGATACATCTGGATGACTTCGTTTCTATCATGACTGGCGACACAGACTAACTCAGTGATATTAACTAACTTGCATTACACTTAACTGAGCAATTTAACAATTAGATCACTCAGATTATAAGTTAGTTTCTAACGAATATAATTTGAGTAGAGTTTGAAATCCCGCCGAAAATTTCCGCGGCTCCTGCTACTTCATTATTTCGCGATCTATAAGAGAATAACTTAACCAGTATCATTATTCGCATATGGCAGAGACAGAGAGTACGAAACCTATCTTCGAGAAGGGAGAGCAGCTGAAGGGGGATTGGAAGGGAACCTCTTCCGATTATAACGAAGCGGACACGGAGCTTAAGATCTGCGGGAAGCCGGTCATGGAGCGGTGGGAGACGCCCTACATGCACAGGCTAGCCGAGGCCGCTTCCTGCAACGGCGGGAAGATCCTGGAGATCGGCTTCGGTCTCGGCATCGCCGCTGCTCACATAGAGGCTCAGCCCAACGTAACTGAGCACGTCATCATAGAGTGCAACGACGGGGTGTTCCAGCGACTACAGGATTGGGGCAAGGAGCAACCGCACAAAGTGACGCCCCTGCACGGGCTGTGGGAGGACGTGGTGCCCTCCCTCGCGGACGGGGAGTTCGATGGGATCCTCTACGACACGTACCCCCTAAGCGAGGAGACCTGGCACACTCACCAGTTCAACTTTATCCTCCCTCACGCCAAGCGCCTGCTGAAGCCAGGCGGCACTCTGACCTACTGCAACCTGACCTCTTGGGGGGACCTGCTCAAGGGAAAGTACTCCGACATCGAACTCATGTTCAGAGAGACCCAGGTGCCGAGGCTGCTGGAGGCTGGTTTCGAGGAGGGGAACATAAGTACCTCTACCATAGAGATCGTCCCTCCCACTGAGTGCGAGTACTATTCTCACAACAGGATGATTGTGCCCCTCATAAAGAGCTAGGTTATACAGCTTAGCAGTCTACCTACTTATCTCTTATACTTATAGCAATCTATTTAGTGAGAAATGTAGTAATATCACCTGGTTAGTAGTTTCTGTCTCAACTAAGGAAAGATATATCAGTCGTCTTATTCGAATATTTCCCAATATTTTCCCTTTGACAAACTGCGTCTTGTGGAGAGCATTCACGTCTGCAACCTATAAACACATAAGCTATATAAGCGCGGTAGGAATAATTGTGTGCAGCTAATCCAGCTGAACCGACCTGACATCTGCCTCTGCTGGCAGAGCTGTCAGTCAGCTGACAGGGACGGGTCCTAGCAGCCGTTGTGCTCGCGGGGAGCGGCAGCGGCAGGGCAGGGTGGATATAAGGGAGCTGCAGCCCCTGTCCCTGCAGGACTGCTGGAGCGCAGTGAGCAGAGTAGGAAGCCGATAATCACCGCTGTGAATGGGCTATGATGTGTGACGTAGTATACGCGGGAGAGAGCGCTTTGTTCGGACAGTCAGAGATTAAACTCGGGACCACACCGGGCATGGGAGGAGCCAGAGAATGCCGCGAGCTGTCGCCATGGAGGCGTGTATAGCCGCAGTCACGATTGATGCGAAACAAGCGCTAAACTTGGGTTTAGTAAGTAAGGTGTGTGAGCCGGAGTGTGTGGTTAGCGAGGCAGTTAAGCTGGCGGAGAGAATAGCTAGAAAGTCTAAGCTAATGGTATCTCTGTTAAAGAGGCGATTAACAGCGCTTACGAGCTGAGTCTGCAGGAGGAAGCTGTTCCTAAGTACTTTCGGTACCGAGGATAGGAGGGAGGGGATTAGTGATTTCTTTGAGAACGCAAACCTAAGTTTAGAGATAATTAGTGCCTGATACCCTAGTGATCTCTGATGTGAAGTGAAATGTAATTCATGTTAGAGCCACGAAATTAAGATGCTAATTAATTTACAAACTGAAAATACGATTAAAGTGCCTGAATAAGTTTATTTATTATTTAGTTCAGTGTATAGTGCCACGTATTGATTCGCAGAATGGTGGTTGCAGGAGTGCCAATCGGTAAGCTATTCTACTTGGTTATAAAACAAGTTTCTCGTCCGATATCGAGGCGATTGAAGCTTCTGGCGCTACAGAGCGAGTTCTTCAAGAAATACGTTTGTATGCCTCCTGCTAATGCTTACAACTGGTTTGTAACTAATGTGCGAATAAAGACGATGGGTTCTGAAGGTAAAGTTAAGGTTTTAAAGTTGACAGAGGAGAAAGCAATCGAGCTGGGAGCCGAGTTGATTGGGGAACTGACTATCTTCACAACGTCGACTGTGCTAATTGCTGCCGAGTATGCCCGACAGAGCAAGAAGGCTCAGGCAAAGGAGGAAGCTCAAAATGAGAAAATCATAAGTTTTAGGTCAGAAATTGACTCTCTTAAATCACAAATAGACTCGCATGAGAAGAGATTAGCTTACATTCAAGAACAACAACAACAACCTCGAGGCTGGAATAAAAACAAATGAATTTGTTAATACAGACACACACAGGTAGATTATTCAATTCATATATTGTTATAAAACACGAAAAATAAGAATTAAATTATGCCACAAATTGCTTATTTATATATTGCGATCCCTTACAACAAAAGTTAATTTAAAGGTAACACCAACAACATAATCTTATTTTGCAAGAGACAATACTAAGCTCTCCATATTTACCTGTTATAACCGTTAACTCCATTGCCATTGTTATAATAATTATAATGACAACATAATTTGTATTAATAAAATTAAGAACTTTTCAACAATATAAAGGGTTAGAGTACCATAATGATTCGTAGAATATAATAAGTGACTTATTGTGTTATAATCAGTTAGGGAATCATACCCGTCGCATGTGTTGATTGACTTGATTCTACATAAAATATGATTTAACATTGAACTAATCGCGAGAGAGACTAGAGAAGCATTGAAGCGGGACACTCCATCAACTCTTTAAACACTTTCAGCCACTTTGCGCCGACAGCGCCATCTACCACTCTGTGGTCGCAGCTCAGTTGGACACTCATAATCTTGGCTGTTTTGTAGCCCCCTCCCTCATCGGGCACCACCACTTCCTGCGTAGCGCCCACGGCTAGTATGCAGGCCTGGGGCGGGTTTATGATGGCCGAGAAGCTGGAGACGCCGTACATGCCTAGGTTGGATATCGTGAAGGTTCCGCCTACGAACTCCTGTGGCTGTAGGCTCCCGAGTCTAGCCTTCTCTGCCAGCTCTGCCACGTCGCGATTTATCTCCCGGAGCCCCTTCTTGTCAGCTGCGAACACGATGGGTGTCAGCAGCCCGCCCTCCGTGGCCACCGCGACACAGACGTCCACGTTGTGGTGATGACGGACACGGAACTCGTCGTGGAAGGAAGAGTTGCATTCGGGAACTGCTCCGAGAGCGGCGGCGGCAGCTTTTATAATGAAATCATTAACGGAGAGATTGGGCAGCTCGGGACTGATGGCATTAAACCTACTCCTGAGCCCTGCTATCTCCTCCATAGAGATGTTAGTCTGTAGATAGTAGTGCGGGATGTTCTGCTTGGACTCCAGCAGTCTCTTGGCTATTGTCCGTCTCATGCCGGACATCTCCACCTCCGTGTACGTGGGGAGCGGCGCGTCCGTCCGCGGCCCAGTGTACACGCGCTTCTTAGCAGCGCCGGCTTGCGTGACGTCATTAGCCACGATCCTGCCTCCCGGCCCGCTGCCCTTCAGCGAGGAGAGATCCACGCCCTGCTCCGCCGCGAGCTTCCGCGCGTAGGGACTCGCCTTCAAGCGGCCTCCGGGGTCCGCCGCCTGAGGCCCTGTTGGGGAGGAGACCTGTTGTTGTTGTTGTTGTTGTTGGCTAGGAGTAGGGGGCTCTGGGGGAGGGGCTGTAGGTGTTGCAGACGAGTCCGTTTCTGCCAGCACGTAGTCTATAAAGGATTCCACGTCTTCTTTCTTCTGCACCATTATACAAATGTACGCGCCTAGTTTGATATCTCTCTCCCCCTCTGGTACGAGGATCTTGGCTAGATACCCCTCTGCTATGTGGTCCGGACAGGAGAAGTCCATGACTGCCTTGTCCGTCTCAATCTCTGCCAGCACTTCTCCCTCCGTCAGCTGTTCGCCTTCCTTCAGTTTCCACCCCTTGATAGTGCCGACCTCCATCGTGGGGGAGAGGGCCGGGAGAGTTATTTTGCTGTGCGTGGGGAGACTGCTGAACATTCTCACTCGAAAGGAGTGAGTCGTTCCGTAGATAGGATATTTATTCGCTGTAATAAGAGGGGATTTCAGTTGAGAGGAGAGTATGCTCTTCCCGCTTATGCTTCTAATCGGGACTAACTGACTGTTCCTGTGGCCTTTGGACAGACGGAGCCTCCCTGCAAGCAGCCGCAAACATTTCCAAGAATTAGTCCCTAGCATTGCTAGGCACAGCTAAGCATAAATATCAAATATGACGTAATTAAAACTACGTTTATTAATCCCAACACATTTCTTAATTAGTATATAACTAATTAAATTGATTCCACTTTACAGTTTTGCTGTAATTAAGAAGGTGTTCCAATATCCGGCTATTACGTCATCAGTCCTGCCTACAGCTGGTAGGTCGAGTGGGTGCGGGTTTGACCAGCTGACTATATCTCCGTGTCCCAGCTGTCCGTACTCGCCCCAGCCCCAGGTGTACACGCGGCCTTCTCGCGAGAGAGCGCAGGAGTGTCTCGAGCCACACGACACCTTCTTAAACTCCAGCCCCTCGCGTCTCTCCTGCAGCGGGAGGAGTGTGGGCGTGGAGATAATCTACAAGTTAACCGTTTAACCCAATTATATAGACAGCCTAGTTAGCAGTATTTAGATATATAATGGCAGAGCGTCTCTTCCACACGGACTATCCCATATACGCACTCAGCGAGGTGGGGCCTGGTCAGTTCATGATCGGGGGCGGGGGCGGGGGGTCGAAGTGTGGGATCCCGAATGTTGTCGAGCTGTACTCAATCTGTCGGAGAGGCGAGAGCGAGAGCAGAGAGTCCAAGAGCAGATACTCTGTCAAACTGACCTGTCGCAAGGAGCTGGAGAAAGAGGTCATGTGGCACCTGGAGAGACATGGGACGGACACCAAACTGCTGACCGGCAGTCTCAGTTCCAAATGCACCCTGATATTCCTGGGGAACCTGCCAACTCGAGATGTCGACTCAGAAGGGGTGCCCGCCCCCCTCCCGGTGATAGAGTTCAAGGGGGAGGTGGGCAGCGGGGGGGACCTCAGACACAAACAGGCCCGCTTCAGTCCGAAGGGAGACCTGCTAGCGACTGTTACCACCGAGAATGTGATCCGTCTGTGGACTCTCCCCCAGCTGGAGCCCTGCGGAATCCTAGAGGGACACACCAGCGAAGTGAGCGACATTTCGTTCCATCCAGACGGCAGCAAGCTGGTCAGTCTGGGAGAGGACAATGTCATACGCGTCTGGCTCGTGGAGACATTCAGTGAGCTATTCAAGGTGCAGTGGCCATTGGAGGGAGAGAGAGAGGGCTCTGGGGCAAAAGAGAACTGTAGGAACTGTAGAGTTGTGTCTGTCCTCGACAAGAAGACCAGGCTGGACAGGGGCCTCCTGTTCACAACGCACAACAAGGTCGGTCCGAGACAGAGGGGCTCTACCGTAGTGCAGTGGGACCTGGATCTGGGCGGGGTCGTGGCGAGCAGGCGGACAGGGCCGCACCCGCTGTGTGCGCTGGAGGTGTGTCCCGAGGCAGAGCTGCTGGCTGTCGGGAACGTGGAGGGACAGATACGGGTTTATAGCATGAGCTCTCTCGGGTTTCTGCAGGCAATACAAGCGCACTCGGTATCGATAACAAGCATGCGATTCCTGAGTCTGTCTATCGACAGCAAGCGGAGCAAGAAACAAGAAGAGCTAATCCTCCTGACCACCTCGATCGACAGGACTTGTTGCGCCACTCGGTGCAGCTTCGGAAACATGAGGAGATGGCTGTTCTTCATTCTGCTGCCTCTTATTTTCTTAGTTTTAGCATACTTCCTACCCCACCACTTGAGAGATTTATTTTATTAGAAATTTGAATGAGTAATATGATCTATTTCAGCAGTTCAGTATTTGAAAAACTAAGGTAATTTTTTGAATGATAAATTGTAATTTGTGGTCATACATAAGTTTCTAATAATAGCATACGACTACCCATGGCCTACCATAATAATAATTCGGCAGCACGTATAGCCGTATTATAGTAGGCCATGGACTACCTGGACTAGTGTTTCCAATCCGAGCTGACCCGACTCATTCCAGCCCCAGGAGTACACATCTCCACTCTCCGTCAGAGCCAAGTTGTGCCAGCCTCCACAGGACAGCTGCGCTACCCGGAGGCCCCCTAGCGCCTCCAGCAGAACAGGCACCTTCCTCTCCTCCAGGTCCCCTAGCCCCAGCTCTCCCCGCGTGCCTACATAATATTAGTATGCAAATATGATAGTATCCATTACAGTGGCAATAACGAGCTATAAATACTACATTGTATGTCGATAGATTAATACTTCAGTTTGTAAAATGGCAACTCAACATCAGGACGATTACAACCCGGATATCTACGATGAATATTTGCAGCATTACTTGGCACTCCCGCCGACAGTGCCCGACCAGATAGATCTGGAGTTTATTGACCCGGAGATTCCCAATATCGAGGACCCCACTCCCCCGCTTGACTACGACATAAGGATTAAGCCGATGACGGACGATGAGAGGAGACGAGAGTCCAAGAAGAGGAACGACGAGATGCAGTTCAGGCGTTTGCTCTGCTACGACTACCCGGACCCAGAAGAGGACCCCCCTGAGGACTGGAGGCCGCCGATCTACTGGATCAACTCCAGAATAGACACTCGCTTCCTGCAGCAGGCCAGGTTCCCAAGGAGACGCTACGACCTGATCACCAAGGGGTACCTCCCCCCCATCGAGGTGCCCGAGATCGAGTTCTACACCACTCTCCATAAACTGCTGAAAGACAACGGGTTCGAGAGGGTGTACTACCGCATGGCTTACTACGGGTTCACTGAGGTGTACCACCTGTACGATTGGGACATAGAGGTATGCGACTACTTGATCGAGGACATTATCGATAATGATAACGACGATGATTACTGGTGGGACAAATGGATCTCAAAGTTTGTAGAAATACTAAAGTCCTACAAACGAGTCATCGTAGCGTGAGAAGGATTGAAGTGTATTTTATTTTTTGGTGTGATTATTATTTTTTGTATTTTTATGCTTACTTTTGTTATTAGCTATTATGATTGTAATATTATTTGTTTACAGTTCAGATTTAAGTATACAGTAGATGTCGGGTATAAGCACACCGGTTATAAGAACATATCGGATATAAGCACACTGTGTTGGAAAACGTTTGCCATCTACCCTGTATAATTTATGTCGGTTATAAGAACATGCCGGTTATAAGCACCTTAAGTGCAGTTCCCGACGATGTGCTTATAACCGGCACCCACTGTATAAGTTATATAACAGTTATTAAGCTAAATGACTTACCAATCCCATACGCGTATATTGAGTGATCAGCTGTGAGTATAAGGGAGTGACAGTGTCCACAAGACACGTGACTAACAGCTGTCCCTTTCTCCAGTGGAAACTTGACACTGGAAATACCTCCTTGGAATGTGAGCATGGTATAGTTGCCAATTGACTCCTGTGCCAATACTCCGTCATGTGTTCTCCATATATTATCGTACCTGTTGCTCTCAGACATCTTGAGACTCATTAGGCTCGTTTCCTCGCTCAGCACCAATGCGTTATCATTAGTGAGGCCCACCAGCTGTGATTGGTTGGGAGACAAGAGTATCTTTTTCATAATCCATGGTACTTTAACAGTTTTAATCTGATGCTTCTGTGAGGGCTCCGTGCTCCCCAACACTGAGACTCCATTTTCCCTCGTAAACAGTGTGAAGCGCCACGTGCTGTGTATGTCCTGGAATTGACCTTCTCCCAGAAATGTCTCCCTTACCAAACTTGGTCTGTTAATCTTTGGTATTCCGTTCCGCTTAATCTGTCCAAAACTGTTATGCCCACACGCGAAAATATAAACAGAATGCTTACAGGTTATATCTGAGGCGTTACAAATCCTTGAACTAAATTCTGCCATACTAAACCTACGGAAAAGTCCTTGAATATTCAATTTTAATTATGAATTTACTTCAAAATTATAAATTAATTAATTATTTCACAAATTCTTATACAAATACAGGCACCATACACAGGGCCCGTGAGAGGGGGGGTCTCCTGGTCCCAAAGGACCAGGGCCCGGAACCAGATGGGGTTATATGGGGGCCCGTTGCACAGTCTGGGACCATTATATGGGGGCCCGTGGCACAGTGTGGGACCAGGGCCCTTGGATTCTCTCACGGGCCCTGACCATACATATTGTAATAGTATTAAGAAGTATGTAGACTTGTGTCTCTATTAGATAAGCGTCTCTTTTAGTGAATAACGGTACACTGTCTTTTTCCGCAGAGTCAAGTAGTTAATAATCAGAATAGAAGTTATTATAATGTAGGGCAGACTGTATATGCAGCTACCAAGTGTGACTATTAACTTCTCCACAATTCCGAATGAGATTATGACTATACTGAGGATTGGCAGTTGTTCATCAGTGAGAAGACCTGAATAATGGAAACGATAGAGAACTGGGAAGAAACATTTTCCGTAGTATAGTATGATGGAGAATACCATTTCAGAAAACACAAGTGCTTCAGTGAGGTAAAACAGCAGCAAAGCTATAAACACACATTTCATCGTGAATCTGAAATATTTATTCTGCTTTATATGAAGCTTCAGAAGTATGATTTCATTTTCATGGTACAGGTCATCTTCCCGCCATTTCATCGCCTTAGTCAACAGAGCCGAGACAATCCTCGCGAGCCACGCGGAATCGCGGCGACAGCAGAGACAGGAGGATCCGGTGAGGTACGGGGTGAGTGTCAGCGCGGGGTCTGTCCTCAAGGGTCGGGCCCCGCCCTCCCTCCCCTCCGCTGCGGACAGGAAGCCAAAGACTGCGGAGGCGGAGCAGACAGAGGTGAGACAGCTGGAGGTTATCTCGCACAACGACCAGTGACTCGACACAAATGCGTTATATCATAGCTATGATTATATGTAATTTGCATTGTAGCTTACGGTCACGCGTCACTTATTAAAATCATATATATTCGTAATTATTCCTATTGTAGCTATAGTCTCCAGTACAGAAAGTAGTGTAAACGTACGGGCATAGATAATGATAAGCTATTATGCACTCTAACTGTTGTATTACAGTGGTATTACAGTTATTGTAAGGAATATAAAAGTATCCTCCCACTTGATAAATACAGTAGATGTCGGATATAAGCACACCGGTTATAAGAACACTATGTTGGATAACGGTTGCCATATACCCTGTATAATTTATGTCGGTTATAAGAACATGCCGGTTATAAGCGTGCAATTTCCGACGATGTGCTTATAACCGGCATCCACTGTATTATAGTACAGGTAAACAAACCCATTCCACAGATGAATTTTCTCTGCTAATAATATAATTCTGAATACAGCAGTTGGCTGATGAAAACTCTGGGATTAATTCTTCAATGCAAAACTACCTCGGCACCAATCTGGTGTACAGACAAAAATCTTCAAATTAAAAATGTTAAATTTAATCCAGGATTGTATCAAATACAGTAATTTCAACAGGGACAATCTCTGAAATGTGACAAGTTAATTTTCGAATTGTCCCAATGGTGCCACATTTCAGAGGTTTACCTTTATATGAAAATGGGAATTTACAAGCGAGTTATTCGTATATTGCGAAACTGCACCCTGGAAGAGGAGGAGCAGATTCGGAAGGAGAATGCGTCGTACAATACTAGTATAATAATGTTTTATTTATTAGTTCAATATAAATATTTATACGTAAAACAGATACTCAGTACTCAATGAGTGTTGGATATTGGGTTCCTAAAGTATTTTCTGCATAAGAATTAAGAAGAGCAGTGGTTCTAATTCTATACTTGTAAATTCTAGAATGTTCTATTCAACATATATACTCACGAAAGAAATCTAGAATATTCTACAATAGTATTGATGAATTACTGTATTAGCTGAGCACAAATATCTGGCTTCTATCGAATAAGAGAAAATTCTAGATTATTCTTATAAGAATTCTCAAAATATATAAAATGCAGTGTGAAACAACTTCATAACATAACATAACTATACAACACTACAGAATGGGCAAAGATTATTACAAACTTCTCGGCGTGGCGAGGTCTGCCAGCGAGCAGGAGATCAAGAGTGCGTACAGGAAACTAGCGATCAAGTACCATCCCGACAAGAACAAAGATAAGGGAGCGGAGGAAAAGTTCAAGGAGATTTCAGTGGCGTACCAAGTCCTCTCTGACCCCGACAAGAAGAAGACGTACGACCTGTACGGAGAAGCGGGTCTGAGGCAGCCCGAGGCCGGTCCTGGGTTCTCTGGGTTCTCCTTCAACACGGGGTCCTTCAAAGACCCGTTTGACTTGTTCAGAGAGATGTTCAATGGAGAGAAAGGGCCTTTCGCGAGTTTTAGCTCCTCTGGGGGTATGCCTGACATGTCTGGGTTCTTCGGTGGAGAGGCGATGGACACGGGCGGAAAGTTCCGTAGCTCCAAAGGCACGGGAGCGTCCAAGCAAGAGAAGGACCCTGACATAGTGCACGAGCTGGGAGTGACACTAGATAACGTGTACAGAGGCGCCACTAAGAAACTGAAAATCGGACGTAATATCCTGACTCCGAGTGGGGAGAGCCAGCACTTTGAAGAGACGGTTGAGGTTAACATAAAACCTGGCTGGAAGGAGGGAACTAAGATTACTTTCAAAGAGAAGGGCGAGCAGCGCCCCGGCAGGATACCTGCAGACGTTGTGTTTGTGATTAAAGATAGGCCGGATGACGTGTTCAACAGAGACGGCAGCAACATTATGTACAGACAGAAACTGTCCCTGAAGCAAGCGCTCCTAGGCACGCAGCTAAATATACCGACGCTGGATGACTTACCAATCCCATACGCGTATATTGAGTGATCAGCTGTGAGTATTAGGGAGTGACAGTGTCCACAAGACACGTGACTAACAGCTGTCCCTTTCTCCAGTGGAAACTTGACACTGGAAATACCTCCTTGGAATGTGAGCATGGTATAGTTGCCAATTGACTCCTGTGCCAATACTCCGTCATGTGTTCGCCATATATTATCGTACCTGTTGCTCTCAGACATCTTGAGACTCATTAGGCTCGTTTCCTCGCTCAGCACCAATGCGTTATCAGAGGTGAGGCCCACCAGCTGTGATTGGTTGGGAGACAAGAGTATCTTTTTCATAATCCATGGTACTTTAACAGTTTTAATCTGATGCTTCTGTGAGGGCTCCGTGCTCCCCAACACTGAGACTCCATTCTCCCTCGTAAACAGTGTGAAGCGCCACGTGCTGTGTATGTCCTGGAATTGACCTTCTCCCAGAAAGGTCTCCCTTACCAAACTTGGTCTGTTAATCTTTGGTATTCCGTTCCGCTTAATCTGGCCGAAACTGTTATGCCCAAACGCGAAAATATAAACAGAATGCTTACAGGTTATATCTGAGGCGTTACAAATCCCTGAACTAAATTCTGCCATTCTAAACCTACGGAAAAGTCCTTGAATATTCAATTTTAATTATGAATTTACTTAAAAATTATTTATTTATTTATTATTTCACAAATTAATTATACAAATACAGGCACCATACATATTGTAATAGTATTAAGAAGTATGTAGACTTGTGTCTCTATTAGATAAGCGTCTCTTTTAGTGAATAACGGTACACTGTCTTTTTCCGCAGAGTCAAGTAGTTAATAATCAGAATAGAAGTTATTATAATGTAAGGCAGACTGTATATGCAGCTACCAAGTGTGACTATTAACTTCTCCACAATTCCGAATGAGATTATGACTATACTGAGGATTGGCAGTTGTCCATCAGTGAGAAGACCTGAATAATGGAAACGATAGAGAACTGGGAAGAAACATTTTCCGTAGTATAGTATGATGGAGAATACCATTTCAGAAAACACAAGTGCTTCAGTGAGGTAAAACAGCAGCAAAGCTATAAACACACATTTCATCGTGAATCTGAAATATTTATTCTGCTTTATATGAAGCTTCAGAAGTATGATTTCATTTTCATGGTACAGGTCATCTTCCCGCCATTTCATCGCCTTAGTCAAGAGCTTGCAATTTTTTATTAATGGATAAAAGCAAATGGGAAACACGATCAGAAATACTGCGTAGCTCACTACAATAAGTTGGGGGATAATTCCAGGGATTAAAATCATAAGTGCAAACACGGCAGTGTATTTGATGGGACGATAACTCTTGATTTTCCATGTCTCTCCTACATATGTGTTGTAAATAAATCTCATAAAATTCGCTGCTACTCCCATTGTTAGGACCATGCCGGATTTCCCAAGGCTGAGGAAAAAAGCTGTCGGTAGATATTGTAACTCTGTGATCCATATTCTATCTCCTCCTACGGCTTTAATACACGTATCATTGTAAGGGAGAGACGTTTCTTTTATTTCTGGGATTACCCCCGCCCGATACAAGGCTGGGTAGAGGAAAGCGGGCCAGTAACAAACAAAAGAAAAAAGCTCGAGTAATAGCATTGCCATGAGATATTTCCCTTGCAGAACCTTATT
Source organism: Hexactinellida sp. DTS-2022 (assembly GCA_028753945.1). NCBI lineage: Eukaryota > Metazoa > Porifera > Hexactinellida > Hexactinellida sp. DTS-2022. Next base: position 937,535 of record JAPNXP010000018.1, on the reverse strand, counting down.
ATCACAGTTTACTAATTCAGCTTGAGAACCAGAGTCGATGTGATCAAAATGATTGATACGGCGACGTGTATTATTTGCTATTTTCATCTTGTTCATTACATTAATACCCCATCCTATTTGCAGAGCAACGGCAAAAAATGCCATTACGATTAGCATAACTGCCTCTATGATTGAGACATAAAAATCAAGTTTTGAAACATGATCTCGAATTTTTTCGTACTTCGCCATAGAGCAATGTGAAATTTTGTATGCAATTAATTAAAATCATAGCTTTATATAGACTGTCAGTTTGGCACAAATCTTAATTAACTACTTAGATAAGCTTATGTTTTAATTATTACTTAGTATTTTAAGAACACAAGATATTGTTCTTGTAATGACTTAATTGAATAATGAATTTTATTTTGGCGAAAATAGATGAACAACAAATCATACATAGTAATACTGAAACTAATTACCAACTAAAGCTTCGTGTTTATTTCCTTGGAATTATAATAAAAGTGAATATAAATTATCTAATAAACATTATGCTAGCTAGCTTGTGGTAATAACAAGTTCTATCAATGTCCATTTTCAATCCATTCAGACACGATTTCATGCGTCCTGTTGTGAGGTCTAGTTCCTCCAAGAAATACCTGGACACGAGTGCGGAGGGTTTTAGACTACCAACATTCACACTAAGCCACTCAGAAAGTGTAAAAAATGTAAAATTCTCACCTGACGCGTCTCTGCTTCTCTCCTGCTCCACTGACGGGAAGGTCTACCTCTGGAACCCGAGGGTGGGGCAGCTCAACTACTGCCTCCTCACACATTTAGGCGCGGTTAGAAACTGCGCTTTTTCGCCCAGAGACGGCAGACTGGTCGCTTCATGCGGGGACGACAGGTGCATAAAACTGTGGGACGTGAGGAACTACTCAAAGGTGACAACTTTAAAGGGGCACACACAAGTGGTTTGGGACATAAACTTCTCTCCTGGAGGAACATTCCTCGTCTCCTCGTCTTCAGACAATACCGCGAAAGTGTGGGACACACGCGATTCTAAATTCGTCATGTCTCTGGATGCGCACACCGAGCCAGTGATCTACAGCAAGTTCTCCCCCGACGGGAGGTACATATGCACCTGCTCGTGGGACAAGACCCTCAGAATCTGGGACCTGCAGACCAGGAGCACGCTGCACGTCCTCAAGGGCCACGACGACTGGATCTCCTACTGCTGCTTCTCCCCCAAAGGCAACGTGCTGGCCTCCAGCTCTCACGACTGCACGGTGCGACTGTGGAACTGCAGAGACGGGACAGAGATAGCTCTGCTCCAGGACCACAGCTCTGACGTCAACATGTGTCTCTTCTCGCCCAACGGACAGCTGCTCGCCTCTGCCTCCAGCGACAAGACGGTCCGCATCTTCGAGATCCAGGGCACCAGAAGCGCAGAGGACACACTCAACGACAAACACACTCAGAGCCACGAGCTGCGGGGCCACCAAGAGTCCGTCTCGAGCATATCTTTCTCCCAGGACGGTAACTACCTAGTGTCGGGGAGTGACGACGGGACCCTGAGGGTGTACGACGCGTACCGCATGCAGCTGTTCGAGATCCTGGGCGGACACCGGGACCGCGTGGTGGCCTGCGACATAAGTCCGCAGGGACACCTGGTGGCCTCTGCCTCGAGGGACAGCAGCGTCCTCCTGTGGGACATCTCCCGCGCGCAGCACACATCCCGCTCATGCAGCATTTCGTAGTCGCTTATTAGCACGCTCATATCACTTTATATCTTCTAACCTCTATTTTATATTTTAATTACGTATTATTTATATTCTAATTACACTTTTCTACAGTTCATACCAATGTAATAAGTACAGTAGAACTTCGTTAGTGCGAACTACGAACACGGTTAATACGAAACTCCGGTTAATACGAACACTATTTCAGTCCCCTTCAAAGCCTTTTCATACAAATAATATTGGTTAATACGTTTTTCCGGATAAGGAGAACGCATTTTACGGTCCCCTGGCGTTGTACTAACGAGGTCTGCTGTATTACGAGTCCCATGCCATTGCGCTAGCATGAGTAACCCGCTGGTGCCGCCCGGCGTCCCCGCCTGCTCCGGACTGCCCAGAGAGCTGCTGCGCTGGATGCACGCTCTCGACCTCAGCGCTTCCATAAAGAATCCGAGGAGAGATTTCTCCAACGGGTACCTAGTGGCCGAGATGTTCTCCTGGTACTACCCTAACGAGATTGTGCTGCATTCCTATAACAACGGCACGTCGCTACAGAGCAAGCTGGGGAACTGGTCTCAGCTGGAGAGGTTCTTCCTCAAGAAGAAGCTCGCGGTTCCCAAGGAGCTCGTGGAGGGAACTATTCACTCCAAGCCAGGCGCCGCCAACGCTCTGGCTATCTGCGTGTACAGTCTGCTTACGAACCGCAGACTGAAGTACCTGCCCCCCGCCGCCCTCTCCTCGGACCTGACGGACCGGAAGTACCAGGAGCTGCTCCCGGCCTACGCCAGGAACACGGCCAGCCAGGCGGTGAAGACAAACCTGACCAGCACGGAGCTCTCCACGGCCCCGGACCATCTGCAGATACAGAACAGAGCCGAGACCATCCTGGCGAGCCACGCGGAATCGCGGCGACAGCAGAGACAGGAGGATCCGGTGAGGTACGGGGTGAGTGTCAGCGCGGGGTCTGTCCTCAAGGGTCGGGCCCCGCCCCCCCTCCCCTCCGCTGCGGACAGGAAGCCAAAGACTGCGGAGGCGGAGCAGACAGAGGTGAGACAGCTGGAGGTTATCTCGCACAACGACCAGTGACTCGACACAAATGCGGTATATCATAGCTATGATTATATGTAATTTGCATTGTAGCTCACACGTCACTTATTAAAACCATATATCCGTACTTATTCCTATTGTAGCTATAGTCTCCAAGTACAGAAAGTACTGTAAACATATGGCCATAGAAATGATAAGCTATTATGCACTCTAACTGTGGTATTATTATAGTACAGGTAAACAAACCCATTCCATAGATGAATTTTATATGCTAATAATATAATTCTGAATACGGTTGTTGGCTGATGAATACTCTGGAATTCATTATTCAATGCTAAACTTACCTCGCACCCGTCTGGTGTACCAACAAAAATCTTCAAATTAAAAATGTTAGATTTAATCCAGTATTGTATCAAATCACGTCATTTTCAACAGGGACAATCTCTGAGATGTGACAAGTGAATTTTCGAATTGTCCCGAATCCCAATGGTGCCACATTTCAGAGGTTTACCTTTATATGAAAATGGGAATTTACAAGCGAGTTATTCGTATATTGCGAAACTGCACCCTGGAAGAGGAGGAGCAGATTCGGAAGGAGAATGCGTCGTACAATACTAGTATAATAATGTAATTATGTAATTATGTTTTATTTATTAGTTCAATACAATTGTTGCAGTGTATACCCGCACATGGTGTGTGCGGGCACACACTGGTGTATATCCGCACACACTATATGACGTTGGTTTTATTAATATAAGTTTATTAGCGAGATTAGTTATTTATTATTATTGCAAATTATTACGTTGGAAGGTTTGGTGTTTTATTGTTGCTTTTCAATTCTGCACATTTTAATCCATTATAGTCCCTTTCACAAGTGTAGGAGTTTTATTTTCATCATCTAACAACATATTTTAGCCAGACTAATTCATTGATTGTGTGCGGATATACACCAGTGTGTGCCCGCACACACCATGTGCGGGTATACACTGCAACATAATTATTTATACGTAAAACAGATATTCAGCTCCTAAAGTATTTTCTGCATAAGAATTAAGAAGAGCAGTTCTAGTTCTAATTCTATACTTGTAAATTCTAGAATGTTCTATTCAACATATACTCACGAAAGAAATCTAGAAAATTCTACAATAGTAATAATGAATTACTGTATTAGCTGTGCACATATCTGGCTTCTATCGAATAAGAGAAAATTCTAGATTATTCTTATAAGAATTCTCAAAATATATAAAATGCAGTGTGAAACAACTTCATAACATAACATAACTATACAACACTACAGAATGGGCAAAGATTATTACAAACTTCTCGGCGTGGCGAGGTCTGCCAGCGAGCAGGAGATCAAGAGTGCGTACAGGAAACTAGCGATCAAGTACCATCCCGACAAGAACAAAGATAAGGGAGCGGAGGAAAAGTTCAAGGAGATTTCAGTGGCGTACCAAGTCCTCTCTGACCCCGACAAGAAGAAGACGTACGACCTGTACGGAGAAGCGGGCCTGAGGCAGCCCGAGGCCGGTCCTGGGTTCTCTGGGTTCTCCTTCAACACGGGGTCCTTCAAAGACCCGTTTGACCTGTTCAGAGAGATGTTCAATGGAGAGAAAGGGCCTTTCGCGAGTTTTAGCTCCTCTGGGGGTATGCCTGACATGTCTGGATTCTTCGGTGGAGAGGCGATGGACACGGGCGGAAAGTTCCGTAGCTCCAAAGGCACGGGAGCGTCCAAGCAAGAGAAGGACCCTGACATAGTGCACGAGCTGGGCGTGACACTAGATAACGTGTACAGAGGCGCCACTAAGAAACTGAAAATCGGACGGAATATCCTGACTCCGAGTGGGGAGAGCCAGCACTTTGAAGAGACGGTAGAGGTTAACATAAAACCGGGCTGGAAGGAGGGAACTAAGATTACTTTCAAAGAGAAGGGCGAGCAGCGCCCCGGCAGGATACCTGCGGACGTTGTGTTTGTGATTAAAGATAGGCCGGACGACGTGTTCAACAGAGACGGCAGCAACATTAGGTACAGACAGAAACTGTCCCTGAAGCAAGCGCTCCTAGGCACGCAGCTAAATATACCGACGCTGGATAAGACCCTGATACCGGTTAATCTGACTCATGTGGTGGGTCCTAACTCGCAGCACCTAATAACCGGACAGGGACTGCCTCTCGTCAAGGAGCCTCACAAACGCGGAGATCTGATCGTAGACTTCGAAATCAAATTTCCCGACCAACTGCCACAAGCCTCGAGATCACTGATTAACCAGGCACTCCCTTAATATATACTGTATTAATTAATAATTATAATATTATATCATACTAGTCAATTGCCCGTCGCTTTGCTGACGTAATATGGAAATATTTTCATGATACATTTGATATGGATATTATATAGCGGGAATATATACTAAGAGGTGGCCTATGTCAGATTACTGATAATTTATATATATCAGTCATTATAGCAAGCCCACCTACAAAACCTCTTTGTCGGGTGTATTTTACATTAGTGCTCCCTATCTGAGCCATTTTCAGCTGCGCGAACTTCAGGATGAAGGCGTCTCCTTTTCTGATTATTTCTATTGGAGGCATTATTATCAGCTCGCGAACTTCGGGATTAAGGAGTGTTTTTCTTTTCAACATTTTATTGCCCTATAAACGCTTTATGGCACACATTTCCTTAGGTCTATGTGGTATTTTCGATGAGTTGCCCGGGTTTGTAAAAACTTCCATTAAATATTTAACAAAATGATTTTGTTTCCATATATGGTATTTATTCAAAAAATGTATGTCAACAATGCATATCAGGAGATAAATATTAGTGGTTGAATTGGGCCAATCAAAATGCGATTTGAGATCTGTTGCGGACACACACACACACACACAGACACTGCTCTATTAATAGTATAGATAAGTATGCTATAATTTTATTTCAATTCTAATATTAAAATTAGATTAATTAATTGTAAAACTATGTTACTTTCAAATATTCCGCAAGGGTGAGGGATAAATACATCAATATATTAAAAATAAAAATTTTTAACTGTCGTTAGATATAATTACAAGTTCCACTCACAAACAAACAAACAAACTATACCTGACAACCTGAGATGTTTTACAAGAACTTTTATAAGCTGGCCCGAGCTGGCTATAAGCTGAGACTGAAGCCCGGACAGAGACCGACAGAATGGCGCATTCGCTGCATCGTGACGGGCAGACCCAGAGCGGTGTACCAGCAGCCCCGTCTCTCTAGAATCGTATTCAAGCAGTGGATCGAGAAGGGCTACACTGATCTAATTTAACTGTATTGTTGTTATTCATTATTTCTCGACTATACAGTTACAATAAAACTCGATTCCAATCAATAAATCTAATGATAGTATGAAGATTTATGAATCATGTCAATAAGGTAGTCTCCGTATATAAGTATGGCTATATGACCCTCTGAAACAAACTCTTCAAGAGACGAGCCTCGAAAGCTACCGTATTCTTCCCCGCGTGCAGAGGCCTCCTCTCAAGCGGCTGCTCTATCACAGCTGGCACGCTCTTACCGTATATCTCACAGCAGTCGAAGAACTGTATCACTTCAAGGATAGTGGTGTCTTTCAGGATAATCATGTGTTTAGCTAGATTCTCGGTTAGCGAGAGGAAGCACCTCTTTGTGTAGAACCACGTGTCTGTGCCTAGCTTCTTGTTGTACGGCTCCAGGCTCTTCATAATGCGCGATATGCCGAACTCGTAGTTCCCCTTTGAGCAGTATAGCGTCCCTATGACCAGATTGACAATGCAGAGATGGTATATCTTCTGGTCCGGGTCCTGGTAGCTCAGCTCCTCCTCCTCCTTCTCGATCTTCCGCATCAGCTCTTCGGCCTCTTCGTTCTGGTTCGTCATTATGTAGCTCACGCAGAGGTTCGCCAGCACGATGGCGCTCACACTCAGAATGTTGCTGTAGTGCTTCTTCACTATCTGCTGGTAGAAGCCGATGGCCTCCTTGAACTTGGTCTCCTGCATGAATAGCACGTGGGCTGTGTTCAGCTTCCACACGTCATTGTCATGGCAGAACTCCACAGACTTCTTAAAGATCTTCTCTACCTGGCGAATAGGAAAACTAATCAACTGTATTTATTAGTTAGGGTCATTCAAACGTTAGGTAACACTACCAATGTGTAACAGACCATCCTTTTGGTTTTACAAACTGGTCAAAAATCGTGACAAAAGAAGGGGGTGTTAATTTTGCTGGAGTTTTGAGTTACGTAACGTTTGAAGGCCCCTTATAGAATGACAGTCACCTGTTGGTAGTTGTCCTTGTCCCAGTATATCTTAGCCTGAGCCATTAGCACCGGTATGTAGTGGTCGAGTGTCTGGTCGAACTCTTCCACGTACTTCTTGAGCAGCTCCTCGCCCTGCTGCTGCTGCCGCGCGTCCTGCACAGACTTTGTTATCTTCCGCAGCTGGTCCGTCAAGCGATTCTGCAGATCTTCAAACTTCTGGTAAGCCTCATAGGGAACCGTGGGAGCCATCAAACTAGCATCTAATTTATATTTTGTATAATAACAGTGTTCGTTGTGCTTATAAGCTGAGCTACCTAGGAAGTCGTATAGAGACTGGGAGAGGTATTTATAGGTGAGGTGTGCGTTCTCCGCCAGGACGTCTGCGGCCAGGTCGTAGTACTGGTACTTGCAGTAGAGCAGGAGCAGGTTGGGAAAGGTCTCGGGCGGACACGGGTTCTGCTGCAGCAGGAACTGCAGCTTCTCGAACCCCTCGGTGGGGTTGGTCTCCATGTTTATGAGCGCCAGGTTGTGCAAAGTGATCGGGTCTAGCTCCTCCTCGGCCCGCGGGGGCATGTCATTCAGAGCGTCCTGCGCAGACTCGAAGTTCTTAATTTGGTATTCCACAGCGGCTCGCAGGTTGAAAGCTTGTACGAGAGCTGTCTCGTGAAGGATCTAAATGCATTGTATGTACTAGAGTGGTGCTCGCCTAATAGCAAGTCGCATTTTGCACGAAATTTGCTTGCTAATAGCGAACATAATTAACATTAAATGCTTGCTTGGAGACTGAAAATAACTTGCTAATAGAGCAATTGCTATTAGTCGAACACCACTGTATATTATTGCTTAATTAGTGAGCAGAGGAGTGGGCACAAATGCAAATGGAATCAGACACTTTCCAGAGAGAGCCCGAGCTGGAGAGGTTCGAGATCGAGCTGGAGTTCGTACAGTGTCTCTGCAACCCGCACTACCTCAACTTCCTAGCGCAGCACGGGTACTTCAGAGAAACAGCATTCATTAACTACCTGAAATACCTACAGTACTGGGCCAAACCGGAGTACATTCAGTTCCTCCGGTACCCACAAGCCCTCAAGATACTCGAGCTACTGCAAGAAGAGGAGTTCCGGAAGGAGCTAGCCAACTCGGAGCGCACCAAGTACATAGACCACCAGATGATGCTCAGCTGGAACCACTACACGAAGAAACAGAAGGAGGCAGCGGACAAGATAGCACAGCTGGCTGCTTCCATCGAACAGCAGCCGCAAACTTAGCAGAATCCATCAATTGGAGTGTATTTGTGTGCTATTAATACAAGTTTAATTATGTTAATTTTATAATTAATCTTACTTGTGTATTTCCAACACTCTTTGTGTCCAAACCCTCGCTCTTAATCCCCACGCCTAGCTCGGGGTGCTCCCTGATGCCTTTCTCTAGAATCTCGTTGATGTACTTAATGGCCATTGGCGTGTTCTTCAGTCGGTAGTGACACAGAGCTATGTTGTACAGCAGATTAGGTCGGAACCCGATTATCTGAAACGCTTGATTGAACTTGAGCAGCGCTTCTTCATAGCGGCCTTCTTTGGATAGGATGCAGCCTAGTTAATACAACGTCAAATGGCATGTAAATGTTTAGATTTTCTTGTAATAGAAGTGTCAAGTAAATTGTTGTATGCCACCACTGCACTGCACTATTATTAATAAATTTATCTACTTTACAATCCAGTCAGTAAATACTGTATACGTAAGCTTACAGCCGTAAATAATGGACTATGCTATGCTATATATAGGCACTGTTTAACTCAATAACTGTAGTTATATAACTGAGAATTTACAAGTTAATTTGCAAATTTTATAAGTGAGTATTCATTATATGAGAAATGACTGAGGGCGCACTCGCGAGCGGACAGATCAAGCTGGAGAGCTCTGACGGAGAGACAGTGACGGTGGCTCTTGACGTCATAAAGCTGTCTGCCACCATCAAGACGATGATAGAGGACCTGGGAATAGAGGAGGACAACGACGACGTGGTGCCCCTCCCCAACGTGACGCACGTAATCCTGAACAAGGTCATTTTCTGGTGCGAGCACCACAAGGACGACATACAGCCCTCCGAGGACGACGACAACAAGGAGAAGCGAGTGGAAGACATAGACCCCTGGGACAAGGAGTTCCTCAAGGTGGACCAAGGCACTCTCTTCGAGCTGATCCAAGCAGCGAACTACCTGGACATAAAGGGACTCCTGGACGTGACCTGCAAGACGGTGGCTAACATGATCCGCGGGAAGACCCCGGAGGAGATACGGAAGACGTTCAATATCAAGAACGACTTCACTCCGGAAGAGGAGGAGCAGATTCGGAAGGAGAATGCCTGGTGCGAGGAGTGAGCCTCACATGTGGCTAGTCAGATTATAATATCCAGAAATCGTGACTAGAATTACTGATGGTATTTACTGATTAATCATTGATAGACAAGTAACCACTAATTATGCCTATTAATTAATATCTAAACGTAGGCTGATTCAGGGCAGTTTGAATTCAATCAGGGAATGACTGACCTCAGCACATTTTAGCTACTCACTAGCCGAATTTCTGCTTATTTCTGTGGACCGTACTATATATACTGATACGTATGACTGTTATGAGACCTTTGAACACACAAATGTAAGGTGGATAGTATTGGCCTAAATTATGCCAAGTCAGACTGTAGGTACATTCAATTGTTATTGACTATATTGAAAAGTAAGGAAACAAATAAAAAATTTGTTACAGAATAATTTACTCTACGCGATAAGTCGATAATTTCGCGAGAAATGTGAATATGATATCTCTTAAAAACTCCTTATCCGGAGTAGTCGGGAAACTATTTTATAATATGCTTCGGTAACTGGCGGGACATTGGGATTCCTAAAAATTAGTTTTACTGTTCAATAAAAAGAGGGTACAACAATTGCAATTCAAATTATAATGAAAATGACACGTGCACTATATCCTATGGGCAGTTGGTCTCCTCTCCTATAAAGCGCGTTGGTATAGGGAGTCTGCTGGAGGCGGAGAGGAGTTTGAAAGCGCTCGTAGCGTTTGACCGCGGTCTCATTAGGTGCGTTAATTTCGGAACTACTGCAGCGGCTTCCTCGCGAGGCGGTTCCACTACTTGGTGTGTTATGACGTCACTACCCTCCTTGACAGACGCGATATGTCTTCGTGTGCTCCTCCCACTCACTGGGCTAGCTTTGGGCACTGTCTTATCTGCGTTAGACTGTACTCTCCTGACACGAGTGCTGACATTCCTACTCAACTTGTTGGCGGCATTTGACCCCTGAGTAGAAGAAGCTCTCTGATCAGTGGAAACACGAGTGGCGCGAGGGGGTCGGCTTGTGCGGCGTAGGAAGGAGGCAGGGGGGCTAAAGATAGGCTTGTCGTCGAGACTGATGAATAAGAAGCCTCCACTGGAAGATTCCTGGACAGAAGAAGCGTTCGCTTTGTAACGATGAGTCATGTCGATCTGCTCCTTCACCATCAGAGGCAGGGAATCCCATTCGTCTCGCTTCTCCAGTTTGATGAGCTGAACATTTAGTGCGAAGAAGTTCATACACTTGTCATCCAGCACGCTAAACCTAAGCAGCACCGTTTCCTCTCTCCACTTCACCCGCATGCCATGGTTACGGATCGAGTCATTTGCTATGTAGATCTTACATATGTTGTCCACTGTAAGTTTCGAGCCTACATACTTGAGTAATTGTCCGAGGTAGTCGTACAGCCAGCTGATCTTAGAGACCGCGGGGTCTGTTCGAACGAGACTGCTGATGAACGCTGGGAAGTTGTCTAATACAGACTGTTTCAGAGAGTTTTCTAGGGATTGGGTGCGGAGAGAGGCTTCACTTTTGGGGTTGGAACACAACGAAACTTTTAGTTTTTCGATATCCTGGACACGAATCAGAGTTAAGCCATCAAAGCGGCAAACAATCTTAACTGCCATTTGGTAAATCTGCTCTTTCAGTTCCGGAGATAGTTTAACGTACTCAGGCTTTGTCCAAGTTTGTGTAAAGTGCTTCGCAATCCAAACCACACACTTTAGCATCAGTGATTCAAGCCTGCATAGTTCTGCTTCTGCTGCGACAGAAATAACTTTCCTTATTTTATCTCGAATCGCAAAAGTGAAACCGTCTATATAAATGTGTTCATAGTAACTGCTTGCTTTGATCTTAAGAGCTTCTATGTTGAAAAAGTCGGATGCTAGAGCGACCTGGAAAACTCGAGTTCTAGATTTAAATTCACAGTTTTTCGGATCCTCAAAAAATTTCACTATAAATACTAAAGTCTCGATGCTAAGCCAATCTAAATCAACTTTTCTTTCAATGCTTTCTTTCCACAAACTTGAGTGTTGAGAAGTGAGAAGCGCCTCAAAATATTGGCTCTGTTTAGTGAGAATAGTTTTCTGCACTCGGCACCAGCCGTTTTTCGTAGCCAAAATTATTTCATCGTCCTTAAGAAATCTATTTAGACTATCGCTGCTAACTGAATCCATTGGTGTTGTCTGAGTATAAAATAATTGCTAGTTGTCTATTGATGAGGCATTTATAAGAATTAGCTCGTAGTAGAGTTGCTGAATAACTGCAATCAGCAACCCTCAGTATTATACTAACCAATATAGATATGCTATAACGTGGTCACGGCTATATGTTACATGATATTGCGTAAATTGAATCAGTGGCAACAGCAACACAAATACTTGCAAAGTTTGAAATTTTGTATAAAATGTGGACAATTGCTAGGAAGTAATCAATATGATCATTTCCTCTTAATAAAAAGTTAATTTTAGAACAGTGTGGTTTGTCCTGATTGTCAGTGGACGTGCTAGTAGTCTAATAATACAAATTACAAATTACGTACCTAGAGTGTTGAGTGTGTTGGGACTGTCCTCCAGACACTGTTCGGCCAGAGACATAGAGTTCTGCAGGTCTTCCTGTGCGTAGTGAATCGAGACCTTAAGCTGCAGCACTCGCTCCAGGAAGGAGGGGGTCTCTATCTGGTAGCAGGCCTTGATAGCCTCCTCGTAGTCGCAGGCCTTGAAGAGGGACTGGGCGTAGTAGAACTTGTACTCCTCCGAATCTGGCACCAGCTGTGACAATAGGTTAATTGTACTAACAAGTTAGCGGTCTCGTTCGCTACGCGGTATAGTTTTATTCTTAAACAACGCAATTTTATTCGTAATTTATTTGGTTTTAATAACAAAATTTAATGCCTCGTTTATTATACATAATGCGGTTTCTATTGTCCTTTAAAGCTAGATCAATTATATTTTCCAGGTAAACTACTACTACTTTGTACTGTCCAAAAACGCTATCAAACTTGAAATCAATGAACTTTTTTTGATGCGCTATCAATCCGTACAAACAAGCAAAACTGAGTTTGTATGATATATATATTGGTAACTACTGCTAGATTAGCTATACATATCTATTGGCACATACCGTAACTAGCTCCTTGTAGATCGCCGCGGCGGATTGGAACTCCTGCATCTGGTAGTAGGAGTAGGCGAGCAGAGACATGGCGGCCCGCGAGTTTGCGGTCTGCAGGAGCTGGTCCGAGAGGATGCTCACCACCTCTTCGAACCTCTGCTCCTTTATCAGCTTGTAAACCGTCTGGGTGAACTGGCCCTCTGGCACCTTCCGAACGCCAGCCATGACTAGACCAACTTAGAGGTTCAGTAATTATACATAACACAAACTTAAGGAGAAAAGGTATTAGAAGCTGGTTTAATTTATTTCCGTATACAACAGTGCTTGAGACTTAAACTAATTCGTTGAGATAAAAATGCACAGCACAGTGGGGTTCAATACACTTGAGGATTCTGTATTGGAATGTGAGTGTCCTTGGTGTCATCTTGGTAGTGAGAAGATCTAATCTTGTCATACGTCTGCTGAAGAGAGACAAACAGCTTGCTGACCTCTCCCCTCTCTCTCTCCCCGCCCCGCCCCATAGCCCTCTCCAGATTCTCGTCAACTTCAACCTATAACAGACATGTCTATAACAGACATGTCTATAACAGACATGTCTATAACAGACATGTCCATAACAGACATGTCCATAACAGACATGTCTATAACAGACATGTCCATAACAGACATGTCTATAACAGACATGTCTATAACAGACATGTCTATAACAGACATGTCTATAACAGACATGTCTATAACAGACATGTCTATAACAGACATGTCTATAACAGACATGTCCATAACAGACATGTCTATAACAGACATGTCTATAACAGACATGTCTATAACAGACATGTCTATAACAGACATGTCTATAACAGACATGTCCATAACAGACATGTCCATAACAGACATGTCTATAACAGACATGTCCATAACAGACATGTCTATAACAGACATGTCTATAACAGACATGTCTATAACAGACATGTCTATAACAGACATGTCTATAACAGACATGTCTATAACAGACATGTCCATAACAGACATGTCTATAACAGACATGTCTATAACAGACATGTCTATAACAGACATGTCTATAACAGACATGTCCATAACAGACATGTCTATAACAGACATGTCTATAACAGACATGTCTATAACAGACATGTCTATAACAGACATGTCTATAACAGACATGTCCATAACAGACATGTCTATAACAGACATGTCCATAACAGACATGTCTATAACAGACATGTCCATAACAGACATGTCTATAACAGACATGTCCATAACAGACATGTCTATAACAGACATGTCCATAACAGACATGTCTATAACAGACATGTCTATAACAGACATGTCTATAACAGACATGTCCATAACAGACATGTCCATAACAGACATGTCTATAACAGACATGTCTATAACAGACATGTCTATAACAGACATGTCTATAACAGACATGTCTATAACAGACATGTCTATAACAGACATGTCTATAACAGACATGTCCATAACAGACATGTCTATAACAGACATGTCCATAACAGACATGTCTATAACAGACATGTCTATAACAGACATGTCCATAACAGACATGTCTATAACAGACATGTCTATAACAGACATGTCCATAACAGACATGTCCATAACAGACATGTCTATAACAGACATGTCCATAACAGGCATGTCAATAATTATGATATTGGTTAATACGAATTCAAGATAAGGCGAACGCATTTTGACCAGGTTCTACTGTACTCATAAGCTATTAGCTACCTCTTTAGCGACGCTATCTGTGTGTGTTATGGCCTTGGTGTCCTGTGTCTGCGGACCCCTCTTCCTGCCGGGTCTGTTCCTCTGTAGACAGTGCTTGTACCGGAGGTCCAGGGGGGCCGGGGCGCCGCTGAGCTCGCTCGCTAGCGCCGGGAGAGACAGCGGGTGCTGCAATAGGTAGGACAGCTGACGCGTGCTGGCGGTTATATTCCTGTAGCAGGGCACCGCTCCGGGGCTCAGCTCGTCTGCGTCTCTGCGGAATATCTCTCTCAGCTGTTCCACGCACTCGGAAGGGAGCAGCTCGCGCACCCTGGTGTCAGGCCCTAGTTCGCTGTCGGGCCCCAGCCCCGCCTCCTCCCGGGGCTCCCGCTCCGACTCGGTCATGAAGAAGGTCTCCCGAGAGGGGTCGGATCGAGACACGGTAGAGGGACTCGAGGTCTCCGAGTCCAGAGCGGGACGCCTGGGTTTGTCGGGAGACATCAGTTCATCCATCTTACCTGTTCACAACAAGAGGCCGCATCAGATAACAACTAGCATAGCACTCTACCTCACCTGTAACTATGGTGCAGGGTCTCCTCTCCTGGCAGGGCAGAGAGGGCAGCAGGGACGCTCCGCTGCCCTGAGGAAAGTGTCCGGGGTAGGTCCGGGCCTGGGAAACGGGCGTGACGGAGGAGGGCTGCGAGTACGCGTCGTCCCTCTGCAGGGCGAGAGGCAGCGGCCGTCTGCCCGGGAGGGGGGGCAGGCTCTCCGCTATCTTTATAGGAGCCGAGCTAGCGGCTATGGCGGCCAGTCTGTTGGCCCTCTTCTTAGCTCGCTCCCCTGTGGCCGACTCCTCTGTGAGGGTAACCTCCTTCCCGCGCGCCACCAGCTCCGACTGCAGCATGGGGGGCACCCCTCTCTGCTGGCTAGTGATCGGGTTACCTGGGGGACAGCTGTCAACACAACAACAACAACAACAACAACAACAACAACAGCACATACCCTGTAGTCTGAGGTACTTGAGAGATCTCCACTTGGCGCAGGCCACCACGTCCTCCGGATAGAATATCTGGTTGCAGCTGAGGTCCAGCTCCAGAAGGGAGGGGTAGGGTCTGTTGCAGGTCTCCGCGGAGTCCGAGAGGGGCACTGAGGCCGTGTTGCGTCTCGGAGACTGTCTGCTTATCACGGATATGTCCGACAGGATCTGGGCTAGGTTATCCATGTTGCTGTCTCCTACACACATTGGTTATAACCGGGTACTACTTAGGGGCTGTACAAAAGCAAATGTGTGACAGATCATCCTTTTTGTATTTAAATCACCAAAAAGCGTGGCATAGGGAGGGGCTGTATGTCAGGTTATTGCGTACATAACGTGCTAACGTCCCTATCGCTACTCACCTGTGTTGGAGGGGGGCACAGGCCCCTCCTCCACGGAGTTATTGAGTCTCCCCTGCTGCAGGGTCTCCTCCTCGAGACGCTGTATGACCTCCTTGGGCAGGAAGTGCAGGTGCGGGAGAGAGAATATCTTGTTGTGGGACAGGTTCAGGTACTCCAGTCGCTTCAGGCCGGCTAGCACCGCGAATATCCTAACGTCCTCGAACAGGTTGTTGTCTAGCCACAGCTTCTGCAGCCGCGGGAACCTGCTCTTCTGGGAGGTGACAATGCCGCAGCTGTCTACGCTGATCAGCTGTCGGGCCATCTCCTCGGGGAGAGTGGCCAGCTCGTTTCCGCTCAGATGCAGCTCCGTGAGACTGGCCAGCAGCCCGATGCTCAGCAGAGCCTCGCTGCTGAGGCTGTTGCCAGAGAGGTCCAGGGCCTACGGGGCAGCTGAACGCGCGTATAAATAGGAGTGTCCTACCTGTAGTCGGGGGAGGGTGTCCTCGCGGAGAGTCACGGTTGAGATTTGATTGACAGACAAGTCTAGGCGCCTTAGAGCAGTCAGCTGATAGAATGCCTCCAGCTGCAGCGAGTTGTCGGAGGCGTCTATCTCCACAAGATTAGCGAAGGCGTCCAAATCGGAATCCTCCTCGTTCCACTCGAACAGCCCCAGTCCGGACACGCGCGCCACGCAGAGGTCCCGCGGGTCCGCCAGCCCGTGCAGCTGCAGGAGCAGCGGCCGCGAGAACACGAGGGGCCGGAAGCTGTCGGACATGGGCGTGTTTATGTTCCGGCGGGAGGGCGGGGAGACCGACCTAGGGAAACAGCTGAGAACTCCGCGGAACCGTTCTCTCTCAGCTGTTCGGAACGCGACCAGCCACTCCCCGCCCCCGCTGCTAGCGCCGCCCAGCCTCCGAGCAGGAAACATACTGAAATATTGAGTTAGTTATCAGACTTATATGTGAAAGAACAAGAGTATTATACAGGACTAGAATTGAACCTCCAAACTGTCCTAAGGCCACTAGAGTAGGGATTTTATACGCCTAAAAGCTTAGTTTTTATTACTCATGGGGACAGTTTTCGCGCTCCTAAACACAAAGAAATCCCAATTTATACGCCTCTATGCGTATGGCGCGCTCCTGGATAAAACCCTGGACAGAACCAATCAGTTGTTTTATAATAGCAGCCAAGTACATAGACTATAATGATAACACAGTTATAAGAGAGATAGGTCATTCTACGGTCTCGTGGGGGCGGAGGTAGGGGGTGGGGTCCTCTATCTTGGTGACGTGTCTGGGGGAGAGTCCCTGGCTGCACATGAGACAGATGGCCCCCTCCTCCTCTGCGTAGCGGGCCAGCTCGCTGAAGAGGGCGGGGAAGAGGCAGTGCGGACACCGGGTCCAGTCCTCCAGCACCATGTGTCGGCCCGTGTGCAGACAGTAGGGGACGGTGTTCTTGCACTGGGGACAGTCCAGCTGGCACTCGGGCAGCGAGCTGTGGCAGAAGGGACACGGGAACAGCGGCTCCAGGCCCTGCTCCTCCTTCTCCGACTTGCGGACAATCGTCTCGATGTTCTTCTTCCACTTGGCGTCTATTTGCTGTCTGTACTCGGGACGCATCAGCATGGCTGCGTACGTGAAGGCGCTCTGCTTGAGGCCGGCCCGCTGGCACTCTATCACCGTGGAGGTCAGAATCTGCACCACGTGTGCGGGGAACTTGCTGATGCTGGCCGCCACGCGGATGAGCAGTCGCGCGGCCTTTACGTGGTCCTTGCGCTTCACGTGGAACCTGACCAGGATGTAGGAGTGCAGCAGCATCAGTCCGAAGAACATCTCGTTGGGAACTCGGATCTGCTTGTCGCGGAGCTCCCGGTACATCTTGAGGAGCATGTCTCGCGCGTTGCGGTAGTTCCCCGCTGCCTGGTCCTCGCGCGCGATTATAATCGCGGTTCTTGCCGCCTCGCGGTACTGCTTGAGAGCCATGTACAGCTGGAAGAGGTACCTGGCGTCCTTGGGCTCCCCGTCCGTCTCGCCCATCAGGAACCCGATCAGCTGATGCGTGAGTCCCTCCTCCTCCGCGCGGCCCACCGTCTCGATGGCCATCGCGATGTTGTCCCTCTCCTGCAGCCCCGTGGGCGCCAGCAGGAAGTGCCGCAGGGCCTTGGGGTGGTCGCCGCACCGCAGATAGAAGACCCCGGCCAGGTACTGCTCGCGGCTGTCCTCGAAGTAGCGCGCTATTCGCAGGTTGTCCTCCAGCGTGGCTCTGTCGCCGATTATTTCCGCGAACCTCTTCATCTCGCTCTGCTGCAGGGCCATCTGGAACGCTTCGTCCACGCACTTGCTCAGGACCAGGAACTCGACCGCCTCTGCGAATCTGCCCCTCTTCTGGTAGAACCGCGCGACCAGCTTTGCCCCCTCGTGTGACTGCGACTCCTGCGCCACCCGCACCGCCTCCTCCACCGCGCCCAGCTGTTCCAGGTTTATGCGGATTATGCTCTCGTGGTCCCCGGCCTGTCCGTACGCGCGAATAGCCTCCACGAAGCTCCCGTCGGCCTCTCTCGCCTTGGCGTACTGCGCGTGTATCTTCGGGGAGCTGACCTGCGCCAGCAGACTCCCCACCTTGTTCCACTGCTTCAGTCGCGCGTACACGGAGGCCGCCCTCTCGGACTCGCCCGCCTCTTCGAACAGCTGACCGGCCTGTCCGTACAGGCGCAGCTCCTCCAGCAGCTGCGCGCACTCCTGCTTAACCTGCTGCGCCGGGTGTCCCCTGGCCAGACTCTCTCCTCGCGAAATCTCCCCCACGCGAATGGAGTTCCGCGCCATCCCCGCGCGGCAGAGCAGGTCGTTCTCGCGGTCCTCCTCGCGGCCAGTCACGCCGCGGTCGTAGTTCTCGAGGGCGCCGCTGTACTCGCCCTGGAACTCCAGCTGCTGCGCGAACTCGCGGCTAATGGCGGGGATCTGCTCCGGGGCCAGCGCCCGCGCCAGCTGCAGGGCCGCCTCCCAGTGCAGCAGGTCCCGCCGGAGACTCAGCGCCGCCTGCGGCCGCGAGGAGCGCAGAAACAGGTCCTGTGCGCCGTCGAACTCCTGTCTAAGCGCCAGCAAGTGACCGGCTAGCAGGTTCCTGTCCTCTATCGGGACCAGCGACTCCAGCGAGAGGACCATGCCCCCGTCCCCCTCCTCGCGGTAGGCCCGCTGCGCCAGCTCCACCTCCAGCAGGAACAGCGCCCGCTCCGCGATCTGTCTCCACGCGCGCTTGCTGCCGATCGCGTGCGCCAGCCCCCAGCCCTCGCGGAACCTATTAAGGTGCAGGGCCTGCTCCAGGGACTCCTCCAGGAACTGCTCCTCCACAAAGTTGTTCAGCTTGTCTCCCATCTTATCCTCTGGCTGTTTGTGTGACGTCATCTGGCAGCTGACCACCTTCCCGTGTCTGTTCAGGCTCCAGACCTCTCCCCCGTACAGCAGCAGCGGGCGGTACCCCTCCCCCGGACTGGTCTCTCCCAGGGCCTCGCACTGAGCCCCGTACACGCTGTCTCTCAGGTAGAGGTACCCGCGCAGCTTGCTGGCCTCGTGAGTGGCGAACACGCCCCTGTCCAGGGGGGCCTGGTCCCAGAGCAGCCCCCTGGTGCCCGCCCCCATCTCCGGGATCTCTACAAGCGAGTCGTCCAGGGGCGTGTACACGTACCCGTCCCCCTTCTCGTCCGTGAACAGCAGCCGCGTGCCGCTGGGGTCCGGGGACAGGAAGCGGATCCCCGAGTCGTGTTTGTACTCGGACACCATCTGCCACTCCTCCAGGAAGAAGAAGTGGATCCCGCCCTGCTCGGTCCCGTATATCAGGAAGTCGGGTGTCAGCTCGCAGCAGGTGACGCCCCCCTTCCCGTCGGGGCCCGGGAACAGCCGCGACTGTCTGCTCTCCTCCCCCTCCTCGCTCCCGTCCACCAGGTGCAGCTGCACCTTCTCCTCGAAGAGCACCGCCGCGTAGTCCCCGCTCACGCTCACGCTGCGCACATTCCCGAGGTACTCCCGGTCTCCCAGCTCCTCCCAGCGGTCCTCGTGCAGCTCGAAGAACCAGACGCGGTTGTTCATCCCCACGGCCAGTACGTCCGGGCCCACTCCCAGGAACTGCGGCTCCACCGGAACGCGCACCCGCAGCACGGGGGACTCCGGCTGCGCCGGCTCGAAAGTTGTCACCTCCGTCAGAGAGGTCAGGTAGGCCACGCGAGTCAGACACGCGCTCCCTAGCACCGGCAGCGACGCTAGGAATGTGAACACAGCTCCGTCCGTGGTAGACACGCTCAACAGCTGTCCGTCATCTGTCCAGCTCATCCTGTCGAGCCGACCGGCCTCCTCCTCCACCGGGAGGATCACCAGCGCCTCCTTCGGGTCCGAGAGGTCCACCATTGTGATCTGCTGCGGAGACGACCCGATACTCGCGGCTTTGCTCACCCCGGACACCACGAAGCAGTCCAGGGAGTTCTTGTGCGGGCGCGCCTGCGCCAGCTCGTGTCCTATCTCGGTGGGGTGAGTGGACACGACCACCGTGTAGCCGTTCGAGAACGCGAGACATATGTACCCATCTCCGTACCAGGTGTAGTCCACGATGTCTCCGTATGCGTTCTGGAACGCGAGCTCCACCTGCACCTGTCCGGGGGGCGTGCTCTCTGCCACGGAGCCCCCCTCCGTGTCCCACAGGAACAGGGTCCGCCGGCCCAGCACCGCGCTCACGCTTGTCTCGAAGGAGGCTTTGTTTCCGTCCCGCTTCATGTTGGAGACGCGTATGTTGTTCGGCTCCAAGCGGACACTGATCTTCTTGATCTCGTCTCCTTCCAGGGAGTTGAGCGATATCGTCTTGTCGTCCGAGCCGAGGACAATCTGGTTCTGCGAGTTCCAGGCGCCGCAGGTGATCCTCTTCCCGTGCTTGCCCACCACGGGCACCTTCTTGGAGCTCTGGTGGTTGTACACGATGAGACTCCCCTTCGCGGTGCCCACTGCCAGGTGCGAGCTGACCTTGGACCAGGAGCACCAGGTCAGCTGGTCCTTCAGATTGGCGTCCACTTGCAGCACTCGCTGGGAGTGCGCCTCCCATAGAGTTATGACTGTGTTTCTGTCCTGTATGACTGCCAGGACGTCCCCGTCCTTCTGCCAGTCCATGCAGAGGAATGTCCCCGGGAGAGACACCTCCCTCCTCAGGTCCCCGTGTCTGTCGTACAGCTGCACTCCGGTCTGCGGGCCGGCCACTGCTAGGAAGTTCCCGTGTCTCTTCTGCCACTGAATAGTGACCGATCCATGGTTGCTGTCAATACTAAACACGCGCTTCATCTAAAGCTGATAATCAAGATAATCTCCCCACCCAATCCATTAGTATTCTCCCCAAATTAATCAATTATACTAACTGCCTTCTAATCACTCGTGTATCGAATCTTATTTTTAAATAAGTACATGAATTGATTGTCCGATTGCGACAGTTATATAAGCTATGATCCATGAATTAACCAATTATTAAGTTGTCCCCGTCGATCTCGTAGGGCGGTATCTCCAGGTTGAGGGGCGCGGGCCCCTTCCTGATCCTCCCGGAGGCGTCGTAGTGGGACCCGTGGCAGGGACAGAAGTACCCGTTGTACTCCCCGGCGTGGGAGATGGGCACGCACCCCAGATGCGTACACACCCCTATCAGCACCAACCACTTGGGGTCGGTCGCCCGCTCCGAGTCCTGCTCCGGGTCCTTGAGGTCTGACATGGGCGTGTTCACCATGTCGTCAATCTCCACGTCGGTCCGGTGGCGGATGAACAGAGGCTTACCGCGCCACTTCACGATGAGACCCTTTCCCTCCGGGATGACTGAGAGGTCCACTTCGGCCTGTGCCATCGCCCGCTCGCTGGCTGCCATCGACAGGGTCGAGAGCATGCCGTTAACAATGCTCTTGCCGAGACTGATGGCCACGACCCCGCCCGCCGCCACGATGAGATAGGTGAAGGCCTTGCGAGAAATCTCCCGGTCCTCCTTGTCCTCGAGGGTCCGCTTGAGGGAGGACTTGCGGCGGTAGTATGAGAAGTCGGGGGTGGGGATGTCCGTGTGTGCGAAGCGCTTCTGCAGACGAATGTGGTGCGAGCAGGCGGAGAGGGGGAAGGGGAGGGGCGGCGGGATCGCCAGACCGCAGGGGGGGTTAACCTCGTCCGCAATGCGAGGGTGCGGCGTGTAGGCTATTGGGATGTGGGGAGAGAGTACCCCAGATGCCTCTAGAGAATAATTACATTAGAATTAATAGAATATTTAAACTACATTTGTAAGCACTTACCAGCCACACGAAAGTTAACTCTTCCCGCCCGTATCAAGCGAGTTGTTATCATCCAGCTACTATCTAATGTCATAACACAAATGTAGTACGTATTGTATAGGAACAGGACAAATGAAGTGGTAAAGCATGCCTTGTGATTCAAAAGTAATAAAGTATATTCCATAATAGCGATATACGTATGCTATTAATTCCCAGCGGCTCCCAAGCCTGAAGGGATCCAGTAGGAGAGACAGTTTAATGGATGCATAGGAACTATAAATGCGGAAATTATAAACTTGAATTTTACTGTGTATATGACTGTTCAACTGGATATATAAAAATTGAATACAATAAGATTATAAATAAAAATAAATTTGAAAATAAGCGAATAAAGCTAACGAGGCTAATCATAGAACCTGACTGCCAGGAAATACACATCATCTGGGTGCGAGAATCCAAACTTCTCGTAGTATGCCTTCATCTTGGGATCGCAGTCGAGTGATACTTTATAGCAAGTCAGCTGTTCCGCTATCTTCAGCAGACACTCTACTAGCAACTTCCCAAGCTGCTTCCCTCTGTAATCTGTGTCAACAACAACATCTTCTATCCGCCCTCTCAGAGCAGCTCCGTGAATGAACTTGTACTCAATGTACAGTGTGGCCGATGCTACTATCTTACCTGTAATATAGTGTAAAAGCCAAATATAAGCATTGAATTTCTATACAGAAAAAGTGACAATTATATTACCAACATTTAGCAATATCCTCGATAACTGCGATATAATACGTGTTGTTGCTCCCCTTCATGTTCCTGAACTGGGCCTCGTACATCTGCTTACTGACCTCTCCTACCTTAGTCAGGCCGGACAGCAGGTCCATGTACCCCTTGCCGTAGTCCTGTGAGCTCAGAGGTCTCAGTCTCAACCCCTCTCCGGGGGACAGCGGGGTTATTTCCGGAGGAAGATTTGATTTTCCTTTGGATATATCAACTTTTGCGAGTATATCCGGATCGAATAAGTACAAATCTGTTAGTTCAGATGAGTTAGAAGCCATACAGAAATATATTTAGTTATGTTTCTAAATGAAAAGTTTGGGAGTGGAGAGAATAAATAATATATTTATTCTCAAAAAGGCTACGAATCAATGCTAGTTTAATTTAATTAATTATCAACAAATTGAACGAAATTGATTGCATAATCAGCTTTATATGTAAAAAGTATCCAGCGCGTGGTATCGTGGCCCCCTGTTGGTCCTGCCATGCGATGTACCCCGGACTTACGCAGATAATGATAACGGTATCGCTTTCATGAGTTGACTATCCTTTGCTAAACTTGTGAAATTAGATTATATAGCGTTGAGTATACGTATACTCAACGCTAATTTGAGTATGTAATTCAATAAATTTAATTAACAAATACTAGATTAACCTAAATTAATTAACTATTAATATTATATACACTTAACCAACTTATTAAACCAAGGCTAGGAAAGAAGATTCCCTAGAGGAGAACAACTTTTCCCAGGAAATATTGTTTTGGGAAGAATTTCTCCTACTAGGAAATATTGTTCGGGGGAACAAATATTCCTAGGAATATGGGCGTAAATCCTGGGGGGGAACGGGGGGGGCGCGTCCCCCCCCACTTTTGGAGTGGATGGGACACCTATATAAATTGTCTCAACAACCTCTCACCAACTGTGAAAACGTCCCCCCACTTTGTAGCATGGATTTACGCCCTTGCCAAGGAAATATTTCAACATACACTATTGTTTACCTATTTATTAGTTAATTTAGTTTCTATCTCATATATAAATGCGGATTATATTCCCCCATCACTTAACACAATCTGAACAAACAAACAAACAAACAAACAAAGCTTTTTTGCAGCATGCTGGCTGAATAAACTTCTCAATATCGTATGCAAAAAAATCCAAAATTGCAGCCTGTGCCGAAAGTATTCCCATTGGAGGCACTACTAGTTACCCAACCACCAAATGTAGTGCCTCCAAAGGGAAATGCGTCGGCACAGGCTGCAATTTTGGATTTTTTTAACCATAAATACGTAGTCTCTAAATAATCTATAAATTTATGGATATAAAATTGACAAATAATCGATAAATAATCGACAAATAATCGATAAATAATCAATAAATAATCGATAAATAATCGATGATTTTTTCGATTATCGATTATCGATTGGATTCGATTGTCAGATCAATGAGATCATATCATCGATTGGATAGGTTATCGATATCGATTGCCAAAATTTACATCAATTGGATGGATTGGATTGGATTGGATTGGCAACCCTGATTTTAACAGACGAAATTGTTCACAATAAACAGACCTGAATGTATTGAAATCCAAAATTGCAGCCTGTGCCGAGTCTGCCGACGCATTTCCCTTTGAAGTTTGAAGGCACTACATTTGGTGGTTGAGTAACTAGTATTACCTCCAAAGGGAAATACTTTCGGCACAGGCTGCAATTTTGGATTTTTTCGACATGTCATGAACGCCCAAGGTGTTTACACCCATTTATCAAATTGTTACGGGACAAAGGGACGTTTGATAAATTTCATGCTTCTTTCTATCTTAAACCATCTTGAGTTTAAGTTTATATTTCCATTATAGATGCGTTTTAGACCCCCCCTATCACTCTAATACTACAATCCGGGCACCAAACAACCACACAAACGAATAGTGATAAACTAGAGATGCCATCTCATTAAATCCATTGTTTATATATCAGTTTTCGTTTTGAAATTGAAATCAGCATACTTGTTTACTTAAAATGACATATGGGATTTTTGAAAATTCAAAATCAACCTAGAAGTTAGTTTTCAACGGGACAACGGTCAACGGGTATTTACTATTTAGGTAAACAAGTATGCTGTACACGAATTTCGCATTCATAAATTACTAATATGAATATTTATTGTTGTCGTTTACAAAATAGGCAACAAATTATTCAAAAATCTAAATGAACCCAGAAGCCAGCTTCAAACGGGCATAGTATGAAACAAGTTAAAAGTATGGAAAATGGTGGAAAGGGGAGGTATTAAAAAGTCCAGTGCGCATGCGCATGAGACCCAGTGTGCATGCACATTAACCCCAGTGCGCATGCACATTAACCCCAGTGCGCATGCACATTAACCCCAGTGTGCATGCACATTAACCCCAGTGCGCATGCGCATTAACCCCAGTGCGCATGCGCATTAGGCTCAACACGCATCGCACGCGTCTACTGTCATTCCATTTGGTATAGTACGTATTAATTCTTTTTTGATTTCTTTTTCCTATTTCGAAAACCTGCCCAGGATAAGGAAATGAACTCATTATTAGAAAAAGATTTCTCAACTATGAATGTAGAAACGTTAAGGAAACTCATCTCTTGGATTGTCCACTGCCAATTAGGTTCGTTACTTTATTCTTAAATTATCTCATTTATTGAAAGTCAAGGCCCGACCCCCAAGTTGAATAAGGCTGAACCCTCACCTTCCAAAAAAAACAAGTTTAATTTTTTTATTGCATATTTAGCAATCTCTATAATTCACTGAAAATTTAATTCAAAAATTCCAATTACTAGGAATTATTAACACCGGAAGTACATTATGCTCCATATAAATGTATTAATTTTAGAAATCATTTTGAAAGCAAAATACTTGCGACTTGCGGCAGGCTCCAAAAAAATCTCATCAAGTATTTGCTGTTTTATGTATTTAGCATATTTATTCAGTAGAAAGAGAAAGCTCTAAATACGTTTCAAATTCAATACAATAATACAATTTTACACGCAACAAAACTATTGTTATTTAATATCATCTTCATTTTGTTCTTAGTTGGTTCACTACATACAGTTCGTTACAACATGCGAGATTATAAGTCTGAAAATTATATAAATTTAGGTGTCTTCGCGCTGTTTGGATAATATAATCGACGTTTTATTGAAGATCTAATAATTACCTGTTGTAGAAGTCCCCTAGACTTGTAATTCCAATCATAGGCGCCAAGTTTGGGGTTTTGGGGGGGGGGGGGGGGGCTGGGAGCAACACCCGGACCTGTCGGTCGATTTAATTTTTATATGAAAGTGGACCTTTTGATCGACCAAGGGATGATAGAAGGTGAGAATCACGTTTGTTACTCAATATATCCTGATTTTGTTTCTAAAGAAACAAATCTGGAAATATTTAGTAAAGATCCCAGTGGCTCCCCCATCTTTGATTATATTTTCCAAAACTTGACGCCTATGATTCCAATGAGGTAATCTTGTCATCAGATATTTCAGGATTAAGAGCATTTATCGTAGGATTTGAAACGTGTAAATCACAGAACGTTAGTTTTTCAGCCATCTTGTAACTTGGTAAGTTCGTTAGACCCAGAATTTCGAATAGTTTATTAAATTATTTTACATATATATATATTATACACACAAATTATTGGCCTATTAAAAAGGATGACTTGGGGTCATTGGTATAAGTAGAAAACAGCCATTTTCAGTTTTAGTCTCACATTCCAGGCCAACCGCAATTTTAATGCGCATGCACACTGGGGTTAATTAATGTGCATGCGTACTGGGGTTAATGCGCATGCGTACTGGGGTTAATGCGCATGCACACTGGGGTTAATGCGCATGCACACTGGGTCTCATGCGCATGCGCACTGGACTTTTTACTATAAGGGAAAGGGATGTATATGTTGTAGGCGAAATTGAGTACCAGGCGAGATTGAGTCTCATTTTCGCCTGCGACATATATAACAATGACAAATTTTTACTAACTATATAATCAATGGTTTAGTGAGGAGTAAGGCCGCATTTCGCCCGTAAACTTGAGGTGCGTAGCACCGATCCGTCGCAAAGCGACCGAGACCAAAGGACTCGTAGTATTGAAATCCGCATGAGCATAAAGATGTGCAGATGTCTCCCGAATTTTGGTCCCCGCGGTTAATAATTGGTCCGGAGACCAAAATTAATTTGATAACCTATTTGTGTAAACAACAACAACAAGTATTCATATTAGAAATTTCTAAATGCGAAATTCGAATTCAGCATACATGTTTACCTATAATATCATTTGGAAGCTAGTCTCTACCTAAAATATAAATGCGGTTTTTATTCCCCCGTCACTTTTTAATTTTTAATCCGGACAAACAAACAAACAAACACACAACATTGTGTTTTAATAATATTGATATTGGTATTTGTCTGTGATAATTTCCAGGTATTTTTAGTTTAGCTAATTGATACAAGTAGCAGTCAGGCTATATGGCCTTTATCAGCGATTTGGAGACAATCTCCCAAACTTCTATCGACAGTATCCCAGATGCGTACTCGTCATCGATTCCTCTCAGATCCATTGGCAGAGAAGACACCGCTTCCAGTATTCTCCCGGAGCGGAGTGTCGATGAGCTGAGTCGTCCTAACTCAATGGATTCCATTTCCTCGCACCTCACCCTCATGAAGGCCATGGCACGCTTCGTTGGCCTTGGGAGGGCTATTTCTCGTGACGACGATGACTTGATGGGAGATGACCACATCTCTACCTTAACGGCTACCTCCTACTCCTCCTCCTCCCGTCACTCCCTGCTACACAGATCCACCTCTGCGCTACACCGCCTGCCTGTGCGAATAACCAACGCGTTCATACTGCATCCCACCGGCACCGGGGTCTTGTACTGGAACCTCCTCATTTGCTGCGTCGTGGCCTACAATCTCGTATTTATTCCCATTCGCTTCGCGTTCCCTCTCTTCCAGGAGCGATACCGCAGCTACTGGTACTTCCTGGACATCCTCTCGGACGCCTACTACCTGCTGGACATAATCATACAGCTCCGCATCAGCTACCTGGACCATGGATCCCTGCAGTTCGACTGGAAGTCAGTGGCGCTCCATTACCTCCGCTCAAAGCGGTTTATATTCGATATAGTAGCTCTGCTCCCAATGGACGTGGTGAGCTTTTACAGCCACCTGACTCCCTACCTCAACTACATTATATGTCTGCGAGTTATTCGGCTGCTCAAGGGGTACAAAATTAAAATCCTCGTGGACCGTGTTGAGGCGCGCAGTGACCATCCCAACATAATTAGGATCGTAGCACTGGTGATCATACTGATAACGCTGATACACATCAATGGGTGTGTGTACTTCCTCCTCTCCACCCTCATTGGGTACGGTTCAGGGGTCACCTCTTGGGCGTACCCCGGCACCAGTTCCCTCACAGGAGCTGCTATAAGAGTGACGATACCAAACTCGGACCTCTGGACCCAGTACTTCTTCTGTCTGCACTGGTCCACTCAGATGCTCACCACCATAGGGGAGGTTAACGCCCCCACGCGAGACGTGGAGTACTTATACGCGACTCTATTGCTGCTGTTCGGCGTGCTAATGTTCGCAACACTGGTCGGTAACGTCGGCACTATAATCACAAACCTGAACGCCGCGCGTACGAGGTTCGAGTCCCGTCTGGATAACGTAAAGCAGTACATGCACAACAGGAACATAAACAGGGAGCTGAAGGAGAGCGTGCTCAGGTGGTTCGACCATCTGTGGGAGAAGAGCCGCGGCATCGACGAGCAGGAAACTCTGCAGAACCTTCCCAACAAGCTGCGGGCTAGGATCGCCATCAACGCGAATAAAAGAATCCTTCAGGAGAACCCCGTCTACATCGTGGGAGACGAAGGCTTCCGGATCGACCTGATGCTCAGATTCCGGTCCGAGCTGTTCCCGCCTAACGAGACCATCTACGAGAAGGGACACATCGGAAACGAGCTCTACATAATCCGCAGCGGCACCGTGGAGCTCAGCAATCGGCAGAGCGGACAGATACAAACAGAGCTGGAGGACGGACAGCACTTCGGGATCAGCTGTGTTATTAACTTCAACGAGTTCGGCCGCGAGCGATCTGAGACCGCTAAGACGATCGGCTTCTGCGATCTTCTTGTCCTGGAGAAGAAGGATCTCTTGGAGCTACTGATAGACTACCCGAACGTAAAGGTGAAGCTGGACCAGTACTTCGTTAGGCACTTCAAGACCGAGCAGAAGAGGAGGGAACAGAGGAACGACATGCACCACATCACTCAGTACATCCAGACGCTGAGCAAGCACTACAACGATCTGGAGGAGCAGTACCAACAGCTGAGCATAGAGCACAACAGACTGCTGGCTCTCTATCCAAATGTTATTAAACAATAACTATCTCTCTTCTCTCCTCAAAGGCAAACCCATCGCTTGAGGAATGAATTCTGTATAATATTTTTGCTAATTTTATTTCTCTACCGAAGTGTATTTGTGCTAATTAGTCAGATCTATACAAGCTATACTTGAGTTCAGCAGCCGTATTCACTAAGAAACCACTAAGTTATAACTTAAGTTATTAGTGAATACGGCTCAGAGATCGCCTTCAATCTATATTTCACACATTCAATAACATTGTTTATTAATTAATTTAGTTATACTATGGCTGTTATCGCGAATGCGTCCACTGAGATAACACTCCGCTTCTCGGAGCACCCGGACCCCCCGAGAGAGCCTCCGAGCCTCGAGCCAGATAACTCCCCTCAGTTCGAGCGCGCTCAGTCCCTTAGGACAAAGTTCACAAAGTTTAGCTCCCTCCGGAGCACGATCTCTCTGCAGGTGACGGACGAGCCTTCAATCAGGAGAGAATCAATACAGCCGTTGAGAATACAGGATTTGAGCCCGCATGACACCAAAGGTGTGTCCAGTTTCATAAACCGGACCACTATAGACCCCAGGGGGACAGTGGCCCTCTACTGGAAGGCTCTCATATGCATGGTGGCTACTTACAATCTGGTTTTCATTCCCGTTCGGTCAGCTTTCCCCTACTTTGAGGAGAAATACCGGAATTCCTGGTACCTCCTAGACTACCTCGCGGACCTGTACTACCTGGTTGACATTCTTGTGCACATGCGCACTAGCTATTTGGAGGAGGGCTGTCTCGAGTATGACTGGAAGCTTCTGATAAAGCACTACGTAACCAGGTTCTCATTCCTGGTTGATATTGTCGCTATTTTTCCGCTCGACCTGCTACTCATCAATAGTTATAACCAACCGTACAATAACTACATTATTTGCGTTAGACTGACTCGACTGCTCAAAATATTCAAAATATACACTCTCATCAGTCGCACTGAATCTCGTAGCGATCGGCCCAACTACATCCGTCTCGGGAGTTTGGTTCTTGTGCTCGCCACTATAATCCATTGTAACTCCTGTGTCTACTTTGTCGTGTCTACGGTGTACGCATTCAATGATACCTGGGTGTACCAGGGTATTGAAGGAGAAATTCAGAGCGAGGGTCTGAAAATAAAATATATTTTCCCAGAAAAATATTTCTTGGATCAGTACCTGCACTGCTTGCACTGGTCCACACAGATGCTGACAACAATCGCGGAAGTTAACTCCCCTGTGGACAGCGCGCAGTTTGTCTACGCCATTCTTCTGCTGCTGTTCGCTGTGCTTATGTTCGCTACCCTCGTCGGTAACGTGGGTACCATCATAATCAATCTTAACGCGGCTAGAACCAGGTTTGAGTCCCGTCTCGACAATGTTAAGCAGTACATGTACAATAGGAACATTAATGAGTCGCTACAAGAGAACGTATTGCGCTGGTTCGACCATTTGTGGGACAAGAATCGAGGGATCGACGAGCAGGAGACCCTCCACAACCTTCCCGACAAGCTGAGAGCCCAAATAGCATTTAATGCAAACGAGAAGGTGCTGAGTAGCAATCCCATCTACAAGCTGGGAGACGTGGGGTTCAAGATAGGCCTTGTTTTGAAGCTCCGATCGGAGCTGTTCCCGCCCAACGAGACCATATACAAGCGGGGGAACATCGGTAACGACATGTACATTATCCGCAGCGGGCGCGTGCTGCTCTCTCGCAGACGCAGCAAGGAGCCGAACAAGGAACTGGGGGACGGAGAGTTCTTCGGGATAAACTGCGTAATTAACTTCGATGAGTTCGGTCGTGAGCGCTCCGAGACGGCGACCAGTGTCGGGTTCTGCGACATTCTCATGCTGGAGAAGAAGGACCTCATGGAGCTACTGGTGGACTATCCGGACGTTAAGGAGAAACTCTCCGAACAGTTCTACGAAGACGTGGGGAGGTGTGTCAGTGTGCGACGCAGGAAAGAGCTGGACATCGCAAAGGTAACCAGGGATGTTAATATTCTGGTGCAGAAGTATGATGAGCTGAAAGAGAAGAATAATCTTCTGGTGAATGAACACAGGAAACTACTCAACGCAGTTCGCATATCAATCAAGTAACGAATCTATTTTTAACAACCAAGGTAACCCATTCTCTTATATGACATGCTATTCTATCTTGAGAGTATTCCTTGTTTGACTTATCCCCTATATCTCTCGCTTTATTAATTATTCCCTAAAGTTACAACGTATTGTAATAATATGTATGTTTCATAATAACAGGTGTGTTACAAGGTTTTGATTAAGCTATATTTTAGAAAACCGGTTTCTTATTTCTCTCGCCAGCACCTTTCTCTCTAAGTCGGCTCCCTTCGTAGCATGCGTGTTCTCCTGAGCTCTTCTGATCAGATAGGGTATAACCTCCATCACTGGGCCGTAGGGGACTGCCTTGTGTATTAGGTAGCCCGCGTCAGCCAGGGGAGAGCTCACGTAGTCGCACATGCCTAGAGAGGAATGGGTAATGGGATTACAGTACAGTGAACTCTAGTTATAACTAAGCCCAAGATAGATAAAAGCGAGTAAAATCAACTACTTTATGTTTTAACAGGAGTTTCCTGTAATTATATTCGTAGCAATGCTTACCCAGCAGTTGACCAAACATAACCCCTCCTCTCTTTGGTATTCCCAACAGTTGCATCTCTCTGATCGCTCTCCTCACGGACTCTGTGTTGTGGGTCGCTACCATTAGTCTCATCGCCCCTCTCCGCACCTCTAGCATAGACAGGTCCATAACCCGGTTGTACATGCCCGTAGTAGCCTCCAGACTGGGATTAGTGGGGTCTGGGTACCCCAACTCTCTCGCGAGCCTTCGCTCTTCTTTCAGATACGCGCCTCGGACCATCTTTAACCCATACACGATATTCTCTTCTCTCGCATAGTCTATATCGATCTTCAGTTCGCTCTCAGTGTTCCTAAGTTTGCATTGGTACGTGTTGTACACCATGCACTTGTTCCTGTTGAATCTCTTCATCAGGAACTGAACTGATATGTAGTGTATGCAGTTCTGAATGTAGGTTTGTTCGGCGTCAACAAGCAGTCGAACACCTTTTGACTCGCATGCGAGTCCTATTTCTCCGATCCTCTCCATCAACTGCTCTTGCTCTAGCCTCTCTTTGACAGTCAGTTCCTCTAAACCACAGCCCTTGTTTCTCAATAGTTCGTACAAGCTATCTCCCTCTCTAAGATTATCTTGCCATTTCCTGACTGTTATATTTCCCTGGCCACAGCTAGTTTGTCGAAATAGATCCTCTATAGTAGCTGTTGTTAGAGACGCATCGATCTTCTGGATGTTGTGATGGAAATACTGTAGTGTAAGTGCATTCGGTTGTTGGCTCTTCTCTTGTTCGCTCAGTACAAGGAACAATCTCTGCTTGGCTCTGATGATTGAGTTCATTTTCTTCAGCAGGTCTAGTGGAGCTAGCGGACTCACTTTAATTGCTACAATTCTATCGCTTGGCTCAGAGGAATCTACTACAATGTCGATCGAGTCAAGAATATATCTCTTCATTTTATCAAACTCCTCCTGGCTGTGTTTGTCTGTCTGTTCTGCTGCGTAGCTCAGGAAAACCAAAACATTTTTATTCTTTATTTTTTTAATTCTTTCCATCACTTCGTGTTTCTCTTCCCCCGCGACGAACTGAGCGTAGACAGTCTTCTTCAGCGCCCAGCGAGTGGCTCTCTCTCCCAGAATCCTACGGGCCCACTTTAG
The DNA here is from genome assembly GCA_028753945.1 of Hexactinellida sp. DTS-2022. Classification (NCBI taxonomy): domain Eukaryota; kingdom Metazoa; phylum Porifera; class Hexactinellida; species Hexactinellida sp. DTS-2022. Next base: position 904,730 of record JAPNXP010000018.1, on the reverse strand, counting down.
AATAGTATCCGCATTGGTGACCATCCATTCAAATCGTATCAAGTTGTATACGAACCACCCTCTGGCTATCGATTGGAAGCTTTCTGATTTCAAAGAGTTAGTAATTGCATCCTTTGAGAATATATCTGTTGGTGAGGAACTGCACTGAAATCTGCACTTTGCTAAGCTAGATAATACTCTGCTCACTTTGTAAGTCAGCATTATAAACACGTGCATAACGCATTTTAGAGAATTTGCACTTTTATATTTGCTACATGATTATTATTCTATTTAAATTAAGTGATCTAATCGAATTCTAATTGCTATGTGAAGAGGAATTTCCACCTACGGTGTAGGCGACCTGTATCGAGTCGACTCGTCTTTCAACCTATGTTTAATTAAACACTAATCAGCTAATATTAACATGGTTTATCCATTCAATTATACTGTAACTTGTAGAGTCAGTAATTAGATTGTATAATGTCAACATTTGATATTGAAGAGCCTCTAGAGGTGTGGCCTGTAGGAATTTGTAAAAATGTTGTGACACTGAAAAAGAACTTTTTACAGGGCATAAAGAAATCAATAACAGAGACCAGAGGACTGAACAAGCGTCTGAACAAGTTAGTAGCAACAAATAATATTTGCTTATTCTCACCCCAATCCTTTGAGTTTCTGGATACTGTCATGCAAGCAGCCCCTACTGAGACTAAAGATAAGAGAAAAAGCGCGATTGTCGCTTCTAAATCAGATAACTGCGCGCGGTTAGAAACACTTCTCAAACGGAAGCTACATGAAATTGTAACGGATACATACATATCTTCAAAAGAGCCGGATATTGAGGAAATGCACCTAGAATTGTTGCAGCTTTTCAATTCCATGATGGATACTCAGGCGGAGGGCCCAGTGCCCCACGAGTACTCCCCGAGACTCGAGGCGGTGCTCTCCAGAATCGCCGTTATTGGACTGGTCACGCTAGACCAATCCAATAACTCTGTAGAGTTTGAATTGTGATATTAGCTCTCTCAATATACACACCCTTTTAATTACCCTATACACTTGTTAAGTAACGCAATTAGACTATGCATTGTTATTATAAAAGAGTCATACAGTTAAACATTGGATTTAACGACATCGGCTTTAGCGACAAATCGCTAATAACGACTTTTCTTTTGACCAAAGGTCCGTAGCTGTATTTCAAGCTATTTCGGATTTAGTGGCCTTTTAGCCTGCCCAAACGAGTGTCGTTAAATCCAATGTTTACTGTACATACACACTACCTGGCCAAAAGTATTTGAACGCCACATACGTATAGCATAGCATGTAGAACATTCTGCTTTACCCCTTGCATATAGGTTTAAGGTGTAGTCTTACAATTAATGGCCGCCAAACAACCGAGTGAGAAGAGCCTGTCAATTGATAAAATAAGCAAGAGTTTTAAACTTGCTAATTCAGAAATTCTTAACGTGTATGTGGTCGGTAGCCACATGTGGGGGACTGTACACAAAGACTCTGATTGGGATTTGGTGGTGGTCGTTAAGATATGGGCTGGGAAACCTGCGGACATGCATAGTGGACTCTTGGACGCTCATATTCTGTCGAAAGAACAGTTTATAGAAGGACTAGCCATGCATAACTTTAGATTGATAGCTTGCGTTAATGCGCCTCTTAACTGCAAGCTGAGAGAAACAATTGATTTTGATAAAACATTTAAACTCGATAAAACTAAGTTGAGAGACTCCTTCTTTCAAGAAAATGAGCGAGACATGAGAATAGCTGAGAAGCATGCCAATAAGGGAAGGGTAGACGTAGCGACTAAGATTTGTGTGCACACACTTCGTATGCTAATGATGGGAGAACAGATTTGTGTGGAGGGACGAATCGTGGATTTCCAGAGAGGTAGAGCGGAGCTGGACGAAGTTAAATACAGCTACTGCAGCACCTGGGGAGACCTAAGTGACTGCGTTATTCCCAAAGTAAAGGCTTGTAAAGAGAGGATTATCGGACTGTGTATAGATAATTAATTGTTTATTTTGTTCTGGATGTAGGTGAAATTTATTCTTCTTTATGTAACACATTTTTTAAATTAATAGGATGTTTCCTAACAGTTTGGCTCTAACAACCCGTCCTCAAATGCTTCAACAAACTTTTGATATAAAATTCCAACCGCCTCAAGCTATCACCATAGAAACCCTTCATTATCCACAGAATCACAAGAGTACTAACAAACAACAACAACAACAGCCATGCTTGAACACAGAATTCGAAAATAGAATGTTGGCAATGAAATTGCTTGCTCGGAATAGAATTACGAATTATTCAAGACAAGAAATGCTTTCAGCTGTGAGAGAACCTGCTGCTCTAAATCCAGTTAGTGACGTCAGAAAGGAAGAAGCTCATAAGGGGGCGGTTGGGCAATCTGGTCCTAATTTGAAAAAGAAGACAGAAAATAAAGACAATTCAAAGGCTAGAACTGAAATGATACGATTGAAAAATATTCTAGAAGAGCAACACTCACAGTTAGAATTGATTATCGATCCTTCTAAAGCAAAGAAATCTATAATCCAAGCAAAGAAACTGTCTCTAAGTCAACAGACGGAAGAAAAGGAATTGTCTTTGAAGATAAATAGAATAGTTTCTTCTCTCACTCGAGAGGTGTCTTCTCTTGAGAGACAAATAAGTAGGGTCACCTGTACAACTGGGCATACCAACGAATTGGGTCACAAATTGCTATCCACTTATCAATTTTCTATGTCGTTCATTCAAACGTACCACAACGAGTACCAAAGCAGACTAACAGAATCTACTCAAAATAATTTCAAAGAGAAACTCTCCAAATTAACAAAATCTTTGGCGAACTGTGTTACTCAGTTGTCAGAATTTCCTAATTTTGATTTTCCGATGCCTGAACTCGCCCCAAAGCCTGTAGGCACCAAACAGAAGAAAGTTAAAGCTCAAAACCAAAAGAACCCAAACTTACAGAAGAGATTGAAAAACGCGCATCCAAGATTACCACAATATATCGAGCAGAAACCTATTGAACCAAGCAGACACTATATTCGCAAACCTCAGCTAGAAGGTCACCGCAATCTCTCCTCAGATGAATCTCTGATCAGCCTTCTAGCTTCCAAACCCGATCACTTACAGATATCTCCTTCCAACAGCAGACTACAGTTGGAGAGACAAACGGGACGTTATCCCAACAAGCCTGCTAAGCTTGCTATCATTCGAGATATAGATTTCAATCCGGTGCTAAACGGCCTAGCACAAGAGACAATTGAAGAATTGATTGATGAGCAGATCTCTGACGTCATTAATTCGATTGATCTGTCGGAAGTAACATCTCGCGTGCCTCTTGCACAGAACACTCAGTCTTTGCCTGAACTGATAGAAGACTTGGATTATTACCTGTCTGCAATAGACAGTTACCAGAGCGTGGTCAGGAGTGTAGAAAAGAACCTAGCTTCCTTAGACGATCCAATTGAGCACAGGCCTAGACTACAAGATGCTTCCATAGAGCGAGAGAACTCCAGACCGTGCCAAGAGGATAGGATTATTGTTATTCCCAGACCTGACCTACCGGGGCCAGACATCCACACAGAACCAGATTCCCCTACAGAAAAGGACACCAATATAGCACCAATCAATCCTGTATTTATTCAAAACCTGACAGATGACAAGTACAAGATACAGAGACATAACAGGCTGCATCAGCCATCAATTAGGTTTGCATTAAAGCACAACTTGTTGGAGTCTCTGAAGGATGAGATTCTCAGCTCCAGAATGGACAGTGTGTCTGAACAGATATTCCAAACTCTAGACAGTTATGTCGAGAAGAACTTCTTTGACGAGTTCCTGAAGACTCCAGAAACAATGAATTTGGTTCAGAATATGATGAGAAGAGCCACAGATGGAGTAACTCTCCAAACAACAGAAACCTCCACGCAGGCTATTCAGACGGACAGACAGAGTATAAGTGTGTTCAGCTCTCCCACTGACACCAATTCCACCGCGTTAAGTCAAGCCTACTCTTCCGATTTCCAAACTGACAAGTCAATATCAGAATCCACTCTTATCAGCGAACATTCCTATTCCCCAGCAATACAGTACGAATCTCCTCTAGGTGACCCTACACAAACTGAATGCAGTGAGAATATCCCCACTCAACAAGAACACTATACTTCTGTGTACAGCAACACTGAGGAGGGAGAAGTCACACTTCTAGCTTCTAACGTTACGGACGGTCTCTCGATGGTTGAAGAGACAGTTGAGACTCTCTCTCCCAGCCTAGAGTCCCCGCTCCCAGGCATCCTATCTCCGCTAGCTTTATCTCCAGTCAGAGAGATACCAGCTGATGAGCTTATGGGACAGAGACGACCTACACCAGAGCACTCCGAGGCGAGGGACGATACTACATTCAGTCCCTTTCTAGAGTCCCCAGGAATCCTATCTCCGCTAGCTTTATCTCCAGTCAGAGAGATACCAGCTGATGAGCTTATGGGACAGAGACGACCTACACCAGAGCACTCCGAGGCGAGGGACGATACTACATTCAGTCCCTTTCTAGAGTCCCCAGGAATCCTATCTCCGCTAGCTTTATCTCCAGTCAGAGAGATACCAGCTGATGAGCTTATGGGACAGAGACAACCTACACCAGAGCACTCTGATACTACATTCAGTCCCTTTCCAGACACGGATTATTCCAGTGAGGGAGTGCCCAACCTAGCTAGCACTGCCCGCGTCCCATTTGCCTCTCCCCACCTGTCCCCTCTCACCTCCAAGGAGCCGAGTCTGAGCGAGCTGGTGTACGACTCCGTTCTCAGAAAGAGGTCCGACATTGTCTGTCTCGACATCGACAACATGCTCATCCTCCGCGACGGCTCGGACCCGCCCTCCTCCTCCCTCTCAGCCAGCGGCGAGTACGACCAGCCCAGCAGACTCAAGCGGGGCCTGGAGGAGTACAACAGCACCTTCTCACAGTCCAACTCCAGTCTATACTCGATCTCACAGCCTCAGCTAGGTCCCCTCGCGGCCCCACTGACCCCACGGACCCCACAGACCCCTGTCTTCCAGGACTCCCTCGACAACACGCAGACCCACTCCAGCAGCAGAGGCACCCCCGCCACGCCCACCGACTCCATAGAGGAAGATATCTCAGTCTCTCTCACCAACTGAACTATTTACGCTGCTACCTAGTGTCAATTAGTTATTTATCCCGTTCCCTATATTATCTAGTACAGTGGATGCCGGTTATAAGCACATCGTCGGGAACTACACTTAATGTGCTTATAACCGACATAAATCATATAGGGTAGTATCTATATGGCAACCGTTTTCCAACATAGTGTTCTTATATCCGATATGTTCTTATAACCGGTGTGCTTATATCCGACATCTACTGTACTACAAATAACCACGCGGTATCAATAGTTATCTGTTTGTATAACTGGGTAGATGAGCTCCAGTCCCTTCAGTCTCTCCATCACCTACTCTGCCTATAGCAAGTGCCGGAGCCCGGATCTCTGCGGCTCCTGCACGCACTGCCAGACCCGCCAGTGGCTGTCCGTCACCAGGGACTGGCTAACCGCCTCCCACCGCAGAGCGCAGCTGGACTTCTCTTGCTGGCTGGCGGCTAGTCTCCCGCACTCCGTCCTCCACCGTCTGCTCAGCATTCTGCCGCACGCCTCTCCCAAGGAGGACCTCGCGTCTCTCTTCACCTTCACTCGCTCGGCCCCCGCGCGCAAGTCCCGCTCGCGGCGACTGCGGTCCCCCAAGCCGCAGGAGCCGGAGACGCGCCCGCTGGAGGAGCTGATCCGGGGCTGGCTGGGGGAGGCCCCCGCGCCCGTGCAGCTCTACTACTCGCTCTGCACTCTCCGGGAGCTGGGCGCGGAGCAGGTGCTGGCATTCGTAAGGACAGCGAGAGACTCTGATCTGCGGCTTTTGACGCCTAGTCTCTCTGCCGCGACTCAGAGCTCCACGCCCCAGGCGGCCCCCCCTCCGGACCTGTCCCCTCCCAGACAGAGACACCGCAGCCAACCCGCTAGGAGCACCCGACACTCCTCGGAAGATCCCTTCGGGGGGAGGGTGCATCACCACGAGCACACGGGGACGTTTAGCCTCTTTCAGACCCCAGAACCGGTCCTGGACGCAGAGGAGCCCCTCCCCCCCTCGGACCCCTTTCTGTTCCGCCTCTCCTCCTGCGACCTCATCCGACACCTCCCGGTGCACATATCAAAGTTCATCCTGCGGCTGCTGCCGCCCCCCGCGCTGACCAGCTGTCTGCTGGTCTCGCGGCACTGGAGTCAGCTGAGCAGAGAGGTGGCGCGGGAGCGACAGCTGAGACGGAGACTCGAGCACGACAGCGTGGCGCACCAGGGCGTCTCCTCGCAGGTATGCAACCCCAGATACGCGTCCCTGGTCTCCTGCTCGGTAGAGGGCCCCAGCGTCGGCAAGAGCGCCTCGCTCCTGATGCGGCGGCTGAGACGCACGCGGTTCGGCCGCTCGGACAGCCTGGAGGCGGGCGCTGTCAGCTCGGAGGAGCGGAACCTGTTCTGCGGCGCCTACAACCTGACCAGCTTCCAGCTCCCGCTCGGGCTGCTCGGCTCCCTCTGCAGCTACGACATGAACAAACTCCTGGCCGTCGCCGGCAAGGAAGGGAAGGTGCATCTCCTGGACACCCGCGGCAAGCTGCTCTCCACGCTCACGGCACACGTGGCAGTGGTCAAGTCGCTGCTGCTGACCACCATGCCCTGCGGCTCACACATCGACCACGTGCTGGCCACCGGCAGCTACGACCTCACCGTCAGACTCTGGTCCCTCAAGACGCGCCGCTACATGCGCATATTCATCGGACACACCAAGAGCGTGGTCTGTCTGGACATGCGGGACGGACAGCTGCTCAGCGGCTCCTGCGATAAGACAGCGCGGCTCTGGGACGTATACACCGGAAAGTGTCTGTACACATTTCATCACACCTCTACCGTAACCAGCGTGCGCGTTACGCACGAGAGATACGTGACCGGGACCGAGGAGGGGGTGGTGCACACGTGGGACCACCGGACGTGCCGCCTGCTGCGACGCCTGGAGGAGCACTCGGGCGCGATCAGCTGTCTCTCTCTCGACGCGATGTTCCTCTTGAGCGCGGGCAGAGACGGGGAGGTTAAGCAGTGGCTGGCGAGCAGTCCCTCCTGTCGCAGCGTGCGCAGCTACCCGCACCCCGCGCCCGTCTCCTGTCAGCATTTCCTCTACCTGCGACTCGTAACGGGGGCAGCCGACGGGAAGATACGCGTGTGGAGTATGCTGGACGGGAGCTGTCTCAAGGTTATAATCGGGAGCTCCGGGCTGGAGCCGATCCACTCGCTGTTCGTGCTCTGCAGTAGGATCGTAGCCTGCTGCAAACACACAGTCTCTCTGTTCCAGTTCGAAGAGGAGAAGTGGGACTACCAGACAGAGTTCGCGGGCCAGGGGTACCTTATCGAGCAGAAGCTAAACAAATAGTCGCTTCTCTCCCACAGAAGAAACTCACTTGTTTAATGTCAATAGTAATACGTACGTGTGTGTATTCCCATCACTTATGAACTGTACATTTATACCGACCTTATGCCCTGTATCAATTAATGCAATGGACTGAATACGTACGACTGTGTAGAATGGGAGACGAGCTCGAGAGCGTGGGCGAGGTGATGCGGGAGGACGCCCAGCAGGGGGCGGGGTCTAAGGGGAAGGCGACAGCTGTGTGGGGGTTCGAGGACGGGAGGGAGGGCAAGCGAGGGGGCAAGGGGTTCCTCTCCCGCATGAGGGGCGACAAAGGGGACTCCATCAGTGAGGCGGCTAAAACACGGCGCATTGACAACGACCTGGACAATATACCGGTCATCCCGGACCTGGAGGAGGTGCGGGAGGAGGACTTCGCCGCACAAGTGGCGGAGGCCCCGAATGTGTCGCTGACGCGAGTGACAGCCTTCAAACAGCTGGAGCAGGAGCTGGCTGAGCACTCCTGTCTCCACCTGCTGGAGGGGGAGCTAGACGTGAAGCTGCTGACAGCCGTGCTCGCGCCCGAGACGGAGATACGCGAGACAGACTCAGAGTGGAGGTGGGAGGGACTGTTCGCAGAGGTGTCGGCGGAGATATTCGCAGAGAAGTCGGCACAGGAAGACGCGAGAGGAGATTCCGCGAAATAATTAACCGCGATGTTATGTGCTATTCTTATCACTTATATTAAACGAGCTCTTCGTCCCCTTTATTTATTTTGGTTAGTATTATAAAAGTTGAAGCCACATTAATTTAATAAGAATACTTCTGCCTAGACAAATGATCGGAAAATATCAATTCTATAGCGCTTATAAATAAATCAACTTTCTATGGGAGTCTCGTTCTCCTCCGTGCTCGCTATTTGTTCGAAGGCTTTCTGTGGCGGTGCGAACTGTATCCCCCCCACGCTGAAGGGCCTATTGAGGTCCAACACCTGTATTCCCTGTCCGCCTATGATCTCCCTGTAGGCGCCGTTCTGCAGCATTCGCAGGAGGATCTGCCCGGCCAGGGTGATGTCGTCCTTGGCCTCGTCGCTGAGCGAGTACTGCGCGGCGGGACACTGCTTCTCGCAGGGATCCTCCACCCCGTAGAACCCCAGCAGGAAGCAGCCCGCGCTTATTATCTGCAGCACGTAGCGGAAGGCGGGCCCTATCTCTCTACAGTACACACCAGCATTAAGCTATGCAGTCAGGATATATAGATAGTACAGTATAACATGCTATAACGGGCACCTAGAATAGGTGCCCACAATATTTAACATATGGCCGGGTCTGCTTATTGTGATTCATGAACAATCTTTCGTCTGCTTAAAATGAAAAACTTTTTATTATGAACAAGCCCTATGGTCCCAAATTAACAACTTACATAAGATTTGTATTTAGTTGAATTCGCTTATTATGAAGTCTCTACTATGAACACAGTTTTTGCTTTTTGGTCCCTTGAATGTTCATAATAAAAGAACCTGACTGTATTATAATCAACATGTGTATAGCGGTCACCTGTCTATTCATGACCAGTCCCTTGGGTGGCCTTATTAACAGTTGCATGTATACTATAGTACCTGGGCTCCATTGATTTGTCCATAACAGCCTTGTGTGCAATCAGGTCCATTAGCCAGGGATGGAAGTGCTTCCAGCCCGGAAACCGTTTCTTCATGTCCTTGAGGACTCGCACGAGACAGGGAATAGTGTCGCTCTTGCAGCAGGACTCGAACCACTTGGCGTGTCTCACCATTCTCAGAGAAAACTCAAACGTGGAGAGATCCACTCTGTCCTCGGTGTTGTCCTCTTGCTTTATGAGACTAGATTCTGTCGTGGAGAATATCTTAGCAGAAGCGCCTATACAGTCTTATCTGTAATCTGTTCCTATGAGAGAACTCATCAGCTTACCTGTGCTTGAGATAACCAGAAATGAACTGGAAGTCAGTTTATTGGCAGTGCAGCTGTATTTGGGCTCGATAGGAATGCTCTTTAGTTTCTGTCCACAGATGGAGAGTTCTCTCAAGCGCTCCTTTTCCAGATCCTCAAGCGATCTCTCCTCTCCCTCCTCCCTCTCGCTGACAGGAGTCTTCAGCTCCGCAATCCGAGTCTCAATCTGCTGTCTGCTCTTCTCCAGCTCCTCCCTGCATACGGCCTTGCAATGCTCAACCAGCCTCTCGCTCAGTTTGTCTACCCTGGCTTCTGTTGGCAGCTCTTTCAGCAGAACTACGATATCTGCTGTCGTGGCACCTAACAAATAATAATAATAATAATAATAATCTTGTATATTAAATCACAATTTTTTGTTTGTTTGGGATTGATTGAAGAACTGGTAAGAGCTACAGACTTGAAAGTTGGCAGGGTGTAAGGAATACTTTATGTTCATGTTATGTTTCTAACATGTTATGTTTCTCTAATACCTTTGGAGTACGTGTGCTTTTTGAAAGACCCGACTAGGATGGCCTCATCCAGCTTTATCTCCTTGTCCGCTTCCTCCTCGCTGGCGGCTATCCGCTTGCTGGCGGCCAGCAGCAGCTCCACCAGCTCGCTAACCACTTTACTCTCCGTGTCACTAGGCAGCAGCTCTTCGCCGCGGAGGGAGAGCGACTCGTTGAGGGCCGCGTCGTCGATCTCGGGGTTAACTCGCGGGAACGTGTCGCTGGCCTCCATCCAGTCGAAGCAGGGACGGAATATCGCGTTCTCCAGGTGCTTCGCCCAGTGCCGCGGGGGGGAGCGCTGCTCTTTGGAGGGAGAGACAGCTGGGGGGGACTTGAGAGCCTCCTCTCCAGGGGATCCGGAGGGGGGCTGTCTCATGGGGGGCCTGTGCATGGGGCGGGGACTCCACATGCGGTGGGGAGGATACATGGGGTACCCTCTGAAGGAGGGGTATCCACGCATGTAGCGAGGGTGGTACCGTCTGTAGCTGTGGAAGCGGGGGCGGTGTCTGTAGCCGGACTTAACAGGCGTGTCTGCTTCTGTCTGCGGGGAGTCAGCTGTCTCCGGCGCAGGCTCCATGTCCACGTCAGCTGACTCCTCTGCTTCTGGGGCTGTCGCTGCCGGGACCTCTGCGTCAGGGGCTTCTTCAGACATCCGTGAGAGAACTGAGCTGGGGTTAATTAGCCATTATTGCAATTATTGCTTTATTAGGGCTGTTCAACTTAGACACCCCCCTTCTTATTTATTGGCCAGTTTGCAATACAAAAAGGATGGTCTGTCCCCCCCCCCCCCTTGAAAGCGTTGCGTAACCTTTGGCCCTTATTAATTAATTAAATGAGAGAGATATCTATTCGATGCGTATTTGTGATAAAACAATATTAAAGTGAGATAAGTGCATAAATGTGATAGGTTGATAAGGTTACAAGTTTCAATCGAGAATCTTAAATATATACTCCAGCTCTATGGCTGCGTCCTCAGGCAGATCAGTGCAGTGCAGAGCATTCCTTAGCTTGTCGGTACCGAAGCGAGCTCTCAGGGTGTACGGCCGTACGTGCCGTCCTATCTCCGGGTCCGCCGGGCCCACCAGCTCCCGGAGCTCCGGCTGGGAGGCTAGCACCTCCAGCGCCAGACAGGGCCCCGAGCAGAGCTGGTCCACCATACCGCTGTACTCAGACACCACGCCGCGATACACCTAGCAAGTTATAATGCAGCTAATAGCACCGGCATATGTACAGTAACAGTGCTTGTAAGGCGTACTGTATTAGTGTAAATTTGATACTATAATTTTGGCAAAATCGTTTGCTTACTTCGGCCACACCATCACACTCTAATCGAATCCTTAAAAAAACACTACAGTAGAACCGTTAGTACGAACACTATTACAGTCCCCTTCAAAGCCTTTGCAATACAAAAGAACGCATTTTTACGGTCCCCTGGTGTTCCTACACTGCTGTCTTACCTCTAGAAACTCCTCTACGTTCCGTCTGTCCACGAAGAAGAGCTTCACAGCTCTGACTCGGAACCCTGCGTCCGCTACTCCCTGCAGGATGGGCCCCGCCAGCCCCTCAGTCACCGCGTGCGGCTTTATGATAGCCAGCACCGCCCCCGGGCCGTACCCCACTGTGGACCCTAGTGGCACCCGCCCCTGTCCCTTCTCGCCCCCGAAGAACAGCTCCACGTCCCGCTCGGCCGCGTCGCGGTCCTGCGAGAAGTACACCGGCCCCGGGAGCCCCCCGCTCAGCTCAGACACCAGCGATATCGCGTTTGCGGCGTTAACGCTAACCACCAGCAGGCTCTGCTCGTCCCCAGCCCCGAACAGTTGGGCAGCCTCCGGCACCTCTCTGGCTATCCAATCAGCTGACTGTCTGTCCACGCGCACGGTCTTAGCGCTGCAGAGAGTGAGCCCGCGCTTCGCCAGGGTGGCGAATATGACGGCGAGACTCTGCAGGGGCTCTCCGGCCGCCAGCAGCAGGCAGGCCTGTATCCCGCCCAGCCGCTTGAGTGTGAACTCGTCTCCGTAGTCCATTATCTTGAGCTGCCGCGAGAGCACGTGCACAATGGCCCCAATGTAGAGCTGCCGCAGGGAGAGCGACTCCAGCTTGGTGCGACGCAGGAAGGTGCGCCGGGACTTGAGGTCGAACATCTCGCAGGCCTGGTCCGAGGGGTAGAAGAGCAGCTGGTAGCTGCGCGTGAGGGAGGCCTGCTCGTCGTACCACTCCGCCAGGAAGGCGTAACGTATGTTCTCACTGGCCATAGCTACTGGGCGTAGTCAGGGGATAAAAATCATGATTTTTTTAAAAATAGTAAAAATCGGATTTTTATTATATAAAATCACATTACAGCAATTAGGTACATGGGTACAGAAAACCTTCAGAAAGTGAACACTAGGGACCAGCCAAAATGTTCACTTTTCATAATTGATCATAACGTGTGTCTAAAGCAACTGGGAATATTTGGGACCGAGAAAAAGTGTTCATTTCTTGAAGGTGTTCACTTTTTGGAGGTTTTACTGTATAGTTATACAGTAATAACTGTTCTTATGGGGAATGACAAATGGACCAAAAGTTATCTGTCCCATAAGTACGAGGAATTGTTTAGTTGCATTATACTGCAATTAGGTATTATAAGAGTCACCCCTCAACTAATCGTCAGATCTGAGATAAGGAGAATAAGTTTGCATACATGTTGTAATCAATGCTACCCTAGAATCTAGCTAGCTTAAATCAGTCTAGGCTCTCCCAGGCAAGTATTATATAATAAGACAGCTCAGACTGTAACTTAACGGTCAGTAGTCCTTTTGCTCGGTGTAGTTCTGCTGCTCCATGGCTCCGAAGGACCCTCCTAGCGAGAGGCCGGTCGAGTCGTTGGCGCTGGTGGGGAGGGTGGGGGGGCTGGAGGAGGCCAGGGGCTGCGCCCCCTCTGCGATCGGTCCGTCCGTCTCTGCCGCGCCCGCCTGTCTCCGCCCGGACTCCCGCACGACCGGATAGAAGTACGGGTGTCCCATCGCTTCCTTGGCGGTCAGTCTCTCCAGATGATCGTACCGCAGCACCTATAAATAGGAGCAGATATTAGACAGCACACTAGAGAGAGAACTCAGTCGGACCTTGTCCAAGAGATCGACTGCTTCGGGCGTGACCAGATGCTGGTTTTCCTGCGTCATAAACTTGTCCCATCGCTTCCGCGAGTGTCGGCCTAGAATGTCCTGGAACCTCGGATCCAGCTCCACATCATACTTCGCTATGTACTCATGCAGCTCGTCTGTGCCTATGACCTTGGCGACCTTGACCAGCTGATCGTAGTTGTCGTGTCCGTGGAAGAAGGGCTCCCTCTTGAATATCATGGAGGCGAGCATGCAGCCGAAGCTCCACATGTCCAGCGAGTAGTCGTACTCCTGGTAGTCCACCAGCAGCTCGGGGCCTTTGAAATACCTAACGCATTATACGGTTATAACTTGCAACATAGGGGTGCCACCAAAATGTTGATTATTTAAAAGTACAGTGAACCTCGTTAGTAACTTAGTACGAACATGGTTAATACCTAATAGGAATCCCGGATAAGGTGAACGTATTTTGAAGGTCCCCTGTTGTTCGTATTAACGAGGTTCTACTGTATTTAATATTTTGCTTAAAAAATTTGTTGTGGGTACTTGGAAGAAGCTATACTAACTAGAAATGCAATAAAATTGGGATAATTGGTGAATCATAGAAATTCTGGGGTTGTTATTTATTCGTGATATGAATATACTTACTAAATACATTAGAGAATGCTTATATAGAGCTGAGCTTTGTAAAAATAAGATTTTTTCCCAAAGGTCAATTTCAAAGTTTGGGAAAAACTGACCTTTCTCAGTGCCTGAATACACATACTGAAAAACTGAACTCTACTAGAGCTGAGCTCTATATAAGTAATTTCTTAATTATGTCACACTAACCTGCTTGCTACTCTGACGTTGTACTCCTGGTTGGGATGGTAGAACTCCGCCAGGCCCCAGTCAATGAGTCTCAGCTTCCTGGTCTCGTGGTCTATCATAACATTATGCGGCTTCACGTCTCTGTGCATTATGCCGTGGGAATGGGAATAGTCCAGAGCTCTCAGCAGCTCGTACAGGTAGTAGCGTATGTCGAAGTCTGTGAGTGTCGGGTACAGCTGTTTGAAATCTGTGTTGTTGATGTGCTCGAATACCAGGGCGGGGGTGCGCGACCAGGGATCCTTAACTATGTCTTTCAGCAAAATAACGTTTGTGCCTCCCTTGAGGTTCTCTAGGATTTTGATTTCTCGCTTTATTTTCTTCTTCTTGACAGGTTTCAGGATTTTAACAACCACTTTCTCGTTGTTCTGCACGTCGAAAGCTTCGAATACTTCCGAGTATTTCCCTCGGCCCAGTTTGCGAACAACCTACACAATTAGATTATACACATTGTATAAAAGTAGGGATATAACTAGGGCAGTGTAATGTAATGTAATCTTATTTCAGCTCATAAGTCTATCTGAGGATGCGTTATTCATTATTTGATAACGGCATAGTTTTGATTTGCAAATATTCTAATTTGTGAATTATTTGTATAAAATATGCAACCGTTTGTAATATAATATTTCTGCTTTTATTGTTAGTTAATTATGGCTATTAAATTAAATTTTAGTGTGTGCTAAATACTTAACACAAATTTGGGAATAATTACAATAATTACAATAATTACAATAAAATTCGGTTTATAATTCGGGCAGTGGAGCTGAAATAAGTCTACTATTACACTGGCCTCAGACTCACTTGATAATTATCGATATTCCCCCATTCGATAGGGTGCGATTCGTAGTCCCAGTACTCCCTAGGTTTGTGCACATTAACGTCGCAGTACACGCGGGCCTTGCTCCTCCCGCAGGCCCCCGCGCCCGTGCTGGAGTTAACCATTGCGACGTCATCGCCTGCCTTTCCGCTCTCCAGGAAGGTCATGACTCCGGCTGCTGCTAGCGCTAGTAAACAGACTGCTGTGACGTAGACGAGGTATCTGTAGGTGCGAGAGTGCGTAGGGTGGGCTGGAGATGGCTTGGAGGTCCTTCTAGAAGGTAATTTATTTTTCTAGAAAAGTTGAGGAAGTCAGTAATTATTACAGTCTGTTCTCTCTAATTGTCCACTTATCTAATAGTCTACTTATTTACTTGTCCAAATCAACTATTTGTATATAGTCCATGTTCTGCAATAGTCCACTTTGGCTCACTATTAGAGAAAACGAGTGTACTGTAATTATTAATACATAAGAAACCATGGATACCATACAAAAGATTAAATCAGCAAAGTTTATTCTTTAAAGAAAGATAAAAGCAAAGCAATAGCTAAAACAAATGTTTTCATTATATTTTCAACAAGAAATGCCAGTACCTATTATTTTGTATAACTTCACCGATAACGGTCTTCTTTTATCAGATAAGCCAACAGATAACTATAATCTGTTCAAAATACATACAACACTTCATAATAGTTATTCAAAAGTTACCTCCTTTCCCATTGGAATATATTATCAGATTGTAACAGGTTAGACTAGCTTGATAGATAATAATTATGCCTAGACTAACTCGACCCGATGTACAAGTATTTATGCAAAGATTATTCGAAATGAAGCCACAAACTAGTTGTGTTATGTTTATTATAAAACCACATCTCATAATATAAAGTGAAACTGAGCGAATTCTTATTAATTGCTGGCAGGAAATTAATATTTTACGTAGTGATTAGGAGATTGATTTCAATATTTCCTCAGATTTAACTTCTTCATTAAGGGTTTAATCTCAAAGTGAATTTGGTCAATCGAGAATGTACAAATTAGATTGTCCAATGTTTAATTACAGTCAGGTACTTTTATCATGAACATCCAAATCATAATAGAGAGAGAGACTTATAATAAGCGAACTCAACTAAATACAAACCCTATGTAAGTTGTTAAATTGGGACCATAGGACTTGTTCATAATAAAAATCGGGAATACTTATCCACCGATCATCGGCGTTTGTATTAAAAAACCTCGCTACTTTCTACCGATTGTTTTTTTATGTTTATAAAAAACATCATCGGTAGAAAGTAGCGAGGTTTTTAATACAAACGCCGATGATCGGTGGATAAGTATTCTCATAAATAAAAATCTTCATATAAGCAGACGAAATCTTGTTCACAATAAGCAGACCTGACTGTATTAGACTATAATCAAATCCTTTCTTTACTAGTAAATTCCATATAAATTAAACTCGCCTAAAATAATATACCTTGGATTCTGATAATGTTAAAGCCCAAACGATGGTCTAAGTGTGGCTAAAATGGAAACGCGAATACAGTCAGGTTCTTTTATTATGAACATTCAAGGGACCAAAAATTGTGTTCATAATAGAGAGACTTCATAATAAGCGAACTCAACTTAATACAATTCCTATGTAAGTTGTTAAATTGGGACCGTAGGATTTGTTCATAATAAAAAATCTTCATATTAAGCAGACGAAATCTTGTTCATAATAAGCAGACCTGACTGTATATGTAAATAAAATTTCGCGTAGATAAGTTTAATGGAAATGTGTGCAAGGTATATTATGTACACAAAATCAATATAAATGGAGTCATTATGACCAACTGTGTGCCTCAATTAACAAGATTAATGAGCAACCATCAGATTACTAAAAAGCTAATATAGAACTAGCTGCAAAATGTATAAACAGACACAATGATTAAGAGTGCGTAGCCTTGTGTGTGGCTGCTTCAAGTGAAATACAGTTGCATTTGGCAACGAGATAGTAAAAGCTCTTAAAATGTGTGAAAAGATTAAATTATTTTTCTCTGTTCTGCGGGTGCATCTGTATCCGACTCGGATCTAAGGCTTGGTACTGTGAGGGGGGGTACACCCCGCCCGGGGGGAATATGTAGGGGGCCTGCGGGAGGAAGTACTGCCCGAATCCCTGCGGCATGTTCTTCTTGTAGAGGGACTGCAGAGCGGGGTTAATAGGAACGCTCTGCTGCTGTCTGCACGGGGACCCCTGCTGCTGCGGGTAGGCCTGCAGCGCGAGCGGGTTAAGCAGCCCCTGGGGCGGCACCACAGTGGGCTTAACGGGCTTGTAGGAAGACATGGGGAGACTGAGAGGGTCGGAAGCGTGGGAGGAGGGAGGGGAGATGCGCGGACGCTTGGTGTGAGGGTATGGCAGCTTGTCCGGGGTGAGGGGATTCATGGGGGCCGCCTGGAGGAGGTTCTGCAGCTTGAACGGCTGTCGGGAAGGAACTGAGTTTATAGCGGGCAGTCTAGCCTCCACATTAGACGGCATTTCGAACGCAGATTGTCTGATGTATCCATGGTCCGGCATCGGCTCGCCCGGGGCCTGTCGGGCCTGGAAGGGGTCCAGTGGGACGCTCTGTCCCGAGAGCTCCGGCAACACCTGTCTGTAGCGACTGCTGGCTAGCGCCTCCAGCGACGCCTGCAGGCTCTGCTGGGGGTCCCCCGAGGGGGCGGTTAGTTCGGTCTGCTGTCTGGTCTGCTGCAGCTGCTGGTAGCGAGCAGCTGGCACGGGGGGCAGCAGCTGGTGAATGGGGACGGAGATCTCGGTTTCCTCCCCGGGCCACTCTGCCTGGTCCAAGAGACGGATGCCGCGGGGCTGGGGGGCGTAGGGGGAGGGGAGGGAGTTCCCTTGGGACAGGAGCTGTTGGTACATGGCTGTCTGGTAGCGAGAGGCCTCGCTAGGCTGAGGGTAGTAAGATCGGTTGATAGGAATATCAGAAGGTAAGCTGGCCTGATTGGGCAGTCTGCCGCCCAGCTGGTAGGAGGGGTCAGCTGGCAGCTGAGGTGGGACATTTCGCGATTCGCGATACACAACGTTATCCTGCTGCGAGAGACGGGCTGACTGCTTGAGGGGGCTCTCTGACGTCATGTTAAGCGGAGTGTTCTGTTGGAAGACCGGCGAGTTGTAAGCGGAGTCCTCCAGGTAGCTCTGGTAGGAGTGGGCGGTCCCATTCATGGGGGGCGTGTGCTCGAGATGCGGACCCGAGTTATAACCGTTGTTCGGTAAGCTGTTGGTCTTAGGAGTCTGGGAAGAGTTCTGTTCCTTGTCGCGAGTGGGTTCTGTCTCTGAGTGGCTGTGGCCCTGTTTGATAGCAGGCAGTTTGTCGGTCGAGTTGCTCAGCTGACTACGCTGCTTTGGAGTCTCTTGTGTGGGTGCTGTCTCCGGGTTCTGTTTAGTAGCGATAGTCTTGATTTCAAGTGCTTCTTGTTTGACAACAAAGTTCTCTGTTTTGTTGTCCTCTGTTAGGGGCGTGAGGGGGTGCCCCACGCGCACCCTCTTGGGATCCGGGGACCGCGGACTCTTCAACACCTCCGCGGCTCCAGATAGCGGCAGCGCGTTCTCCTGCGATGCGAGCCGCCCCATACATATGGCCCCGTCCTCCAGTCCCTGCACCTGCCTCAGTTCCTGCTCGCGCTTGTGCAGCTTAGCCTGTCGCGCCGCTAGCGTCTCTCTCTGCTGCTGCTCGTCTCCGGCCGACTGCAGGAACTCTGCCATCAGGGAGCAGGCCCAGATCTGCAGATCCGCGTCCTGGATCTTGCTGGACAGCTGGTAGGCGGGCGGGATCATGGTCCCCGCCTCCTCGCGCTTGCCGATGGCCATGAACACCTTCCCTAGCAGGATAAGCGTGCAGGCGACCAGCTTGTGCAGGTCCTCAGTGTTGGCGAGGACGACTGCCTCCTTGAGGGCGCTCTTGGCCTCGGGCAGACTCTGCAGCAGCGCCTGGTGCAGTCCGATCACAAAGTTGGTGGCTGCGTTCAGGTTGAGTGCCTCTGCGGGCAACTGGTTGCTACGCAGAGTCTTGAGCCGAGACATTACCTGCGTCATGACGTCACTCTCGTAGAACTGGGCCCCCAGCTTGACGTAGCTAATGCAGATGTGTATCAGGGCTTGTACCTGCAGGAACACGTCCTGAGCCCGAGAGGGGTCCAGGGCCAGGTTGAAGTGGGAGATGGCCAGCTTGTAGCGGTCCTGTCCGAACAGGTAGAGGCCGGTGAGCATGTGGTGCGCCAGAGGGTCGATAGCGCGCGTGTTTAGCGCCTCTGTCTGCTGGAGCAGCGCGGGCACCTCCGAGAGGGAGCCCCTCACGATGTGGCAGACACACAGGTTCTGTAGGACCAGAGACTTGAAGTGCTCAGCTAGCGACTTGGGGATGTTCTCCCCTGAGATTCCCTCCCAGGGCTGGTCCAGCAGGATCTCTGTTTGCTGCGAGATCAGCTGCAGAGCTTTGTCTGCATACCCGATGGCTCTGTCCGTTGCCCCGGAGAGCATGGGGTGCAGCATGCTGATCAGGTACACCAGTTGGAACAGGTTGTCCCGCTGTATCCAAATGAAGTTATCCGGGCAGGGGGCGGCGTCTGACTCCGGGGCGTTCGAGTGTGAGATTTCGCGAGCGAACAGTTGTAGCTCTTTCAGCTGCGCCTTGCAGGAGAGTATCTTCCCCAGCTGGAGGCCGCTGAGCAGAGAGATGGTGTGGTGCGAGGCCTTCAGGATGGTGCAGGCCGGGTGCTGCAGCTTCTCCAGACGCGAAAACAGATCCGCGGACACCGCCGCGGCCTCCTTGTATCTGAACTCGCGGCTGAGATGCAGGAACTGCATCAGCATGAAGTAGAGCTGCGGCACCGGCGCGCCGCTCTTCTCGCAGAACTTCACGCCTCGCGCCAGCGTGGACTGGAAGCTGACCAGCTCTCCCAGCGACAAGTACAGGTCCGCCAGCTGGAAGAGAAACGTGGAGTGCCAGAAGGGACTCTCTTCCGACTCCTCCTTCGCGGCTTTTAGCACCTAAGTAGCATACACGCGTGAGATCAGGAGTCACACTATAGCTACTATAACCAAGGAATTATCCAGGAGCACGAGAAGCTCCTTTTGGAGCATGATTTTTGGAAAATTTGAAATATAGGTGCGAGAAAATTTGGAATCCTTCCTATACCAGAACAATAATTTGTGATCTAGGCGTATGCAAATTGGATCAGACCGGGATGAGGAGCGTATTTACAGATGGCTGTATAATACACTGCTATAACGTACCTGCTTTGCTCCCTGGGAGTTCCCAGCGGCGAGGTAGACCTTCGCGAGGAGGTGCAAACAGGGGAACTTGACCTGCTCTATGTTCCCCAGGGACTGGCAGAGGAGGCGGCACTGCTCGAGACAGCCGCTGAGCTCCTTGCTGTTGTCGCAGAACTGGAACAGCAGACGGGAGGTCTGCAGCAGCACGCGCGCCTGCGTCCGCTGGGGCGGGGCCAGCGAGAGGAGGGCGTGCAGACAGAGGAGGCTCTCCAGGACCCGCGGGGGTCTCAGAGCGTAGAAGTGCGCTGCCGCCGCCTGCAGGGACTCTATGGACTCCTCGCTTTGAGCGGAGCTGCTCCGGTCTCGTCTGTTGGAGTGCGACATGTGTTCAGTCTAATTACTACAGACTAGAGTCAATTGTCAATACATTACACTTCTTATGAATTCAAGATCAAGAGATATTAGATGCAATCATATTCGCGAATAGTTTATAAACAAATTGGGGGGGGGGGGGGGGGAGAGAAGTATAATTGATTTTACTAATAAATTCATAAATTATTAATTAGACTGGCATGTTTGGAATCTATTCTCTAATAAGAGACTTTAAGTCATACCGCACAAACCATTCTTGTAACAACAGGTATTCATTGGTTAGCAAACTAGCCACGAATAATTTCAATTAATTAATTAACGCTAAATTTATTGGGAAACAATCGACTAGAATGCACCGTGGATCGAAGAGTCCATCAAGTGGGAAATGGACCCTGTGGATTCCTGAGAACATCGAACTAGTCCATGAGGAAGTAAAGAATAGGAAATTGACTATTGGGGATAATTTTATGCTAGTATTTAAACAAGAGACAATTCTGCAAGGAATTAACTGTGATAGGTACTTTACTGAGAATTTGTCATGGATTTGTTACAATTTACAAATCCGTCAAAAACAACTAAAGAGAGGAGATACTTCTAAGCCAAATGGAAATTGAATTTGAAAATATTTTTGGGAATTTTTGGGAATTAAATACGAATAATAAAGCCAAATCAGATATTTTATTATAAATTATTATTATATAAGTAGC
This sequence comes from Hexactinellida sp. DTS-2022, assembly GCA_028753945.1. Taxonomy (NCBI): domain Eukaryota; kingdom Metazoa; phylum Porifera; class Hexactinellida; species Hexactinellida sp. DTS-2022. The sequence continues at coordinate 883,696 of JAPNXP010000018.1, read as the reverse complement.
TGCTACAATTTCTACCTACATTGCTACAATTCTAACAAATACAGTCTAATCATCACTGTCTGTGTCATCTCCAGCATCTCCAGCCCCTGCCAGGCCCTTCTTCGCGTTCTTCCGCTTCACGCGTCCGACCCTCCCGCCCCCGAGCGGGCTGGTCATGGCGTACTCTATGTGCTGCTGGGAGTCCAGACGCACCATGAAGCTGGGCACGTTAACGATCTGCTTGCGGACTCGGATGTGTCTCTGTCGTATCAGCACACGCGCGTGGTGCACGGACCTAGCTAGGTTACGCTTGAACACCTAAGGAATTATAGGAGTATTTAAGTTAAGGCAAATTAGAGAGCCATTTCACACTATAATTTGCAGCGATTACAACTAGCTTTTGGCAACGGTAGACTTGTTTGTTGCCTCTACACTCGAATGAACCCTTAAAAAACAGTGTTTGTAAGTACATCATACAAACCTCGTCATTACGGACACAGTTAATACGAAATTCCGGTTATACGAACACTATTTCAGTCCCTTCAAAGTATCAATTTGAAGGCGAACGCATTAACGAGGATTAACGATGTTCTACTGTATATGCTATATAAGTCTTGTCTTGTACCTAACCTGAGTCTGGAGTCTGCGCTCCAAGAAGTCCTCCAGCTTCAGACCCAGCACGTAATCCAACTTCATCTTTCCCTCCTCCAACACGCCCACCTTAACCAGCCGTCTCAGCAAGGCGTTGCCCTCGAACAATCTAAATAACGAAGAATAATGAATAACTGTAGGATGACTATACTGTAGACTCTCGTAAATAAGAACACGGATAAGGCGAATAGCTTATAAAACGAATACAAGTAGATCCGGATAATATGAATAAATTTCGTATTAAACTAGAGTCTAACTATACTGTATTCAGTGTGTGCTTACCTTTTCGGATGTTTCTCATCCAGAGTGAGCAGCTCTCTGGCGGCCTTCCTGATCTTAGCGAGGGTGTACCTGACCCTCCAGAGCTCCCGCTTGTTCCGCAGACCGAAGTCCCCCACCAGTCGCAGCTCCTGGTTCAGACGCTCCTTCTCGAACGGGCGTCTCGGGGTCTGGTACGTCTTGGAGCACACATTCTTAGGCATAGCTAGCTACTCACTAATTAGTGAATTGTTAAAGTAAGGAACAGTAATACAGCTGAACTGACTCAATTGAAATAATAATAATTGGAAGTGATAAATACACAAAAATAACTTTGTACGGACTTATTAAAAATATTAGATTATTAATAAATAAATTAAATTCGCAATACGTGATAAGTCGGTTTAGTTGCCCGGTCTCTCCGCCTGCGAAATCGCGGCTACTCGCTCCATGCGCTGCAGCTCGCGCTGGTACTCTCCCAGCAGAGACCGCTCCTCCAGGTTCCGAGATCTCTCCCGCTGCAGGACAGCCAGCTGTTCGTCCCGCGCGCGCCAGGACTTCCGGAGTCTCCCTTCTGCCCTGAGGAGTCTCTGCGACAGATTCTCTTCCTCCTACGGCGAACAGACCGACTCAACTAACTGGTGCGGTAATAACATACTATAGAACCTCGTTAGTACGAACTAACGAAGTACAGTAGAACATCGTTAATACTTGTCTTATCCGGGGTTCGTATTAACCGGAGTAATACCAATTGAATAGCCATTGTAGGGACCTGATTTTGTGTAAATATCTGTTCGTATTAACGGAATTTCCTATTAACCTGTACGTACTACGAAGTAATACTATATTACAGACCCTTTTGGTTTGCAGCGCTATATCCTTTAGCTTCATGGAGTTATCCTTCCTGAGCAGGGAGAGCTCCCCCTGCAGCTGTCCCACCAGCTGCGACTGCTGCGTCTTGTCGCCCTCTCTGTCGCGCGCCCGCAGGAAGGCTCTCTGCTCCAGCGCGTCTCCGGCCCGCACGCACCGCCGCAGCTCCCGAACCGCGTCTCCGCGCTTCCTGTGCTCGTCCTCCCGCGTGACGTCACCGGCGCGCCGCTCCCACTCCTCTACGGCCCTTGTGTTTCTGTCGCGCAGAGAATCGGTCTCCTCTTTGACGCGAGTTTCCTTCTTTAGGTTAGCGGCGTCCATGCGCAGCTCAATGCTAGCACACAGATAACACACTCCTATCTCCCCAGCATGACTACCATACCTGGCCTCCATTATGTCGGTATTGGCTTCCCTCTTGGCGGCCTCCAGTAACCGGATCTGATCCGAGTTCCTCTTCAGCCCCAGTTGCACCCCCACCATGTCCCGCCCCGCCCTCCTGCCCCGCCCCCTGAGGCCCTCCTTCTTCGCGCCTATACTCACGTCAGCGGCGGACAGGGACTTCTCGATCCTAGCGTCCCTGGTCCGCTTCTGCGAGATCTCCTGCGTCACGCTCTCCTCGGCCGCGCGAGAAGAGACTATGTCTTTCAGAGTCTCCGTTCGACTCTGCTTCAGCTCGTTCTGGTCCCTCGCTCTGTACTCCTGGTGCTGTCTGTTGAGGCCTACAGCACTCATAACACTCCACGCCTAAGCTATAGCGTAGCGTGCTCACCGATAGCTATATGCGCTAGCTCCTTCTTGAGACGGATCTGGTCCTCCTCCTTGCGCCTCAGTTTATCCTCGAACTCGCTGCTCAGCTGTTTTATCTCATTCGTCTTGAGCTCCAGAGAGTCGGTCAGGCGCTTGAACCGACTCTCCGTCTCTGTCTCCAGCCTGGTCACTCGCTTCAGGTTTTCGTTCAGTCGATGCAGTCTACGAGTACCATGGATAATAAATAATAGATAATCTAACAGAACCACCTTTCTCTCTCTCTGTTGATGTTCTCCTTGTTCCGGTCTGACTTCCCCCTGGCGTCCGCCTGCATGAACCTGTCAATCCCTCTGTCATTCTCTCGCTGCTCCCTTAGCTTCTCCAGCTGCTTGCCGCTCCGCTCCGCTTCCCACTTGGAGAGGCTGGCCTGAATCTCCCTCTGCTCGCAGCTGAGCGCCCCCTCCGTCTTGCGCAGGTCCCGCTCCGCCCGTCGGTACCGCACCAGGTGGTTCTCGATGCGAGCCAGGTGTCGCTCATGGTCGGACATGGCCTCCCGCGTGCGTCTGCCGATCAGCTGTACGGAGGGTCGGCCCTCTGCGGGGACACGGGACTTGCCAGGCGCGGAGGAGGGCCGCTTGCGGGCCGGGTAGAGGAGGGAGGGCGAGTCGTACAGGTCCAGCTGACGCATGAACTTCTGGTGGCACTGCTCGGACGTGGGGTCCCCGTGGTCGCTCCTGAGACGCTCGCGCACGTCCTCCAGACGCTGCATGAGCCCCGTGAACCGAGGCGGCACCCCCTGGAGGGCGGGGTCGGGGGGCCCGCCCTTAGAGGGGGGCAGGTAGGGCATTTGTGCTATAACCAGGTAGCAATTGGGAATAAAATAGTATTCTGTTCAGAGACTCACTCAATAGACAAAAGGTTCATATCAAAAAATAAAAGTTGTACAAGTGGGGTGGTATAACCATGGATAGAATATAAAAATAAAAGAAGTGTTAGTGGAGGAATCAGAAGTGATTGTAAACCGGAGTTAGGGGTAGGGGCGTCTTTGGGAGGCTGTACTTACTGAATTGGAGTGTCTGGGGGTGAGAAACGCGGAACTTGACACGCGACCAGTTCTGGTACCCGAGTGCGGACCTCGGGCGGACAACAGAGGTTGGCCGCGAGGAGGAGAGGATACGGATATCGTCCTCCAGTTCTGAGAGGTCGCCGGCCACTGCCTGCAGACTACGCTTGATGTGCGAGATCTGGTGAATAGCCCCGGAGCGCCAAATCTCCACGGGGTCTCGTCTCTCCATGTTCGATTCTTTGACCAGGGACCAACCCCCTGTGAGAACTGGGTTCTTGGTGTTGGCGAGGTGATGGCTGCCCTTAGGCAGGGAGTAGCTGGTGGCACTCTTGGTTAGAGCGGAAGAGAATACTCTCGGGCTTCTGCGGGACTGTAGTTGTGAAGACATAGGGACTGGAATCGAGAGAGTAGAATGATTCACAATTTATATAAAACCTGAACGCATATTGGAGGAGACAGACAGTTGATTGGTCAGAAAAATATATTAGATACAAGGTTTGTATCTGTCTATAACTGGTGTATGACAAGTATCGGCAAATAGCCGTAGACATAGCAATTCAGTTAGTAATAGAGAATTGAATTATCATTACCAAAACCGGAGACTCGTTTGTGAACAGATTGAAAACTCAAAACAGAAAACTAGGGGTCCAAAACTAAGGCTAAACGAATAATCGAAATGTAACGAATCAACCTTTTCTAAGCGAACGGATATTCGTTCGTTTTGATGACTAAGCATTAAAACATTCAATACTAAAAATTGCAGTGGAAATAGTTTTTTGTTAATTAATGAACCATTTTATTCACATCTTAAAACAGACAAGTCTAAAATTATAAATAAAAAATTGTGACCCTAGGTGCACATTTGCAACCCTGATACCCCTATCTTGAAAATTTAAGCTTTTTGTTAATCAAACTCTGTTCTGTGGAGAGGATACGGATTAAAAACTAACCAAGGCAGTGACCTGGCCCACTTACATTAGTAATAGGCACTGTAAAATCGTATATAGGCGTGAAAATATGATTACTAACTCATTGGAATTTATTAACTATTCACACTATTAGTTATATAACTAGTGTACCAGTCACACGACAACTACAATGATACTCTGAGTAATGTATAGCCAGAGAGTCGTCTACATTGAATGCAAAATTAACCGAAAATTGTGAAGAAAGATCATCAGTGAGTTGTTTTCTTGCGAGTATTTCGTTATAAATGTTTCAGAAAAAGAGAAAGGGGAGTCTTGATCAGCCACCAACTGCCCGAATAAGCAAATAAGTATAGTGTCTCCGAGAAGAAAATGATCATAGGCAGTTATTATATGTTGACAGGATTGAAAGGGAAGGCTTTTGTATTTATCAGCAATAACCTGTCTTGTGTTGTAGTCTTGTCCCTCGTATTTCAAGACAGCTGACTCATCGTACAATTGGTACAGAGTTGATCTCGATGCTATGTCTTGATCGTACCGCCCATAGTACAATGCTAGAAAGGCATTCACCAAGTCTTCAATAGAGGGAGTCGCTGCCATTTAGTATAATGTATTATATGCTAGCAATAACAGTTGAATTAGAGAGTTTCAATAAATAATAATTGCCTTATTATTCAATTCAGTAAACTTGGTTATAACGTACCTAATCGGGAGTGGAAAATAAGTACATACGTACTAACCGAGTTTACCCTACCTAGAAATGCATACTGTTTATAAACTTGGTACAATTTTTAAAATAATAGTACGTATCAACAAACCCAGGTAGGTATGTTATAACCGAGTTCTACTGTATAGAGTAGTCCAATAATTTCTGGTACTTTAGTCATGCTGATTTCGAATTTCGCGTATATTATTTCTAATATGAATATTAATTGTAGCTGTTTACAATTAGATGAACAAATTAATGAAAATTCAATACAAACCCAGAGTTGTCAACTTGCAGATGTGATTATTATTTGCTGTTGTTCACTTAAATAACTAACTAATAAGCTAGAGATCTGATAGGTAAAGCGAGATCGAAAGGCTCGTGTATATACAAATACAAACACAAGTAGAGCTGGGGTTCGTGAGATCAGGTATACAAGATGAAAAAGTGATTTGAGCTAGAAGCAAGATTTATTGCTTGCCTAATTATAATAATCGAATAATAGTCGCCTTCACGAATCCACAGCTTTGTATTATGAACTATTACTTGTGAATCGAGAGGGGGTGTTGAAAATGATGTTGAGTAGCTGATATACTCGGTTCTGAGGAGAGAAATATATTCATAATATTCTACACAAGAATTCCATTTAATAATATAATAACTCACTCTTTTCATGGTCCATATGGAAGTAGTGACTGGCAGCAGAGGGCGTGTACCTCTTCTTCACTGCCGCGTCCATTTTCTCCTTCTCGTCAGGAATACTGGGAGATTGGAAATTGTAAGGAATTATACATACCGTATTTATTCGAATAGTAGCCTAGGCGATTATTGTTTTTAGGGCATTTTCTGACCAATAATTATTGTGACTTTTCGAGAATATCACATGTTAATACAATTTATTTAGTATAGTCAGTTGATAATCGTATTGCGACTAATATTTAAATAAAGAAATTTACTCAGGGTAAATTTGTATTTGCTAATTTGGAGCTATTATTGGAGGTAGGCGATTATTCGAATAGGAGCTACTATTAGAGTATATACGGTACGTACTATGCAAGTATACTACATTGTTATGGTCATTTGGTATAAAATAGAGTTATTAATTGTTAGCTCACTCTCTCTCTTCGATGGGCCTGAAGTCCCTCTTCGTTGTGGACTCCGATTTGTTTTCCTGTCGTGTGAATCCGCTGTGTTGCAAAGTGAGGAATCGCGAAAAATCATGATAATCAATCTCCCCATCATGGTCGTGATCACACCTGTAAAATAACGTCAGAGCATTAGTATAATTATGTGTAATCAATATAGATCCAATAACCTCTCCATGAGTTCTTGTAAATCTTGCTCTGTTAAGTTTATCCCTTGCTGATAGCAAATATTCACAATGTCTTGTGGGGTAATTCGGCCCGTTCTACATGGTTAGTTGTAAAGTCATATTATAAACCAAATCAGCCTCAGTTGAGTGGTTAATGTCAGTGACAGAAAAGTAGTGAATATTAACACAGAAAACCTGTGATAAAGTACTTTAAAAGTATTTCACTACCAACTGACTCAGCCCAAATGCCAAGACACATCATTGGCTGTAATAACAAAATCGTGAGAATGAGAACTGAAAGATAAACCTCAAAGCAAATGTGGGTTAGTATAATATGAACGTACAGATCCTTGTCGAATTCAAGGAAAGCATTTCTCAGATTTAAGTTGACAGGATCGCGAGGATTTACGTGTCTATAAATACAACGTTGAGTAAATTGTAACCTAAACCAATATCCCATTTACTAATGACTCGAAGGACTAACTTGGCAGACGCTGCTCGTTTCAATTTGTTTTCCAGAGCCACACTGTCACCTGTTGAGCCGCTGCTCTTGTCTCTACCGGAAAAGGAAAATAACTCCGAATAAGTAAGTCACACAAGTACTGGACTGGTAGGGGTGTGTACCTAGGAAATACGTGCGAGAAGTGAGAAGTCGGTAGATTGGAAGTCCCGGCAGAGGCTGTCATTGTGTCAGGTGCTCTGCCCAGGAATTGACTTGTCTAGGAGCATCAATTAAATATGTAGTACATCTATATGTGTAATAGAACAAATCTGTAAATAATACCATTTCGGATGCATTATGTGCCCGAGAAGATCCGAATTCAAAGTGTGTCTGTCTGTTGTCTTTGAGTCTGGAGGCAGTTCTCGCTGTTTCCGCTCTCTGCTGCTTTAGTATTTCGCTATCCAAACTTTGAGGTAATCTGAAGGTTCTCTGTAAGAAATAACAGTAAGATTTTCCTATTAGAAATGAATGATTATAATATAGCACCTGCGCTTCTGTCTCTCTAATTGCGTACTCGTTAGGCCGCTCCATGGCGGGCTGCTGAGACAGCAGCTGCACACTGGTAGGGGGCGGGGCCAAGCTGGAACTGTGATCGGAGTGTTCGGGACTCTTAAAGTTTAACTGAGTTTCTATGGTAGCAATGGTAATTATACCGGAAACGCCTCTATGCCTCTATGAATATCTAACCTGTCAACTTGACCTGTTGCAGTCCATCGGATAGCACCACCGAGTCCATCCTGTCCCTGCCTTTGTTCGTAGATGTGTCGGGCAGTTTGGGGGAATGGTCTACAGCCCGAGGAGCTGTGAATTCACTCCTGTTTGTCGTTTCGGGGCGCAGCGATTTAATAGAAGGAACTGGAAAAATCTAAATTACAAGTCAATTTAAGCTCATTTCCATTCACAGTTTGTATTATAATTGAATTCAATACTTTTGAGTCTGGGAGAGCCACAGCAATCGAGCAGGAAGGCCTAGAAGATCCATCTTCACAGTTTATGTCTGAGAGAATAGGAAGCATTTCAAAAGCTGATATAATTTAAAAGAGGTTGTAATGAATAATGTTTACCTTGTTGATAAACTGATTTTGGGTGCTCTTTGAAATTACCAAACTACAATAAGGACATTTATCTCACAACATCGATAAAAAGAGAAACCAAATGACTAATATAATGGTGCTAAAACTATATCAGGTCGAATACTAGACAAGAACCCATTAGGAGATTGCCTTATCTCGATAGTCATTTAGTATGTACGCTGTGAAAGTGTATAGAAAATAATTCTTATAAAAGTCCATACAAAACAGCGATAAATTATTTTTGTCAAAACCAATTAAAATTACGCTAAACGATGTCAGTAAAGGTATAATTATATTTAAAATTAAATTCTAACTTCAAAGTGAGTCCCTATCTGGAAGTTTGTGCCAAACTTGTCAGACCAATCTAAACGAAAAAGTTGGAAAATAACAAAAGTAATTTTATTAATTTTACTACCTTTGTCACAATCATCGGTAGTATTCTGCTCTGTAATCTTGACACCACTTGTCTGGTTCGCTAGCGTAGGCTTACCAGATCTTGGACGAGAAGTGACCTGACTTTGTATCTTGATAAGTATATGGGAAGAGGGAAATAAAACTTAAAACTTATGCCCTCCAAATTATAATCAATTTATAGATTGAAAAAGGTGAAAACTACAAGTTAATTTAAAAGTGCGAATTTGGTTTTTGTTAATAATATACTGATTGTCTGATAAAATATTAAAATATTAATTATTACACACCTCTGTTGGTATCGGATTGAAGGATTGCTGGGTTGTACTCTCATAGGTCCCTTCTATGTCCAGGGGGACATGCTCAGCTACAAACACAGGTATTATATTATACTATACAGTGTACACACTAGTATAATACAGACCTAAGAGATACTTTGCAAACTCAACATAGTCTATCTTGTCATCTCCTAGCAAGCTGCATCTGAGGAAGAAATGAGTAATAGAGTAGTATAATCTTATAATAACTGCTTACTCTTTCAATAGCAAATCTATTTCAGTGTCAGTAATGGGAGTGGAGATATCCTCACAAATCTGCTTGAGACTATCAATGGTGATGTAGCCGCTTCTATCAGTGTCGTACTTGGAGAAAGCAGATAGGACATTGACACTGGTAGGGTCCCGCGGGTTCTGGAACTGCTGGTAATTCTCTGAGAGAAGGTAGCTACGAAGTGCTCCGATTGCTCCAGGCGAACCGGTGGAAGATTTTATTTGCATCAGCCTGAAAGTAGAGTAACAATTCGTATTACAGTGAGCATATACAGTGTAATATAACGCATGTTAAATTATATTAGGTGATAACATAACAATAATTCTTATTTTATTACACCAATTAACCCTTTTATTTAGAAGAATAGAAGAGATAAAGAGTTTTAAGAATTAATTGCTACTCGAACCCATATCCAACTCAAACGCGTGGCTTTTAATTCAGAAATTTCTGAGAATAATATGCCCAGTTGAATAGTTTATAAAGTAAGAGATAAAATACTGAATTCGAATCTGCAGCGTGTGAAGAGCAGGTAGAAAGAGAATGCTAACAATGGACAGGTAAGAGTATATTATGTTCTTAACATTTTACTATCAATACGTATAAATATAATCTATTCTATAGTACATACGTATCTTTAAATAAGGTTAAACCCCTAATTAATTGCAAGAAATCATATTATAGAATATCAATAAATATTTGGTTTTCTGTATTTGCAGTACATAGGCTGCTGAAAGGAAAATGAATCAATTAGGTATCTAATAAATACATCTATTGTTCATATCTAGAATTGTTAGAATTAAATTGGCACTGTAAATACAAAACCTGCTAAAATTGATACATGAGAACTATTTTCAGAGGTCTGTAGCTATTAGTAGGTACATACATATTCCAGATATCGTAATTAATAAATACGGAGAAGAGTTAAAATTAGAATAGTTGTATAATTTCACCTAGTTTTCTCGGGATCTAAGTTAATTTCAGTGCAATATTGCATTTAACGGAATATGTAATTATTAAGCGAAAACGCACTTAGTACCGTTATTAGCAATAGTGCGAGACTCAACATAGACCGAAGTTTTGGGGTTGAGACAAAACATGGAGAGTTACAGGAGCAAGATGTACAGATAATTCAATGCAACTCAAAACAACATGCCACATAGTACTGGTTATCCATTATCAATTTAATAAGGTAAGAGTAAATTGATATTCTACATAACTCCAGAGAAAGGATAGGCCCAGATAGGGAAATATTTATTTCCTTATAAATCGGAAGCAAGCTTTACTAAAATCCAAAAGTAACGAGAAAGCTAAATATGAATAGTAAGCTAATACACAGAGCAATGCCATGCCCCATCATAATTAATTGGTTTCAGTTTATACGAGATCGAATAAGCCATAGATTAGTATCACCTCATAAACGGAAGTAACAACATTCGAGGTACAATGTGTGATACATCTCTTTTACACAAGGTACTAACATAGAATTAGTAAAGGCAGTTCTTTAAATATTGTGTTGATTATGCAGCAAAACGGATAGCGTACCACGGCATTACTCAGAATTCCTCCAATGGAGTTGGTATTAAAGTCTCGTACTTATACTAGTATTTCTAGTCTATCTTATTATGCTGGTGTATTATATTTTCCAAACTTGTTGTTTTCTATAAGTAAACTTCTAACAAAACAATTAGCAAAATGGAAGGGGCAAACAATCCATCTGGAAACCCCTTCAACGCCACTCAATTCAATCTAGAGATAGCAGGCTACCTCAGAACGGAGGACATCGTTTATCTAAATTGCGAATCAAAAGACGAGCAATACGTCATCTCAAGCGATGGGTTCGGTTCAAGCGAAATATTCCTTGGGGCTTATCAAGACAAGTTTACACTTTGGAAATCAGCTTTTATAATAGAGCAGGCCACGTCAGTACACATGCTGAACACACAGCTGCACCATGTCGGCAGCAGCAAGAAGTCCAAGTCGGCGCAAAGTGGAAACACCAAAATACACAAAACCCTAACCTATGGGAACGCAATAATTCTGAGACACGTGACAAGCAAAAAATACTTAACTTGTCAGCCGCGAATCGGAAATCAAAGTGACTACAAACTTCGATTTGTGAGAACAATCAGTGACGGGTGTTGGTTCATTGTGCTACCAGGGAACACTGCTTCTTGTCTCGGAGATAAAGTCAAGTCTGGAGATGGGGCCCTGCTCAAGAACCATTTGACAGAGAGGTAAGTTATTATATATACCGAATTCTATTATTTTATTGATTATTCTTCTCTATGCAGATACATCTACAACAATAAGACCGAGATAAAGAAACCAAGTGAACATAGAACATCAAATCCGATTCCGCCAAATGTAGAGCGCTCAAAGTCAAGTCCTTCCAGTAAGGGGCCTATGAGACATAAACTTTCAAAGTCATTTACGATAGCAGAACAGTTCGAGGACACTGAATACATTGGCTCGAAAGAGCTGAAGAAGATTGAACTTAAAATTGACTTCAAAAAGACAATCTGGCGAATCCTGGTGCTAGCCTCTAGCGACGCGAGAGATCTCTACCAGGACTACTTGAGTGGAGAAGATTACATTCAAATATACTCTCCAATTAAAGGGTATTTGGGTCCCGAGGTGATTGGGGAAGTAAACACAGATAAAATAACTCACAACGCGCCGATTGCAACTAAGTCCCTCAGCTGTCTCGATGAGTTCCTCATCAGGGAAGGCAGAAGGGAGGATCAGCCTAAATTGATATACAAACAGGACTCGAGTGGAGTTGGGAATGTGTGGCGAGTCGAGACGATCAAGAGCGTGGGAGGAAAGTGGGGGGCTTCCTTCGTGAGGTGGCAACAAGCGTTTAACCTTGTAAACGTGGTCACTGGCACGTATTTAGCCTACAGCAAACTGAGGAGGGAATTGTGTTTAGCGAAGCTTGATGAGATGTTAGATGACAGTCACGCATACGAGACGATAGACTTCATGTGTCTGTCCAGCGAGTGCAAGGAAAAGATAGAAAAGGGAGCCAAGGGCACTGCAAATGTAGACAATGCAGTCACCCTCCCTCGGGGTAAAGAAGGACTCTTCTTTGATGAAGAAGAGTTTCCACCTCCGCAAATCAAGTTCGCAGAATCTAGCATTCTTCTGCTAGCCGACACCGAACAAATGCCATGTGTCGCTTTCGACACTTTTATGACAGACCACAAAGAATCTAACGTAGCCACTACCAGCCAGGACCACAAATGCATTTTCTCCCTCAACTTCTCGCTGGTACCTTCAGAAAAGGCCTACGCTGCGAACTTAATATGTGTCACAGAAGCAATCGTAGACGCCTTCAAGAGTTTGAGGAGTGAAACACTCAAAAACGAATTCAAGAACTTCTATCCTGTCAGGAAGAATCTTAGGAATATGCTCAGTGACCTGAAGAGCTATCTGGAGCCTCAGGGAGACAACACGTGGGACGAAGTGGACTCGAGAGATCCGACGATGAAAAAGCTAAGCTTGAGGTCTGTTAATCAACTAATTTCCTGTAATATTTAACATAACGGCTAGTTACTACAAGTACGAATCTGTTTGTAGGGAGAAACAGACACTGTTCAGCAGTGAGGGGATTCTCCTCGAGTTCCCTGCCATTCTGGCATACCTGCAAGAACTCCGTTGCCAAATCCGCACCGACGTGAAGCGAGACCATCTGAGGATGATAAATGAACTCACACGCGACATTCTGGAAGTGATCGCTCTGATGATCGACGGAAATCCTGAAAATTGTCAGAAACTAGTAAGGAAAGACTGGTTAGATATATTCTTTGATTTGTTGGACATTCAAGCGTTCTTTGAAGGAGTCCTGAAGGTGCTACATCTCGCAGTCAAAGGAAGTCCAGCTGTGCTCACACTATTCTCGGAAAACACGGAGTATTTCGACCGCATCTTTAATCTACTCAAAAAATTCGGTCGAAACGAGAAAGTGCTAGATCTCCTGTCTGCTTTATGTGTGCATGAGGGGGTAGCGATTCGACGCAACCAAGACAATATAACTAAACTTCTGCTTTGTTCGGACATTCGAAACTCACTCTTCCTCAAAACATACTCGGTTGGCATAGTCGATTTCTTCAGACCGAATATTTTCCTGCATTATGTACCAGGTAGTGCTTCATATGCTGAGTGGTTCTTCGAAGTGGAATTCAAGTCAATTTCAGATAACAATGATGACAATATACACACTAGAGTGGGCTGGGCTTATGCTGAATATTTTAAAACAGAACCCACTGTTATAGCTTATGAGAGCCAGACACACTTTGGTCCTGGACCGGTTAATATGGGAGTTGGTAGCGATTTGACCTCCTTCGGGTTTGATGGGCAGTTCATATGGATTGGTGGTAACAAATACCCGGTAGAAGGAACAATGGATGATAGAATACAGATTGTCTATGAGCCGATAACAATCGGATGCTATCTAGATATGCATAAGGGGAGGGCCTGGTTCTTTCTAAACGGAAAACAGGTCAACATTTCGATAACAGGGATAGTCCCAGAGGAGTTCATGACCCCAGTTGTGAGTTTGAGGGGACAAGTAGAAGCCATCGTCAGATTCGGGAAGGAATTCGGAAAGTTTAAGTACCCTCCTTCCCAACACTTGTTCAAGCCAGCTCCCTTATGCGATGCACGTCTCTCAATCAATGACTCGCTAAAGATGGAAAAGTGGGTGTGTCCTGATCAGATGGACAACAGACAGCTCGATATTGCTACTCCTGAAGACCCTTTACCCCAGGGAGTTGTAACCCTCTCCAGTCCCATTTCCCTGGAGAAATTCTACGCATTCATCCCAACACAGGCCCAAGAATTGGAGCCGATGACACCCAGTACTTCTATGGCCGACAGAAGAAAATCTCTCCCTGATTTCGCAGTGGCATTCCAGTTAGGAAGTAAGAAACAAGATTTAGCCGAGTTCCTCCATGACGCCTGGAGCGAAAAGTGTCTCTCTCTCGACTACAAGTGGGGCGAGGTAACTGACCCGCTAAAGAAGACAATGCGAGAACTTGATCACTTCGATAAACTGGACCAACACCACCAGGAAGATTATATCTCACTGGCCGAAGTGCTTATTGACGGCTTAAACAAGTATGAATGTAATTTCGATTTGCTGAATTGGAAGTACGATCGTCCCAGAAGGAGGAGCGAGGTCTATCAACCTCTGAAGTACAATTTAGTTAAGTCGCATTGGAACCGATACCACGACGCAATCTCCAGACAGCTTGCCGAATTTGTGCACAACCAACTCTGCATGAAGAAGATCCAGAGAGGCTGGCGCTACGGCTACGAGATGGACGAGAAACTCAAACTGCATCCGTCCCTCCGTCCGTTGGAAAGCTTCGAACAAACAACACTGACGTACCTGAGACTAAGACATTTGATTAACAGTACAATCATGCTGGTCCTAGCCTCGAGCGGAGGAAATTTAGAGTTAAAGCAAGAAGAAGAGACGAAAGTGGGACTGAGCGAGGAGCTCAAATCCGAGACTAGGTTCACTACTTTTAAAGTCTCAAATCAATTTGCAGTTACCTACAATGAGAAAGGAAATAATCGTTGGTATTTCGAAGCGATCATAAAATCGGAAGGACAGATAAGAGTTGGTTGGGCCACCACGGACGCAACACCTGGCACTCCACTGGGAGACGACAAACATTCCTATGCTTTCAGTGGTTACCTGGTAGCTTGCAAATGTCACAATAATACAGAGTCATTTGGGAAAACTTGGAAGAAAGACTCGATTCTCGGTTGCTTTTTAGACCTCAATGACGGGACAATTATTTTCTCACTTGATGGACTCTTCCTTAGGAGCAGTAACAACGTAAAGTATGCGTTTAACAACATTCCAGTTGGCAAGCATTATCTCCCTGCAGTTTCACTTGGGCCAGAGCAGAAAGTGATCCTTAACTTCGGACAAAAACAAGACTCATTGCAAATGCTACAAAAGACATTTGAGCAATCAGAGGTATTCAGACCCTTTGGACAAGGAATAATTAGTAATATTCCCATCTACATATCCCTGAAGACAAACGACTCTGTAAAAATTGAGAAGAGCGGAACTCAACCAGTTAGAATCCTCAATCCGCCAAAACAATGGAAGGCCCCACCACCAATCAAAATCCAATTAACAAAGAAGACACGGATGTTATACATCTCTCTAAATATGGGAATTTGCCCAATTAAAGCGAAAGAAGAACGATTCTCGTTCACTGTCTCTATACCGAATCTCGACAAGAGACAAACCTATGAACGTGGTTTTATCGGCTTCACCACTTCACACTTTACGCAAATGAATTCTCAATACCAGCCACAGTCGATTGGCGAAATAGCCAGCCCGGGGCCTGTCTACTCTCTGGATAAAGAGTGCTTGGGAGCTGGTATTGTCGGGGAGGAGAACACGCCTGGTGAGCTGATTAGTTTCTACCTCATCTCATTAACCACGTTCATCGATCAATTTACAAACGAGAAGCCTCAAGCAGTCAACACAAATTTCCTCCGAGTCACCTGTGTCATGGACCTCACAACTAGCATGATACAATTCTACCTCGATGAAGATTTTATAAGTGAAATTCCGCTCCTAAACTCGCGCTTCTATCTCTACCCCACTCTGCTATACGCTGGGAATCTCGGAGAGATAATCGAATTCGATTTTAATAAATTCAGGGATTGCAGTCCATTTATTCACGGCTTGCTCGATCCAGAAATATGTGGAGATAACGTGTTCACAGAACGAATGTATCTCAGAATTTCTACCCCACACAAATGGTCCAACCTAGAACTAAACAGTAACAGATACTCGATTCATCTCGATCGTGACGAGGGCATCAGCATATACTCAAAGCTCTTTCCCTCTCAGACCTCGTTTCTAGACACAGACACATATGATGATAATGCTTTCGCGAAAGCAAATGCGGGTGAAGATATGCCGAGGAGGTTCTCAAGGGTATACAGTATCGAGGCGGAAGTAACACATCTGGAAGAAGACACCTTTGAATTCTTTCCATATCAAATTCCAAAATTTGATAAATACTTCTATCACGCAAACAAGAATATGTATTTACTGGTACCAGAGGACAGCACATTGATATCGCTGATGGACGCAGTTGAAAATAACCAACTGATAGAGTTCTATGCCAAAACTATTCTCCTACTGATTTCAGTTTGTGACAAGGACTTTATCAAAGCTAAGGAAATGGTCCTAGATTACGTGGGCTTCCAACACCTGCTCTCCTCCCTCGAGCTGGGCATCCAACAGCTGATTCCGGTACAGCTCAGCCTAGCGATCTACAAACTCTGCATTGCCCTCTTCCTAGAAGCTGAGTTTAACCTTAAAGCTATGACAAGGAAAGAATCGCTGATAGAAATGATGACTGGTCCCTCACAGATAATCACCGTCCTACCCAGAGACCCTACAATAAACGATACTTCCGAAGAAGATGGCTCGACTAGTCCTGTTTCGCGCTGGCACTTCTACTACGGTTCACAGTTACTATCTCAGCTCAAAGGAATGGTGTTCGCGAAACTATGGGAGATTATGTCCCAAAAGATATACACGTGTACCTTTCTGAAAGAGAAGAACATGCGAGAGGGCGTGCTAATGCCTTTGTTGAATGTAATCAAGCATCTGGTGCTTACAGAGAAGCTAGACCCTATCGAGTACACCTGGTTGATGCTGATTATCGAACCGAAATACAAAGGGTATATCAGTGACGAAACTCGGGATAATGAGCTTCCATTCGAAGAGGGGTTACTCAGTATCTTAGATCTAGAAGATTCAATAAAGTACGAAATTTGTAGTATTTTGGATTTCCTCTATGATTTGCATATTCGACGACAAGTTTATAAAACTGTTCATTTCATGATGAACATTTCGGAAGAATTAAAACAGAAACAAGAAGAGAAAATGGAATATTTTAAGAATCAACCGCACCACCCGTCCGGGAGAGAGCTGAGACAACCGCCGAGTCAACAGATTGAGTACTTCCTGGAGCAGGTTACTTTGTGTGGAGTCGACAAGTTCTATGAGTCACCAATAGATAAACTGAAAAATTATTATTTCTACTTCAAATCTACATTCGAATGCTTATCAAATGTTAGCGAAGATGCCGAGATTAAACCGGCCCAAAAAGGCAGACAAAATAAGAATTGGGGCTCAGACATTGGCACCAGAGCTGTCGAGGTAAGAACTCCTAAGTTACGAGATGGAATAATCGAGGCACTCTTGAAATGGGCGAAACGTATAGCAGACAACCACCCACTACGAGAGATTATATTCAGTCTGGTGCGTCGCTACATGAGTCGAGTGGAGGAGTTTAGAGATGTGCTAGCGCGGACCTACGTGCTTCCCAAGGGTTCCCAGCGATCCGAGACGTCGGAGGCAAGCAGGGCGGCGGAAATACTCGGAGCACTCGGGTACTTGAGATCTGTTCTTAACATCAAACTCAACCAGGAAGACGAAACACGTTTGACCCTCGCAATCAGCACATTAACAAATGCCAATGTCCTCTTCCAGTATCCAGATTCTCTCTTCATATTGGGAGTGTACGAAGCAGTACTGAATGTGATGGAGCACATTCTCAGAGAGTGTCTACCGAAACAAGTGCAGAGCAAGTTGAAGAAGAGAATATCTGTGAAGTTCGGGACTCTAAGGAAGATGCACTCATTCGGCATTACACAGAACACATTCGCGTGCTGTATTCACTTCCTCTGCTCCCTGATTCGATACTTCCCGCTCTTCTCCATCCACAGCTCAAACTCAATTGATGTTTTCTTCTCGCAGATAGACAAGTTGATAGAGTTGAGCTTTATTTATGTGCACTCAACAAAGAAATACGCACTCTCAAGCCCGTTAGAAGTTGTAAACTCACTCATAAAGCAAAATGAGAAGTTAACGCTTTCTTTGAAAGAAAATCAAATTAACCAAATACTGGAATTTCTAAATAACACCTTGTTTAAAGTTCCTGAAAACAAATTGCGAAAATTCGATGTCGCATACGAATACCGTCATGGACTGTGTTATCTGGACTTTCTCAAATATGCTGTGTCATCTCAGGAGAAATACATTGAAACCAACGCCAAGATAGTCGTCATGTACTTCATTAACCACAAAGAAACGATCGACCTAGCTCTGCACAACTTCTTCAGTAAGCAGACGAAAACTCCTGATCCAGAACTCTTGTTCTATACAAACTTCCTAGACCTGTTGGGTGAGTTAATTTGTAATATAATAAAGTTCGTTCGTAGGATACCAACAATAATATTTTAATAATCTAAGACAAGCTAAATGGACTAGTCATGAGCACAGGTAATTAACAATGTAAATAAAACATTCCTTAAGCACAGGTGTACTGATAATTGGTTTATAATGTCCATAGAGAGACGTGTAAGAAATATGGTACAATAAATATCCTGAGTTGTATTACTGTCGGCTTGCGTTTCCTACAATCAGCCAAGTAATGTGATGTTCTAATAGAATCCTTTTGTTAATTAATTATGCAAAGTAATAAAATTTATGCTTACGGGGTTATTGTCTCAAGAAAAATACAAATCAAAATAAAATAAATGTTTATTGCAAGTAGAATTAAAATCAGTGATTTGTAGTTTTGTACTGACAATATTTAATTTATAGGGAAATGTGCTCCACCCCGTAAATACCCTTGTGATGAAGGAAGTGAAGACTCAACCGAATCACAGAATGACAATGAGAATCTGCAGTTTCAAAAGAAAACTTGTTTGCTTCTACAGAACTTTATTTCCAAAAAACAAATCCTTGACTTCCTAAGTCTGAAGGGACACGAATCAGAAGAGAAGTGGATGCTGTACAAATCAGCGCTCATAGCAATTCTCGACAGAATACACGGGATAACCGACCCACCAAGTGCTAGCGAGAGTAAAACCGACACAGAAGTTGTTCAGAAGGAATACGCAAACTCCGAATCAGACGAAAAGCAAGAGATTAACTTTCTAACTTTAGTAGACGGTCCTTTTCTCTGTGATTTAAGTGCAGCTTTATTAAAGCATCAGATCCGGGTTAGCGATACCTTTCGAAATCAAAAAGACGTAGTTTTCTTCAAGGAGGATCTTGTTTCTCCGATGCAAGACCTTAGTTATATAATGAACGCAGTTCTGCCTGTGATGACCAAGGGGTTCCACAACATGCAGCGACTCCTGTTAACCGAGACAGACACTCACATCCTAAACTCTACTCTCTACGCGACCTACTGGGTCTCATTCCTAATCCCGGATAAGTTGCCAGGGCGGTACAAGAAGCCGCTAGTAGAGTTCTTCTCAGAATTTGCGACAGTGGTCCCGCCCTCTATAATGTGTAATTTCTTCAGATGCATCAGTCGGGATATATCCAGTATGCGGTTAGTTACCTCACAGGTTGTGTTCAAATTCTTCCAGCTGCACTTGGAGCACTACGAATCTTACTATAACCAAACTAACTCAGAGCTGCAGGGAAGAGCCAAGTCGACAGAGCAGGAAGATTTGGTGACTCTCTTCTTCCAACTCCTCTACTACCTTCTGAAAATAAACGGTCAAGTCACCTCGAAAGAGCAAACAGATGATCACCCAATAATACCAACACTGGTTGCACTATCCGGTTGTATTAGCCCAATGGTTCTAACGAAAACTCAAATAGACGATCTGTTGTCGGACGTGAATAATGTTGAGGCAGTAGCTACTACCTCTCTCGATTTGGATTTTCACTTCGTAGTTCCGAAGGACTCATTCTTTCCCTATTCTTACTACAACCGAAACCAGAAGAGGAGTCAGGAACGGAGACGGTCACTGTCATTGAGACGAGGGGCTATCGGGTATAACCAACTTGATGAGAAGTTACAGTCATACGCGGAAAAGTTCTGGGGGCAAGTAAAGGATGAGATTATACTGCTTAACGAGGATCTCGAGCAACTAGAAGATCCGAACAAAGCCTCCAAACTTATGTCAGAACTGGTAGACTGTCTCGACCAAGAAAACCTCAAAGTGAGCACTCTGAAGCCCCGCGACAGAGACAGCAGTGCCAGCATCCTCTCGCTACAGTCGTCAGACGGGGAGTCCTCCCTCCCCTCCTCGCGTCCGGACATCGTGCGGAGGGACCCTGGGTACGGACACAAGACGCTGCAGAGAATGACCTCTCAGTCAGGCAGCTTCCAAAACCAGTTTAAAGACGAGTTCACGGAGAGACTGAGCAGACACCTCTATTTCTGGGTGTGCGGGCCTCACTCGGTCCTGGCCAGTCCGGTTACCTCCTCGCTACCCACCAGCTCAGAAGACGCTGAGCACATGCCATTCGAGCTGCTCCTTTCTAAGAAGCGGCGCGCTCTCAAAGAAATAATAAACTATTTCTTCCAGCTGTTAGACTACATGGGTCTACGAGTAAGACGGGGACCCAGCCCAGAACGAGAGGGGTCCAACTTCCTATTCGGGAACGAGGACGAGGGTCACTCTCCGCACCTCCAACGCTTCAGTCTCCGCCTGTTGCGAGGAACGAAGCTGTTTCTCGAGAGAACAACTGGAGACGATCCTTCCTGCCGCGTGCCCACTTCTCTCCAGGATATCGATGAGGCCGGGAGTCCGTTTGTTGCACAGAAGAAGCCAAAGTCGACTTACAGTGCGGAAAACCTAAAGTTTTTCTTAAGAGTGCTGGTCCCAGTACTGAACCGACATTTCTATCTGCACAACGTGTACTACTTGAAGAGCGGTAGAGTATTCTATCAGGTGACAGCCACCGCGCAGGAGAGCGACGAATTATCGAATCTATTCGCGGAGTTTGTCACTCATCTGCCCAAAATTCATTTTATCCTAGAAGCGTCGAATCGCTCAATAATTACACTCAAACTCAAGGTGTTCTTGAAGAGCATCAGCGACGCGATCGAAGTGACGCCCAAGATGGCAGAGGAGATGGGCGGAGACGGAACGTACAACCTGTCTCTCTACATGCGCAGCGGGAGCCACATACTCGAGTTGGTTTCTAAGCGCACTGGCGAGTATTCCTCCTGCTCTAACATATCCTGTACGCTCACAATCATGCTACCTTTCTTCATTAATCTGTTCAGAAAGATAGTATCCAGTCTGGAGGAGGATGTGGTGGAATATTTCGATAATCTCGAGGATTCGATTCGAGAGAAAATCAAACCCTATCTGAAGATATTATTTAATTCGTTAATGAAGATAGGACTTCAGCCCGAGATTCAGGACAAGCTGGTGATGAAGGAACAGGTGGGGACTTGCATAGGGCTGCTGACACAGGTGGCTCCTCTGGCGATCTTCAAGGAGAAAATGGAGAGCTATGGAGTCAACCCCAACAACTGGCAAGACATGATGTTGCGAAGCGAGCCAATTGGGATGAACATTTTCCACAACTACATCAACCTACCGATTCTCACTTACACACTAGCCAAGTCTGGGAGAGATCCGGAAGTGGACCCAATTAAATTCCATAAATGGGTAGACCAATTCTTGGAGGAAGCCTTCAATCATCTGACAGAAATGGTGAAAATAAATCAAGATTTCGTTCTCCTCTGGACAGAGTCGCACATGGAGAAGATAATAAGTTGGTGCTCGCCTGACGTATTCTGGAGGAAGTTCCTCGAAGTGATGACTGAAGTTAGGATCCACTTGCTTCAGGTGTACAACGCTGATAAGGCGGAGCAGCACAAGATACAAACCCAATCTCAGAACAAGATGGGATACACGAATATCGACAATAAGTATTTCCAAACCATGTACAAAATGGTGGCACAACAGTACATTGCAAGTGAGTTGACTGTAAGGTACTTTTGATGCACTAAGTTTAATTAACTTCCATAAGTAGCAAACGCCATAATAATTATAATACAGTAGATGCCGGATATAAGAACACCGGTTAAAGAACATTCTACTGGAAAACGGTTGCCATATACCCTATATAAATTATGCCAGTTATAAGAACATTATATGCAGTTCCCGACGATGTTCTTATAACCGGCATCTCTATAACATGAAGAACTTAATTATACAATTTGTCTTCAGCGATATCGCTACTGTGGAGATACCTCAACAAAGACAACATACGAGAGGAGGTGGAGAGGGAAAATGTGAATGATAAGTTTGTAAGCTTACTCATAATCCTAATGGAAATATTCGACATTTGGTGCGAGTCTCAATCTTTCAAGACAGAGTGTCTGAGCCTCGTGAAGTGCATCAAGGAATTAATCGTATTCGAGGATTCGATGTTACTCGGGGTAAGCAACTTATATAAAAATTTCTTTTAAGTTTAGTAATAAACTTTAACTCACAGGTAATATTTACGGATATGGAAGTTAACACGAACTACCCACTCGAGAGAAGGAGCGCGATTGTTCTAATCCTACGACGCATATTGCATTTTGGGAAAGCAATACCGTTCATAGAGAAGAACGAAAGACTGATAAACGAAGGCGTTAAACTGTTGCAGGAAGGGAAGTCTCAACACGGCGTCTCAGACCTGATAAGCGAGAATTTCTCTTCTTACGAGGCAGCAAACCCTAGGCAGGGACCGATTAAAAAGCTAACTTCCATTGCTAACAGGGTGCTGTCACGAAATGACGGAGACCATATCCAGCTATTCATTAAAGAGTTTATTCTTATGAAGCACCGCTTGACTGTGATGGCTAACCACACGTCCCCTGGTGCCAGCAAGTGGAAGTGGCTCCGACACAAACAGATTATTCGTAACATGATCAAGTTTCTAGCCAGCAAACAGCTGTGCAAAATGGCAAACTTCAGAGTGACAAACTACTTAATTCAAGGCTACAGAATAAGAGTGCTGTCTGCTCTCGAGTCGGAGCAGAATCTAATACGAAACCTTGTACAGAGCAATGTCAGCAAAGGTTCAAACGTAAGCAATCGCATAGCAAGTAACTATAAGCATGACGTTATTAACTGTATGCTATTTAGGCCTCAGGAGCTAGTCTGGATCGAGTGGATTTCCAGCCGATAGCCCCGCTGGTGTCGCTGCTGGAGGTCCCTGCGAAGACTGCTCACGACGAACAGCTGTACCTAGAGTACACCCGGTACCTGTTCCAAGCCTGCGACTCCCTCTGGAACGAGCTGGACGAGAATGACGACACCATGGACGACGAGAGAGACACCACAGAAGTCGAGGACAGAAAGTATAGGAGAATAGCACTGGAAAAGCTACAGGCAAGTATACATTGTCTCCAGTGTATTATACAGTCATTTGTAAACGCTCCTAATCCTAGTCTGATGCAATTTTCATACGCCTAAAACCAAAATCACAAATTAATGATACGTATAGGAGAAAATTGTCTCTCAATTAATTGGAAGATTGCATATTTGTAGGAAAAACTCAACAAGCTAGATGTTCCTCAGATGGTAGTGAAGGTGCTGATATACTGCGGGGGCACCTGGTCTGCCTCTGTCTACCACTGTCTGCAGCTCGGAATCGCGATCCTGAGAGGGGGCAACGAGGCGGTACAAGAGAGCATGCTCACCTTTATCACCAAAACCTGTCCGAAGGAGACACCGCTATTCCGTAACATTTCAAAGCTGATTACTACCAGCCCAGTTCTGGACCTGGAGCTGTTCAACAGAGGAAAGGCAATCATGACTCACGGACACACAACGTCAAAGATTAACGCGCTGGGCCACTACGAGTATACAATTGCATTATTTAGGTATGTGATAAGTTAACAGTAGTGACAAGTGAGCTCAATCTGACGTGTGTTTGTCCTGTTAGGTTTCTCCAGTTGCTTTGCGAGGGACACAACGGCAGCTTCCAGGAATACCTGCACACTCAAGCTGGCAAGAGCACTACAGTTAACCTGGTGCAGATAACAGTGGACTATCTTCTGTTACTGCAAGAGTCCATATCCAGTTTCTGCTGGCACTTCAACAACATGGACCACATCGAGATTATGGGACAGGACAATATATCATGTGCCTTCTCAGTCATAAAACAAGTGTTGATAACCCTCACAGAGTACATACAGGGTCCGTGTAAGCTGAACCAGACAGCTCTGTCCAGGTCTCGGCTCTGGGACGCCATACAGGGCCTGCTGAGACTGTTCGCGTATCTCCAAGAACAGCTGAGCAACACAAACTCTATTGAGCTACTGAGAGAGGTGCTGAAGGTGCTGAGTGACATGATAATCCTGCTACTGAGCATGCTAGAGGGGAACCAGATGTCAAGTGAGATCGGAGTGGCTATGAAGCACACGCTTGTGGACTGTAGGAATGAGCTGCAAGACATCACCAAGTTCTGTTTCATGTTCATCAAGCTTAACGACACTCTGACCTCAAAGGCATTCACACAGTATGATACCAATAAAGATGGTCGAATTTCCCGTTTGGAATTTGAGCGCTCCCTGCAGACTCAAAAGCAGTACTCGCACGACGAAGTGGACTACCTGATGCGATGCGGAGACACGAACAGAGACGGGTACATCGACTACGCAGAGTTCCTAGACAGGTTCCTACTCAGGGCAGAGGAGATTGGGTTCAATTTGGTCGTTCTGCTGCAGAACCTATTCGAGCATCTTCCCAAAACAAATTCTGACTTCGAACTGAACGACCTAAGGAACAGAGGCAAGGAGCTGATGGAATATTTCAATAACCATCTGGGCTCAATAGAGATAATTGGGAAGAGTAGGACAGTTGAGAAAGTGTATTTCCAAATTCCGAAGAGCTGTAGGGATCAGTGGGCGCGGTCACAAATCCAGGAGTCAAAGCGCGAGTTCATAAACACCTGCGACCACGAAAACGTGAACAGCAAGCTCGACAAGTTCATAGACTTCTCAGAGAACACGATATTCGAAATGCGACACTTCGGGAAGCTCTGCCAGGTGGAGGAGTGGGAGAGAGAGTCGAGAGCAAAAAGTCATCGCGATCAGAACCGGGACAAGTTCCGCGACATCCAGCCAGGCCCCCAGTCCCAGGAGTACACAACACAGGACACTGTACGGGGGTCCACCTTCTCGGCGACCTTAAAAGCCAAGTGTTTGGGAGTACTCCTACTTGTGGTGCACATCCTCGCATGGTGTGGGAGGAAAATGAAACGCTTCGTACCGAAGAGATTTCTGAGAAAGAAGCGCCTTGAGCCCAGTGCCTCCAGCTGCTGGCTCACCGAGGATAACAAGTGTAGGCTGCCGGGCGAGGCCGTGCTTGAGAGTGGGGAGTGTGTCGAGTTGGAACCCTCGCATCTGATGAAAGAAGCAAAGGAATACTACGATAAGTCTAAAGTGATACCAACCGGATTCTCGGACGAGTACATGGATCTGAAGAATAAGAAACATTCCCGCTGGAGGAAGGCTAAGCAGTACTTGCGAGAGCTGACGCAACTAACGCACTACTGGCCGCTCATTATCCAGTCTAATTTCAGGTTCTCTAGCTTTCTAGTTGAGAACGAACAGATGCTGAAGAGCTTGCGGTTTTTCTCGGTTATATTTATGAATTTCATGTTGCTGTTTTTCTACCAATCCGATCAAGACCTGTTTGCCTATGATTATAAGCTGACGCTGACGGCGACTGCCAGTCTCCATATTACACTCTCGCTCCTCCTTCTCTACACGTACATTATGTGGAAAGTCCCGTTGGAGTGTTTCAAGCGAGAGAAGAAGATCTGCATTGACGTTCTACAGAATTCAGATACACTGAAGAGCTTTCTCGATAGCAAAAGCAAACCGTTTCTCTCGCAGCACTGGTGGGACGCGTGGGCCCTCAAGAGCGACAAGTTCCCGCGCATGTACTGGGACAAATACTTCAAACACAAGGTACGGGAGAACTACGCAGACATGGATAGAGATGCGGAAATCAACGAGCTGCTTGGAGAGGACTTAGACACAGAGGGAGAAGACGAAGAAGTGGGAGAAGACAACTACAAGAGTCTCAATGAGTACACGCATGGGAAGTTCGGTGTAGACTACTACTATGCAGTATGGATGCTATTCAGAGTATACCTGAGTGACCGCAACCTTTTATTCTCGCTGATGTACATATGCTTCACCTGCATGGGACTGCTATTCGATAACTTCTTCTTCGCTTTCCACCTAATCCCCGAAATGATGGCTTACTTCAGCACGCTACGTACCGTTGTTGTGTCCGTTACGATCCACGGGAAGCGACTGGTCTACACAACACTATTGATGAGCGCAGTCATTTTCATATACACTGTGTTCGCCTTTAGGTTTTTCACAACCTACTATAACAAGAATTGCACAAACATGGTCACTTGTCTGCAGTTCCATTTGAGCGCAGCTCTCAGGTCTGGAGGCGGGGTTTCTGACGTCATAGAAACACCGGACAAAACGGACCCCTTGGTCCTGCCCAGGTTCCTATTCGACATGTCATTCTTCTTCATCGTGATTGTATTCCTGCTGGCGATTATCCAGGGACTGATTATAGACGCGTTCGGCGAGCTACGAGACCGAGAGGAGGGGGTACGAGCCTCGATGCAGAACAAATGTTTTATCTGCGGCATTAACAAAGACAAGTTCAACCAGGTGCCTCGCGGCTACGAGAAACACACGAACAAGGAGCACTACTATCCCAACTACCTCTTCTTCCTGATGTACCTGATTAACAAGCACGACACCCTGTACACGGGACAGGAGTCATACGTATGGGACCTATACCTGCAGAGGAAGTGGGACTTCTTTCCTATCGGGTGTTACTTCGAGCAGAACAACGAGCTGCCTGGGGCAGAGAACAACCCGTAGCAATCCTATACTGAACCTCTATTTTATGATACGCATTAAGCACGTAGTTCAGTAATGTCAAGTTATACCCTTGTTAATTTTGAAAATGTAGTTAACATTTTATATTTTTAGTTGCTAATGGGCAATTAGTAGTACTGGAAGATCAATCAGTATAATATAACAATTTATGAACCAATAATTAGAAAAATAACATTTAAAATATACTTATTTCTAGCTGGTGTTAAGAATTAGAAAATGTAAGCTCACTTGGGTAGGACGTGGCTGTACCCCTTGGGCGTGACCGTACTAACTCCCGCGGGGCCCCCTGGCTCGCTGAGGGGGAGGGGAGAGTAGTCGGAGGGATTGAACTCCGAGTTGGGGTTGGGAGGGAGTCTGGCAGTGGCGACGCGAGGCTTCGCAGACTTCTGTCTCTGTCCCGAGGGCAGGTGTGGGAAGCGAGTGAGACCCATGGCAGTGACCGGGTTGGTTAGGGGAGGCAGCGAGAAGCTAACCTTGGTTTCAGTTTGAGAACTGAAGTAGGTTTAATTGTGATATTACAGTCTTAACTAATTTATTAATAGACTCACTGTGTCGGATCGTTCCCGAGGATAAAATGCGTTGTGCGTTGGTAATCAGTACTTTTGGATCTTTTCACAGATGTGGGAGATTCCAGTTCTTTCTCTTTCTCTAGCCATTCTCGAAATGTCTATGAAATAAACGGTTATAAACTTACTAAGTTATTGGTTAGCTAGAGTATAATAGTATAAGCACTTCATTTATCCATTGTCTCTATTACTGCTCAAACCTACCTCAGCTCCATCAAAATGATTCTGGTATATCGAATCGCCGAGTTTGAACTCCCCAACGTACTTGGAGGACATATCCTATATCAAATGATGAGTTGTTAAAAACCAAATTTTATTTGTTAGCTATTAAGAATAGTAATTCAAAATAAGATCAGGATTTGTTTCTTCATATACAGTAGATACCTGTTATAAGAATATAATTGGGAGTAGAGAATATGTTATTATATCCGACATGTTCATATAATCCATTCTTTTCATATACTATAAAGTAGAACCGTTTCCATAATATGGTTCCTTTAACCGGTATCCACTGGACATATATAGCAATTCAGGTGAAGTGTGGTGTGCAATTTGTGTTAATTTAATTAATAAATAGAGTAGTTAACTTACTGGTAAGCTGCAGAGAACTGGCGGTGGCAGGGACTGTCTCTGAAATGAAAACAATTAAATAATAATTGTATACAGTCGAAACCGGTTTTTTCTAACACAGGTTTTTTCTAACTATTTAATTATTCTAAACGTGTAAGAAATTCTAATTTTGTTTTATCTTAAATTGGTTTATTCTAACTATCGGATTTTTCTAACTTTATTTCCATGCAAAGAATTGGTTAGAAAAAACCGGTTTCAACTGTATTGTAATGCGACTAGTATAAACCTACCCTCCTGGCTGTCTTCGCTAAGAAATCAGACTGCATTGTGCTCAGCAGCTCGTTACTCGTATCTCCAAATGTAATATCACTGGAGTTCTAAAAGGTAGAATGTAATGGTATAAGCAAATACATAGAATTCTATGATTAACCATATCCTTATAATAAGGAACTAAAATAAAATATATTTATGCTTACTTCATAATTAGCATTAACCCACCTGCAGATTAGAATTCCAATGACTAGCCTTTGGGAAAGAATCATGTTTCTAAACAAACAACATAACAGTGATAACACTATAACCACAGCAGTTTATGGCGAAAGATGGAACGAATGCTATTATGAAACTTAAAGTCATTATTGTAGAGTTATGGATATTAAGACTAAATTAATTAACCAGACAGAGAGCAGAATAAGCGATAGTTGCTGTTTCTAAGGGGAACTAATTACTTATTATAGAAGTTTAAGAAAGTTTAAATGTAGCAAGAGTTACAAGACCACCCATTTCCTCTTATATGAAAAACTCAAAATATCTACTTGCTTTGAAGTACAGTTTGTTTGTAGAGCTCCATTCATTCTCTCCCTTCTCTCTGTCCGCTGGACGTAGCACAGCCGAGCGACACAGCAGATCCCTCAGAGCCACGTTGTCCCTCTGTCTCGAGCTACCGTAGTACGCCTCGTACACGGGATGTCCGGCCCCACTTAACATTAGAATGTTCTAGAACCTAATCTATTGCAGTACGTACCGTATTTCTCCGAATAAGCGCCGGGTCAATAAAAATGACATTGGTATGATAAAATTTATACACATTAGTTGATCAGTGTAATGTAATTCCATTGATTTTGGCAACTTTGGTAGGTATACTGTTGGTGGAAACCATTAGAACCGACTTAAATATTATATTCTGGATTTTTCACAAAAAATTCAGAATAATTTTGGCCCACGAAAACAATAAGCGCTGGGGCGGTTATTCGGGGAAATACGGGTATGTGCTTTGCATTAGGATACACGTGTAAGGATCGATTAATGCATATTGAATTAATAAAAAAACAAATAAACAGTGATAATGAAATAGAATAAGAGATGTGTCTCTGTAATATACCCAGTTGAGCTCTCTGAAACAGCCACATTCAGTTCCCATACATAGCAATTGCACCAGTGGTATCTAGGGGTTCCTTCTCCCAGAGAGCTAACTGACTTTAGTGTGTACGTTAATTAATCAGAGGTCTGTTAAGGGAGGAATGACAGCTAGCCCTGAGGCAGCGCGGCACGTGTGCATGCCAGAAACAAACTCCCAAATGTCAGTTCTTGGGTCGTATATTTCAGCTGTGTTGAGGTAGGAAGGCCCGTTGATACCGCCCACTGCGATAAGCCGCGATCCGAGCTCCGTCAGACACACGCCGTCTCGGGGCGTGGACATGGGACTGATGGTAGTCCACTTCCCAGCCACAATGTCAAAGCACTCTACTGAGCCCAGTCTGCTGATGCCGTCGTTACCGCCGGAAATGTACACGCGGCCTCCGAGCACTGCGACACCTAACAGCGAACTGTTAACCAACTTTCCAAAGATTCATATTCTAACTTACTCCTCGCATTTGTAATACAAAAAATATTTTAAAAATAAAACTTACTCCTCGCATTTGTAATACAAAAAATATTAAAAAAATAAAAATAATAAAAATAACTGGAAGAAGCACAGTGGTACACTAAAAATATTGTTTTTTTAACACTATGCAACTTCTATAGTAATGAAATACTAAAATCATAATTGGAAACCAGAAAAATCAAAAGATACCTATGAAGGAAGGCATTTCATCCTATAACTCCTACTTAGAATGAATACAGTATACAATTCAGAATGCTATAAAACGAGTCAATAATATTGTCATGAACACAATTGAACAGTATTATTGTGACTGTGGTATCAATTGGCCATTTTTATGTTGTTGAGATATTGAGGCTATATCAGCATAATTGTGAATTCCCATACCCTAAGGTTCAAAATATGACAGAGTTACCAAACCTACTCACAGCAATAACTTGCTATATTGGGGTTTTGCTTATCGGCTTCGAAGGAGGGTATGTCTCTCCAACAGCCAACTCCCTCATTGAACTCACTCCCTTAACCGCGAATACTCTGCCACTTTTCGCAGGCATGATATTCCTCGGGTCAATGGTGATGCTGCCCATTCTCAGCTTCACTTCTCAGACTGTCAGCACTAAGTCTCTGCTAATCGCATCGACAGTGCCCGGGTGTATCGGCTGGCTGACAGCTGTCGTAGCTAACGACGTGTACACAATGCTGATAGGCAGATTCCTGCTAGGAGTGCAGTCCTCCGTTCTGTTCCTCACCTCTGTGTACCTGGGAGAGACGGCTCCTCCCAACAGACGCAGGTACTACTGCAGCGGAGTGAGTCTAGCCATGAGATTCGGCATTGTACTCATCTATGCACTGGGCATATGGGTACCGTTTAGATGGCTGGCTGTGACAGCTATACTGTGTGAGGTTATATTTCTGTGTCTGATGCTGTTTAACCCAATCTCACCTGTTTGGTTGCTGCAACAAGGGTTGGAAAACAGAGCAAAGGAATGCCTCGAATATCTGCATGGAACAGAGTTTGACACGGATCGCGAAATTCTAGAAATGAAGCGTAACAATATCGTGCGGCTATCAATCACAGAGAAGTTATCTCAGTTGCTCAGGTGGGAAGTTCTCAAACCTATTCTCGTCATCACTACCATCAACAACTTCAAGCCTCTGAGTGGGAACTCATTTGTGATTGCATTCTCGTCTCAGATTCTCTCTCGACAGCAGGGCTTCTCTCCGAATACAGCTGCTCTATTCTACCCAGTCATGCTGCTGGTCGGTAACCTTGTAGGCCAGCAGCTGGTCTCTCGGATCAGTCTCAGGAAGATACTCCTGGCTGCAACCTCTTGCATAGTCATTTCTCACGTGTCAATGACAACGTACTTCGCAACAACTGACTACGTCATCAACTGCGCTGACAATGTCTCTCTCTGTCTCAGCTTTAGCTTCTGGCCAATTCTCAGCTTAGCGCTATTCGGGATCAGCTACGGCATGGGGCTGGACAGTGTCTCTTATGCACTGTTCGGTGAGGCATTCGATTCTAACAACAGAGAGCTCTCCGTTTGTATTATACACACAGCGGGGTCAGCAATGTCAGTAGTCACTATTATATTGTTTCAGTATTTCTTCACTCTCCTGGGGGGTACCCTTACATTCGGTCTATTTTCAATATTCATCATATCTTCTCTCCCTTTCGAATACTACCTAATAAATCAGTGAATTACAGATTTATTTGCTCTTGATGTATGCTATATCTATTATTGCTTGTATTTTATAAAACTCGCCTTATCTGTGCTCGCATTAAAACAAATAAATAATTACTGGCCAATTCTCAACTTAGTATATTTAATACTTCAAAACATGATGCGGGGTTGGTTACTTAGGCACTATTTGGTGATGTAATTCAATAAATTATTCCATTAATATGTATTGGCAGTTTAGCAGATATTTTAACAATTTATTGTTTGGAAAAAAAAAAAACGATAAGAAATATAGCAAAATCATACTGTAAATCTGTAATTCACTGATTTATTAGGTAGTATTCGAAAGGGAGAGAAGATATGATGAATATAGAAAATAGACCGAATGTAAGGGTACCCCCCAGGAGAGTGAAGAAATACTGAAACAATATAATAGTGACTACTGACATTGCTGACCCCGCTGTGTGTATAATACAAATGGAGAGCTCTCTGTTGTTGGAATCGAATGCCTCACCGAACAGTGCATAAGAGACACTGTCTAGCCCCATGCCGTAGCTGATCCCGAATAGCGCTAAGCTGAGAATTGGCCAGAAGCTAAAGCTGAGACAGAGAGAGACATTGTCAGCGCAGTTGATGACGTAGTCAGTTGTTGCGAAGTACGTTGTCATTGACACGTGAGAAATAACTATGCAAGGAGTAGGTCTGCAAGATGGCAGTGTATTGGCTGTTAAGGGAGTAGATAAGGAAGTCTCTCTTAATCAGACGTAACAGCTCTAATGATACGAGAATGATACGATAATGATATAGCACATCTTAGCTCACGAACCTCGAATGTCTAAAGGGCCCAGTAATGCCAACAATCACGAGATTACTTTCCAATTTTGTAAAATTATTCAATATATTAATGACTCTCGTTTGATAGGATTCCTGATTGTATTCATTATAAATAGGGTGTTAATTACAAATATGTGCTAATAAAATAAGAGTTTACTTATACAGCGATCATCGGTATCACCGATCATCGGCGTCAAAAATAAATTGTGGAAAAGTACTAAGTTGAGATGGGCCAGAAAAATATCATTTAGTTTAATCTATTGTATACTTGTCAACCTTTGATTGGCATTTGATGGCAAGTATCTGTACGTACTTACCTATTCCGGCTCTTGGTTTGGTCATGGGTGCAATGGTGTGCCACCTGTTGAGGTGGGGGTCGTACGCTTCTACAATGTCTAGAAACGCACTCCCGTCATTCCCGCCGAACACGTAGAGTCTGTTGCTGTGCACAGCGGCTCCCGGGAAGGAGCGCCGAGAAGACATGGAGGAAACCTGACTCCACAGATTCATGTCTGGGTCGAACCGTTCTACTGTCTGTAGACACGCCCTGTACAAACGAGTTCCTTAAACAAGTATTCTCCGAAACTTATAATAATATAATTAATACAAACCTGCCATCGTATCCCCCCACTGCGTACATGGCGCCCCCCAGCACACCCACTGCCACCCCAGATCTACAGGTCTGCATCGGGGACACGAATGCCCAGCAGCCTGTGTTGGGATCGTAGCACTCCACAGAGCTGAGTCTCAGAGACCCGTCGGACCCCCCCACGGCCAGAACCTTCCTGCCCACCATCCCCACCCCCAGCTGCTGTCTGCGCACTATCATCTCGGTGCTGCGGCTCCACTTGTCTTCCAAGCAGTTGTAGCTCTCCACGGACCTGAGAGAGCAGCGTAGCAGTTAATATTAATTAATTAATAAATACACCCAACCTCCCTTATCCGGGCACTGTCGTCGGAGGATGCCGTAACTGGGAATTTGCCCGGATCTCAGAATACAATGGCTAGTACATGTGCTATCAGTGTCTAATCAGTACGTACGTATATTGTAGATGCATTCAAAAATCAAAACTGGTATTGTTAACGGGCTGTGGATATTTTGTTGCATAATTTTGTCATTAAACTCCATTGTTGGTTAAATGAACCACATTAGTTTGGCTTTACACCAATAAGTATGCCCATATCTGGGATAATCTCACCTAGTAATGTTCTCGCTGGATTCCTTGCCCCCTACCGCCATGAGGGTGCCGATAGTAGCGTGTCTGGGCACCATGCGGGGGGAGCGACTCATCGGCTCATGGAACAGGTCCGGCACAAGCTGGAACCGCTTCGCCTCGTCCACGAGGTCTCTGCACTCGATGCTCTGTCGCACCAGCTGATTCTGGTCGACACGCGTCATCAGGAACTTAGTCTCCAGCAGGGGGAGTCTCACAGCTGAGAGCAGGCCCGGGAGGTGCTCCTTCCTCACCTCGGGACTGGATTGGACCCAGCGCATGAGCGAGTCAAAGACTACCTCTTCTTTCGGAACATTCAGCTTCTCGGAGAGCAGCAGCGACTGGAGGTGCTCGAATGGGTGCTTTAGAAATTCATCATTTTGGCAGACCTCTTGAAAATGTTTCTCAGTGAATCTGTCGATGACCTATATAGATTGAATATAACAAGCTGGGTTTATTGGAGGAGCAGAGTACTCACCTCTGTGAGGAAGGAACATCCGTACTGTTCGGCAAAGCCTCGTATCTCGAGACAGTTGTGTGGGTCCAGCTGTTCCCGCAGGAACTCACAGCAGAGATTCTGCACTGCTTCCATTTGCAGGCGACTCGAGGCAGACAAGAGCTCTAACACGTTGTCAGCTGTGATATCAATATCCCCGGTATACGCGAAATCTATCAGTCTACCCAGGACCCCCGAGTCCATCTCTTGGATGAGCACTTTCTCCTCCCTGCTCTCCAGCATCCCAGTTGAGAACATGGCCTCGAAGTAGGAGGAGCAGGCGGCCAGGATGGCTCGGTGTCCGCAGATCTCCGTGTCGCCCGCTATCAGGATGACGTCACAGAGCTTGCGGTTCTGACGGAGCGAGTTAACACGCGCCAGAATCATCTGACTGTGTGTCACCAGCGAGTCGCTCATGCCCGGGCTATCCATTGTACTCTTAACATAGAATAACAATATAGTATACTATGTACTACTTCCATTCAGACACACGCAGTAGTGTAAACACACCAATACAGTATTTTCCAAAAAAAACACTGTGGAAAAAAGGATTTTTTTCACACCGTAAAAGGGCGGTAAATTCGGAAAAAAACCCACCGAGCTCAGAATTTATTCAGGTTTTTCCAGCATGCCCCGGTCTTTCCGAATTGCGGCAATGTCACCATGATCACACATTGGTTACTTCATAACAGTTCACAGTGATTATAATATTATTCGTTTACTCCCTCTAGTAGGCAAATCAATAGCAGAATATATTCATAAAAAACAGAAAAATATTAAAAGCAATGTATTACTCAAAGCTCAGTCAAAAGGTAGCTGATTTAACCTGATGACGTCATAAACAAAACATTCTTTCAATACATTAGTTAATAGCTTAAATAAAACCGTCAGTCAGTCACAACAGATCGGTTGATCGGTCAAGGAGAGAGGTTTATCCCGATGACGTCATATTGATGTGTTTAGGTTGACGTTAGGTACGTAATATAATCTCAAATTTTACAATACTTAGCAGTTAAATAGTTACTAATTCATGGCTCCTTTGGAAACCTTCTTCTTAATAGCATCTACGATCTCAGGCGGCAGATCTGATCCTTCCAAGTCTTTGTCTACGCTTTCTTTGTCCCCGTGTCCTCCAATGTAGCCGTTTAACTTAGCAGCTAATGTGCTGTCGATCAGCTGTTGGTCGCTGAGACCGAGTGCTTTTAAAATCTTACTTTGCTGCCTTAGAAGATATTTTTGATGGTAGCTGTGAAGTAAATTGTGAAATACAATCATCATACGTATACTTAATTATCAAGTTTATACTAACCGGCTGATAATACAAGAGCACCTGGATTATCAAAACAATTATAATCCAGACTTAATTTCCTTCAAGGAAATAGTTTCCTTATCTAATCTAAGTGTAGAAAATTAATAAAAATTACTCACTCTTCTGCGTTATAGAAAATATCAAAAGGCTTAATCTTTGTCTGTATGGTCTGTGACGATGTCTTTTGATGTTCATCCTTGGTTTTTTCAGCAGCTAACCGTTGCTCCTCGTCATGAAAGAATACAGCGGACATATACTGACGGGACATGCAGGCTGTTGAGTTGTGACTCACCCAGAATATCTTAAGTAGGTCTAGGTAGTTGACAACTTTGGGGTTGAAGTCAATCTCTACAGTCTCTGTGTGGTCACCACTATTGGAATAAGCAATTCAAATAAACTTAGAATTGTCAGAATTTTCTCGAGTAAGCAACTCACAGACTGTGGTAGGTGGGTCCCTTTTTGGCCCCTCCCGTGTACCCAACTCGGGTACGCAGGACGCCGGGGACACAGCCGAACTGTGCCTCCGGGAACCAAAATCAGCTGAGAGCAAATGTGGCCGTTTGGGCCTCCACACCCGCCGTTTCCACTCCTGTCGACACCAGCGCCTTAGTGGCGCCCTCCACAGGCTTAGCTTCTGCCGTGGCTCCTATGGGAACGGCAAACAATGGGAAGTCATGTACTGTATGCTAAAAAGTCAACCCAGATAGGAATATACTTATGTAGCCCTTCATCACGGTAGATAAACTAAACAGATAATATTACTAGCTGCTAGCTGCCCAAATAGGAATTACTTCCACAGGAGTATGACTGATAAAACCCAGTAAATGTCGTAGGCATACTAAGGAGTTTTCAGAATATCAAAAACAAATCATTTCAAATAATTTATTTGTACAAACCTTTGGTAGCAGAGCTTGTTTTCCAATGAAAAGCGTTCTTCAACATAACCAGTCAAGTTTACAAAGTCACTATTTTAAATTTATAGAAGCTAACCTATTGATACAGCTTAAATAATATTGTAAAATAAGATCATCAGACAATAAATCTGAAGAGTGTGTAGACATATTGAAATAAAAATTAATATCAGGCCAGTGTCAAAAACTACGTAACCCGAGTATAAATTATTACTACTATACCGGCAAGCTATAGAATATCAGCCTACAGATAATCCAGCTAGAACAATAGTTTAACTTAAACTGAGAGGGGTAATAGTATTAGCAAGTAATAGAAACATCTAGAAATGAATTCAACAGATAATTTGAGTGATGTAGAAATTACATCTGCATTTCAATTTTGTGATAACAACCACGACAACTTAATAAACCTTCAGGAATGCAGGAAGGCTTTAAGATATATCGGTTATAGCCTGACAGCACCGGAATTAAAGAGGTTTATTAGTGAAAAGTTCGATAAAGTGGATAACAACAGAATCAAGTTAAGAGAATTTATAAACCTAGCAAGGAATATTGAACTGCCTACTGGTGAGGCTAGCAGAGGAGAACTAGACAAAGCATTCCGAACCATGGACAGGGATGGGGATGGACTGGTAGGAGTGAAAGAACTGAAAAAGCTGGTAACTAGTTTCGGGGAAGAACCAATGAGTGAGGAGGAGGTTCAATTTATGCTGAAGGAAGTGAATGGAGAAGACATGGTTATGTCAAGTGAAAAATTATACAGCTTGCTGAAGCCTCCTATGGAAGAGTTCCCTGAGAACTAGTGAACCGTGCGCACGTTATCATATTATTAAATGCCACGGCCCTTTCTTGTATCCACCCATGCATTAGTCAACAGGCAGTTATATATAATGTAGTATTTATAGTATATTGAATAAATAAATAAAAATATCATACACTGTGTGCAGGGGAGTCAGTTATGATTCAAATAAGCAAAATAAATAATAATCCATATAATATTATAATTTAGAAGTATTTCCTCATTGGCAATTGCAAACAGGTATAATTATCAATTAGGTATATTTCTTGTTCCAGTAGCTCTCGAGCCAGTTAGACAGAATAACTTCACCACTTACGAAACTTGGGATTTGTGCATTAAGAATTTCTCTATAGTTTCGTTGTACACTCGCTTCATACTCCAACCAATATTGACTGTAATTCCGTTTGTGTCTAATACCAGATTGATGACGTAATCTCTGTCTAAGCGTGTTAGCGTAGAACTTGTCACAATATTCACAGTAGGATTTTTTACCCATCTGCAGTTCGTTTCTTATACAGAACTTACGTGTCAGTTTGAATAATAGTATATTGAGGTTTGCGGTGTAATATGAGCAGTTTAGTATGCACACAATTGAAAGTGGAGTAAGGAGGTGTCATGACTGGACATATGATGCTTTATATAGGCTGTCCATATAAAAGAGAAATATAATATGCTTCACCCTCTTTATAATTAGTTAATACTGTACTATAATCCTATAACTGTGGTGAGTTACAAACCTATTGTAGATAGGAGCATACCTGGTGAGTTCAGAAATATACGTATTGTCAAAAAAGTTGATATACAAAGTAGGAAGAACTTGAGAAGATAACTCATTTAATTAATTGTTACACTATAAGCAATGCAGTTAAATCATATTTGTGTAAACAGATTAATTTTATAAACCGAAGGCTCTAGTCCCAATAGAAATGGCTGACAAGCCTGAGGCTGGTATACTCTACTCTTATCTAAGCACTAGGCCAGGCAGACAAAGTAATCTTTCATTTTTAATATTTCATAACTTAGAATCGGCAACGGTGGTCCGCGAGACCATGTTTTTTGGACTGCATTGAAATCTTACGTAACGATTCCAGGGTAGGGTGGTGACCAAAATGTGACAGAGAGTGGTATAAGCGGAAGGTTTGTCCATGCATTAAGCAACCTACCGTATTTACTCAAATAGTAGCCTAGGCGATTATTTATTTTAGCTATTATTTAAGGTGAGTTACTATTTTATATTTGAGGAAATACCTTAAATACCATTAACCTATTAACCAACTCCCCTTCAAGTGCTTATTTGGTGTTTGATGATGCATTACAGGAAATTCCTAGTTAGTTACTTATACGTATGTAGGTATACTTAGCATTCGATTGTTAATTTTAAACCCCTTGGGGGGGGGGAGGGGGATTATTCGAGTAGGGGCTACTATTCGAGTAAATATGGTATCTCGTTTATGTTCATTGCTGATTTAAGCATTAATTTTATTCTTCGAGTTGTGGTGTTGGTAAATCAAGGGTGATCTTAATCGCCTATATTGTGTATAGTAACTTGACTTAGAGCAGTGGTTCCATGGACCCCCAAGAGATCCGCGGATGGCAGTAGGGGGTCCACAAGATCTCAAATTTGTATTACGGTCTATGGGAGGGGGTCACTGTCCACAGAACGTCTAATAATCTAATAATCCACGGTTGAAAAAGTTTGGGAATCGCTGAGTAATCCAATATATAACAAGTTCGATTACAATTGAAATTTATGAATACAGTCTGTATAATCAATGTAATACCATTAATTAAATCTCCATTATTACTACCCTCAATAGAACTGAGAGTAGCGTAAGGTTTCAGCGTAGAATATTGGTATTAGAACTCGCACAGAAAGATTAGGTAATTAACTGGTGGGTAGTTTGCCAAAAATAGAATCTAAGTGGGAGTATAGTGAATGTGTGTGAAAGGAAACAATAATGTCTCATTGTTCAGTAAAGTACGGCACCGGTAAAAACTCTAATAAATAGCATAGCACTGCTAAAATAGAGAATTAAACTTGCACTAAACCTCTCTCAAGATAAAATATGGATATTTATTCAAGGTAATTATCGTTTTTGTAAAAACAAGAATTTATTACTGTGCCGACTATACTATAGTAGAGTGGCCCAGTATTGGAATCACTGCCTTTATTATTATTATTTTTTTTTTCTCCGTAGACGGTGCCCTGGCCTGAGCTTTATAGTTGATGGGCTGAAACTTGGAATGTAGGTGCGATGGGACCGTCTAATTTGCACCTGGGGTTACGATTTTTGATTAACGAATTTTTGACACATCTTTAACACCTTTCAAAATTTGTCTGGTCCATAACTCAAAATATGTTTTACTAAACCCCCAAATTTTATTTCACATTTGGATTCACCATAAAATTCTGCGTCTGATGGGAGAAGAAATCTTTCAATAAAGGGGTCAATTTCTGCCATAAATGGGGATTAAAATTTCTTTGTTTACTCACACTTCAATTTCTTTAAAAGTGTTAAATCTAATTCTATTGTTTCAACTTTTAATAATTATATTGATTTAACTTGTTAAATCCTACTCTAGTGATTCAACTTGCGATAATTATATTGATTTAACTTATAAATTCCAGCTGGCTTCTATTTAATTGTAATATTACTATACAATGGATTAAATTAAATAATATAATATAAGGAATTTGTTGACTCAACTCAACCAACCATGGATAACATTGCTAAAATAATTAACAAATAATGTAACTTATTATCACTACATAATGAATGAATGGCATTAAACTCAAGATGGTCTATGATAGAACAGTTAAGATTTAACATTCCACAACAACGACAGATTAAGTGATTATATATATTTCAGCGAGAATATTCTTGCACAATTAATGTACTGACGTAATTAATTATAATTAATTCCTTTTGTATTTAACTTATAGACGGTTCCAATTGGATTATTGGGGTTATCGAGTACGTGGAATTCAAATATTATAGTGAAATTCAAATTAAATTAATAATAATTGCAAATAATTGAACTTAATTTATTTTGCTGTATATAATAATGGTGTTATATAATTATAAATTAATTAAATATTTATATTAATTAGCTAAATTTCATTAATTTCAGAGATGATTCAAGATAGAAACAAACTTTCAATACATCAATTGGTCCTTATGGCACGTGCCACCTATACAAGTGGGTCCTGACACCTTGAGGTGATTATGACATCGTCAAAAAAATGTGTTTTTACAATTTTGTGAATTAAATAATTCGCATGGGTTGGTAGGAGTTGGGTGAATACCCAAACGGCACCTAAAAAATGCTGACTCAGCACATATTATATTCTACTGAAACTTGAATATCTCTCAAATGAAGTGAGCTAAAACGAATCTTCCAACTCACTAAGGGTCGTTGCCTTTTGAATCACTTTTCTGAAATAGTTTAACACCTTCATAGTGATGATGACATGGCGAAAAAAAATCCAAAATTGCAGCCTGTGCCGACAGCATGTTCCATTGGAGGCACTATCAATAAACAACCACCAAAATATAGTGCCACCAAAGGAACATGCGTCGGCACAGCTGCAATTTTGGATTTTTTTTTTAATACAAGTTTAATAATCATGAAAGCCTCAATCGGCGGACCACCGCTAAGCGAGCAAAATTCTCTATCATAATTACCTAGAACTAAATATATGTGGAGTAGTTGAATTGTCAGGCTTTAATATTCAAATTAGGTTCCGTGGAGCAAAGAGAAAAATGGCAACAATTCGAGTTCCAAGTAAGGTGAGTTTGATTAGTTTTTAATAGCTTATCAGAATTATTGACTGCTATGTATTGTAATGCTAGAAAGTAATGTTATTAGGGCGTTGAACACAATTCGTTCAATATTTAACCCCAATGGCTAGCAAGTAATTAGGCCCTACCCAGAAAGCAAAGTTCGGGGATATCTCATTTCTTGGTGAATTAATTAAAGCAAGAATTAGCCAACATTATTTAACCAAAACAAATAGCTGCATTTTGATAATTACTATATGACACAATTAAGGTATAAGTAAAGACATCTGTACCGATTATTGAAATAGCTAGCCATAACAGTTCATTCCATTAGAATTGTAAACTTGTAACATGGTTGAAAACAACTGTAGATATCATTAGAAATCGTATTCAATATTAAGTATCATTATGTTAAGATAAACAAAGCTAATAAACCATTTATAATTTCCAATGCTCGTATTCTCTGGGCTAATTAAAGAACTCATTTTATTTTTAAGAGAGGAATAACTTAGATATCGGCCAAACACTTTTCTAATATGATTTCAGAGATTGGCAAGGATATTTTTAGCAGCAAAATTCGCTTTGCGAAGCGGAGTTTGTATATTGAAAAGGTGTTGCCCGATAAATAAGTACGTGAGCCCTTTTAGAAAATATCAAATTACCTCGACTATCCATCTACTTCTTGCTATACTAGTATATAAACCTATGTGCTTAATTTAAGTGAATTAAAAATTTGTGTAAACTCTAAATCGAGTAACTGTGAAGATGTTTAATCACTTCTAAGGTACAGTTGTTGCTTTAAAATTAGTTAATTGCAGAATTTGGAAAATTCGCAAAAAGTAGTAATGCATTTAAATATATTTGTTTCCTAAATAAATTGTCAAAAAATCGCATAGTCGGGAGTAGGAACAAGTAACCGCGTAATGACATATGTTTATTCATAGATTTCAGAAATGGCAGAAAATATAGAACTTGGAGAATCAAGATTGCCAAAAGCGTTCGATCAATCAAACTTCAAAACTCACCAAGAACCAGATTATTTTACACCGACCACAAACGGAACATATTTTTCATTCCAACAAGAAGAAACCTCTAACTTTGGACAAGAAAATACAACAGGTATATTATCACAATATGCTCTGTTACTATAAACACGATTATTTAACGGCTATTAATTAACAAATGGCAAAACAATGGTACAACCTTGGAAGTACTATTATTGAACTTGTAATACAATCTCTCTATTATTTTGAAGAATAGCAGAGTGATGACAAGGTTATATCTAATAAACAATTTTTAAATAAATTAATTAAATTGACTTGTATTGTGTGGCCATAACATTACTTAACTATTGCACCACCTGTGTTACAGACAGAGAGGAGGATAATTGCTAATAGGGTCAAAATATTAAAAGCAGCATAGGGGTGCGTATGCACGACTCGACTAGATAAATATTCAAGTCATTGTATAGTTCCAGAATATTCCGCACCCTTGCTATTCCTTATTCCCTTGCATTAAGATTCCTTGTTGTTCACAACAAACTATTTATACTAGTTCAATCACATATTACGTATACATGGGAAGCTGGTTACGTAATCTAAAGAACAATGGTTCAATAATACACGTAATTGTTGGTTAACTTGCAATACACTTCAGGCATTAGTCCCCAAACTAAGAACGAACAATGAAAGTACTAACATATATAAATGTACTGATTATAAACCCAATGCAGTTTCTAAATTGGTGCCTGCGCCACTGCCTGCGATTAGAATTATTGCATAACATAAGATAATTTGGTTAAAAATTACTTCCATCATTAATTCTCTGCTTGTGGTAATTACATAATCATTAATTAATTAATTTCCACTTAATTAGTTGAGTGCATACAAATAATAATTTCATTCTAGAAAACGATCAACCACGCATTTATCCACAAAAGTCATCTACTACGCAATCTGAGAAACGTGACAAAGTAAAAAAACTAATCAAACAATCTTCAGAAGTTGGAATGTTATTCTTAGAAAACTCTGGCGAACAGGTTCCGAAGAAGGTGCATAGTTTGATAAAGAGAGGATCAGAACAATTGGACAGGATTCTCGACGGATCACACAAACCTATTCGCAAGGAAAGTTCAAGGGATGGAGATTGTGAAGGCAAGAGACACAGGAATTTTATGGAATATAAACCAGAGCAATCAAGACTAGATACTATTCCCTCTCCCAATTTAATGAGAACCGAACAAGTTTCTGTGAATGATAGTTCACTAATTTCTCCAACAGAAGAATTCGGTAGGAACAGTTATGGAACACTGCCACTAATCCCAGTTCTTTCCATACCATCTATTTCAATACCAGTTGAACCCTCCACTACTATTACTATGGACTTTCAAGATACAATCTCACATAGCACTAGCATGGGAAATGTATCTGGCTTCCTGCTTCCCGAGAGGCTGATAGAAGCGATTGCACTGAATTACCGTAAGTTTTCAAAATTATTCGCTTAACAAAATAATGATATCTCCATTGAGCACTGTATATGCATAAATGTGCTTATGACCACATCATTTTTCTTGCGAGCTCAATATAAATATATACTCAATAAATTAGTATTGTTATAAGCAAATTTCAGTTAAATAAATAATGAACTGAGAGTTCAAATCTAATTATATATTAATAATATGAATCTGTAGCTGATGACGTATGCAGGCAGTTGACTAATCACATTATAGAATACGGACAAAGTGAAACATCAATAAATCGAGCGTTTTGGCACGCATGTGCACACGGAGCAGATAAATCGGCGCAAGCTATAATGGAAAACTTCAACGCGAGTCCCTATTTTGTGTATAAAAACGTTCCATGCATCCAGTTAGCTGCCAGAAGAGGAAACATAGCGCTACTGAATCTAATCCTGGAAGACAATAACGATCTGGTAATGAATACAATGCCAGAAAACGCGTGTGTTACGATTGAGGTTCCCAGCGAGGCTAGCTACATTTCGCACAGACAGTCAGACGCATCAGCAGGCGATTACATATATCATACGCCGAGAAGAAACAGCAATCAGTTTGGAACTAGAAGAAGTAAGGATAAGATTCGTGGCATACGCTTCCCAAGAAAGAGCACCGTGTTTCGCGATGAAGAAGATAGGATTAACTCCATTTCAGTCGAATACACCCACTTGAGCACTCCGCTCCACCAGACCACACTAATGAATGATGTGCCTATGACCAAAGTAATCCTAGAAAAATACAAGGTAACTGACATATTATTACACAGATAATGAGTGAGTATCTTATTGAAGTTTAATGTACAATGTAGGGGGACATAGAAGCGAAAGACTATCAGTCTAAAACAGCTCTGATGTACGCGGCTGAGGAGGGAGGCGTGCAAACACTCAAATACTTACTTGAGTCTGAAGCTGACATCGAGAGTCGAGACGCTAAGGGAAACACAGCACTTCTACTTGCCTGCAAGAATGGGAACAAGCA
The DNA here is from genome assembly GCA_028753945.1 of Hexactinellida sp. DTS-2022. Taxonomy (NCBI): domain Eukaryota; kingdom Metazoa; phylum Porifera; class Hexactinellida; species Hexactinellida sp. DTS-2022. The sequence continues at coordinate 839,364 of JAPNXP010000018.1, read as the reverse complement.
GTGCATCCTGCTACTGCTCCAGAAGGGTAAGATATGAGTTTGATATAACTTGACTGTGGGAATTATAAATATTCTTATGTAGGGTCAAATGAGAACGCGAAGGACGACAAAGGTCGAGGACTGTTTGAAATAGCAAAAGATGAGACTGTATGTCTCCATGTAGCAAAACTGCTCTTAAACGATTCACTGACAGTTAAAATTCCACTGCACGGCCTGGTGAAGAAGGGGTACAGCCATTGTTTCCAACTAATTGTTAACAACACTATTCACTACAGAGGGGACTTCTGTAAGTTATTTAATTAACCTATTCAATGCTGTATTTCTAATTGTAGAAAGATCAATTGTTTTGATAACTTTTAAAACTTCTCAACCATTCCTTATTTTCATAGTAAGCTGAACACAGATATAGTGGGTTTACCGTCCTACACAGTTCAATGATATTCTTGCTTATCGTTGAACTATTATAATCCAAAAGTGAAAAAAAGTGAGATCAAAATTAAAATAACAATCTCTATCAATTGAGAGTAGTAATACAATATTGTCCCACAATGCACACAAAATGAAATTTTAATGGTGGCTAATTAAGCCACGATCCCACTTATTCTGGTGGCTAAAGAATAAACAATGGCCGGTTTAACAAACCACTGATGGCTTAACATACTTCTGAATCTGATGCCGTAAAACAACACTATTACTAATAACAAATATTGCAACAAAAAATATAATATTTTCAAATGATCCACAACTTTGGTGGATTAGTTAAACCACAAAAGGCCAAATTTGGTGGCTTAAGAAAGATTTTTGTTGGCTAACGCCACCAAACCACCTAATTTGTCGAGCACTGATATTGTCAGTCCCAGAATACACACCTTCCAGGGTGTCGAAAAAATTAAAATGGCGCAATTTTAAATTAATCAGAGCTAGCGTTATTTGGTTTTGGTATAAGGCATTTCTAGTGCCTATTCGCTGGTGCTGCTAGTCGAGACTTATTTCATTAGTTGAGTCATTTCTTGAGTGGTTAGCTTGCAATAAAAGCCTTCATTTGTTTAGTACTATATCCCAACAAATTGCCTACTCCCTAAGCAATCGATTTCCAGCTACAGTTAACATATTAATTAGTTGAGTCATTTCTTGAGTGGTAGCTTGCAATAAAAGCCTTCATTTGTTCAGTATATCCCAACAAATTCCCTACTCCTTAAGCAATCGATTTCCAGCTACAGTTTACCATATTAAGTGAAATTTGTCCCTGAAAGCAGATCAGATTCTAATTAATTATTTCTGTGATCAATACTGCGCAAGTATTTGAAATATTTAAGTATTTGATTATATCAAACAACAAAATGATACTAGAAATGTTGTTCAATATATGTATCTTTACCTTAACTTGTAAAGTAATCTTACACATTCCTTTGAACCTATACACTACTTTCCCTTGTGAAACGAATACACATGTTTTAGACATGACAACAGGTGGATATAGATAGAGTAAATATTCATGTGGCGAATCCTGAGGTGAGAGTAATTAATCTGGAATAAATTTAAATGCTGGTATTACAAGAACTTATTACATTAGATATCAATTTTCAATACAAAGAGGAATGTGCAATATCACAGTAAATCTACTACAAAGTAGGATTGTCAAGTCCATTTGTAATACATACCAGGAAATATCACAAATATGTACCATTTGTTCTTATCAATTGGACACTCCCTCAACTTTAATTCACCATAACAAGAATACCTCGTATTTTAAGTAATGTACCCTGGAATGAATTAACATATCTAAAATATTAGATTACACAAGGAATGTCAATCAAGAAATCTATTAATAATTTTCCAGTCATGTGTAAGTAATAGCCAAGAAATTTATTATTAAAAGTTCCAGTAATTTGAATGCAATCTTTTACCGGAGTCAGAATTTACAAATCTCAACCCGCGAAGGTTCATTATAATGTGGGTCATAAGCATTTATGTTAACTATTGTTGGGATCACGATCAGAAAATCCGACAAACATATGGGTTATGGCAGTTGTATGACTGAATAATATTGGGTAATATGATAGAATGTGCTCAATTTATATACTCATTCCAATTTTTTTAGGGGAGTTCGATTTGAGGACATTTCAAATGGACGACAACGGTGTGTTGCCAGACAATGAATTGGATTACAAGGAAAAGAAACAGTCCTTGTTGCAACTAATCAGCAGTGGAGACTACATGGACATCGTAGACTGCCTCCCGCTGCGCATCCTAGTCTCGCACTGGCTAACGAGATATGGGACCTGGTACATCCTGCTCAAGATGTTCTTCTTCATTCTGAACATGACCGCACTGTCTTTCCTGTTTATATACGCAGCTGACCAGCCAGAGCCGAGAGAGCTGTTCAAATTCAATTGTGTGCTGAATAGCATTGAAGTTATTTGTTTGGTGATCGTACTGCTGGGCTGGCTAATGCACGTCATATTCGAAGTGTGTGAAATGTGTCTCAGATGCAAATCGAAATTGGGTAGCATCCGAACCAGGCATAAAGAGAGAGATGGTAGGTATTCATTTGCAGATTAAACTAAACCTTCAAATTATTACTATATCAATTGCATTTTAGGTAAAATATCTCTTCAGAAGGATATCCTGTATCTGTTCCAAGCTTTTGGGTTTGGAATATTCGACTATTTGAATTGTCTACACAACATTATAGATTTGGGAATAATTTCGGGTCTCCCAATATTCCTAGTGTTTTGCGCGTATGACAGTCCGGTTCAATGGTACTTTGCAGCGTTCCTCTACTTCACGCGGTCACTTGAGATTGTCAAACTACTCACCGTGTCTCCATTCGGTATATACGTGCACACTATCTGGGCAACATTGTCAGGCGATCTCCCAAAGTTTATTTTCATAGTGGCTTTATCACTATTCACTTTCTCAGGTAAGTGTAGTTACGAGTATTATTAGTCTAATGTAGAGTTTTACAGTAAATTTACTCCTCAAGGAACATTGTTCATTGCTCTCAGAGCTCCTTCCGGTAACTTTGTTAACCAGACACTTCCCGTCTCAGAGATGAACTTACTGCGGCCCAACAACGCCACTACATATTGGTGGCTAGTGCTGACCAGTCTTAGGTTCCTCATAGAACAGGGCAGTGTGGTGAAAGTGGATTACATTACTTTGTTCAACTGGTTTGCAGTATTAGTCTTATTCCTCATGCTGGGCTGGATTCTGTTGATACTGAGAGTTATCTTTATCGCACACGTGTCTAGCACTTACTCTTTGTCCAGGAATCGAGCAGAAAGATACGTAACTTCATACAAACTATATTTTCTCCTAAAAATGCATGAAAATTCTTTCATTTCTCTCTTCATGGATTTAAAGAAAAAGTTTTACAACCCAACTCTTGAAATTTCGAGGAAGGAAATGAGAAAGTACTTTGAATCAGGTGAGAAAAGGGATCGTATTTAGGATATTAAAAGAGTAAGTGCGAATTCAGTACATATTATAATCCTTCCTTCTATAGATTTGAGCTATGCACAGTGGGACAGTACTTGGGTGGAAAGAGTGGAAGATGCTCTGAGTATCAGACGCAAGAGAAATCTGCAATACAAAGACAAACAGCTGTTCAATATGAAGATAGGAGTAGCAGACTCGCCTGACAGCTTTCCCGACAATCAGATAAGTAGTAATTTCACAGACCCATCCATGCAGGATGGATCGAAGAGAAGGCCAAGTGGTCATACCATAGATATTTTGCCCTTTCTAGAGCAACAGCAAATTAGCATGAAAGAAGAATTTTGCAGGATGTTTGAAGAAAATCAGCGGAGAATGGAGCTGAGTCAATTTATAAAACGCCGAGAATTCAATGACAAAATTGAAGAACTGAAACAAACAATAATTCAACAAATGTCTAATCTAAACAGACATTTTGAATCAGAAGTCTCTCTTTCTTCTGGCAACGACTAAGGAGAGCTTCAAGGTGGCATAAGTATTCAGCTTACCCAGCTCGGATATTTTTATACGTAAAGCAGCATTAATTTCATTTTATGAAACAGAATGCATATAATAAATAGTGCATTATTGTAATGTCTCAACTATTTTTCTTTAATCTGGATTTTTTATTCACAGTTTGTATGCATGATGTTCAATTAAAAATGGAAGTTTATTTATAAATAATGTATATCAGAACTACAGTGAACTCTCGTCATACGAAATGGTTGGGATTTGTAAATTCCTCGTTATCTCCGGATATTCGTTATAAACGGATAATAATTAATCATTTAATGCTCCTGGGGAAAAATATCTATTTCGTTATAAGCGGTTATTTCGTTATATCCGTCTTGGTTATAACGTGAGTTTACTGCATGTACTTGCGAGATATTCTTTTGGAATATCAATTATTACAAACAAACTTAATATACTATATTTGGCAAATAATTTGAATTCCATTGTAAGATATACCATATCCTCTTATAGTGCTTAATGGTATAAAGTTGTACAAAATCCAATAGAATTATCCTACTTGATGACACTTTCATAGAAGGCATGTAGATTGAAGTCGGTTTCTAGATAAAATTTAGAACATATATTGTACTTTCCAAAACCTCTAAATACTAGTAACTCTACCAATATAATAGAAATGAAATACGATTAAATATCTTAAGAAGTTCGATAGCATTCTCTGTTTATAAGACATTATTTGAACCGAAGAGGATAGTCTAGCATAGAAACTGGATTATAAGCAGTTCTAGAATAAAAACAGGTGCAGGCATGAAGGTTTCTGAATATAATTCTTTTAACTACTAATTGCGAATAATAATTGAGTTAATCATAATTATTAGTAATTAGCTTACAGGGACCACTTTTGGTTGATGAATTTTCCCAAAAATGGCACCACTTGGTCAGGTTGGTCAGATTAACCTGACCACTTGGATTTTGGTGGCTACGGCTCTGGCTTATAAATTATCCAACTTAGGAACTATCTAGACTCACAACTGTCAGATCTGAGAGGTATTAATTTAATGGTGGCGTGGTCAGGGGTTTTATACTGGTGGCCTAACTGACGCACCGCTTTTAACAAGGGGCATTTCTAGTATAACTATCTCATAAGTCATTTAGGGGGCCTGGGTTAAGATCGGGACGCACAGGCGCCTGGTTTAGTGTAGAAATTTAAATTTATGGAATTTCATAGTTAGATTTGAAATTGAATAATAAGAAGTCTGTCCCGATTAACCGAAAATAAAAACATTATATCGAGATAATAAAGTGGTTCCTGTTTGACTCCCTATTACCGGCGTTAGAATTGACTATGACTTGATTATCAAACACTAATGCAGTGGTTCCCAACCTGGGGTCCACAGAATGTCTAATATTTACTATATGGGGTCCACGGTTGAAAATCGCTGCACTAATGCATGTATAAGAATTGGTGCAGCAGTGTATTAAAGTCTAATAGGGATATATCACATGTTTCTATGATCCAGGAAATATGGAAAGTATAAAAAGACTATAAGGAGAGTTTATATTTGTAATATCCAAGTACTTTCCACTTGCAATGAGTTCTGCGCCAATTTCTAATTCATCCTGCTACTACCATCATTATCATGAGGAAGCCCTCGAATCGGGAAATTATCACATGCTTGAAATAGCAACAACATTTATGCCACCTAAGAAAAGAATCAGCTCTAAGAGTACCAGAAAATATTCTCCCACCCTCTCCAACTTAGAAGAAAAATTGAAACTGATGAAGGAGAGAGTAGCTCATCTGAAAAACAAAAAGGATTAACAGGCAAAAATCAATGCTCCCAACAGTTTGATTTCAATTATTCAGATTCCTGATTGAAATTGTTTTTTTTATATTTATATTCTTAAGCTCAAATTAGAACTTGTTATTATAATACCCATTTGGTAAGGGTGATGGGGTCAGAGGGGTAACGAATATAATATTCGGGAAACTTCTGATTCATGACTAGGTGAAATTCAGGATAATATGTTTATAATATTTTATTCGAAAAAATATACTACAAATAAATTCATCTAGTGCGATAAATTGAGGAATCTTCGATTGTTCGCTATTAAAGGGAATAACTTTGTCGGTAAGCAGACAATCCTGCTAGCATACACTATCCTGAAAAGTGAGAAGCTAGAAATTCTATATATGTAATAGTAGTCTATGCTCTTCCAATACATCTACTTCGTATAAATAGAACTATAAGAAGTGCAAACAGTATCAACTACACTCAAATGAATTCCCAACTATCCACTATTTCAACTGACTCTTCCCACTATTACCATGAGAGAGCACTAGAGTCGGGGGATTATTTCATGCTTGAAGTAGCATCATTATATTTACCAACAAATAGGAGACGCAGTATACCTACCACCCAAAATAATTCTCCAAGTCTATCCACCCTTCAAGAGAAAATGGGAATTATACAACAAAGAATTGCTCATCTCAAAAAACAAAAGTCTATCTAACTACAGATGACAATCATCAAAGATCAAGAATTTCCACAGTTGTTTCTACAACTTTTAATAAACTATAATCCTTATTTGAAATGTAAGATGTCATTTTTTTTTCACTTTATTGTGATGTTTTGTATTCCATGAATATACAAACTTAATGAATTTAATTTTCGAAATTTTGTCCTAAATGAGATTGCTAATATTACAAAAGTATTGATAACAAACATATTGATGGCTGATTGCAAAATATTGTTTGCAAATAATATAATCAAGTTGGATAATTATCGTTTATTAAAAACAAACAAGGCTCTCAATGTTTTAAGAAAGCAGAGAGCATTTTAAAACCTTCAAAGATGGATGGGGGTGCCTCTCATTATACTAGCTACTATACTAGTATCATAAAGTAATTAATAAAGTAGTATACACAAATAGGCTAGTGAAGTAAATTCTTATTTTGTTATGAACACTCAAGGGACCAAAAATTGAGTTCATAATCAGTGTATCATACATGATTTGCATGCAATCTAGGATATGTAAATTCTTAAGGGGGGTATAATTCAAAACTTCGTTGTGTAAGTGGTTTTTCTAAGGGGGGGGACTTAAAGAGCAGGGGGGTAAGTGCAGCCCCTATCACTCCCTGTATGAAACCCTGATAATAGATACTTCATAATAAGCAAACTCAACTTAATACAAACCCTATGGAAGTTGTTAAATTGGGACCATAGAGATTGTTCATAATAAGCAGACGAAAAATTGTTCACAATAAGCAGACGTGTCTGTATGAATATAAATTTAACTGTTTATGTATGGGTGCATTTCGTTGGGGGAAGTTTGAGAGGAGAAACAAACTGCGAATAGTTGAAAATTAAGACTTTTTTCTAAAATACAACAACTATCCATCTCCAACAGTATATTATGTTATGGACAGTGGACACAGATGACTAGCCAAACATGAAAACCATCTTAAGTAGTATACCACTATTGTTTTTGCCTTAATAATTTAATGCTTCATTTAATAAATTCGGCTGACAGCTTACTCTTCTACTACGGGGAATTTATTGCCGCCTTAAGTATTATATAATGATAGAGTATACAACAAGTGCACTGACAATCTAATTGTGTATTTAAATTCAACCAATATATAAAGTATAATAATAATTTGGTTTAATTAATAATTGCTGACATTAACATCTGTAGTCGACAATGAGATTATATAATCGTTTCACGGTAGATCGATTAATCAATAATATTATGCCGAGTGCATTTATAAATCAATAGTATTCAAGTTAAGACTTGGCAATTACAGACAGTGGCATCCAATTAAACAAAGCTTGTTAAAAGTGACCTATACGTACTAATAAAACACAAGCCTCTGTACTATAAATGTATGCTAAACAGGTTGACTTTATTCTAGCTGTAACATTGTATGGCTTCCAAAGTAATTCTTGTAAATCCACATAGAATTCGCTCGAGTAGGTACAGTCAGGTCCTTTTATTATGAACATTCAAGGGACCAAAAATTGTGTTCATAATAAGCGAACTCAAATTGATACAAATCCTATGTAAGTTGTCAAATTGGGACCGTAGGGCTTGTTCATAATAAAAAATCTTCATATTAAGCAGACGAAATCTTGTTCACAATAAGCAGACCTGACTGTATTTATAATATACTACGTGTATTAATTTTAGTAGTATCTAAGTCCTATTTATTTAATTAATAATTCCTTTATATAAAATTGGGGGTACATACAAATTGTGAAAGGGTTCAGGAATTGATTTACTGTTACTATTTTCTACCTTTTGGAGAAATTAAGGCAACAAATAAGAAATTACTAAATACCCGCACTTTTTCGAGTTTCGGAAAGCACTGAAATGGTAATGAGATCATATCTGGAATTAACGTGTGATATTCTAAAATAGTAATATTTATTTACTTAGGATATACAGTACTCTACAGATACAATATTGACCGCGGGAGATGTTAACACGTTCCGTAGCACCGTAGCACATGTATTTGTTTGTATGTACTGAGTTGATTGAAAAGACTGGAAGGTTTCCAAATGCAAGGCTGGATTCGGCTAACCGGTTAACCGCTGCTAATGCCGGTTAACGGTTACGGATTTATTGATCAGTTAACCGATATGTTAATATTAACATTATAAGTACATACTTTTTGGATAAAGGTGTGAATTTGTAGCATTTTGTTCAGAATATCATAATTTTTTATCTTATTACCCATAGACCATAGTAAGTTAGTAACACGATATATTTTAGTGACAATAATGTATAAGTAACCTGAAGTGATAAACTCGTAGGTCTCGTATGTTAATTGTACTTATAGAGTACTTCTGTACTTGGCTAAAAGATTGTCTTTTCGACATTACAATTTAAATATTTTCTGAGAAAATATCTATATATTTAGTTTTAACTTTCAGTGGCGGTTAACCGGTAACCTTGTGTGAAGACCAATCGTAACCGTGGCCTCGAAACGGTTAACGAACCCCACCCTTGCCAAATCTAATAAGGGCCAGTCAGGTCCAGTGTTATTCCAAAGCACAAACTAACTATGTTAGCTCAGCCCAGTTTATGGAGTCAGGTTTCGAGACGGAACTGGAATAATTATGCTCCTGTCAGCCAACCAACTTACTTTTCAATCTAAATAGTATCATGTATCAAAATCAATAACATTGGTAGCTCTAATATCCTTAGCGCCTAGATTTAGATATTTTAATAAAGGAATTTGTATTTCGGTGAATAATAATTTTCGCCCCAATAATTACACACAACTATTACTTCAAACGTATGGAGAGTACAGAGTATCAATTCCTTGGAGGTTCGGTTCTACTTTAATCCAGTCTAAATTCGACCAAGGATTAGCGTTCATAATACAAAACACACAACAAACGGGCGAAGCTACCAAGCAATCTAAAGGCACTAGTTTTCTGACGAGAAAAGTCCCAAAAAATACTAAGGATATTTTTTGAATTTTCCCTATTTCTGACTGTAATTAATATAATATTGTATCAATAAATAAGATTTGAATGGTGTTTAGTTGTTGGCAAGTAATACTGTAATAGTAATAGTGTATTAATTAACAGAACATAGATATAGGAACTAAGACACACCTACTAGTCAACATATGTTAAAATTATCCTAATTGCACTACTATAACGGGAAGAGAAGCTCAACAAGGAAACATTAGAAACTGATTTCTTCAAACTCCTCTGAGCAGGTAGAGACACGGATTACAGATCGTCATCGTCTCCCTCAAGGTCAGGAAGCGCAGTTTCTTGTGCGGCACTAAGTTCTGCTTCGTACTTCATAGCGAGAGAGGGGTCCATCTGAACCTCCGCGGGGAGAACAGCTGGCATCTCCACAAAGTCGAGGTTTGGATCTCCAACCAGTTTGCGAGCGAGGTACAGAAAGGGCTTCTCAAAGTTGTAGTTGGATTTAGCAGAAATATCGTAATACTGTAGGTTTTTCTTGCGGTGGAATGTGATAGCCTTTGGTTTTACTTTGCGATCCTTTAGGAAATAAACTGGCATTAACAGTATGAACTGGTGACAGTAATAAATGTCTCGAAGTTATGAGCGTAAATGCATACGAACCTCCTAGTCACCGCATTACCGAGTGAGTATAGTATAATTCAACGGAGGTGTATTACGTATTCAAGCAGTCTAACATTAATTATTCGTCATGAACTAGCTAACAAGTATTGTCTATGTGGGAAGGAAATTTAAGTGATTGTGTGACAACTGTAGATGTATTACTGTTAAAGTAATAATTAACTTTCAAGCCACAATAAGGTTGGATTAACTTTTTGTAAACGCAGAATCATCTACGTAGAGGTGAAATGAGTTTTGTTATTAAGGAACTGTGGAGCTATTGCAGAATAAATATACATTAAATGTAGGCTAACTTGATGAAAAAGCAGACTACAGTAATCGTGACATACTTGCACAATTAACATGGAGTAATATTGAAACTATAGAAATGGATTCTACAGCTCATTAATTAATTAAGTCAGCGTTAAAACCAATATTAACTGTCCATTCAACTTGCAACCCATTAGATAATTAACACATTATAGAAGTACATTAATAGCCCATTAATTAACACCTTAAGGAATTTACAGACTAGCTAAATTAGGACTACACTTTGTGTAATATTAACTTGTAATAAATCATGATGGGACTGGGATCATAATTACGAGACCGCCTTAAAGGTAGTTAACAATTTAGAAAAACCTATGGGACAGTTTAGTATAGCAAACCTATTCATTGTATATCAATATAATTTTGGTTATTTAGTCCAAACCGTGGGAACCGAGAATGTTTCTTACCAATTGATATCGTGTTCAATATTTGAACTTAAGACGACTAAGTGCATAAATAAATGGATACGCTGAAAGGACAATATTCAAGGCAGCAAATTGGTTTCAGATTCTAGCACTATACTGCAAGTTCGGAGCACAGTCACATATGAATTACCAGGCATACGAGACATTCTACACAGCGGGTAAATTGGAGCAGCACACTAATAATAAAATCAGCAAAGTAGAAAGATCTGTTACTGAGATGTTAGATCAACAAAGGACTGCTTTTTATAAATATAAGATAGGACATTAGTTTGGTTTCACAGATTATCGCCTTCCGAGTTAGATGGCAGATTGTATCTAGATATTAATATTGCAAAACATATTCATGAATAGTTCTAAACTCGTGCATAACATAAAGTCTCGATATTACATATGAGATTCTTAGGAATTCAAATTTAATTGCCGCCTTAGGTTCAAATAGTTAATTAACGCGAAAAATAAATTTTGATCAATGACATATCTTCAGAACTTTAGCTATTTAGTTGGCCGAAAACCTTCTTTGTTTCTGAGATATTATTAAAATATTATACAGTCGACTCCGCTTAATAGAGCCAACTCGGGACCAGGTTGTTTTGACCCGATTAAGCGGAGAAATCTATTAACCGAAAATATTGTAAGCCAAACTGTAATTCTGTCCTATAAATCCTGTGAATTTTGACCCGATTAAGCGGAGAAACCAATTAACCGGTGGCTCTATTAAGCGGAGCTGAGTTGACTGTATTATATAACTCCTATTTTAAATGTCCTTATTAACATTTTAATTTCTAAAAGCTCTATTAGAGATACAAGTTACTCTCAATTGATGGAGCAATTTGTAAAAACTGTGAGATTACATGTGTTAGGCAAGGTTGGAACAACATATAGTAATTTATTGTAAAAATAAGACATAACATTGTATTTAAAGTCAGGCCATGGAGTGACCACTATTGAATTGCTTACGCCGCCATTGTGAGATTTGAAAATCAGAAGCAGAGAATATGTGAAAAGTCGTTAGTGATTAAGCACTAGATTGTATTGAAGCTAGCTCATTAACAATCAGTTCGTCCGCTTGGACTGGAAAATAGTTTTAAGTAGTTTATTTAATGCTTAAATATTTAAGTTATTTTACTAGAATAACAAGCTTTGGAAAAGGATTTTATTAAATATTTAATATTATGAATTGGAAGCCAACAAAATATGACCAGAATAACTCAATTGAAATTAAGTTGAGAAAACATTGGAAACAATGCAGATTTAAGCGATCCCTTGAATTAGAAAATTCTTCAGTGGATTATGCGGAGGTAAAGTTTCCTCTCTGCTTCTTGAGATTAGCAACTCTCTGCTGAATTAATTCCACTCTGTCCTGGAGACTGGAAATGGTTGGTGAATTTTTCTGGTGAACAGTTCTTGTGCGTTGTATCCTCCTGGATGGCATTCCTGTTGTCGCTAGCTCGAGCATGTAATAATCAGCAGAATCGAGAGCTACTTGTTGGTAGTACTGCTGGGCAAGAAGAGAGGCTCTGGGTGATTTCATTTGGAAGTCCATTGTGATTTGAATTATTTGGATTGTATTTAATTGAATAGTAGTTTGTATTAGTTTGGTTGTAAAAGTTGAAATGAAAGTTCTATTTATACTATAACTCCTTTCTATCACAATACATTGAAAGGATAGACAAATCACCGGTAAATGATACTAAAAATTAATTAAGGTTCCTACGCCATCATCGAGCAAGTTATTTAATTATAAGTTGCGTGGGAAATTCTTAAATTTAAACTGAGCAAACATACAATTCAGTGGCCAGAATTGCAGAAACACAACATGGACTAATTGGACTACATGTATATTGCAAAACAGACACGATTCAGTGATTCTACTTGTGGACAGTTGATGTCCAAATGGTGTTACATCTTTTGGTAAGTCTGGAAGCAAATAAATTGTATTGATTCAGTGAAGGAAAAGTCGGAGCATATCCAGTTACCACATAAATATTCGAATTATATTTGATTAAATTATATATAGTACAAGACTACAAGTCATGCTCCAGCTATAGAAAGTGGATACCACTAACTCCATAGCACGCTCCACGCGAATGAACGAATAGAAGTAGAGCAGAATAGTGAAATCATACAAGTATAATTATCTATTATATAATTAATAATTCTGAAGAGTGGATGTGCTAACAAAAGATGTCGTATATAATATTGTTGCAAAATGCCTACATAGGATGATGTGAATAAAACAGGCTCATTCTGTATATCCTGCGTGGTAATACAAAATTACAAATAATGTATTACATTAAAAATGCGTCATAAATTGTCAGAGCAGTACTATTTTTAGTACGCCAGCTTCCTAATGCAATAGAGTGGGGAAGCAAATGAATTGATAAAATTCCTAGGTCAATAATCAAGTGTTTCAATAAACAGAAAGGATGAAATGGATATGTCTGGTTAAACATTGAGTGAGTGTGGGAGTAACTCCACATCTGCACTGCATATGCATTCCTAATTATGGCTAGTCTGAACTTGTCACATTATTAAGCAATTTATAACTAAATTAAGAACTAACAAGGTTATCCAATTAATAGGTACCTTGCACCACACAGATCATAAGTTTAATGGAATTCTGTAAGAAAATCACATTGGGTATACTCCTCAGAATAGACAAACCTCAGCACATTCCTTTGACAATAATTGGTACACAAATTCCTATTGCCATTACCAACTGAGATGTCTCTATTAAAGAGTTCCCTGAATTGGAAATATATTTCCAAATAAACCATTGAATCATTATTTCAATTTAACTCCAAATACGTCCATAAAATCATGCAAGAACCTGAGTGACAGACAAATATATTTAATTAGCGTATACGGGAGATTTATGATGTAAATGGGCATACATAACTTCCCAAATGATTATACAGTTCAAGCCACCAAATGTGGACCATTCTAACCATACATATTAACTGGTGTATGTCAATATAATTCGAGTTAAACTTATGAATGAAGTTGATATTAAATGAAAATAAAGCTACAAGTACGAGCTTAATTTTAATTGGTTAATAATTACAATTAATAAACTGAGATCACTGAATTCTGTCTGGTTGGAAAAGCCTGTAATTACTCCTTCTTACAGTGGAATAGACAACATATTGCTATGTGATGAGGAAATATTTCACGTGAGTCAAAACGTAATACGTAGCAATAATGGGACCACAATGAATAATTAGAGGCAAACACTGAACTTCATTACTATAGACGCAAGACTAATGGTCAGTTTTACATTCTTATGATAAATCAGTTTTATGAATATGTTGCATCATATAAGTTAATGGGAATTAACTGTTGTTATGAATTGAAATTTGTTGTGTAAGAAGTTATAAATAATCTATCTAATACTACGTATTATTAAAACACAATTAATATTTGTGTTTGTATCATGACTATGGTTTGTAGTACGTATGTACGTATATATATATATATGGTTTGTAGAACTGAATTGATTGAAGAAACTACAATACCCACAGGGCTGATTTTTGGCATGCAGGAGTATTTTGGGTCTGGCTTGGACAAGTTCAAGTCTTGAACGGAAATTCACATCTACCATGGAATTATGACGTGATTGTCACATTTTGAAGGTGTGAAAATACACCTAATTGCTTATGACTCGCACTCCATGAGATAGAAACGTGAAAATTTAACAAAATATGTACATTAATAGTACCAATAAATCCCCCACCCAAAATCACAAATATGCATACTCATTGTCAAAATATGGCGTCATCATGACAATACAAGCGCTCTAGTATGAATAAATAAGAAAATTATTACCTTGATGTCGACCTTGTTCCCACAGAGCACAATAGGAATGTTCTCACACACACGTGTCAAGTCTCTATGCCAGTTTGGGACGTTCTTATACGTGACTCTGCTTGTGACGTCGAACATAATGACAGCGCATTGGCCCTGTATGTAGTAGCCGTCTCGCAGTCCTCCGAACTTCTCTTGTCCAGCTGTGTCCCACACGTTGAACTTTATGGCGCCTCTGTTGGTGTAGAATATGAGCTGGCGGACCTGTGTGAGATATAAAATAATAAAAGTTAGTATTTTTGTTCAGTTTACAGTGGTGTTCGCCTAATAACAATTGCTCTAATAGGTATATATAAATAATGCTCTATTAGCAAGTTATTTTTCAGTCCCCAAGCGAACAATGTTAATTCTGTTCGTCTTATAGCAAGTTCGCCTATTAGCATGCATGCAAATCCGTGCAAAATCGACTTGTTAATACGCGAACACCACTGTAATATAATCACAAACTGGCTTACCTCGACACCGAGAGTAGCAATATACTTCTTCTCAAACTCTCCAGTCACGTGTCTCTTCACGAATGTGGTTTTCCCTGTACCGCCGTCTCCCACCAGAACTAGTTTGAAGGTCGCCACTATTCCCAAGGCTGGCTGGGGCTGGCCTTGAGATTGGGCCTGGGCCTGGGGTGGCATTTGGAATTCAGCAGCCATTTTAAGATTGCTATATAGGCATGTTCGTAACATTATTTGAAATACAGTAACTTTATTATTCAATTCAATTTCAAGATAGTGAAAAAGTAAATTTAATTAATAGCTATTACGCAAATAAAGTAATTCTGAAGTTATGAAAACCCTTACTTGAAAGTCATATCTGTAGAAAGGAACGAGAAGTAATTATTCTTAGAATTACGATGATACTTTTAAAATATTTGCATATCCTCTCCTATTTATAATTGCGCTAAAACTATTGCATTATTACCGCCTGATAAAGCGAAATACAAGCTGTAAGCTATGAGCAGGGAGAGCCACATAAGAACCAGTATGAATCCAGTACAAACTAGTTCGACTAGTTTGTCCAGTTTAACTACTCAAACTTGCTTAGAAACTGAATAGATTACTTAGAGTTACTTCAGCAGAATATTAATGGTAGAGCAATTATGGCACAATACATTAATAACGCAGAAACAAGTATGTATGCATGCATAATATCCGTTGAACTATATAACCCGATGATTAATACTACTACATAGTCAAAAACATCTTAATGAGAATCCGGAATTGACCATAAGTTTATTTAACAGAACCGATTAATCATTTCAGGAATTAATATAATACAATTCAGCAATTCAAGTATTATAAGAATCTCTAAACCGTACTATTTTAAATCGTTCGGTGAGTAATCGTATGCCATTTTTTGGACACATTTAACACATTTTGTCTGTCATAACCAAACAAATGCTATTTTCCACCATTAAACTCATGATAAATTCTGCGTATGAAGTAGTTATCGATTTTATAGCATTCATAGCAGTAGAGTAGATGCGCTCTATAAACGACGCAGTTCAGATAAGGTCAGTCAGCAGTATAGATTGGGCTAATACTGTGCTATCTCTGGGCATTTGGGTATAGGGGTAGGCACTGGGCTTATCAGCAGCGCATTCTTACAACTTGCACTCGGACCTGTGGCCCTCGCTTGTATTTCAAATATGTTCCTTTTCATTTATTTGTCGTTTTTAGGAGTGGCCCCTACAAGTTATTTTATCCGTGGACCCTAGCAAGGGCGCCCGCAGGCATACGCACTATACGCACGTGCGTATAGTAAATTTTATCTGTTAATTAATTTTAACACTCTTTTGTGCTAAGATTTTTAAAAATTAGCCATAAGACTCATGAGTTCGGAAATTGGATACAGAAACTGTCTGAAAAAAATATTGTGCGTACATCATCTTTTAACCTGCGGGCGCCCCTGGACCCTAGCTATAGGTTTAGATAATGACAGAGTAAATAAAATAGGAAATACTACAACGCGCCACTATTGTTGGATATTTATGCTAATTTGAAGTTTGAACAGATAAATTTCTAGATATTAAAGCTTGTCCGTGTGCATTAAAGAATGCCTAACTGAGACTGTAATTTAATTGGTCGAGAGTAAATTGTACATCCAATCGTATTCTGTCTGTCTAGCCAGTAGCCATACATTTCTAACATTTCATTGTTCCCATTTGATATTCTATAATTACGAATCAATACAATAACTTCTCCACAACCCAAAGTCAGGGGGAGTTGTACAGTTCCTTAGTGATATTTACTTTTCTACTTGGAGTCGGTATAATACAGGGACAAACTCTAATATCTAGAAAATTGTCAGTTTTAATTAGCAGAAGTATTCAACAATACCGGCGCTGATTTGTATTTTCCCACTTATTTTCTCTGTCCTTATACGTATATACCTACGGTCACGGGTCACCTAAAATAATTAATATGTGATTTTCCGTATAAATATAATTAACCTGTGTATAGGGCCTTAGTTACCAATGTGACAATCCGTCTTTTTCTGGGCTTCATTTAGGGGATTGGTAATAACTCGCCATCCCTTGCACCCCTATCTTACAGCGTGCTTCCGCGCGCGGGCATATCCTCGCCATCCCTTATTCCTGAAAACCATAATTTTGCCATCCCTTAAGTCAATGTCTAAATAAGAGCCTGTTTTTAAATTACAGAATGGCAAAAAGCGTGATGTAGACGGGGATATATAATTTTCATTTATTTTTCGTTACATAACCGACAATTTTTCCTGCGCGCTTAGATTCAGTTTGAGCTGTCATTCGCCTAAATTACTTAATTTACATTACTTCTTTTGGAGTATCTCTCGATTTTCGCATGTCTAGAAAAGTTTTGTTCAATTTACGTGCCTGGATGAACCTGGCAGCTTGTATTTAATAAATTAGAATATCCATGGTCATTATTTCATGGACGGGCGTGGTTAGAACCAGAGCGTAGCCTGGGTGCGGCACTTGGGGCACAGGCCGCACCCAAAAATACCCACTAGTATAATACTATAGTGCGTAAATGCCGCAACCATAATCTACCAGTGCCGCACCTTCATGCAGGCCTAGCTACGCCTCTGGTTAGAACAGTTCAGCCAAATGCTCTAACCATAGATCTGTTTGGTATAAATACTCGAAAATAAATAAATGCAAAAATAGCTTTCACAGTATACCACATTTAAGATTGTTGCTCCGCGAAAAGGTGTATGAAGAGCAATGAAGAAGTAAGTTCCTTATACTATTCATAATACAATTAATCCAAATTATTCGGAATATAAAACAATTAAATTAAATAATCGAATGTTTTATGTAAAGCTCTTTCTGCTTAATTAATTAATGTTTAAACCTGAATGTAAAATTTGTCTACCGAATGAAATAACGAGGGTGTACTGGATTTGTATATTTATAATACCGGTGGGAAGCCAGCAAATCATGAAAATTCATGATTTTTCTTGAATTTTGATAAATTTGGATGATTTTTATTAATTATGGCAAAGGAATCAATTCATTTGTTTCAATAACGGCCACTACGTACTACGTAGTGGTTAATTATTGAAACTAATGATTTGATTAGTTCGTTAGTGATTTCATTTTCGGTAGAAATACTCGGAAAATTTTAAATTGTTGCAATACAACGTCTAGCTAAAATACAAACGAAGTTTTATTCCCTATTATAATGCTCCGGAAAGTCTTTGAGGTATTCTTATGATATAAAATTATAAAATAAAATTACAGCTTTTCCGACAGCATTTTTTGGAAGTACTGTTTGTTCAACACCCTAAGTATATTCCCTTTAAAAATTTCAGATTTTTCCTTGTAATAAATGAATACCATTTGTATCTACGTCTATACAACAAGTAGCAGCGGATAGTGAATTAAATATATTAAGTAAGGTTGAATAATAATAACTCAATTGATTGGTATAATATTGGAGACAGAATAGGAGGCATGTCATAGCAAATCACAAGAGGGAGCTCAACTGGTAGGATCAATCACTCCATGCATTGCATGCACACTTCAATTATTTCCTAACCTAACCTAAGAACAGTGATATACATAGAAATATGGAAAATATGAGTTAAAAAGTGGGCTAATGCCAACTACGTTAGAATGTAGGTTGGATTACTTCCGACCGATCAACAGCCAATAAATGATGCGCTAGAATTAATGGTTGCATTGTATATGCTAACTGTCTGCTAGAGGTAGGAACTAGAGGCGTCCGTGTTCCTGGCTAAGTAACTGTTCGGAACTCCGGGTGAGGAATCTAATAATAATTGGGGATTATAAAAATGAGATTATCAGAAATAAATATGTTACGAACCATCGAGAGCGTGATCCGTCATGCTCCTGCAGAGAGATTCAATGTACACATCGTTGGTCTGTACATGATTGAAGTCAGGATTGATATTGTTGGAGAGTCCACACTTTATTCTATCAGCCAGCATCATACCATTTTCTTCTATAATAGGAAATGCATTAGTTGGACATCTGTGGTGTAAAACTGAAAACTGAAAACTGTCTACTTACACTGTCTGCGGCAAGAGCTCACATGCAGTTAATTAATTATATTTACACTCAATTAGAAATAATAGACAAGGAAATAGCAAAGGAAGAAGATTTAATGCGCCATAAAGCCATAAAGCCATAACTGAACCCCACTCGAAACTACGCTCTTCACGAGTGAGATACGAAGGCAATGAGAAATACAAATAATGTGAAACTATTAACATAGCATTTATTATATTAAACTGTACCATTAGCAGGAATCTGCTCTGTAAAACATTCCATTCCATTATTAGGGTAGTGAGTGGGGAATGACTTTGCTTTGTTGATATTTGTCTTCATAGGAATATACTGTGGAAGGCAAGGTAAATACATTTACAAATACAGTCAACTCCGCTTAATAGAGCCACCGGTTAATAGATTTCTCCGCTTAATGGAGTCAAAATTTTACAGGATTTCTAAGACGGAATTACAGTTTGGCTTAAAATATTTTCGGTTAATAGATTTCTCCGCTTAATCGGGTCAAAGTAACCTGGTCCCGAGGTGACTCTATTAAGCGGAGTCGACTGTAGTAATTAAAATCGTTGAGTCAGTTTATGGTTAGAACTGACATTGGTATACTTTCCACTGGGAAAAGACCGAACAGACGTCAGCGGCAGTTGTACCCCTGAGGGCATAGGGGGAGGAGGGATGTAGGCGTTCTGTATCGGGACATGCGGAACCGCGAGTTTGTTAGGGGCCCTCCACTGTTTGACTCCTCTGTTCAGCGGAGTGATTTGAGCCACAGGCTGAGATCCAGCGCTCCAGGAACTGACAATTACATTGTAAAGCTGCCATACAGTCTATGTGCTATTACAGCTATTAATTAACTAACTTTCTAGTTCTAAGCATTCTATTGTCACTTTTCTTTAGGTTTGCTTTTGTCATCCGGAGGGCGTGATGACGTATCGACACTCGCTCGAGTTGAGACTTCCACTCGATAAAGAGCTTCTTATGAGACATGACGAAAGCCTAGAGTATTACGTGAAATAAATGTTGCCATTCTGTTACATAGTTAAACTAATTATAATCACATGTATTGATATTATTACAAATAAATACCTCATGGGAAATAGCTTTCTCCAGAGTTTGTATGAAAAGAACCATAGAATCCTCCTCAAAGTCGACCAGCCCAACCAGTTTAATATACACTATAAATAAATTATGTAAATGAGAGGAAGAAATTTAATATAATTATAGAAACGTGGCGCTCTATTGAACAGTAATGATGCATTAAATTAAAATGAGTTGTAATGTAATTACGAATCTAATAACTTCATTACTGGAATAACTTGGAATAGAATGTGCAGTAATAACCAAGTAATTGATAGTTTAAACTAGTTCTGACCTTTTGATATTATTATGGTGATGATAGAGGGCATATCTTCAGTGTGCACATCTGTTATATTTGCCTCTACTAGCTGTCGGGTCTGCTCTGCGATTAGCAGCTGCTCTCCCGAGGGGGGCGAGTCTGCCAGGGGCAGCTGGGAGGCCGGACTCAGAGTCTCAATGGGAGTAGAGTCAAACTCTCGAGAGGGAGAGAAGGGATCTTCACGGGAACCTATAGTAGGATGACACCATCAGTATCTATCTATAATATTAAAACTTTGTTGTGTGTTTGTTTGTTTGTCTGTCAGGATTGTATTAAAGTGATGGGAGAATAAAAACCGCATTTATAACTTCCAAATGTTATAATAGGCAAACTGATTACGAATTTCGCATTAAAAAATTCCTAATGAATATTTATTGTTGTTGTTTACAAAAATAAGGAAAGAAATTATTAAAAAACAAAATTAACCCAGAAGCCTCTTCTACGGATATTATAGGTAAATAAGTTAAAACTATGCAAAATGGTAGAAAGGGTGAGGTGCGTAGCACCGATCCGTCGCAAAGCGACCGAGACCGAAGGGCTCGTATAAATGTATATACTATTGAATCTCACCATCTGCATTCCTAGTGCCCTCCAGCGTTGCTATCTCGTCGCGTGCGGCCTGAGGGCTGACAACGGAGGGACTGAGATCGGCCGTGGGTCTGTAGGCAGGCATGGGAGATATTACAACCGATCTCAGCTCAGAAATGGCAGCAATGAGCTCCTGTGAGTCGGGACTGATGCTTGGCATGTAATTCAAATCCTATAAATAAATACATTTATATTATATAATAAATAATCACTTTGTTCAATTGTTTGTTCGCTTATCTGGAATTGAATTGTAAATAACATAGAATTTTGATTCGATTACTGACCTGGTCCAGCTTGCTCAACAAGTGGGAGCGAGCAGCTAACTTCTGAATGCATTGCATAATCTTGTGTCTGGCGCCAGTAGTCACATTCTAAACAGGGATTAACTAAAGCATCCACGGTACCGGCGAACACACCTACCTCACACTCGAGCTTGCTCTCATCCAAGGAGAGCATCTCCTTGTAGGTGAGATGTGAGAATATGTCTTGGTACTTGTGTAGGCGCAGGGCCTTGAGCCAGTTAGGTACTTCTAAAGAATAGTCAATTGAAAATAAAAGATAATACAGTGAACTTTTATTGTGAATTATATTTTGAACAAGCCCTATGGCCCCAAATTAACAACTTACATAGAGTTTGTACTAAGTTGAGTTCGCTTATTATGAAATCTCTCTATTATGAACACAATTTGGTCCATTGAATGTTCATAATAAATGAACCTGACTGAATTAGTGTAAAATAATGAGAGTGTACCTTGCATCCCTGGTCCATTAACGAACGCATCCTGCTTAGCAGAGAACTCGTACTCGCCGGAAGAGCTGCTGTTGGTGTTGCTGTTGCAAGAGTCGAAGTGCAGTCCGAACTCAGTGGGCTGTTGGGACGGCGAGTGGGCCCCATTGGCGACCTTCTTGCTGAGGGGGTAGCTGAGAGAGCGAATAACGGGGTCACCTAAGGAGACAATCCCAAATCAAATTATACGGTGAACTCCCGGTATAATGAAGTCGGATATAACGAAATAGAAATTTTCCCCCAGAGCACTAAATGCATCAATTTTCATTTGCGAATAACGAATATCCGGCATAACGAAAGAATTTACAGGTCCCAAGCACTTCGTTATACTAGAGTTGACTGTAATTGTAAAATACACAAATGAAAATGTTAAAAAACTGGTCTACCTTTGTTATCGATATCCCTGGTCCGCTGGGGGGGTCCGTTGAAATGCGGGATTATTCCATTCGGCATTCTGAAGGCATTCGGCTGGCAGTCTCCCTCCGGCTGCTTGTTGGGGCTCCACAGCATCTGGCTGGGCCGGAGGGGGTCCGCGAGGACTATGCCTGAGTCCGACTGCTGCAGGGGGAGGTGCGGAGGCTGGGGGTCCCGGGGCGGCGGGGTCACGGGGGGGCGGGACAGGGGCGGGGGGCCGCTGCTGAGGAGAGGGAAGAAGTTCCCGGTCCCAGTGGCAGGCCCGCTTGAGTGCTGTGGGAGTCCTAGGAATATAACATAACATATAAGCTACCGCAAGAGTCCATAGGAATGTGTGGTAGAGTGTAACCTGGAGAGGGGAGGGACGGCTGAATCTGCGGAAAGTAGCCCCCGTGTAGC
The DNA here is from genome assembly GCA_028753945.1 of Hexactinellida sp. DTS-2022. NCBI lineage: Eukaryota > Metazoa > Porifera > Hexactinellida > Hexactinellida sp. DTS-2022. Next base: position 816,605 of record JAPNXP010000018.1, on the reverse strand, counting down.
GGCATGTGGGGAGGAACAGGCCCGCCCATGACCATCATCTGCTGCTTGTGCTCCACAGCGCGGCTCTTCTCCCGGAGACGGAGCAGCCAGTAGTTGAGGGAGTTCTTGTCGTCCGGCGGGAAGGCGGGGTGTAGTACTGACAGGCAGAGCAGCTGCCAACACTGATCCAAGTAGTGCGCGTGTTCGCACGAACCAAGCAGCACCTATACTCCGCAATAACAACGGCATACACCATGGATAACAACTGACCTTGGGCAGCAGATTCATGTACTCCCTACGCGCCAGATGCGAGTCCACCTTGAGCAGAGGGAGATGGGACAGCAGGTGCGAGAGGACGACCTCGTCAGGCTCTCTGTGGAGGCCACTCAGGAAGTCTATTGGGTTACACGTTATTACGTTAGGTTAGACAAGTTAGTATAGGTATTGTGTGCTCACTGGGAGAGTTAGCCTCCTGCTCCAGGATCTCTACGTCACGCGTGTCAGCCGTGGCGGGGTGGGACGCCAGGAAGAGAGAGAGGAACTTGGCCTGAATGGAGGAGATGTGGGACAGGAGGTAGCACAGGGTTATGACCTGCTCGCAGCTGGTCCACTCCGAGTACCAGCCGAGGAGAGCCCCGAGTCTCTCTCTGTAGAAAGTGCTGCACATCCTAGCTAGCTACAAGGGACATGTCAGTACCGTAGTTAGAAGGGAAGTTATTAGGAGATGATGCAATGCATACTCTGGCAAAGTGAGGCATAGTATATTGGTGAAACAAAGAAGTATCAAATAGATAGGCGGTAAACTATATTGGTTAGAAGGTTTCAATTCAAGCTATACCATTAGGATTTGGAGCTTATGCTTAGAACAAGGGAGGGGTTTATTTCTGTTAATTATCTAGTTTGCAATTGTGGTTGGGAGTGAGTATCCACCCAGTTCTATGCTCCTTTGTCAAATAAACTGAAATACACTCCTTACAACTGCAACAATAAATAATTATAATTCCCGCGTTTATAAGTTAGGCGCGCCCTTTCTATAGAATTAATCAACTGCTACTTGCAGTGCAGCTAATATAAGATTGGCATACGATTACGCTTTCAATTAAAAAGATCCGCCAGCCATAACAAATCCGGTTCGGATCATTTATGGTCGTCATAACTCATCCGCTACTAAATGGATTGGGATTTTTATGGATTATACTCGAACATAGCCGAATAGTAGAGTAAAAGTAAATGCAAGTTACTGCCGTATTCATATTCGAGTAATATGGTAGTTATAGTCGTCATTACTAATCCGATGTAAGCGCGATAATTATGGGGACTCCCAGCGTTTTAGGACCCCGTCCATAAATCGCTAGCGTTTTGAGCCCCCTTGGTTTAAAACGCTAGCGATATGGGGACGGGGGCCCTACATCGCTGGGTCCCCATCGCGCTTACACCGAGATAAGTTTTGGCAACCATAACCCCACACTCATCCGCCATTTCTGATCTCTTTTTGCCATTGCATTGCGAGCTGGGGCATGGTAGGACCTGAATGTCTTTTTAGTAGGGCTGTCACTGGAAAATTGGTCCGGGGAACCAATTTTCCGCCAAAAAAATGGTCCGGGGGACCAAAATCTCGGGGCCCAATTTTCCAGTGACAGGCTTATTCATAAATTTTTTTGTCCCAATAAGACGAAAAATCGCCTAGGCTACTATTCTAGTAAATACGGCAACTAACAAACACAATCAGAGGGACCAATTTTCCAAGGGGACCAAAATTTCCGTGACAGGGCCACTTTATAGAGCATTTCCAATAGTTTCCTCCCCAACATAGCAAATAATAAATCAGTGGCGTAGCACTGCTTCAAAATGTGGTCCGACCAAAAACCGGACCTGACCAACAAAGTGGTTCGGTCAGCCGGACCGCGTGCTACGCCTATGCAAATAGACACCAAATTGACCCTACCAATCAGGCCATACCAAGCCTCAGCCCACGTCCTGTAATGCAATTGCAAAAGCAGAGCATTAAATTTATCAGGTTAATTTAGATCCCGAGACAGGGAAAATGGGGCAATTGGGTGATAACTTGGATAACTAAAATAACAAGTAATACGTAAAGGCCACATAAAATAAATTACTTGTTTATCATCCATATTTTTCGAGAAAATTGGGGCGGCGGACGGGATTTTATGTTTATTTTTTATTCCCATTAAATGCAAATAACATCATCCTATGCCAAAAATAAATATAAATTTTAATTTAATTAGAAAAATGACAATGCCCAAATAATTAAGGCTCGACCATAGCATTCTAATATACTAAGGCAATGGCACTCATCTTTTTTTATGGACCATGGATTGGCTAAACGAGTTAAGTATCTAATTCAGATAATTATATAATTATATAACAAAAGTGGGACCTGTGGCGGGAGTTTCATCTAAAAGCGGGAGGTAGATACTCTAAAAGCGGGAGAAAAAGCGGGAGGTCAGTATTTTAGTTAAATTAGCAAGAATACCTGAATAAAAGGCATTATAAAAACATTTCTCTATCTATCAATTAGTTTCTACCCTCTCATATTGAAATATAAGGTAGCAGTGAGCATTTTATTATTATTATAAAATAATAAAAATATATAAATAAATAAAAATTTCCCAAATGATGATGTGTTATAAAAAATTCCTAAATGATGTGTCAGAATGGAAAATTGGAAATACAAGATAATATACAGAATTATGGTATTTTAAAAGGGACAAATTTGTTTCTGGGGTTAGAGTAAATTAGTTAAGCGAAGACTTCTAAAATATATTGCTTGTAATTATAAAATTAAGATTCTATATTTACATATACAATCATCCAAAAAGCGGGAGGTTTGAGAGGGGAGGCGGGTGAGCGGGAGGAAACATCAAAAAGCGGGAGGGTTGGCAGCACTGCCTTAGTATATTAGAATTTAGAATGCTATGGCTCGACCCACACCTTAATCGAATAATCACCGCACTTCCCTAAATTAATAGTTTTAATCTCAGCTGCTGTGCTTTAATCACAGCATAAAGCACAGTATGCTGTAAAATAAGCAAAGCATGCTGCAAAAAAATCATGCTGCGAAAAAGCATGCTGTAAAAAAGCAAAACATGCTGCAAAAAAGCATTCTGCAAAAGAGTTTACTTATACAACGATCATCGGTATCACCGATCATCGGCGTTTGTATTAAAAAACCTGGCTACTTTCTACCGATTGTTTTTTTAATATGTTTATAAAAAACACCATCGGTAGAAACTAGCCAGGTTATTTAACAAACGCCGATGATTGGTGCTACCGATGCAATGATCGCTGTATAAGTAAATTCGCTGCAAAAAAAGCAAACCCCTGATTCCACGCACCTAGTTCTAGTTCAGGCTAGTTGGGGTTTGTCCATACATCTATATTATTCAAACTCGATTGTTGTTTGTTTGTTTGTCCCCCGTGGACCGAGACCGAAGGGCTCATAATTTGCACATGGGCGCCGAAACCCTCTTAACCATGGGGGTGTACACATTTGATCCTGGTGAAGTGGGAGTGGATGCAGATCAAACAGGCCCTTTCCATACTTATACTTATTTTGTGTGATCACATTATTTTCTGATACAAGGGATAACGCTAGTGATTTATGACAGGTGTCAGAGGAAATCCTGTTCCCCCAGAACAATATTTCCTAGGAATAGTTGTTCCCTTCTAGGGAATCTTCTTTCCTGGCCTTGGTTAAAGTGCCCAGCTTGAGGTCCTAAGAGATATAGAATAAAAATGCCTGCTATATCCAAGGTAAATCATTCTCAGGGGAACAGTATTCCCTAGGAATTCCTGTTCGGGGGAACAGGATCTACTCCAGGGTTCCGCAAACTAGGTTTTTCAGGCCGCATGCGTCCTGAAACAACCTAATGTGTGGCCTGATAGCCCAATGGAAATTGTATCATGTGTGGCCTGAGAGACATTTATGCACTTTTTGCTTATAAATAGTATAGTTCTAGTATTAACACAACATAATACAGTAGATGTCGGATATAAGCACACCGGTTATAAGAACATATCGGATATAAGCACACTATGTTGGAAAACGGTTTTCATATACCCTATATAATTATGTCGGCTGTAAGAACATGCCGGTTATAAGCACATAGTAAAGTGCAGTTCCCGACGATGTGCTTATATCCGGCATCTACTGTAGTTTTGTTATAAATTTCGAAAAATTTATCATATTGTTTGCGGCCTGAGGAAAATTTTATTAAGATTATGTGGCCTGATATAAATGAAGTTTGCGGAACCCTGATCTACTCTGACACCGGAAGTCCCAAAACGCGATTACACCTGAGACTAATATTCCATTGAATTTTTGTTCGGGCACCAAGATTTTCGAGGACCATTTTCCAGTGACAATGCGCGCATTGCGCATTAATTCGTTAACTTTATTATATAATGACGAGAACGGACATACGATAAACAGAATAATTATGATAACTTCTACTCCACTTTGACTCAAGTTTAGGGGAACCAATTATTACAGCAGATTATCTATGGTGTTACTTTTAGAGGTCCTGTTCAATTGCTTTATTTTTACAAAACAGGATAGGGAAATAAATCGTGGATGTAATTTGTAATAATAATTCAGACTTGAATTAGTGGAATTTATTTATTTAGTAGTGTTATGGAAATACCAGACAATTCAAATAGACGCTACAAGTAAATAGACTGAATTATTCTCAACTCTAACCAATAGAAGTATAGGCCATTGCTAGTTATATTCCCGAGCATATAATTATTGGCACACTGCCCTAACCCTATATACATTTATAATAACCCTTACAAGAGAGTAGTAATGTGGAACCGTGTGGTGGGTCAGATAGGGCAAGCCTGGAACCAGAACTACCCGGAGACAGATGAACAAGAAGAGACCGGCGTTAACGGAGTCAGCTCTACTCAGAGCGCCAGCGCGGAAGGGGAGACTGTGGAGGTGACTCCTGAAGTGGAGCTGACGACTGAGCAGTACAGACAGGTTATACTCGCTAAGCAGGTGAGATACCCCACCTCATGATCCTACCTGGTCCACAGACGGCAATAGGGGGTCCAAGAGATCTCTAGATTTGTATTACGGGCAATAGGAGGGTACACAGAAGTTTGGTATTTGCTATAGAGGGTCCTGTTTGGGATCGCTGCCCTACCTCATCAATATGATTACAATCAACTCTCGTTATAGCGAAGTGCTTGGGACCTGTAAATTCATTCGTTATACGCGGACAATAATTAATGCATTTAGTGCTAATAACGAAATGACAATTTCGTTATATCCACCTTCGTTATAATATAACGGGAGTGCACTGTATTTATGGAAGTGTGTCTAGAGTGAAGTTACATCTGTGCGCAGCAAGTACGACGCGCTCCACTCTAAGTTCCGATCTCTGCAGTCCAGCTACGAGACGGACCTGCAGGCGGAGCGGGGCGCCATCGAGGCTCTCAAGCAGCAGATCCTGCACACAGACAGCGAGCAGTCGGAAGCAGCCACCAAGGCTGAGTCTAAGTTCAGCAGACTCAAGCAGCAGGCGCGCGCACGCATCAATGAGCTGAGTAGGGAGATAGACGCTCTCAAGCTGGGACAAGAGACTGATGGGAAGTCTAGCTACCCTCAAGAGGTAACCATTCTACCGATAAGACAGGCACTCTGTTGTAGCCCCGGCAGGGTTGTATCAACTCATTTTGAGTTGGCAGAATCAACTCATTTTCATGAATGAGTTGAATGAGTTGGTGACAGCAAAATGAATGAGTTGAATGAGTTGGTAGACAAAAAATGAGTTGTTTTGCCAACTCAAAATGAGTTGATACAAACCTACTTCCGACCATGGCCAAAAAACCTTCACTTTGTCGTAACATTAATGCGCAGGGAGATCCAAATTTGGCCGGATCACTTTTGAGAGCCGACCTACGCAGCTGTAAATGTATTAGTAAACTGAAGATTTAAGATATACGTTAGTTACAATTAGTTTAATAAAAAATGAGTTGGCAGAATCAACTCATTTTCTTGAATGAGTTGAATGAGTTGGTAACAGCAAAATGAATGAGTTGAATGAGTTGGTGAAGGAAATTTGAATGAGTTGGTAGACAAAAAATGAGTTGTTTTGCCAACTCAAGATGAGTTGATACAACCCTGTAAATAATTTAATAACTAGCCCGTTTGCGAAGAATTTATTACTTAGCATATTTAGAGGTATTAAAAAGTCCTGCTGTCCCTCTGGCGCATGCGCTACTTAAAATGATTAAGTAATTTATAATATTAAATTTCGACTGAACATTCAACATTTATGAACTCAAGCATTTATGCATTTATCTTCACACTCTACTATTGTTGTTGTGTTCTTGTTACAAATTGTTAAATTCAACTGAACACAGAGAGTTAATGAGTTAATTGTTTAGAAGATGGATGAGTCCCTAACTGGCAGTCCTCTCTCTTCGCGGGCTGCTTCTCCGGACAGGCTTCAGCAAGAGGTAATACACTTTATCACAGCTGTAACTCTCGTTAATACGAACACCAGTGCACCGTCAAAATTAGTTCGAATTCCGGATATTACAAATTAACCGGAATTCGTATTCGCCTTATCCGATTCGTATTAACGAGAGTCGACTGTAGTTAACTAATCCTGTATCTCTCTATAACACTGTGTATTTATCAGCTGTGCGAGAAGGAGAGCGAGCTGCAGAGTGCCCATCAGCAGCTGGCTGATGTGAGGCAGAACAGCTTAGAGTTAGAGAGCCAGCTCTCCGACCTGCAGCAACAGATAACTCAGCTTCAACCGATCAAGAACGAGCTCAAGACTAGTCTGGCTTCTGTTGATAGAGCAGCGCAGGAAAACACGCAGCTGAACACGAGCATACAGGAACTAACTCGCAGTAACTCAGTACTCAACTCGAGAATTAATGTAATAATATCCTAAGCGAATAATCAGAAGTGATTATACATATTAATTCTCTCTCAGGAAGTAATAGAGGAGCGGAAGCAGTCAGAAGAGTATCTGGATCAGTTCAAGAAGTACAAACTCAAAGAATACCAGGAAGTGATACGCAACAAGTCTGACGAGATAGAGGCGCTCAACAACTCCCAGTCTCTGCTCCGCTTGGAGTACATCGACGAGAAACAGACCCGCGAGCAGCAGGCCTCCCAGCTGTCCGCCCTGAGAGAGGAGAGGGAGCTCTCGAGAGAGCGATACCAACAGCTAGTCCTGCAGGCGGAGGGGCACGCCAGGGAGATAGAGGGGCGGGGGGAGAGCAGAGAGGTAGATTCATAATTATGAGTTATGACTATATGTTCACTGGCATAGTACAGTAGCTCTCGTTATAAGTACACGGAAATAGAGAAATATCGGTAAGGAGTTTAATTCCCCTAGCCGATACAAATGCATGCAGATAACTCTAGCAGTATTCACTAAAATCTTAAGCACTAATTTCGAACTTAAGTCGTATTCACTAAGAGTTAGTTCGAACTCAAGTTTAGTTAATACAGCCACTGGTTAATCCTAACAAATTACACTACTCGTATGCCCGTATAAGGAGAGTCTGCTGTACCTAGCTACCAGAGGACACTACACAGCTGGATGAGCTGAGACGGGAGGTTAGCGAGCTGAGAGCCCAGCTGAGAGACAGCCGGGAGGAAACAGAGATGAAGAGAGAAGATATTCTCAGCAAGGACTGTGAGCTGAACAGCCAGGAGGGACAGCTAGAGGAGGCGCTGCTTAAGAACGATAAGCTATCAGAGGACATCGAGAATTACGCTAATTGGGTACGTAGGGCTAATATGAGGACCTATAATAGATATACAGTCAACTCTCGTAATAACGAAGTGCTTGGGACCTGTAAATTATTTCGTTATATTCGGATATTCGTTTTAGCGGATACTAATAATTGCATTTAGTGCTCTCGGGGAAAATCTCCATTTCGTTATAAGCGCTTATTTCATTATATCCGACTTCGTTATAAAGGGAGTTCACTATGTTACTGAATTACCAATTCAATATTTGTAGTTGAGCGGTAGCAAGCTGGAGTCGGAGCGCGTGTCCGCCCTCAACAGACAGCTGGGAGAGACCGTGAATGGACTCCGGAGGGAGGTGGAGGAGGCAGAGACTCTGATCACCGCCTCTCAGTCGGACCTGAGCTGCTGCACCGAGGAGCTCCAGCGGGAGCAGTGTCTGAGTCTGGAGATGCGCTCTCAGGTGGAGGAGGCAGACATACGGGAGATATTCTCCCGGGAGCGCATCTGCTATCTAGAGAGCTCTGCGGCTAATAACGAGGTTAGCACGAACTCACAGCAAGTGTATGCAAGCCAAGAGACAGAGGGGAATACTGAGCTATCTCAACAGCTAAAGGATGAGAATCAGATACTGAATGTTAAGTTTGAGATGGCAGAAGAGGATCTCTCTCTGCTAAAAGCACAGATCGAGAAACAGTCCAAAGAGTTTGATAGCTTAAATACTCTGAATTCCAATCTTACCGATGAGAAGCTAGGGCTGGAGGATAAGCTGACAGCTAAACTTGCGGAAAATGTGTCTTTGCAATCAGCTGTGACTTCTCAAAACGAACAGATAACATTAAAACGCTCCGAGACCGATACCCTTAACAAATCGCTGAGTTCGCTCCGAGACGAGAACGAGATTATGCGCGACCAGCACTCCTCAGTGCAATCCGAGTTGGAGCAGGTTGTGGGACAGCTGAACGCCGCGACCGACAGCAACCGACAGCTGGCAGACAAGCTGCATGCCAGAGAGGCAGACGCGTTGCTAGCCGAGAGAGTGGAGCTGGAGAGTCTCAGGGAGAGCGGCGCCTCAGCTGGAGCGCTGGAGGAACAGCTGAGTTCTTCTCAGGGAGAGTGCAAGCAGTTGAAGTTAAAGGTAATAGTAGTAGTCACTGTTGAAGAGTATTTGCATTGTTATAGTGTGCTTACTTATATCAGCCAACATCTTTTCATTATACAAACCCCGATTTGCAAAGGTGAAACTTTATGTAAAATAATTACCTTGCCAGTGCCTAAATTACATTAGGTGTTGGTCGATAATCGATACAGTGGTGTTCACCTAATAGCGATTCCTCTAATAGCAATATATATTGCTTTATAAGTCAGTTACTTTAAGTTAAGCGAGCATTTTATGTCAATTCTGTTCCTCTAATAGCAAGCTAATTTGGTGCAAAATCTTTATTACTGTTACGCGAACAATATAGTATATGATAAATTCCTGTTATGTTAGAATTCGGAACAGCTGCTGAGCCTAGAGAGTTTGGGTGCGGAGAACAAACAGGTCAAGTCAGCTCTCGACAAATCAACTCAGTCCCTTAACGCCATGAGGCTGAGTCTGGATACTGCCAGCAGCGGCAACAATAAACTCGCGTCAGACATCGAGAGGGTCACACGCGAGAACAACAAGCTCAATTCTAATGTAATTATTTATTTTATCTGTTTAATTACAGTAGAACCTCGTTAGTATGAACACGGTTAAACACGGCTATTTCAGTACTCTCAAAAAGCCTTTCAATACAAATGATATTGGTTAATACGAATTCCTGATAAGGCGAACGCAATTTCTGTCAAAACAGGTCTCCTGGTGTTCATACTAATAAACGAGGTTCTACTGTAGATATCGGGAAACTTTATTAATTTGTCTTACTAATCCATTGTATGAAATACAGTAAACTCCCGTTATAACGAAATGGATATTTCCCTCAGAGAACTAAATGCATTAATTATTATCCGCTTATAACGATTATCCGGATACACCGAAGGGATTTACAGGTCCCAAGCACTTCGTTATAACGAAAGCTCACTATCTTGCCAATAACAATTCACTCCTACTAGGCAAACTCGCTACTAGACGAGCTATCCCAGTTCCGAGATGATTTGAAGCGAAAGGACTCAGAGCTTGCTTCCCTCCTTAAGACTACGCAGGCCGCCAGCTCCGAGATGAACCTCCTGCGGGAGAGTCTAGCGAGCAGAGAGCGGGAGTGCAGCGGGCTGAGGGAGCAGAACTCTCTGCTGGGAGACGACGGGAGGAGGATGCAGGAGGGGTTCGACTCTGCGCTTGAGCTTATCCAGAGCAGGCTGGGGAGATCCGAGGGCAGAGCGTCAGAGCTGGAGAGGAGCAGCAGAGAGACCGAGTCAGCTGCTGAGCAGCTGAGAGAGGAGAGAGAGACAGCGCAGACACAGAATAGCCAGCTGCAGGAACAGCTGGCTGCTATCAGAGAATCTCAACGGAACCAGCAGTCTCTGCTGCCCGTGAACGAAAGGTGAGTTAGCGAATTCAGAATTCGAATTAAGGGCAAGCGATTCCCAACCTTTTTCAACCGTAAATACCAGCAAATACCAAGCATTCTGTGGACCGTAATACAAGTTTGCAATCCGTAGACCCCAGTTTGGGCCCCACTGAGCTAAGCTCTCTATATAGACTGCACACTCTGGCTACAGAGCAGACTGCCCAGCTGACCGCGGCACACAGCGAGCTGGAGAGCCTGCAGGGAGATAACGCGGCGCTGCGGTCCGCGCAGGAGAGCTCTCTGAGCGGGGCGCACGAGCAGGAGGGGAGGAGTCTGCAGCTGAGTCAGCACATCGCACAGCTGTCCAGGGAGAACGAACGGGCCCAGAGGAAGCTGAATGAGGTTAGGTCCCTTCTACACATAAGTATAACAGCTGTTAATATAGTATACTCCGCTTATAGAGTCACCTCGGGCCTAGGTCGCTTTGACCCGATTAAGAGGAGAAATCTATTAACCGAAAATATTTTAAGCCAAAAGTATTTCCGTCCTATAAATCCTGTGATATTTTGACCCGATTAAGCAGAGAAATCTATTACCGGTGGCTCTATTAAGCGGAGTCGACTGTACTTATGTTTATGTGTTAGGTGACTAAGCTGCTGGAATTAGTTGAGTTCGAGAGAGACCAGTTGAAGAAGGAGAACACAGGTTTAAATGAATCGTCTGCCCAGCAGCAGACTCTACAGCTGCAACTCCAGGTAGACAGCAACATAATTCTGTTAGCAATTCGACTCGTTATGTTGCATCCTGTTGTCAGGGCTGTTTCAGTGATAACAAATTTGAATGTTAACAGATTTGTTATGGTAGTAGAGTATTTAATTAATGCTTTGTGTGTTAATTCATTTAGCCCCCACAGCAAGATTAATGTTCTCCTAATTGTCAGTAGCGTAGGCTAGGGGCACCATTGTGAAGTTCCTGGCTACATCACTGCAATATCTGAATAAATATGTAGTTTTACTTATGGTTAAGATAACAGCAACTATATTATATCTAGTCGGTCGTTGTATATAATCAACATCCGTTAATTCGAACACTCAAGGGAAAAATAAATTTGGTCGAATTAGCGAATTATCGAAAAGATATTACCGTATATGGGAGGGGCTTCCAAGGGAAAAATAAATTTGTTCCAATTAGTGAAAGTTCGAATTGACGGTTGTCGACTGTACTTATCATTTCTACCAAAATATGTTTATTACATAGCCTATGGTTTATTATTATTTGCATTTAATCTAGCATGTCACAGTTGAACTTAACAGTCTGAAGGAGATTATATCTCTCGAGAGGTGAGACACACTGTTAGTATAAACTGTACATTAATACGAATGTCTTTATAGAGAGAGTTGGCAGAGAGAGAGGGCTGAGCTGTCCCAGCAAACAGAGTCTGCCAGCTGTTCCACAGAGCAGGGGGAGGTCCCAGCTGCCGCTAGCTCTTATATCGCACAGCTGGAAGAGAGACTGCAGAATGTAGCGTATGCTCAGGGACAGGAGCTGCAGCGCATGAGAGTTAGTTAACATAATTATCAATTATCAATTATATGATCAATTAATTGATTTGCTGTTAGAACGACACTGATCTCTATTTAGTTTATTTCTAAATATTATATAGCAAGTGTGTTATTGTTAGGATACACTTGAGATGGAGAAGCTGAAGTCTAGTCAGATGGAGGAGGCACTCAACAGATCCGCCCCCTCAGACGGGCTGCCTCTGCCAGCTACTGTGAGTATTTAGCTGTTTATAGTTGTTAGATAATGGATATGTTATAGTGATATTGGATGTATTGGATATATGTATGTAGATCAGTGTATTATACAGCGATTTCTAAATACGCTCCTAATCCTGGTTTGATCCAATTTGCAAACTCCTAAATCACAAATTAATGTTACGGTATAGGAGAAGATTCAAAATTTTCGCGCTCCTAATTAAAATTTTCCAAAAAATCATACTCCAAAAGGAGCATCTCGCGCTCCTGGATAATTCCTTGGTACATAGTGATATATAGGATATAGTGATAATCTGGCCAAAAATCCCATGTCCCCACCATCATCACTATATCCATATGTACTGTAATAGCTTTGTTATTCTCTCCACTCACAGGCTACCTCAGAAGACTTCTCCTGTCTCAACCAGTCTACTCTAAGTAAGCTTGTCTCTATTGCAACTGAGCTAATTCATTTCCTATTATTGAGTGTGTGCTAGGTGAGTGCGCTAATGTCTTGAAACACCAGTTGATGAGATGGAGAGCAAACCCTAAGTAAGTTTAATATTATACATGAAATGGGTCAGTTCACTGTTTCAATTAAATACCTTTTTAGGATAGCCCTGACTCGGTTCGTTAAGAGTCGACCTCTCCCCCAGGTGCTGCTGACGGCCTACTTCCTATCCTTACACCTTATCATTCTCATTTCTCTTTTATAAGTTATCACATAGTAGGATGATACTCTGCATATTTTGTTAATATTGTATTGTTATAGCTATTAATCTCTATTTGTATGACTTGTATATTATAGTATGATTGCACATGAGTACAATTAGAATGAATTGCGGTGTGTCGAGTACCACTAGTCAGAACATGTCCCCTCAAGACACAATCATCGTATCGGTCCGCATCCGTCCGGAGAACCCACAGGAGCACGGACAGGGCTACCCCCTGGTGGTCCAGGTAATAGACGGGAAGATGCTCGCTTTCGACCCCAAGCCGGAAAAGCAGCCTTATTTCGGGCCGCCAGTCGTCAACAAGCGCGTTAAGGGCAGACACAAGCACAAAGACCTAACATTCGCGTTCGATAACGTGTTTGGGGAGTCCAGCACCCAGCGGGAGATTTTCGAGGCGACTACGCGTAAGGTTATACCTTCCGTGCTGGATGGGATCAACTGCTCCATATTCGCATACGGGGCCACCGGGGCCGGCAAGACCCACACCATGCTGGGGACCCCCGAGCAGCCAGGCATCATATACCAGACCATGAAGGAGCTCTACTTCCTTATAGAGGAGCGACAGAACGAGATCACCTGCGAGATCGCCGTCACCTATCTGGAGATATACAACGAGAACATATACGATCTGCTGAAGGACGACAAGCGGTCTCTCTGCCTGCGAGAGGACTCGAACAAGAAGTCCCCCACCATTGCAGGCATCAGCTACCACAAGCCAACGGACGCATTGGACCTGTTACGAATCCTCTCTCAGGGAAACAAGCGGCGCACTCAGCACCCGACGGACGCCAACGCCCAGTCCTCTCGCTCCCACGCGGTGTTCCAGGTGTACGTGCACCAGAAGCAGAAGGCGGCCGGGACCGAGACCGAGGTCACCGTGGCTAAACTGAGTCTCATAGACCTGGCGGGCTCCGAGCGGGCTACTGTCAGTACCAACTGCGGAGTGCGCCTGAGAGAAGGGGCGAATATCAATCGGTCTCTCCTGGCGCTAGGAAACGTCATCAACGCACTTGCGAGCAATAAGCCTAACAAGTCCCACATCCCGTACAGAGACAGCAAGCTCACTCGCCTGCTCAAAGACAGTCTCGGCGGTAACTGCAGAACTGTTATGATTGCTAACATCAGTCCCTCGGGCTGCTCCTTCGAGGATACGTATAACACCCTCAGGTATGCAGACAGGGCAAAGGAAATCAAAGTTAAAACAAATCGCAACGTAGTCAATGTCCACCAGCCGATACACAAGTACACAGCTATTATTGACGATCTGCGGCTTCAAGTTAACCATCTGCAAGAGGAGCTCAGAAAACCGCGATTCCCAGCCCTCCCTGCCCAGACCATTCTGCGGTTGAATGGCTTCAAGGCCATAATATCCCAGCTGTTCCAGACGCGCCTCGGGCTCAACCGCAAGCAGCAGGACGCTCAGAGCGAGCGGACGGCATCCCTGGTTTCTTCCGCGCGGAGAGAGGAGGAGTGCGAGCTGCTGCGGCTGCTGGACTGCCAGGACGGCAAGCTGATCAGTCAGCTGGAGGGCTCGCAGGATAAGTCGCGGGAGAGAGAAGCGGAGCTGCAGAAGGAGATGGAACAGCTGGACACAGCCCTCAACAGCAACTCCTCCCATCTGGCCTCCAAGTACGTGGAGCTAACCAAAGAGTTCCCCAACGAGGCTCCTTGCAAGGAGCTATTCCACGAGATCTCAAACATGGCGTATGAGATATCTAGCATAAAGTTCGAGAAAGATGCGCTGTACCACCAAAGCAAGCTGCAGTGTCGCTCTCTCACTCAGCAGGAAGCGGAGATAAACCAAAAGACAGAAATGATAGGGAACCTAACAGCAGTTGTATCTTCGCTGTACTCGAAGCTGAGCAGTCTGGGCAGTGCCTCTGAAGAGGACCACACCGCGGTGTCCGGCATCCTTAAGGCCATCAGCAAGCAGAAGGAGGTCTCCTGGGCTGACCAGGTACCAGACACTCCGGCCGGAAGGAAGAGAGATATATTTTCCCGTCTGGAGTACTCTCCCCTCACCCCTAACAGCAACAGAAAGACGCTGGGTATTCTGTGCTCCAGTTCGATTCCTGGTTTGAACTTTGAGACTCAGGTCTCCTCTACGCTCTCATTCGCTGCTACTCTCCCGTCTACGCCGATACCAAAGCAGTCCGACTCCAGCTCCAAAGCTCCGCTCTTCAATAACTTCTTTGACAAACCTCTCTCCCCCTTTCCGCCGGTGGCTATGGATATGGAGTTTGACAACATTCCAAGCTGCAAGTCCCAGGACGGGGCACTAGACAGCCCGCTGCTCAGTTCTATCACCAGGAACCTAAGCATTAAGCTGGATAACATCGAACTGTTGAAACCCACTCAGTTAGCTGTTAGCAACCCCACGTGCTCCGATCCAAACTTAAAACTGAACACCCTCGATTCTACTTTTGACATGGAAGGTAGCAAGCCGAAGTCGAACAAGAGGAACTTTTCGTACCTATCCCCGACCCTCCGCTCTAGCGCAAGCAAACGGTTCGCTTCCGAGCCCCTCCCCTCCTCGCTCTCCTCCCGGGTGTCAGTTTCCGATTCCCTGCGCCTCTCCAAGAAGCTGCCGACCTACGCACAGCTAACTATAGCGGCCAAATCTAAATATCGCAAACCAATCACTTACCTAAATTCGAAGAATTTCAAGAGTTAGAGTTCCTTAATTAGACTGTTTTCACTCCCTTTGACAATGTTACTCAGTACATTACTAGTTGAAATACTTCCAATCAAATTTAGATACATCAGGGCTATCACTTATCCTATTGATTATAACCTCATCACAGTGGTGTTCGCGTGTTCGCGTAATAGCAAGTTGCATTTTGAACGAAATTTGCTTGCTCAGAATTAACTTTAAATGCTCGCTTGGGGACTGAAAATATCTTTCTAATAAAGCTATTAGAGCAGCGGTTCTCAAACTGGGGGCGCGAAACTCTGGCGAACACACTATAAATTTTGTGGACCACTTAATCAATGGGTAATTTATATACAGTGGAGCCTCCCATAACGGACACTCCAAATAGCGGACAACCTCTAAATAACGGACAACCCTCGTGGCACGGATTTATTTATTTAGCATATGTCTAATAGAAAATCAACCTCTAAATAGCGGACAACCTCTAAATAACGGACAACGGTTCCGGTCCCAAGGTGTCCGTTGTTCAGAGGCTCTACTGTAGTAGATTATTAAGCCCTTGTTATTACTTATAACACACATAAATCTTTGTCTTGTAATAGTATAGCCTGTATAGGTGTAGAATTTTGCTATATCACATAGTTGAAATAGGAATATTTTGGAAGGGGGCGTGAAATTTCTAAATTCGATAGAGGGGGGCGGAGGTTAAATATGTTTTAGAAACGCTGTATTATAGGAGTTGCTATTAGGCGAACACCACTGTACTATGGAAATACGCATACTAATAATAATAATAATGATAATTAATAATAATAATAATAAACATATTCATTATGAGTCAAAGATGTCCCAGAATAAAATAAATCCTAGAATTAGTAGCGCATACGATTCTCCTGTATCTATCAACTGCAATCCCCATTGGGCAGCCCAGATGGGTCATCTTTATTGAATGCACCAAACGCGGATATCCGCGTGAAGTCTCAAATATGAGAATTTTGAAGCCTCGCATATCGCTCAGTAGTATGTGCCCGTCTGTGTCGAAATATCCAAACCAGCAAGTCCCTCGAACTCGAGGAGAGCAGGTCGATGTGTAGCTCAGTTGGTTTGTTTCGAGAGACAGAGGCTCTTTTCCATAGCGCAATATGTCTTCTGCTATTAGACACGTCTTATCTCCATTCCCATTAAAGTGAATTGTGTGTGGACTAGTGTAGGCGAAGGTGTAAATATGGTTTTTCAGAAAGGATTCCTCAAAAATGATTACTTGATTCGCTCCAAACTCACACACATATATATCACCCTTTCGATCTACTGACAGTCCAATTGGTTGCACCATATTAATTATATTCCCCATCCTATCGAAACCCTTTCCAAATTCTGAGACGATGTCTCCATTTAGTGTCAATATGTATACCATACCGAGGTGATAATCAGTAACGTATACAAGTCCCTTATCGATGTGTATTCCCCACAGATCTCTGTGTGGCCTGCGAGGGTATATAAAGAATAGGTGCTCCCCTTCTGGAGAGAATACTTGTACCCTTGAGTTGCCCATCTCTACCACATAAATACTTCCTGACATGGGCTCAATACTCAACCCTCGCGCATTTTTCAGATTTTTAACACCACTGCCCTTTCCACAGAATCGCTTGTACGGGACTGAAATATACCTGTAAATTGTGTAATCAACTGCGTGCCTTTCAGCCATCTCAATTTCTTATTAATGCCGTGCTAATGTACTTATACATATCATATTGGGCCATGGCCCCGAATGAAACAACGAATTCAGTTTGGCGATAAATACAAATCTACTGTAGTTATCTGACATTACATAGAAACTTTTAATTATAAATCACTACAGGAAGAAAATTTTACCCAAAACCAAATGTTATGATTGTTAATTAATTAAGAAACAACAATTTAATTAATTAATAAATTAATAAACAAATTTATAAAAATTCCAGGGAGGATAGAGAAAACCTGTTTGGAACTTGGGAAACACAGCAAAGTTTGATCTTCATTTGTAGTGAGTATCAGGTCTGTTTTGTAGTCTGATAATTATAAGGTAGTGTGACAAAGTGTGTTGGTAATTGTATCGATATGTAGTCTGAGCCCAGTGTCTGGTAAGCTATTAGCGTCCACCACACGTCTGCACCTTTTGATATTTATTTTATGACTAAGTGAGGATATTGGGGACCCTTGTTGTTTCCTAGAATGCAAGAATGGTTACCTCTTTTGTAATGTTTATATGTTGCTATGTTCTCTCTCTTGTTTACATCCCCAAGTTGCATGAGAATTCGCCAAACTATGTTTACTTATAAAAGCGAATTTTCTCCCCAAATTATAATTTATTCCTACTTTATTACGTTTATTATCTTTTTTTGACTGTACTATTTGTATATTTACTTTGGTGCTAACATTTAATTGCATACTATAAATCTACCCACCTCAGAAACCAAATTTATAACGCATTTTCTAATTGTGTCTGCCTACTCCATTTGAATTCTATTTATGCTTGATACAAATACTATTGTACTATAGCCTTGTGTCTACGTTGTCTCTTTTGTTTCAAAAAGCCTATTATATTGTTACACAAATTTGAAATCCATCTACTGCCAATATTTCTCCAAAACATTATTATAAGCAGTCTAACATTTCACTGGATGCACAGTACATTAGCACTATTAGATGAGCAAACTCCGCAACAAAGATAAGGATTTCGTGGATACCGCTGCCAACCACGTGATCGCAGACTACACCCAGAATGAGCCCCATGACTTCATGGAGCGGATCCATCAAGTGAACCGTCTCTGTCCCGGGCAGAGCAAGCAGAACATAAACTATCTGCTGAAGACGAACGACTACAACGTGACCGAGACCGTCCGGCGGATAAATGAAGAGGGGGCCAAGGAGCTGATCGGCGAGTGGAGCAAGCCCACCTCCAAGAGGTCGAAGAAGAAGAAAAAGACTGAATCTGCTGCTGCTCCAAAGGAGCAAATAGTAGCACCACCCTCTTCCAAGCCACTCAACAATCTGGAACCCAGACCTTCCTCTGATTCGAGACCCTCTAAGCCCTCTAACTCCGTCCCCCCCAAGCCCCCCACTGCCCCCCAGCTGCCCTCTCACCCCACCAATTCATCCCACCCTGCACCTCCTCTGGACGCCCTCTCCAACTCCCATCTACAGCCCATCCACAGCTACTACCCGGACACCCAGAGACTGGCGGCCCCTCAGCGCGTGAGTCCCAGTCTCTCTCTGGGCGCCAACAGCAACATACAGTTCCTGCTGCTGCAGCTTACGACTCAGAGCTCGCAGCTGGCCCAGTGGCAGGACATGCTACACCAACGCATGGACAACTCCCTTCAGCTGCTGCAGTTCGTGTTCCAACAGCTGCAGAGCTCTCTGTCCGAGAGACACCAACTGCTATTCAGCAACATAGAGAACGGGAAGAGCCGCGCGCACGAGATATACGAGCAGCGGAAGAGGCTGGCACAGAAGCTAGTCGCGCAGGCCAATAAAGCCCCCAGCGAGGAGGTGGCCGAGAGCATAAAGCATTTTCTGGCGGACAAGCAGTGCGACCAGCAGCTGGCCGACGTGTACACGCTGGAGATCGAGCACGAGGCTGTTCTCTCAGCTGTGCTCTCCCTGGGAGACATTGTCAACTCTATTCCGGTCTACTTCAACTGGAGCCCCGAGGCAGGCGGCGAGGCGGCTCCCTCTCAAGCTCCGGCTGCCAACACCCAATCTCTCCCGCACCCTCCCCCCTCCAAGGCCCCTCCCAAGCAGGCCCCGCCCGTATACACCCCCCCAGAGCCGCCGGTCCAGACCCTCGCTCCCCTCTCCTCCCAGACGCACCCCGCCTGCTCTGACCCGGCCCCCCCGCCCCCAGCGGAGGCCCCCTCCGAGCCCGACCCACTGCCGGAGCCCCCGGCAGTGACGTCACGCGTGGTGACGCTGAAGGACCCGTACTCCTCCGAGGCCAAGACCGTGGACCTGCGGTCGGTGGGGAAGACCAGCAAGGAGGACCTGGAGGCGGCCCGGGAGCGCATGCAGGAGATGCTGGACAAACAGGGACGGAACATGATCGTGACTGAGGCCGGCGGGCGACGCGGGGGGGACAGGGACGCGAGAGGGAGGGGGAGAGGGGGCGGCAGGGAGAGAGGGGTCGGGAAGAGGGGGCCTCCGGCCCGGTACCAAGGCGAGGAAGGTAGGAAGCCGGACTGGGACGGGTCTCGAGACAACGGACACGTCTGGAGCACAGAGTTCACGCCGTCGAACCAACCAGAGCCTGACGAGGCCTGGGACTCCTCCCAGTTCGTGGAGAGTCTTGAGCTGACCAACAACAACCTCTCGGACGGCGAGACCGACGGACTCAGCTACGATCCGATCACGTCGGTCGCCAGCACCGAGTTTAAATCCTCCCAGCAGGACTATTCTCCGGACGAGCCTCCGACACACCCAAGCAAGCCGTTCCTTCCTCCCGAGCGCTCCTCCCCCAAAAAGGTGGCCCCAGAAAAGCCCGCGACTGCCATTAACTGGGACAACTCACCCGCGGACCACCCCTCTACCAATTGGAGCGTCGACGATGGAGATTGGTAGACACTCTCCTTGAAATTACACGTCAACATCTGACTGATAAACTGTATAAATCTCGCTTAGGACAATCATTAGTAGGATATTATACTGTATTTTAATTTAGTTCCCCGTTCTTAGCTCATTCTAGTGGATTGATGCCTCACTCGTCACGTCATTTATTCTTACTACATATCTGATTTACTTATTACATGCATTGGTGTGTATTTTCCTTTTATTTATCTTCCCCTCACAGCACATAAGTTACTGAATATTTGTATTGTATTATGTCACATGTGTTAATTAATTATGTGTATTTTATCGCTGTCCATAAGTCAGATGCGGGCCGCTAGCAAGTCTAAGACTGTCGTACAGGAGACCCCGAAGCCTATAAATAGAGAGGAGTGGCTCCAGAAGATGGAGAGTGTGTCTGTAGACCAGGAGTGCCTCGACTCGGTTGTAATGGACTATCTCGTGAAGGAAGGGTTCCAAGAGGCCGCAGAGCTGTTCTCCCAGGAATCCAGCACCCCCCTCCCCCCGGACGCCGTGTCTTTCCACCCCATCCAGGTGGCCATCGAGAGGGGGGATGTGGAGGAGGCCATCAGCAGAACCAACGAGATCGACCCGTCCATCCTGGAGACGCACCATCAGCTGTTCTGCCACCTGCAGCAGCTGCAAGCCATCACGATGATAAGCAGAGGCGACATGGAGTCAGCTCTGCTCATGGCCCAGAACGAGCTCAGGTTCAGAGCGGAGGAAGACCCGACCTTCCTTCCCGAGTTGGAGAAGACGCTCTGTCTCTTGGCGTTCCATGACAAGCTCGATTCTCCGTTCCACTACCTCACCTCGCCCCTGCACCGGATTAAAATAGCTCACGAGCTGAACTCTGTACTTCTGAACGCACACGGCATAGAGGGAGACAGCAACCTGCACCAACTGCTGAAGTTCATAGATTGGTGCGAGTGCGAGCTGACCACTCTCTCCATCCCTCATCCCAAATTAACCGACATCTTACAGGGAGCCGTAGAGTTCCCGCAGACCTGATTCTCATTCATTCTCATACTACTTAGTATTTCTGACTATTCTAATGTAAATAAGGTCACTGTTGATTAAGCGATTAAGTTCATTTGGTAGCTACCGCTAATCTGGTTTTAATCAGACAAACTTTGATTTATATTCTCATAATTCTCATAATCGAGTTAATTGAATCACCAACAAAAACCAGGGCAGCAATTTCAATACTAGAACACAACACTAATTACAGTATAGTCGGCACAATAAAACAATAGAGATATCAGTGTAATTATGCTATACATAGGATCTCAGTCTAGCTTGAATGAGAGGTCCCCACCTGTCCAATGATCAGGTCCCATCGCTTGTTCAGTTTATTTAAGACAGCTACGTACTCCACCAGTTGTTACATTGATAAATATGTAAACAAGTTGAACTTTGCACCCGACATCTATGGACAGTGCCAGATCACATCAGACATTTCCACTGCGTTTAAAACATTCAAGACAAAACAATTAAGTCATTCCTCTCCACTCACTCTGTTGTTACGTTCTCTAGTCGATATTTACAAACCACTCGAGGAAAATAGGAAAATGCTATTTATGAATATCCTCTTTGATAATATTAATAGTAATCCTCAGTTCGATTCTCCCCATTCGTTTAACTCTGCACTGACAGAATCGGTCCCTGATCCCAACTATGCATTCACTACTTTCCTACACGTCATAGCACTGCACCCCGGGGGATTAGAGTTTGTATTGGATCTCAAAACTGATCTGAAATGTATAAAGTCCTCTCTCTGCTTCGAGAACGAAACAGCTGATCAGCTCGATCAGCTGGAGAGCTCTCTCCATCAGGTGATTGCTCTCTGGTCTCGTAGCTCCTTCCTAACCTTCAAGCAGATAACAGCAAGGACTCCCAAAGAGCTTGTGACTAACATAATACGCTCAGAGGCCGTACACCCTGTCTTAATAGAGACTGACTTCTACAGACGTGTTACCAACGGGAGATGCTATGCGGTCACGCACGATCAGCTGTCCCCCAACCTCCCTATATCCATGGTATACTGCGCTCCTATCGCATACTTCCCCACTCATATTAAGCCGGTGCTAGCAGGTGCCGGTTTTAAGGCTAACCCACTGCACAGTCCCACCACAGCCTGCTTCTATTCCATCTCAAATGCGCATGTTGGGTTTGGTGGCACTGAGGTGTCGCACCAGCTGATTAAGTTCGCGGTCTCTTCTCTCAGTCGTAAGTTCCCGACTATTCACACCTTCGTGACACTCTCGCCTATCCCACAATTCCGGAAATGGCTAACCAACAGCAACATAACATTTCGTGCACAACTAACAGACTATTCCCCCACAGAACGAAGAGAGCTACTGAGGGAGTGTGCGCTCTATCTAGCCACCGCCAAGAGAGGGAGACAGGCCTGGGACCCTGTCGCTAATTTCCATCTTAAGAACGGAGCCACGCTACGAAAGGTTAACTGGCTGGCCAATGCTAGCGAGAGAGGAATAGCTGAGTCGTTTGGTATTATGGCTAATTACTTGTACGATTTGGAAACATTGGAGATAAATCGAGACAGATATTTGTCAGAAGGTTTGGTTAGTTTGTCAGATGAAGTAAGCGCACTCCTTCAGTAATATTAACTCGATCTTTTAATCGTTAACTCTTTTTTGAGTTATACTTTCTTGTATTGTTTTAAAGTACTACAAGGTTTGAACTAACGGAATTAAAGTTGTACCAATTGGAATGAGAACTAATGTCCTATTAATTGGTTAAGTCAGTTGTTACTAGTAGTGCAGCATGGCTAACTAACCTAGTTCACGGCTTCAACTTATTAGCTCTATCCCATGTCTGACACGGGAGACTACATAATATACACTGCGCCCGACCTAACCTTCGCTAAGCCCGTGCGTCTCTACTCCAACCCGGTCTGTCCCTTCTCGCAGCGCGTGCGTCTCTCGCTCCGGGAGAAGGAGGTGGAGTTCAGTCAGTTCTTCGTGCACCTGGTCCGGAAGCCGGCGTGGTTCCTGCAGCTGAACCCGCACGGCACCACGCCCACCCTAGAGCACAAGGGGCAGATTATCCCCGACTCAAAGATAGGCATGGAGTACGTGGACGAGTGCTTCCCAGGGGACAGACGCCTGCTGAGCCCCGACCCCATGGAGCGGGCGCAACAGAAGATATTCGTGGAAGAGTTCGGGAGTAAATTTCTCCCGAACTTTTTCAAAATCCTCAAGACGGGGGACCCTGACCGTTCTGGCTTTATCGGTATAACGAACTACCTTGCTTACTTCAATGAGTTCCTCAACAAGCGGGAGATGCCGCTTATCTCAGGGGAGCATCCTGGGTTCCCCGACTACGCGGTGTACCCCTTTTTCGAGCGACTGGAGGGGCTAGCGGCCGTCTGCTCTAAGGACCTGTCCGTCTGGCTCCAGGACAGCGCCCCAGAGACCCTGCCTCTCTTCTTCGAGTTTATCTCCGCTATGCAGAAGCAGGGCCCCGTGCAGGCCACTGCGCTCACCGCAGAGCAGCACGCGGCGCACTATAGGAGCTTCAAGGAAGGCTGTCCCAAGTACTGCGTGGACTCCACCACGCCTCTGTACGCAGCCCCACCCAAATAGGACTGTTGTTATTATCCGATCCTACTGCCCAATCACTTCGTTAGATTAGCTTAGTTCTGTAGCAAGAGTATTTGATTTATAATTTTATTGATATAATACTAGAATATTACTTTTATCACTCTATATAAGTTTATTGATTCTCCTCTCTAGTTGAGAATGCCGAACGTTGGATTCCACTTCGAGAAGATCCCAATCCCGAGCCTCAGGGCGTACTCCTACTTCAGCTGTTTCGGTCTGTCGCTGGCTCTGCTGCACGCCTCGCTATTCTCCGGGGACAGCTTCAGTATGACTTTCGTGAATCAGGTCTGGTGCACCACTGCGGCTCTCAACATGTGCTACTGCGCCTGGTTCCTGGTCCTGGCGGGGGTGAAGGAGCACATATTCGGACCCCTGCGGCGCCCGGAGATCGAGAATATACAGGACACATTCTGGAACTTTGTGTTCCACAAGTGTATCTTTGTATTCGGCGTCTTGAATGTACGGGACGTGCTTAATCTCATCTGCTGGCAGGGCTGGCTGGGCGTGCTGGGCTCCCTGCATATCTTAACGCAGCTGTGCGTGGACCGCAGTAATGACATGACTCTGAGACGGAGACAGAGCGGAGAGACGCAGGTTAAGATCCTCCTGCTGCTGCTCGGGATCCTGGCTTGTTGCGTCACGCTCGTGTACGCGGCTATCTCCATTGGATACTTCCTGGGGCTCAACTACCTGGTGCTGCTGGCAGCCGAGCTGCTGATTATTATATTCCGAGTTCTGCAGACTGTAGTGGAGCAGCAGATAAATGTGTGGAACTTCAACCACCCCGAACAGGTCTGGGAGAATAAGTTCGTGTATCTGCACTACACTCAGCTCGTGTTCTCCCTCCTCGCGCTTTGTATCGACTTTGCGCACCACGTGCACATGCTTCTGTGGGTGGATATGTTCCTAAGCATGGCGAGTTTGGTGCTGCTTATGAAGCTGCGGTTCCTCTACCAGGAGATATACCAGAAACTCGAGAAGCACCAGTTCCATTGGACAATAACGCACAACATGCATAGTCTCCTGGAGCGAGTCGAGTCGCGCCGAGAGAAGTGCACTATTTGCTGGGACAACATTAACCCGGGGTGCATGCTGCGCTGTGGGCACGTGTTCCACGCGCCCTGTCTCTACACCTGGCTGCGCGAGCACCAGACCTGTCCCGTCTGCAGAGAGGACCTCTCCTACCTCTTCGGCACCAGCTTCCAGCTCGAGAGCGCCCTCTCGCTCCTCAGCAGCATCACGGGCGTGGGCAGGGGGCACGAGGCCCAGCGGAGAAGTCTGTTCACCTTCGCTGGGTCCGCGCTAGCCAGCTGGTTGCCTAACTTCTCTGTAGAAGTGTTGGATAATGACGTGCTATATTCCGCACACGCGATCCCAGCTAGAGACCTGCACATGATGGTGGAGCAGATCCATCAGGTGTTCCCCAATCTGTCCACGTACCAGATCCTATTAGACCTGTCTCAGACGCACTCCATGTCTCTGACGGTGGAGAACTTAGTGCAGGGGAACTTCTTCTGTCCGGACCCAGGCGAGCTCAGTTCCTCTGTACAGCAGAAGGATAGGCTGGGGGGTGGCGAGGTAGACAAACCTGATATTGATGCAGCGGCCGTGGGTAATGGTGAATATGCTATAACAGAGGCGGTGCAGAGAGACTGTGAGTGGTCAGATCACTCCAGTGAGAGGGAGTGTGGGCTAATGCGGAGGAGAGACCGACTTATGGGGATAAATAAAAAGAGGTTTTTAAAGAAATACCCTAATACGTCAAAGACCTAGCTGGTCACAAGCAGATTACATTTTATCCCAAAATATATATTGATTGTATTTTCTTATTAATAATCATTGCTTTGCTGTATTAATTGTGTATTTCAAGCGATAAGTTGTGTAGTTGGGTCTAAACAAGTTGCCCTGTACAGCGATTCGATTCCCTACCTTTTTCCAACCGTGGCCCCCTTTAGCAAATATCAACCACTGTTATAGCACGTTGCAACAATTATATATTGTATAATAAGGTATTATAATTATGCAGGGCCGTGCGAGCCTATTTTTACCTGACCAGGTCAAACCTAATTAGAGTAAACATCTGTCCCCATGAGTTAATGAGTTTCTGATTGACATACTTTTAGCAAACATTAGCAAAAAAATTCTATTATTAGTGCGCAGCACTTTTTGATTAATGATCCGAAATAAACGTATTTGAATGCATTTCTTAATGCTGCAATCTCTTAATTCCTCTTAGTATAAGGGTACAGGGATTCCCAGGACGAGCTAGCGAAAAAGAAAATTTTGGGCATCCATGTATTTAGGCCACTGTACAGGGTAAGATTGAAACCACTTACTGGGAATTGACTCATATTGGTTGGCAGGTATAATTATAACAAATTTAATTAAATGTACATAGTACGTATTTGACGTAATATCTAGATTCTCGATGGAGTCCCCTTTTCATCGCTTTATTCGTATATAACAATAATAATTGTTTTGAAACTCATCAGTTAGTGAGAACCTGGTTTAATGACCAAGTTGACCTGGTCATATGGCCAGGTCAACCTGGTCAGAACCTGGTCTGGATAAATCCTACCCAGGTTTGACCTGGTCAGTTTGCATTAGTGGCACGGCCCTGAATTATGATAATATATAAATCACCTTACGTACTGGTTGCCTCAATAACAAATTGTAAGATTGTTAAAATAATGTCATTCTAATTCTTCGTCAGCTATTTAATTATGATAATTAAATTAATAATTAGATTGGATTGTTTTGTGTGTCTTGTAAACAGAGGTCAGCCTAATTTGATTAATAGTACAACAGTTAAATTTATTGGATTCTTTAATTTAATACTATAAAAATAAGAAAATGTACACAAGTCGAGAAGACACCTCTAAACTAGATATATTAATACAAACGTATGTATGCATTGACATAACAGAGCAAGCGGTTAAAGATAATGCACTGATAAGTAGGCTATGTAATTATCTGAAGATTAATCTTTATTGCAGCTCCCTTAAACTAACTGGTTTTGTGTCTGAGCGTGGGCAACTTTGAAAACCTACACAATGCAGATATGTTAATAACAGGTTGCTTCCTAATTAAAGGAGATACAAGCCAGCCAAGGCCGCGTATCTCTAAGAGGGAATTTTATAGCAAAATAACACACTCTTGTGGTATGTACTGGAATATTGTAATCGCAAGATAAATTTGAGTGGTGTATAACAACTATAGTCAATAGCTTAGCATTTAGTGCTAATATATTTGTCTGGTAAAACTAAGATATTTTGGCTATTGACCATTCCACGATTTACACAATGTATATTGAATATACAGAAGAACTCTGTTGACATACCAGCCTGGGAATTAAACAAGAGTACGTACTAACCGAGGTTCTTCTTATCCGAATGCATAATCCACGAGCTAAAGACTGGCTTTGTACAATGATGTAAATACGATGTAGGGTAAACAAGTCTCCAACATACTTAACGATAAGATAAAAGTATTTTAGTTGTCACGTACTCGACAATCAAAATACTAACTGAGTTCTGCTGATAGTTTTCTCTATACTAACCGAATTTAAATGAATACATTTTATTTAGTTGAGAATAGAAATTGGTTTGTCTTATCCGAGTACGTATTAACCGAATCGGGAGAAAAAAGGTAGTGATTTCAATACTGGCCCAATATACTATAGTATACTATAGTCGGCACAGTAAAAATTCGGTTATTAGAGAAAAATACGTATTATCCGAGAATACGTACTTACTAAGCGAGTTCCACTGTAATTTGTATATTTATATATTGAACCTTTCTACTGCCGAACATGTAGCTAATAACGCCCAATTGAGTGTTTGGAGCATCTGATTAGTTTCAATATCAAGTTAGGGGGCATATAACTGATATCCCGTAAGCATTCTAGTAATTCAATCACAACTAACTAATTCATTAATTGTACATCTGTATAGAGAGGCAGGCTCAATCACTAATTAAGATAAGATCTATTAACGGCTACTTGGCTAGATAAACCATTGACCTGAAATTTCACGCTGCAATATTGTATTTTATCGGAAAGAGTTATACGATATTCTTAAATTCTCCATGCTCCAAACTCTAAACGTTTTACTCATCGAACACCTGCACCAGATAACTGTATTACTCCTCTCTTGAGTTAATAATTATTTGATTAATTATTAATTAACTGGAAATAGAATGAGATTATGAGACTATCTACTGATTATTTAAGTACATCATGGTTTGTCCAGTTATAACTCCCAATTGTTCTTGTAATTATAATATCCAATATACCCTTAAAAGTTAATACGGTATTACATCACGTATTTTCTTGTTTTAGGGATCATAATACAGCATTCCTCATCCTTCACTTATTTATTAATTTATGGGTAATTTTTCTTTTAGGAATAATAATCCAAATTTCAGATACGTTGTATTATATTAGTGGTTCTAACTAGCATGTCCGTCGAGATTTGGCAGTTCGTCTAGTTGGTGCGAACGCGAACATGACTTGGTGAATATCTAAGAATATCCGAGAATTTAAAGGGATACAATCTAATCCTTTGTACAGCCATCTGATCATCAATGATATCAGCGATTAATACGGTAATAATACCCGATTATTCAGAACTGATTTCAAGCCTTGATATGCCTTCGCTTTCATTTAATTATGAGAATTCTATTAGATTCGTACAAGAGCTATTTCGAAGATGGTGTATATTTTATTTCAGGTTCAAATATTTAAAATACAGTAGATTTCACTTTGGTCCGAGGGTAGTTTGGTACTATTAAGTGGAGAACCCAATTAAACCAAAAATATTGCGAGTAAAACTGTATTTCCGTTCCGTAATTCCTGTGAATTGTTGTCCCAATTAACCGGTGGCTGTATTAATTAAGCTAAGTCGACTATAGTATTTGTCAGTAAGCATTGAATTGTTGCATACCATAAACTAGATTGGGCGAATTTAATGAAAAGTAAGCTTAAATTTCTATCCAATGAGACAATTAGGTTGTTGTGTCTCATCAGTAGACACAATCAATTATCAAAAGACCATCAAAAGTATGTGGTGGTAAAATCAAGTTATGAATTCGCAACGACAAGAGAAGATCCGATCTTACCGGATCTAAAGAAGTGATTCTATCTTTTCATTTTTGATAGATGTTGTGGCTGCATTATTTGATAGTAAACCGCCAAACAAAATTAAGCTTAATAGTTTTACAATATTATATTTGTATTATTTTTGTAAGAATTGTATTGTATTTTTACTTTGGAATGTATAAATAGAAAAGTTACATTATATGGTCATAAAATTCTACAAAATAGATCTTTCTAAATTTTGCCGTTATATTTGTGTTATTTGTCAAACCTTTGACTAATTTTAATCAAAGTGTCATTAGTTGCATCACTATAAACTGTTATACTTTATCCTATACGATATAAGCTCATCTTTCTGAGTATAACAATTGGTAGCATCTATAAAAGCATAGGCCATAAACAACAAATACACTTAAGACCACCCGTTTATTGTGATACGCTCTAATTGAGACAGCTGAATCTATGAGCTATCAAAACATCGGGGATTTCAGTGAAGAGAAAGACAGAAGGAAGAACTCGGACAAGAAACGCAAGCGAAGAGTTCGCTGTCACAAATGTCACGAGCCTTGCTCCGGGGAAGTGTTGAAGGTACAGGACAGACATTTTCATGTGGATTGTTTCTACTGCGAAGTTTGTTCTCGCAGGCTTCAGAGCGGAGGTTTCTACGTGCGTGGAGAGGAGTACTACTGCACCTCTGATTACCAGAAAATGTTCGGAACCAAGTGCTTCGTGTGTCAGCAATACGTGGAGGGAGAGGTGGTCACTGCACTCAACAACACCTACCATAAAGAGTGTTTCAAATGCGACAACTGCAACCAGACATTTTCTCCGGGCTCTACAGTGACGTATAACGGTCAGAAGTACGTCTGTCAAGACTGTCTGGCGGACAGATCGGTGCTCCCCGGCTACAACCACATGTCCCCCGACATCCCTGTAGCCTCCCCCAACAACTTCGAGCCCTCTCCTCCCTCCAACAACCACTTCATCACCCCGTACGAGGAGCCTAGAAAGTCCCACCAGGAGGACTCTAAGCGCATCAAGTGCTACAAATGCCACCAGTACATAAACCACACCACCCTCGTAGTGGCCATGAACAAGGTCTGGCACCAGTGGTGCTTCACTTGTTTGACCTGCAAGCGAATGATGGTGGGGAAGTTCGTGGCGAGAGGGGACGACATATACTGCGAGCAGCACTACTTCCAGGCATTCGGCATCCGCTGCATCGCCTGTCACGAGGTCATCACGGGCAAGGGGCTCATGGTTAACAAGGCCTGCTACCATTTTGATTGCGCTATTTGTGCCTACTGTAACCAGAGCTTCCGTGACGACCAAGACCTGTACAAGGATTCTGACGGAGCTCGTCTCTGGCACCAAGAGTGCGGCCTGGTCTCCAGGCAGCAGTACATCAGCCACTCATTCGACACTGGCGCTAACGACGGGCTGGTTAACAACAACTCCGACTTCAGTTCCGGATACGACACCAACTCGCAGCACGCCTCCAGAGAGGAGGTTAAGACTCCGACTCCCCAGTCCGAGGACGTTGCTATCTCCATCGCTTCAGGAATGCAGTCCCCGCCTAAGGTGACCCACGTCCGAGACTTCTCTCAGGACAGCTGCGACCTGAGCGCCCAGCGGAGCAGACACAACAGTCTCTACACCCACACGACCCTGCCCGCAACGCTCAACTCGCCCAGCGGCGCGGACACCGTCTCGGAGCTACAGGCCACCGTCTCGGAGCTACAGGCCACCGCCTCGGGCACCAGGCTCTCCAAGACTTGGGACAAGAGACAGTATTCTCTGCAGAATGAGTCTGGCCCCCGAGCCACGCTGAGTGACGCCACCAACACACCCCTGCGGAGGAGATTCATGTCAGACACATTCCACAGCGCCCAGAATAGCAACGCTAACAACAAGAACTTCAAGCAGGCGCACGAGTTCTTCGCGAATAAAGAAGTTCCGAACGAGACTCTCCAGCTGCCCAGCACCGAGTTCTCTCCCAAGTCCCGACACAAACAGATCTCAGCCCTCTCTAGTGCCGGCAGCGCCGACAAGCAGGCGAGCCCGCTCCACCTCAGTCCCAGGAGGAGTCCCATCATAGACACGGCCTCCACCCCGACGATGAAGCGCACCCTCAAGGAAATAAACAATTACTTCGAACGGACGATCGCTGAGCAGGAGGGAGAGGATCCCTCTCCAGTGCTAGAAAACCGACCGATCAATCAGCTGACGCAGAGCTCCACGCCCACCTCCTCCAACTCGAGTCTCAGCAGCGCCTCGAGTGCCCCTCCCCTCAAATACTCGAACTCGGACACCTCCAGCCCCCTATCAGATCCCACGCAGCGAAAGTCACAAGCCAACCACGCTGCTAGCTCCCCGAATAACAAGAGAACCTTGCGCGTCAAATCTGCGGTTTTTAGCACCAAATCTGCCCCGTACGACCCCGTGGTGTACCCGCTTGAGAGACTGCTCGTGACCGCCGGGGAGTACCAGATATTCCCCAAAGAGGTGGACAGGTACCGACTGGAACAACACCTCTCGGACGATGACTTCGCGCTGGTGTTCGCAATGCGGAGAGACGAGTTCTACTGCCTGCCTCCCTGGAAGCAGAGCGATCTGAAGAAGCGAGCCAAGCTATTCTAACGAATCCAAGCTATTCTAACGAAGCCAAGCACCCAGGATGATTATGCTCAATTATTGTAATGTATTTAAACAAATTCTATATTTTTACATTTTACATAACTTAGTCCCCATACACGCATATTGCATACTCGCATTTAAATTAATGTGTTATGAATAAACTGAATTGAATGCTTACTGATTGTATTGAGAACTCACCTTGATCTCTCCGTCCCCTCCAGCTGTGAACAAGTACTCATTCACAATGGCCAGGGCATTCACTGTACTCTTGTGTCTCTCTAGCTTCTGAAATGCGAGCATAATCGGGGTGTGCCAAACCTACGTAAATACATATATAAAGTACTGTCAGGTTCTCTTATTATGAAGATTCAAGGGACCGACAATTGTGTTCATGACTTAATAAAAAGCGAACTCCACTTAATACAAACCTTATGTAAGTTATTAATTTGGGACCATATGGTTTGTTCATAATAAAAGATGTTCATATTAAACAGACGAAAAATTGTTCACAATAAGCAGAAACAATCACTTGCTAAAGTACTTGGGTGTCATCATTTCCTGGTCTATTGCTGAGCAGAATGCAATCGCGTTAGATGAATAGAATAGCGATTTCATTAAGCTGTTATAACTACTCTGCACTTAATAATCATCTAATTAGCATCCTGTGCATGGCTTATGTAATGGAAGAGCCTACGCCTCACGTTCCTGTCCCCTGGCTTCCGGTGTCCAGCAGTCTAAAGTCGGGAGAGGCGGTAGAACTAATACAACTCGAAGAGAAGGGGGACACGCTGTCCAGAGAGGCCCTGGCTCTCAAGGACATATTCAATGACATCATAGAGGAGGGACAGACGTACCCACAGCTGGGGTACCATGACGAGTCTCGCTTCAAGTCCTACTACCTCTCCCACGCCACCTTCGCTCTTAGGCTGCTCAGCAGCGGTAGGGTCGTGGGCGGGTTCTACATAAAGCCTAATTTCCCGGGCAGGTGCTCGCACATCTGCAACGCGGGGTTTATAGTGGACACGGCTTGGCGGAACCGAGGGGCCTGCAGGATTATGGCGGAGCAGTACAAGCTGCTGGCCCCGCACCTGGGGTACAGAGCCTCTATGTTTAATCTGGTGTTCGTTTCGAACCAAGGATCACTGCATCTCTGGGAAAGTTTGGGATTTCATAAGATTGGCGTAATACCACAGGCTGGGGACCTCAAAGGCATAGGCTACCAGGACGCAGTACAGTTCTATCTCAGCTTTGTCAAGGACTGACGGCATATAGCACTTTACACTATTATCTTTATACAGTCAACTCTCGTTATAGCGAAGTGCTTGGGATCTGTAAATCCCTTCGTTATATCCGGATATTCGTTATAAATGGATACTAATTAATGCATTTAGTGCTCTGGGGGAAAATATCAATTTCGTTATATGCGGTATTTCGTTATATCCGACTTAGTTATAACGGGAGTTTACTGTATGTATATCGGATTTACTACATGTATAAGTGCAGTTAACTGGTTTGTTCAGGTCTTATTATACTCCTTAATTAATATATTCGTACTAACTAACCACAACGGAAGAATCCATAGAAGCGGATATAACGCAGGCCTCCCCTGGCCCCGTGATGATAGCGGTGATACAGCCGATATGCGACTGTAGGATCTTAATGGTGTGGAAGGTGTTCTTGTTAACCACGTGGATGCTCTGGTTGTAGGTACCTATAGTATAGTCGTGCAAATAAGGCATTTACCAAAGCTGGCTCGGAATGTGAAACTGAAATTGAATTTCAATTGAAATTGAAAGTGAAACTTGTTTTTTTCTATTTATACTTCAGACCCCTGGCCAACGCAGGGTTTAAGTAATGTACAAATGAATAGTACTTACCTACAAACAGACACTCTTCAATGGAAGTGAGAGAGTGTATTGTGCCAAGCTTCTTAGACTCGAGTTTGCCTCCCAACTGGAAGGGACTCTTGGTATTCCACGCGTGCACTGAATTATGTGCTCCACTGTACACGAGACACTATACGACATTAATAAGTTAATAGACACATATATACCTACTTTCTGTAGATAGTACGAACCT
The DNA here is from genome assembly GCA_028753945.1 of Hexactinellida sp. DTS-2022. Taxonomy (NCBI): domain Eukaryota; kingdom Metazoa; phylum Porifera; class Hexactinellida; species Hexactinellida sp. DTS-2022. The sequence goes on along the minus strand of JAPNXP010000018.1, from coordinate 783,210 downwards.
GATTAGAGTCGACATGCAATGCTCTCACGCTGTGAGGGAGTCCATCGATAACGTGCTCGTATGTTATTTGAAAATCTTCTATTTTCCATACCTTAGTAGTATTGTGTATAATTACAAGTGTCACGCGTAAATAATTTAACCATAAATCTATACCTTAATGCACTCCATTGAAGAAGTGAAGAGAAAATTGTCCACAAGGCACATAGCGAATATCCCACTATTATGTGCTTCCTAAATAATAGCTTTGTAACAAAGAAAATGCTAGATTTATATAAATCGAGTAATTGGGATTGTAACTATATATTCGCACTCACATTCTGTAGACTAGCTATCTTCATTGTGTTTAAATCGATTAGGAATAGAGAGCTTGCCTCGTTCGCCACGAAAAGGAACTCTGGAGATAACGCCATACAGGATATCTAGGAGACAATTACTAGTTGAGTATACAATGTAATTAATTAATTATAAAAGTTAGCTCACCGCATCTTCTGAGAAGGTAGCATGCATAACGCATTTAAGCGAATCCGTATCCCACACTCTGATCTCCCCGCTCGAACTGCCACTCATTAAATGGTTTTGATGACTCACCAGACAAGTGACAGCTGAATCGTGTCCGCTATAAGTAATAACTATAACATATTATGTAGCCTTACACGGCTATTTTATTAGTTACCTAAATGTCCCAATACACGTGAAAGATGGTTTCTCCCATGGCTCTTCGATTATGTTTTCGGTTTTGATTTTAATTCTACTGGAGCGTCTTCGCAGCGTCATTGTCTCCTCTAGTCTGGCCAGTCTCTTGCTCAGGTCATCGAACCCCCTAAGGACATTGTGATTTGGATACCATATTGAGATATTTTAGTTAATAGGAGGGATGGTTATTATATTATCAGCGGTGCCTGGCATTAACAGCCAATTAATGTGTTATTTGTATAGTTTGGACTATGGATATCCTCGAAAGGAGCATTCCTAGAGTCTACCGGAATACAGTGGCTAATTACGTGTTGCTGAATGAGTTAAGCTCCGTACTGTTGGTGGCTATGTACGAGTCTGCTCATGTCATGGTGCATTTGAACGAGCTTATCATTCATCTCCTTCATAAGCTGAATTTGCTCCAGCTGTTTATCCGGTTTGTTCTTACTGCTGCTCACCTCCTCGCGGATCTGCTGCACTATCCTGAGTGTCTGACTCTGCTCGCTCTTCATTGAGCTGATCTATATATAGGCAGAATTATGTAAATATCGTTAATACCCCGGGGAATGTGGCAAGTTACCGCGGATTTAATTTCAATTAGCTCTTTCACTTCGGGCGCTACAGGCAGACTTGTTTTCATCGGTGAACTACGAAGGGAATTCTTATAATGGAATATAGACAAAAACCCGAAATAAATACAAAAAAAAACAATATAATTATAAATAAAACTATTTATAGATCTGTATAAATTTAGAATGAGGACTTGTATATAATGAAAGTTACAAAAACAAACCCATTTTGGCTGTAAGAATAGGTGTTGATACGATAGCTTGAGTCAGGATGTTTTAGAATAGAGTTATTGTCAAGACTCTTCTCATTGGACAAGAGGCTACAGAAGTACCCTCCCACACTCTGGTCTAGTTTGCTAGGAGAGGTCAGATCTTCGTAGCTAGACTTCTTAATGAAAGTAGGTTGATAGAGGACGCTCATTCTTTGGTTCACACTGTTCGGCACTTGGTCTTCATCTAGTATTGCTGAGAATCTTTGGTCAACGATCGAGCTCGGGCCCAGCGACGTAGCCAGAGCTATGAGACTGTTTCCAGGAGCGAGACTTGCAGTTACGAGGTTGGGGAAATCTCTGTAGTTGTAGATCCGCACCTCCTGAAGATTGCTTCCATTACACTTGCTCATTTTATCCGATTCAGCATCAGATATGCTGTCTTCATTCCTGAATGACTTATTCGACATAATTCTTGCAATCTAATCACTAGATTATAGTTATTATCGATATAGCAAAGTTATTCGAATTCTCATGATACATATATGTAGACAAATATTCGGGCATTACAGTGATACTAGTGTCCTATCTGCCACAATGTATAACCCGACTACTTGGCCTGTTTGTGTATAAATAAGAGAGCAGTTAGTACAGTCCTTGTACATACACTTATCCCTGAATAACAATGGAGTATACAGTTACTGATTCGTTAGCCAATGTTATTATCTATATGGGATCAAACTACAAGATAAATCCCTGTTTATTTAGCATATATTATGACGTAATGAAACAGACAATTCTGTTCTCGCCTTGGTGCAAATGGATATTCCTATGGACTACGGTACTATACCTCAATTCGTTACCGAATAGCTTTGTTTTGGATGACAGAGAGGCGATTATATCTAATTCTGACGTAATACGTGGAACGCCCATTATAAATATTTTTAGAAATGACTTTTGGGGTTCGTCTATGTCTCATCCAGAGTCGCATAAGTCGTATCGTCCTATAACGATTCTCTCGTTTAGACTGCAGTTTGATTTGCACGGCCTATCTCCCATAGCATTCCACTTAGTAAATGTATTACTCCACTCAATACTAACTCTCCTATTCATCTCGTCCTGTTTCTCAATAACTAACTCCCAGTCTGTTGCCCTGTTAGCCGGCCTTCTATTCGGCGTGCATCCGATACACACAGAGGCAGTTACCGGGGTGGTGGGGAGAGCTGAGATTCTCTCTGGGATTTTCTACGTCGCGGCTTTTCTCAGCTACCTGAAATCTGAAAGCGCGAATAAATCTCAATTTGTCAGATTGCTCTGCTTACTGCTTTCATTGGTGTTTGTATTCCTGAGTTTGCTGAGTAAGGAACAGGGCATTACGATACTCGGTTTGTTTCTGGTGGACGCGCTTTTGAGAGCAACTTCTGAGAAGTTGAATATTTCTCGTGTAAGATGGGTGAAAATAACCGCGATTTTGTTGAGTGGAGTCCTAATGTGTTACTGGCGGCTATTTTACTTAGGAGGGGGAACTCAACCAACGTTTAAAGACTCAGATAATCCTGCTGCGTTTTGCAACAGCTCTCTCACACGTGCACTCACCTACTCTTACCTGGGTGCGCTAAACCTCTGGTTACTCCTGTGTCCCTACTGGCTCTGTTGCGACTGGTCTATGGGTTCTATTCAACTTATACATACCGTGTACGATGTTAGGTTGCTAGCTACTGTAGGTGCCGTGTTGTTATTAGCCGCAGTAACAATACGCTCTCTTGTTAGAGTTAGATTCTATAGAGACAATGCAGTGCTGTACTCACTGCTGCTTATGGCGTTGCCCTACATACCAGCTTCTAACCTGCTGTTTCCTGTCGGGTTCGTAATTGCAGAGAGAGTGCTGTATCTCCCCAGTATGGGCTTCCATCTCTTAGTTAGCATCGGGGCTCTTCGAATAATCAGACACTGCAAATACAGACTAGTGCGAGATAGCGTGTATGTGTCATTAGCTCTGTTGGTGCTGCTACACTCGTTCCAGACTCTTCGGAGAAATAACGAGTGGTTCTCAGAGGAAACTCTCTCCTTGTCCGGCTTAAAGATAAACCCAACAAATGCAAAACTACTGTTGTCAGTCGGTAACGACTATGCTCAGAAGGGACTGACTGTCTGTGAGAAGTACTATAGAGCTGCGATAGAGCTGAGACCCAACTACGAAGCCGCCTGGTCTAACCTAGGCTTTGTACTCTTCAACATGAACCGATCGCAAGAAGCCGAACACTGCTACTTGCAGGCTGTGGCCATTAAATGGGACCATGTTGATGCCAACATAAACTACGCTCACTTTCTTCGCATCAAAGAGCGCTGGTCGGAAGCAGGGGAGAAGTACCAGATAATACTCAATAGGAGGCCGAACTACGGACAGATAAGGTTCTACCAGGCTGTTGTACAGAGACATCTGGGGAATGTATCCGGGGCAGAACGAGAGTTAAAACTGTCTCTGCAGCTGCAACCCAATCACGTGGCATCTCTCACGTCTCTAGGAGAGATAATGGCGAGCTATACAAGCACGGGAGAGAAAGTTAAGAGTCTGAACAGAGTGATAGCCTCTCGGTTAAGAGAGGCCGCTGCTCTGATTAGACGCGCTATCGACATCGATCCGTTGGAAGGAGGGCAGCACTGCGGACTTTTGGGAGAGATTCTACACTCACAGCCTGAATCCAACTACGGTAGTCTACCCAGCTATTGTAGGAGAAGAGTAAATGCTGCGTGATCTGCTGGGGCTATCTATTCTCTCTTGTTTTGTAAGTTATTTGTATTTATTTATTGCCAGTTATGTCCAATTTCAATTTTATATCGCCATTTCATTTGTCTACTATTCTTCTATAACTACATTGTACATCAAGTGGCCTCGAAGGTATTTAGAAGTCTCAGTCGAGGCAAATAGTAGGCTCAATAGATGAGTGATTAACTCATTAGGGAGGCTGTCAAACTTATTTTCCTCGACATTAGCTAAATAACGTGGCCGAGTATAATAGAAACTATCCAAGTAGACATTACTGATAATTGTGTCAGCTCTTAGAATGTATCTTCAGTACAATAGTCACCCTTGCTACCATCACAGGCTTCGTATGAATGAGATCCGCTAAACTTCAATTTACAACAAGTGTTTGCAACTGTCAGTGGTAATAATTATGTTTATTTATAGCATAGTATTTAATTGATCAGCTGTTTTTATCAAGAACTTATCTAATTTGATTAATTAACAATATACGTATTCTAAACTTGGTTAGAAACGTCAGAGCACTTTATTTTATCTAAGAGTTATATTTTCATTTCACAAACACTTATACATACGTGCGTTTAGGCATAGACAATGGTGAATGCATATTTATACGAGCTCTAATATAAATAATACTAGTGTACTAAGTTAGCAATTACCAGATTAGCCTAATTATGAGTCAAAACCCATATATTCCTTTGGGCCAGCCGCCCTCTTCCCATCCCAATCCAAACCAATTGTCTGAGAATCTACAGGGTCTCAACATGAACGCTCAGCCATTCACACCTAACTTTGCCCCCTCCGGCCCCTACTACCCCCCTCAGCCTCAGGGCCATTACTGGAACCAGCAGCAGTACCCCTACTCGGGGGGAGGGGCACCCAGCCAGTACGCGTATCCTACCCCTGCGTGCCATGGACAGGAGTCCCACCGTTACGCGAGTCCCTACCAGCCCCGGCCCTCCTTCCCACAGGCCGCCGGCTGGCAGGATTATATGCAGGGGGCCCAGCCGCCTCAGAATGACGTCACACCGGATAACTTCCAATACCCCTCCGCCATGCAGCCCCCTCCGCAGAATGAATTCGAACAGTTAGTAAAAGCGGATGTTCCCGATTCCTGGGAATCGGCGGATGTTGCCCAACAGCCATCGGTCTCCAAACCCATCCCTCCCGCGCCCGCGCCCCCTCCAGGTAACATGGTCCCAGTTGTCCCCCAGCCGGCCCCTCTCGCGGCAGAACACAAGCCAGCTCACGCCCCCGCAGACACGAAGCAGAAGAAGACTCGGAAGGAGCGCGACGACCAGGAAGTTAGACCGAAGCCTCACAGCAAGCAGACAGGTGCCAAGTACCCCAAAATTAAACTGAGCACCAAGCCAGAGGACAGCGACACTAAAGAGACCGTCAACATTGTGTTTATCGGCCACGTGGATGCCGGGAAGTCCACGATTGGGGGCCACCTGATGTACCTGACGGGAATGGTGGACAAGCGCACGCTGGAGAAGTACGAAAAGGAGGCGAAGGAGATAAACAGGGATTCCTGGTTCTACTCCTGGTCTCTGGACACCGACCAGAACGAGAGGGAGAGGGGCAAGACGGTGGAGGTCGGGAGAGCCGGCTTCGAGACGGAAACTAAGCGCTTCACGATTCTGGACGCCCCGGGACACGCTGGGTTCGTGCCTAACATGATAACAGGGACCGCGCAGGCGGACATAGCTATTCTCGTGATCTCCGCGAGGAGAGGCGAGTTCGAGACCGGGTTCGAGAAGAAGGGACAAACCAGAGAGCACGCTATTCTTGTAAAAACAGCTGGCATCAAGCACATCGTGGTGCTGGTGAACAAGATGGACGATATCACCGTGGCCTGGGAGAGGGAGAGGTTCGATGAGATTCGCGATAAGTTGACACCTTTCCTGAAGAAAGTGGGCTACAGTCCCAAGTCTGACATAATGTACATCCCTGTCTCGGGCCTGGGCGGGGCTAATCTCATGACTAACACGGGGGAGTGTCCCTTCTACACCGGACCGGGTTTTATCGAGTATCTCGACTCACTGCCCCCAGTGGCTCGTCTCTTTGAGGGCCCCTTTCGCCTCCCCGTTATCGACAAGATGAAGGACATGGGCACCGTGGTGCTGGGTAAGATAGAGTCCGGTTGTGTGGTGCCCGGACAGCAGCTGGTGATGATGCCGAACAAGACCGCGGTGGAGGTTGTGCACATTCTATTCGAGAACGACGAGTACATGCCTAAGGGGGAGTGTGGGGACAATGTGCGTATGCGTTTGAAGGGAATCGAGGAGGAGGAGATTCTGCCCGGGTTTGTGTTGTGTGAGCCGACTAGTCTGTGTATGACCACTGCACTGTTTGACGTGCAGATAATAATACTGGACTGCAAGAACATTATATGTGCTGGCTATAGTGCCGTGATGCATATACACTCGTGTGTGGAGGAAGTACAGGTGATAGAGTTGCTATCCATGGTAGATAGGAAGACTGGGGACAGGAGTAAGAAGAAACCGCTTTTCGTGCGGACTGATGACGTAGTAAATTGCCGTCTGCAGTCTAGCTTTCCACTTTGCATCGAGACGTTTAAGGACTTTCCGCAGATGGGCCGTTTTACGCTGAGAGACGAAGGGAAGACAGTGGCTATTGGGAAGATTCTGAGAATCCCGCAGGCGGAGAAATAACTCATAGAATAATTGGGTTGAAAGACCCTTCTGCTAGCCACACTCCTGTACGGCTAGCTAGATCAATTATTCTGTGTTTGTAATTATGTGCAGGTGCACTGTATTGTAGGCTTATCAACCTGTTGTTCTTATGCATAGGATTGAGTCTTAGGAACAATACCGTAGTCAATCAATTTATATATGGTAATTAGTTGAAATTGTTTGAAAGTATATTTTCAAAATGATCATAATCTCAGATTGGATACTTGGTGAAATGTCGCATTTAATTAAATGTGTTTTACTGTGCCAACTAAAGCGTATCGTGCCAGTATTTAAATAATCGCCTGGTTTATTTTTTGGTTCTTCCTCCGTACAAGCCAGAGTAAGAGCTGAAGGATTGGTGTCTCATTGATTATAGACTTTGGGGTCACAATTTTTTAAACATTTTATTACACATTAACACTTTTCCAATTTAATTGGCTCAGAACTCAAATAAATGTATTACAAACCTTCAATTTGCAAAGTTCTAGACATACATTGCTGCATTTATTTTGGCTACAGTTCACATGTCCATCTAAGCGGTTGTCCCAATTTCTTAGGTTGCGATATTAAGTACAGTACATAATAGATATAGTGATCATGGATATAATGATAATTTTGCAGTTTTATGTGCGTCCCCGAGCAAATCCCATACAAATTTTATTGGTTATAGTGATATCATTATTGGATATAGTGATAATTTGTGTACAGATTACACAAGAATATTGGATTTTTTACCTTCCTTGGACCCCATAATTTCATATTTTACAGTATAAATATCGTTACCACTTGAATTTGATAAGGAATTTGATTATTCTTTTCAGAATACATGTAGTGACAATGTTTACAGTCATATATTAGATGCGGTGATACAGTGGATATAGTGATATATTGGATATACAGTCGAACCTCCCCAATCCGGGCAGCCTCGTCCGGAGGGTGCCCGGATCTTAGAATTTGCCCGGATCTCGGAAATAATCATAATTTCTATTGTATAATCAACTAGTGTTTATGTTCTGATGTCTCAATACCTGTTGACTGACCTGATACGCACCTCCGACATCTAATCTTGGTATAAGTTTACACAGAGTTCATAAATTTCGAATATGAATTGTATATAAAGTAGCGAGATTACCATATGGCAAAATCCAAAACAATATTTACCGCCCAGATAAGGGTGGTTCTACTTTTAGTAACATGTTTGACATACAAATCTGCAAAAATAAACTATATTTGGGGCTAATTCCCAGAAAAATGGCGAATTAATTTTGAACTTATATAAATATTGCCCGGTTCAAGGAGGTCCGGATCTGGGAGGTTCTACTGTAGTGATAATTTGGCCACTAATCAGATGTCCCCACCATTATCACTATATCCAATATGTACTGTACCATTAACTTTTAATGTTTTATGATGAATATTTATTATGAGTACGTATTTGTAATCTATGATATGTTTCAAATTAATTTTAATGAGTATTTGGCAGTGCAGCTGTTTGGTCAAATAGCTAATAACTTTAGAGAAATATCTTGTTTATTTCTGCTGCAACTGTTTCTAAATTGAGTCTTCAGGTTGCTCCGGATAGAGCGTCCCGTAGTCCGGAGGTAGCTCTCCCATGTCTCGATCTGTTCTTCGACCAGTTATCTCGCTGCTCGCGATTCCCTCTTCCTGTCTCTGCGGGTACTCTCTCTCCTGAGAGGAGCCAGAGCCTACTATTCTGTCCTGTCTCTGGTAGAACTGTTGAGTTCCTGCATAACTATCTTGCTTTATTTTTGCGTCTGTTAGCGCACGTCGCTCGAAATAATAAGTACTTTGTTCTCTGTCGTTATTCCCGTATACCTTGTAAGCACCCTTCTCACTCGATAGCACAGGTTTGCATTCAGCAGTTTCTCTACTATACTTAGTCTCTGTTTCTGCCAACTTTGCCGTTTCTATCTGAGGCGACTGTTCAGCTTTTTTGGTTGGTTTGGCTTCCTTTTTATCGGTACTCTTCGATTTGATTTTTATTCCCAACATTTCCAAATTTTCTACTTCTTGTAATACTTATTATTTATATCAATTTATTTCTAATACGACAGCCTATACTAGGCACTTCTAGCCTATTGCTGGATAGTACAGCACTCTTATATCTGTAGTGACCTCATTGTTAGCCTACGTAATGGAGCACAGACACAAACCGGGGCCTATGAAGCAGCAGAACAAGCCGCATAGGACTGGAAAGCATCAAACGAAATCTAACATGACTAGGAAAGGAAAACCTATCCCAATCCATGGTCGCATCTCTCAGAGAGGCGACGCCGCACTCGGCAGGAAGGAGCGTAGGAACCGAGCTAACCAAATCAGGAAATCTAAGCGCGAGCAGGTGTTCCTTGAGAAGCGGGCCCGCGGCCTGTCCGGCACGCCGCCCCACCTGCTGCTGCTGGTGCCGATGGCGCGGGACATCCCTCTGGAGGCGACCCGTCTCCTCCTACAGACCTCTGCGCACGCTCCCACCTCTGCCCACACATTCTACTGCCCGCGCATAAAGCAGCGCTTCACGCTCTGCCCGAGTCCGTACGGAGATCTCCAGTCCCTGCTGGACCTGGCCAAGGTGTGCGACTCTGTTCTGTTCCTGTTCTCTGTCGGGGAGCCGATCAGCGAGTGGGCGGAGGAGGTGATAAGTGTCCTAATGGCGCAGGGCCTGCCCACGCCCCTGCACGCGGTTATCGGGCTGCAGGAGATTCCGCAGAAGGACCGGGCGCAGACCCGCAGCGCGGTCAGCTCGGTGGTCTCGCACCTCCTCCCGATAGACTCTAAGCTGTTTAGCCTGGACAGCGAGGCGGAGGCAGGCGGGCTCCTGCGGGCCGTCTCCGAGCAGAAGCGGCGCGGCCTCGGCTACAGGGACAGCCGGCCCTACCTCTACGGCGAAGAGACTCACTACGACCCAGGGACCCTCTCGCTCTCTGTCAGCGGATACTTGAGGGGCAAGCCTCTCTCGCCGAACCAGCTGGTGCACGTACCAGGGATCGGGGACTTCCAGGTGTCCCTTATCGAGACCCGCGTGGACCCCTGTCCGTTCGGAGGCGGGCACGGGGCCATGGAGCTGGAGGAGGGCGGGGCGAGGCTGCAGCCGGAGCCTGCTCTGCAGGAGAGTCTCGTATCCGAGGCGGAGGTGGACCCGATGGAGGGCGAGCAGACCTGGCCCGGGCAGGCGGAGCTGCGGGCCGCGGAGGGACCGGACTCTGAGAGCGACGAGTCCGGCGAGGAGGCCCCGGGGGCGGGGGCCGACTCGGACTCGGAGCACCTCTCCATCGGCAGCGAGGGAGAGTCTGACTCGGGGCACTCGGTCTCAATGGACACGGCCGAGTACGACCGGGGCTGCGACCCGCGGGAGGAGCGCGAGCAGCTGCTGCGGCTCCGGGCGCAGGGGGAGGAGGAGCGGTTTCCGGACGAGAGGGACACGCCCATCGACCTGCCCGCGCGGGTCAGATTCGCGAAGTACCGCGGACTCCAGAGCTTCCGCACCTCTCCCTGGGACCCCGAGGAGAACCTCCCGGCTGACTACGCGCGGATCTACAAATTCCACAGTTTCAGAGCCACTCAGAGACGCGTCATGCGACAGGAGCACGGGGACGGTGACGTCACCGGTCTCTACATAACTGTGCATCTGAAGGATTTCCCGGCTAACCTAGTGTCAGCTCTTCCCAGCGCATCCATGGTACTCTTCGGACTCTTGCAGTTCGAGCAGAAAATGTCGCTAATGCATTTCACAGTTAAGAGAGCCTCTCCTTGCAAAGAGGTGATTAAGTCGAAAGACGCTCTCCTCATCCACGCGGGGTGCCGCCGGTTCGTAGCCAACCCAATCTACTCGCAACACACGACAGGCGACAAGCACAAGTTCGAGCTCTTCTTCCGGGGAGGGGGGACCTATGTCGCCTCTGTTTACGCCCCTATAACATTCGCACCCTGTCCAATCCTCATGTTCACGTGTCCCTCTCCCGCGAGCCCCGCCCCCCAGCTGGTGGCCTCCGGGTCTGTGCTCAGCGCCGGGCCCGACAGGGTTGTCTGCAAGAGAATCGTGCTGAGCGGACACCCCTTCAAGATCCACAGTCGCTCTGCCGTGGTGCGGTACCTGCTGTTTAATCGGGAGGATATTATCTGGTTTAAGCCGGTCCAGCTGCGCACTAAGCACGGACGCGTCGGCAGCATTAAGGAGCCCCTGGGGACACACGGACACATGAAGTGCGCCTTCGACAAACAGCTGAGGGCCCAGGACACGGTCCTGATGTCTCTGTACAAGCGGGTGTACCCCAAGTGGAGCTACTCTCCTTATAGTGCTCAGGCTGCTAGTGACGTCACTCACGGACAGCTGACCATGGATACTGATAGGGAGAAGTGACTGGGCACCGACTGGATATTCGTGAGTTATCCATTATAGAGATTGTTAGTTTTAATATTATACATTTCGATGTTTAGACGGAATAGAGTGTTTTATAATTGTTACTAACTTACTATACCAAAGTACGTATCTCTATTTGAATACTAAGGACAATTGTCCTATCTTTTATTCTTGGAATGTTGAAAACTTTGATTTGAATATACTTGCGTATAAAAGGAGTGATTTACTGATACATAAATGATTAAGGATTATATCCTTTAATTGAGACTCACTGTGGAGTAATTACAAGACACGAAGTCTGTATACTATACTGATTGATATAACTGTTCGACAGTTTGTGATTTGTTGACTTAAATTGAACTTTTCGTTATTAAATGCGAGTACAGCTGAACTCTCTAGACCCGTAATGGGACCAGCCACTCCCCTTTTTTAAACAATAACAAGTTAATCTTCATATATATTAGAGCCTATAATATAAACCTAAGTTATAGATACGAATACAGTCTACTCCACTTAATGGAGTCATTTTTCCTGGAACAGAATTATGTCAATACAATTATTTTCGGTTAATTGGGTCAAATTTTGGTTAATCAATTCAAAATTATGAAATTGAGTCCAAATTTTATTATTCTGGACAAAATTTGAAAAAATCTAAAATTTCAATTAATCGGGTCAATATTCTGTCAATTGTGTCAAATTACTGAAATTACGTGTGCAAGAGTATATCACTCGTGTAGTATACATGTATCTATTCAGATTATAGTATATGTCTAAATTGTTATATCCTCAAAATAGTATAATATCGGACAGTTAATTGGGTTCACCACTTAATCGGATTAAACTATCCTTGGACCAAAGTGACCCGATTAAGCGGAGTTGACTGTATATGACATTCATATAATTTGGCCATGTAGTGTATACTAAGTATAATATTGTGGAATATTCATTGGGGAAAAGAGAATCCCTAGACTAGAGGGTTCGCCTGTACTCTTGCTATCTTTGTAAATAGAGTATATTTATAACTACTAGACAATACTTTGTAAAAATATAAATAATAGAGTCTGTACTTAACTCCTATATATTTTTATACAATAAATTAGCTTACTCTGTATATTAATCTTATAGCTATATTATGGAACACCTTGCTAAACAGCAGCACCAATGTGATCCGTTCATATCTGGTTCTTCAACATTTAGCGGCTCTAGTGTTCTCGTTCGTTCCTTAATTAACAAACTAATTGTATAAGTTCTCATCAATTCTTCTCTTATATAGTCGATCACTTTGTCTCTATCCCTCATCTCCACTTCAGTTTCTCCGTCGCAGATCACTAGTATTTGCGCGCTCGCTGGTATTCCTCTCTTCTCGTCAATATCAGCTTTCAGCTGCCTGACTGTAGTCTTATTTCTGTCTATCTCTATTGTAATTTCGCTCCCATTTATGTCTCTCACTATGATATTCATTCCCGCGGTTACTTTAGACAAGAGGTGAACTGGTGTGCATTCTTGCATTCCTATCTCTCCCAACCTCTCTTCGCTCCTTACATTCCTTTGACCCACTATTAACACCTGGGAATCTGGGGCCAGTCCTTCCCTCTCGGCGATCTCGTTCTGTAGATCTATGACTCTACTCTCTGGACTCATGTAGTACTGCACTGGTCTGCCAGTCAAGACACGGACTTCAATATTCATTTTGGATCTGCAATTAGTCTTTGCTAAATCGGATCCTTATATGCTATTGAGAATAACTCTCTCATTTATTGTAGTTGTGCAATATATGAAATGACATCGGATACTCTACTAGAATGCCATTATATATTCTCACAGGGCATTGTCTAATTTCATTCATTTAGTTGAATTAAATCGATAGCAAGTTTCTTGGAAAACTTATTGTTTTTGAATTTTTTGTGATTATTATTACTATTGCCCGAATTAACTGACTCTAAAACATATTTATGCGAATGCTCCTCTGAACACTAACACCATTATTTTGGAATCTTTTAGGAACAATTCTATCTTGTTGGTTCTTAAACATTTTTGATATTTGTGCATTTGTAATATCTAACTGATGAGTCCACGCGATATTTATCTCCTGAGGAACTTTTCAACTTATCTTGAGAGTAGCAACTTTAATATGCAACTTATATTGAGATAATAATACATAACCAATATTTGTTTGTTTTTAGAGATTAACATTGTGAATTCAACTAATGGAATCCTATATAACATTTGGATCTTGGTATTCCGCCGGATTAATTTGATATTCCATATTAGTAATATGCTTAAGTTTACAGTCTCAATAGCAGAGATAATCAATTCGAGTGATTGACCGTTCGCGTTTACATCTAAGATTTTAAGTTGTATTAAGGGACCGTGCAAATTCAAACGTTACACAACGAAAAAATTAAAGAAAATTAAGCACAACCCTGTGCCACATATTTTCGACCATTTTGGTATACAAAAGGGGCGGTCTGTCACACATTGTGAACACATAGGCGTCAACAATGCCGGGCGGTCATTGTTCCGCCCCGGCATAAATCTGCCGAAATTCGGTGATTTTTTCGTGGTGTTTCGTGAAAATTTGGATGGATCTACAATGGATTGCTATTTTTTATTGATTCTGAACTATTTTGAGCAAATTTCCTGCATGTTTTGACCCACTGTAAACATCGCTAGAAAAGTATTCGTACGTTTAGTTCGACACGAACCTATTTGGTTCGGGTGAACATATTTAGACGAAGTTAATTCGTCTAGAACTAAACTAATTAGGTTCGGAAGAACTTCATTCGTCCGTTAGAGCCGCCATGGCACGTGGGTGTATCTGAATCATTGTCCTGTCGGAAAATACGTTTGATACTGGGTGAGATTTAAAAAATTCATAACTCGCCCCGGCACGATTTTCTGAAAAATGGAAAAGTTCGACGCCACTATGTGAACCCCTACCCCCTTGGAAGCATTGTAACATTTGAACAGCCCATTAAGAGTACCGGTGTCATATAAAACAGTATTCTCTGAAGAATTCTGTTCCCCCAAACGTATTACCTAGGGTAAATTATTCGAAGGAACAGGATTAACTCGGACACTTGATCAGAATTCATTAATCAGAATTATATCTGTAAGTCAATGCTCATAACTCGGTTTTATTACGATTGCACTGTACAGGCACCAGTGGCAGCATAATTCCTGAAACCCCTAATTATAGATTCTGCACTTAAGTTTAGACATTGGCCTTAATCTTGATTAATCTGGGCTGACTTAATTAAGGACATTCAATGCAATAGTTTAGGGCTGAAACGAATATACCAACTATTCGAATATTCGTTCGAAATGATTGAACGGATATTCATTCGTTTCGAAACAGATATTCGTTTGAATGAGATGGATACTCGTTTACTACTTTTATTTCGATTAAGGAGATCGTATTCCTACCTAAACTAGCTGATTAATTAATAGCTTACTTTGTCTAGTACACTCTGCAACTACGATTAAACTATTGTAATGTTGCAATCAAAGTGCGTTTTCAGTCAAAACGCACATTGACTGCAACAGTAACATTAACAAAAAAACTATTTTTCACTGTATTTTGAGTCTTGAATTTGATTTAATGCTTAGTAATCAAACGAACGAATATTCGAATATTCGTTCGTTTTAAAAAAAGGTTCGTTCATTACGTTTCCAATATCGTTTCAGCCCTACAAAATCATTGCAATCGTCAGTTTATATTCTTATTATTTCAAATTTGAAATATGAATTGTAAGACAATTAATTTGCTCCTCTTAAATGATACTTTTGGGACTCAGTGAGATCTACTAGAATCGAGCTCCATTCCTGCTCTTGAGAATGTACAGCAATTACAGATCGACCCAACAACAAGGACAGGGGGTCCGCCCCATAGGGGGCAGCTACTTCCGGACGCCCCCCGGACAGAGACCTCAGCGACAGAGCTTCAACAGACAAATTCTTACATCCAACAAATCCTTCACTTCCAATAAGCCAATTATCAGCAAGCCGCCTCTGATTACTCCTACAAATACAGTTAAGCAATCCGAGGAGAGAGCCTCAGAGGAATTGACAAAAGTTTCGGATAGAACTACATCAGAACAATCTAGCTCCGCTAAGAAACTGGACGCCACTAAGTCAGCAGCTAGCCCGATCGTGCAGCAGAATAGTCAGTCCTTATTCTCATCATTGGATGGCAGCACGAGTTCTAACCCCCCTCAGCCCCCTAACAATCCGCCCTCCTCCGATTCGCCCCCTCCCCTCCCCCCCAGCGCCCAGCCTGCCAGCGGCCTGCCCCCCAAAGACCCGGTGGAATCAAACAAAAAAGCAGAACCGAAAGAAGATCTGTCCTGGAGTCCGCCTCCCCCTGAGGCGCCGCAGAAGCCCCTCAGCATTCCTCTGCCGAGTGAGGCCTCGCAGCGCGAGACGCAGGTCCCCTTTGGAGCAACGCTAGCTCACAAGAGTCAGTACTCTGGGATTGCCCAATCGGGCATCAAGGAAGAGTCTACTCCGGTTAACCAGAATGAACCTCCCTTTCAGAGCCAGTTCATCAAAGGGTACCAATCCAAAAACCAACCCAAACCCAAGACTTTTGCCACTCCCCAGCCCGTACAGCAAAGGAGTCAGAAAACAGAATCCTATTCAGATTCTAACAAACAGCAGCTGCAACAACCAGAAACGCAGCTAGCAATTTCTAAACAGTCACAGCCCCCACCAGCCCCCACCCCAGCTCCACAACAACAACAACAATCAGCTCCACAACAACAACAAACAGTTCCACAACAACAACAACAATCAGCTCCACAACAACAACAACAATCTCCACAACGACAGCAATCAGCTCCACAACAACAAAATCAATCACAATCACAATCACAGTCACAACAACAACAACAACAACAACAACAAGGTGGAGGGAGTCAATTTATGGGCAAGAAGAGACCGCCCGGATCTTTTCCAAACAAATGGGGGAAGAGTGAGAGGTTTGGCAGACGGACAGAGCCAAACCCTTCTCCGATGCAAATCGAATACGAACTGGACCCGAAAGTTGATCGCTCTATTTTGGATGCAGAACCGAAGGACAATATTAAAAAGTTCACAAATAGATGTAGATTGTTCGTGGGAGGAATTGTCAATGCGGATGAAAAATTGTTGAAAGATATGTTCGTCAAATTCGGAGAAATTTCTGAGCTTTGGCTCAACAAAGAAAAGGGATTCGGTTTTGTTAAAATGGATACCAGAGCAAACGCGCAGAGAGCCATAGACCACTACAACGGGATTGAGAGAATGAACTCTATGGTCCGAGTCAGGTTCGCAGCTCGCAGCAGCGCTATCAAAGTTTCCAATTTGGGCTTTGCAGCGACGAATGAATTGCTCGAGGAGGGTTTCAAGACATTCGGAGAAGTGGAGCACTCCGTGGTTGCGTGCGATGAGCGCGGGAAAACTCTCGGTTGGGGGGTGATAGATTTCGCAATGAAGAAGTCTGCGACTCTCGCAATAGCCAGGTGCAAGGAGGGAATATTCCTGCTATGCAAGAGTCCCATACCCGTGATGGTTACTGAGCTAAAAGACGAGGACCTTGAAGAGGGCATGGTCGAAAAGACGATGTATAAAAATGTGCTGTACCAGAGGGAGCGGGAGGAAGGCCCCAGGTTCGCAATGCCAGGAACAATGGAGTACCAAATGGGTCTCAAATGGAAAGGGTTCTTAGAAAAGTCGCGTTCAGAGAAAGAATCTTTGGAGGATAGTATAAAGTGCGAGCGAGTTAAGCTGGAGAATGAGACCGAGGCAGACCTGATTCGGTACCTCGAGGAGCAGGACACCCTGCGTCAGCAGGAGGAGCTCCGGAGGCTGGAAGAGACGCGCAGAAACGAAGAGACCAAGCGACAGGATCACTTCCGTCAGCAAGAAATGATAAAGCAGGAGACTCGCCGGAGAAACCAGAGCATGCGGATGCAAGAAGACATAAAGTGGAAAGAAGAATCGCTCCATAGAGAAGGCGAAATAGCAGGCGCGACTGAAGACCGAAACTTTAACCGTCCCTTTGGACAGTCCCGCATGTCGGAGGCGAGCTACGGCTACAGCCAGGACTACGAGCACGGATACAGCAACAAGCAACAGTCGCAGGAGTGGGCCCCGGAGGCCGGTGCCTCGGGGTACCAGAGCGGACAGGGGGGTCGGACCGCCCAGTCCGGATACGAGGAGTACCCCGGCTACTCTGCGCCCTACGAGCAGGGACAGCAGCAGAGCGGGAACCAGTACGGGGGGGACTCTTACAACAAGAGTCTGTTTGGGTCCGGGGATCAGTATAGGGGGGAGAGCCGCGGGGGCGCGGGCGGGTATGGGGGGTATTCGGGGGGGAACACGCAGTCTGGCGGGAATGACTACCGCGAGTACAGCAGCGCTCCTGGGCAGGGAGGCAGCTACGCGGCCCAGACAGACAGCAGCTACGGATACGGGTTCCCAGCCAGCAGCTCTCAGCCGCAGGCTTCAGGGGACCGGGCCTGGGGGTACGGACAGGGGACGCAGAGTGCGGGCAACAAGTACGATGGGACGTATGGCGAGCATTACGGAGATGACACGGCAGGATCTGGAGGCGGGCAGGATCGGAGGAGACCTCTGAGTGGCGACGACTCTTCAGCTGGGAGGATGGGCTATCCTGGTTCTGAAAAGCGTAGAAAGTTCTAGCTACTCTAACTCCACTTGACTTAATTCCTAATTCAGTTAGAAGTTTTGCTTTATAGTTAATAGTCCTCCCTACTTAAGTATCAGTTAGTTTATTACATAAAGATTGAAATATTGAAAGCTTGAAACTTTAATAATTTGAGTACTTTATTTAAATACCTGTCCAATCGTGGTTATATAAATTAAGTGATATTATTTCTTGCAAAAACTGTTATAAAGTCATAAAAATCTGAACTTTCTATTACACGTATACAACGTAGCACTCAGTTGACCTTAAGTTGGCTTACATTCTCCGAATTTCTGGATTAAATACAAGTGTAAAATTGTGATTCAATTTAATAAGTTAGGATTAGAAAATAGACGGATTTATATACCAAGGTTGAAACCGCTCGAACCGAATATCAGTATTCATGAATAGTTGCCCTACCGAGTACGAATACTGATAATATTCGGTTACTTTAACCGAATACGAATACTGATAATATTCGGTTAAGTCAACTGAAAACGAATACTGATAATATTCGGTTACGTCAACCAGGGGCGTAGGAATGGGGGGGGGGCGTGGCCCCCCCAACTTCCAAAATTGGGGGGGGGCCTGCCCGGCTGCCCCACCAAATACTATAGTAAATTCCCGTTAAACCCAAGTCGGATATAGCGTGCTTATTTATAACGAAGTCGTTCAATGTTTCGGAAATCCTTCTATCTTATAACATTATTAAAACTTCGTTTACACAACGAAAAATAGATATAACGAAATTCCGCTTATACCGAAATCATAGTTTTTTTTGAACATGTTTTAATTTAAACATGTTTTTTTTAAAACATGTTTTAATATAAATGTTGCAGTGTATACCCGCACATGGTGTGTGCGGGCACACACTGGTGTATATCCGCACACACTATATGACGTTGGTTTTATTAATATAAGTTTATTAGCGAGATTAGTTATTTATTATTATTGCAAATTATTACCTTGGAAGGTTTGGTGTTTTATTGTTGCTTTTCTTTTCTGCACATTTTAATCCATTATAGTCCCTTTCACAAGTGTAGGAGTTTTATTTTCATCATCTAACAACATATTTTAGCCAGACTAATTCATTGATTGTGTGCGGATATACACCAGTGTGTGCCCGCACACACCATGTGCGGGTATACACTGCAACATAAACATGTTTTAATTTAAACATGTTTTTTTTTAAACATGTTTTAATTTAAACATGTTTTAATTTAAACATGTTTTAATTTAAACATGTTTTAATTTAAACATGTTTTTTTTAAAACATGTTTTTTTTAAACATGTTTTTTTTTAAACATGTTTTTTTTTAAACATGTTTTTTTTTAAACATGTTTTTTTTTAAACATGTTTTTTTTTAAACATGTTTTTTTTTAAACATGTTTTTTTTTAAACATGTTTTTTTTTAAACATGTTTTTTTTTAAACATGTTTTTTTTTAAACATGTTTTTTTTTAAACATGTTTTTTTTTAAACATGTTTTTTTTTAAACATGTTTTTTTTTAAACATGTTTTTTTTTAAACATGTTTTTTTTTAAACATGTTTTTTTTTAAACATGTTTTTTTTTAAACATGTTTTTTTTTAAACATGTTTTTTTTTAAACATGTTTTAATTAAAACATGTTTTTTTTTACACATGTATTTTTTAAAACATGTTTTTTTTAAAACATGTTTTTATTTTAAGTTACCGGTATACATATTTTTTGTAGAGATATCTTATATGTAGACCGTCTAGAAATAGACCAGGTTTTATTCCCTATGCATTAGTATTACCCATAAAAAGCAGGGCAAGTGGTCTACAGAATTTATAGACGGTCTACAAATTTTTGGCTTATTTGTATGGGCTTTTATAGACCGTCTATTTCTAGACGGTCTACATATAAGGATGCTCTTTTTTGTAATACACACACTCGTAGAATTTCTTAGTAACTTTAAGTATTATTTTCTTTTCTTCCCTTGGGTCTTGGGGTAAATAATGTTATTGAAATAACTGTTCGACACTTTTGGGAACAGCGCTTGAGCCGGATATTCGGAGGTTGTCGCATTTTTCAGAGGTGCCGCTGTTAGAGGTTTACCTGTATATCTGTTTAAGTTAATTAAATGAATTAATATTAACACTGATGAGTTACTAATCGGGGATGATAAGCCTGCATTACTGGAAGATATTTCAATTGAGAATCTAATTCTTAGAAATAGCAACGTTTGATGTTGTTGAAATATATTTAAATGGACTTTTAATTTTAAATATGGTTATACCTTCAAAACGAATAATATCAGTTTATTATTTTACTCTACCTAACCAAAAGAATTTGAACAACCGGAAAATTGTGTCACAAGTGGCTCATGACAGGGATAAGAGTGGACCATGGGTCAACATTTGTGACCCATAACCCATCGTGTTACCCATGGGGCCATCACACAATTTCAAATATCTAAAAATACTGTCAGTCTGTCTGACTCTGTCACAGTAACAGAGTAACAATAAAACTAATCATGCAGTACCATTTAACCCTATTAATACCACAGAAATTGCCTCTACAGTTTCTGTATACAACTGATTTCTCATAGACATTAAAATTCCAAATGAGGCATCCTGTCATAAGCCACTTGTAGCACAAGTGGCACCAAAATTTTGGTTGTTCATTACTTTTGGCCGGGTAAAGTATTATTATTGTTATTGTTATTTTATTATATACTATTAAATCATGATACTAGAATTATTAATGTATCAGTATTCTTATATTACGAGCCCTTCGGTCTCGGTCGCTTTGCGACAGATCGGTGCTACGCACCTCAAGTTAACGGCCGCTAAGCCGCCTTACTCCTCACATTTTCTACCATGGAAATGGTAGATAGCTATCTAATTTTCATTAATTTGTTTACCTATTTGTGTAAACAACAACAACAACAAATACTCATATTAGAATTTTATAAATGCGAAATTCGTGTTCAGCACACTTGTTTACTTATAATACCTATTGAAAGTTAACTTCTAGGTTGATTTTGAATTTTAATTAATTTGTTTACCTATTTTGTGTAAACAACAACAACAAATATTAATATGAGAAATTTATAATCGCGAAATTCGTGTTCGGCATACTTGTTTACCTATAATACCCGTTGGAAGCTAACTTCTAGGTTGATTTTGAATTTTAATTAATTTGTTTACCTATTTTGTGTAAACAACAACAACAAATATTAATATGAGAAATTTATAATCGCGAAATTCGTGTTCGGCATACTTGTTTACCTATAATACCCGTTGGAAGCTAACTTCTAGGTTGATTTTTAATTTTAATTAATTTGTTTACCTATTTGTGTAAACAACAACAACAAATATTAATATGAAAAATTTATAAATGCGAAATTCGAAATCAGCAAACTTGTTTACCTCTATAACATTTGTTTACCAATTATAACATTTGACAGTTAGTTTATATCCCAATATTAATTGCGGTTTCTATTCCCCCATCACTTTAATACAATCCGGACAAACAAACAAACAAACAAACAAACACACAACAATCGAGATTTAATAATATAGATATTACGTATATTTATATTCAATCCCAAATATATTAATATTGTATACATAAATACATCAAATCTCTAAACTCCCAAACTAAAAGCACTTCCTATGAATAATACCTGCACCATGTTCACAATACTCACTCTTTAAAACAGTCATGTTTTCAAAGCTACCCATCGAGGCCAGCAAGGATCCGCCCATCCAGGCGCCGTGCCTCCTCTCGGGGGGAGCTTTCACCTTAATGGACACACCAGGCGCGAGGTGTGACATTTCGCGATGCAGCCTTTCTGATATCCCAGGGAACATGCTGTTGCCTCCCGCTAGCACAATGTTGTTGTAGAGATACTTACGAATGTCGACGTCACTCTTCGTGATTGACTCGTTGATTGCTTTGTGGATTCCCCCCTGCTCCACTCCGATCAGAGACGGGTTGAAAATAGGCTCTGGCAATCTGAAGGACTCGTGGCCGACTTGAATTTCCTGTCCGTCTGGTAGCTCATACCTTTTTGTTGACTCTGGTAGACTCAGTTCCTTTTCCACATCCATGCTGATGTAGGTATGTTTCTGCTTGATGTCGTTAGCAATCTCATAATCGCCGGTACAGCCGAAACTGTACCCGCGCTCTGACAGCAATTTAAGCATGTGTCTAGTCAGGTCTCTGCCCCCTACGCGTATGCGTGCCATGCAGTGCTTGTGCATGTGTCCCTTTAATACAGGCAGTGCATAGGTCGCGACAGCGCCGGAGTCCACGCCCACCCCCGTAGTGCACCCCTGTGAGTAGAGAGACAGGACCGGGCCACAGGTCAGGAAGAGGGAAGGGGACTCGAAAGTATCGAATAGAACCTGTGCCATCCTCTCACGATTTGCATTAGGATTTAGAGGAGATTCGGTTAGCAACACAGGGTGTTGGTCTGGGTTAACTTTTAGTTCGTTGGAGAATATATGATGCAGTACCCTCTCCATTTCATCCCAGTTGGTGACGATCCCGTCTTCAACTGGATATTTCATTCTTAGCAGGCCTCTAAAGCGCCAGGCCTCTTTCCCCACATACCAGCTCTTCATTATACCCATGCCTATCATCACAGCCGGGACTCTGTGTGTACCTACCGTGTTCGAGAAGACAGCGCGGGGAAATTCTTCTCCCGCGAAGCCAGTTTTTATCGTTGCACTCCCGTTGTCAATTACGATTGGAATTTCGTTATTACCCTCCTCCATTCAGTACGTATATTGTGTGTAGTTATACTTCTAATGTTAATTAACCTGTGTCATTAATTTTAGTCCTGGATTTCCCTGGCTCAGAAAAAAGGACTTTCGCTAGTTAGTTAATTAAACTTCCATTATTGAATACGTACTTGTACACAAAATCCCAAATTGTTCCTTAACTAATTAGGATAATAAGCAACACTGTAGTATTACATATTCAGTTCACAGAATAGTTTCGCTGCTGTCCACTATGAAACTCCAGTCCTGTCGGCACAAGGGGCATTTTCTTTTGGACTGTTGCGCGTTCCTTATCCACTTCTGAATGCAATGCAGGTGGAAGCAATGGTGGCACTTTCCCTCTGCCATAGGACAGCTCTCCCCAGGAACTCGACAATCCGGACAGCAGGCCTCGAACTCGAACCTAATAACGTTAATTTTAATGTACCTATGTTAATTAATTAATTAGAAAACAACTTATAGGTAACTGGCTTATCCGTCACCTCAATTAATCATTATCTGCTGACCTAATTTGTTGAGAAATTCAAGATACTTCAAGATACATACTGTATGTACCAATAAATATCTAAATATGCAAATATATCACAAATGAATTAATTATAGTAACAATTAATAAACTATTGATAAACACCTGCATATGCCACATTCCTCTTCGGGTGCTATCCATTTCCAGAACGCCACTGCATGCCACTTTAGGATTGTAACATCAAAGTCTACTGACTCATCTGCCGCCATCTCAAGTGAATGTCTAATGAGCTAC
This sequence comes from Hexactinellida sp. DTS-2022, assembly GCA_028753945.1. Classification (NCBI taxonomy): domain Eukaryota; kingdom Metazoa; phylum Porifera; class Hexactinellida; species Hexactinellida sp. DTS-2022. Next base: position 759,698 of record JAPNXP010000018.1, on the reverse strand, counting down.
GTAAATTCGATTTATGTTTATATGATATCACTACTAAAAGACCACAAAAATAAATATAATTCATAACGGCGAATAATACATAAATACAAATGCAATCTTATTATGGTAGAAAGTCCTTTTCATACATTTATTTAGTATTGTCCTGACGGTCGCTTATGAAATACTATACTTTTGGATCGGTAATTTATGCCACTGTTTACACTGGGATAAGTGGCATTATTGTTTGAAAGCGAGTCGACTCTTCTACTTATAAGCAGCTATTTGCTGTAGTATAATTCTGACCTACAATTGGTAATTAGTATATCGTCACCAGCATGCTAGATAGTCGGTCCTCAATGCGTCCCCCTTCGCGTAAGTCTCGCATCCGGTCAGCTGGCTCGCGGCCCCTGACCCCCGCCAACGTATACCAGTGCTCGCTCTCCGCCGAGGCTCTGGCCACTGCCCGGCGACTCGACTCCGCAAACGCGTTCCGAGCGCAGCACGAGAACAGCAAGAGTGTATTCCCGAAGCGCAGAGGGGACGAATTCAATCTCACCAGCTACCGCGCGTTCCACCAGCCGGCCGACAACCCGAGCGAGCTCCGGATGTCCCCCAGGCCGTCCTCCCCCACCCGCCGGAACAACCCGCACCCCACGCTCCCCTTCCTCCAGTGGCGGCTCCCAACCAGGGCCCTGGAGAACCCCAAGGGCCTGGTCCCTCCCGCTCCGAAAGAGAACCAGGACAACGAGATTCTCACCAACTTATCCAACATTCCCTTTCCCGGAGGAAAGAAGTTGACTCGGAGTCGCACCTTCTCCGGGTACACGCCTCGCGAGCCGCGGTACTTCTCGCAGCAGCAGCTGCCCACCTCGCTCAAGAACGCCGTCCGCGAGGAGAACCTGCCCTTCGCGAAGGAGTGGCTGGAGGGGGCCAGCGACAAGGAGAAGGAGACGCTCCTCTCGATGCTGGACTGCTCTCAGAGCGAGGACGCGCGGCTCAAGAGCGCCATGAAGGAGGTGCTCAACCCGGAGGCCATCGAGGGGGTGGAGAAGTGGCTCTCTGGCGCGGACCAGGACGAGAAGGCCATCGCGCTCAAGGTCTTTGAGGACCTGGCTAGCTCCGCCCCCGGCACCCCCAAGCCCGCCTCTGTCGGAGGGTCCCGCCCCGCCTCGCGACCGAGCTCCGTGAGCACAGGTCGCACCATCCTCCCTACGCACTACGGGGCCTACGCCAATCTCCCCTTCTACTACCCCGGCGAGGAAGTCCCGCATCCGGACGAGAGCAACTTGATCTGGCACCAGAAGTCCAAGAGGGAACCCGCGCCGAACGTATTCCACCGCGCCTCCCTCTTCAACGTGGCTCAGAGGAACAGGGGACAGCATTGGACCATTCACCCGGAGTGGCCCACCGCGTAACTAATTACCCCCCTATTTGTAACCTTAGATATAGAGAAGTAGGACATATACCAACCTATGTACGGACTTATTTAAAAGTATCGCTTACAGATGGACACCTCACTTCTATTGTATACGAATTATTAGTTTATTGTTTTTATCCACTATCCCTATTTACCTGTTTTTGTTGACACAATTATATTTTTAACTTTGAATGTCTCGCGTAACAAAAATTTTATGAACATAGACCTTATCTATTCTATAAAAGATAATTCATATTTCTGCTTGTGCTCGGAGGGAATCAGTAATTTGACTAATAAATAAATGAGCGGCTGTATTACTCCCTGTTTCTAATCCTTGTACTAACGTTACCAGGTATGGAATCTTCTCATACGAAAGACATGGCACTATTCTCTCAACAATCTGTCTCTGAAATCGGCTCGTGCGAATTCTCACACCTAGACTCAGCCTACGTTCTCTCCCAACGCTACAGTGACGAAGATTATCAGAACAGCTGTTTGGAAGCCTCCTCGCCTGACCCGATAACTGCAGATTTACAGAAATGGGATTTCTTCCAAGAGGAATATTTCAAACACGAATGCATTATTCGTATGTTTACAGCTGTCTCTATAATCGCCTACACAATAAGGAGAGCCGAATGCAACCTGTAAGAATATGTATACTCTCTGTTGTACTTTGTAATATTCAGTTCGAAATTGTGTTTATTTGAACGATTACAGCAGGGTTCCGCAAACTTTAATTCTTATCAGGCCACATAATCTTAACAAAATTTTCCTCAGGCCGCAAACAATATCGAGAAATTTTTCGGAATTTATTACAAAACTATTATGTTGTTGTAATACTAGAACTAAACCAATTTCTAAGCAAAAAGTGCATAACGGGCTCTAGTCAAAAGGTATAATCAGTGTGTATATGTGTACAGGCCAGATGAAATTAGAAATATCTCTCAGGCCACACGTGAAACAAATTTTCATTGCGCTATCAGGCCACACATAAGGTTCTTTCAGGCCGCATGCGGCCTGAAAAACCTAGTTTGCGGAACCCTGGATTACAGAATACCCGAAATGACTCAATCAATCTATAACTGTGACTCAAACTAACTAATACATAAACTCATTTTATAACTGTAATCAAACACGTGCATTTGTAATCATAACGGGAGATTATTAACATCTCCGTCCCTTTATATAAACAAGTTACTCAGTAATGAGTGGGCTAGACTTCTCAGCTGTTCCCCTATGTCCGCCTGACTTCGTATTTGGAGTCCTGGACAGCTACTACAACGACCCTGACCCTAACAAGGTTAACCTCAGCATAGGAGCCTACCGCACGGACGAGGGGGACCCCTGGGTCCTGCCTATAGTTAAGGCCACTGAGTTGGCCCTGGCACAGGACGTGCTACAGGACCACGAGTACCTCCCCATTGCGGGGCTAGCGGCGTTCGTGGAGTCAAGCGCTAAGCTGGCGTTAGGCGCCAGTAGTCCGGTTGTGCTGGAGAACCGGTTCGCAGCGGTGCAGACCATCGGAGGCACCGGCGCGCTCAGAGTGGGGATGGAGTTTCTCAAGAAATTCGGTAAGAGCAGTGTGTTCTACATCCCGTCCCCCACCTGGCCCAACCACAACAAGATGCTAACCGAGCTGGGCATGGAGATCCGCTCTTACAGATACTATGACGTAGATAGGAACTGCATCGATATAGAGGGTTTGCTTGAGGACCTGAGAGCTGCGCCAGAGGGGGCAAATGTGTTGGTGCACGGAGTGGCACACAACCCCACAGGAATGGATCCCAGTCGGGAACAGTGGAAGATGATTAGTGACGTCATACGTGAGAAGTCACTCACAACTTTTGCAGACTTTGCGTATCAAGGGTTTGCGTCAGGAAATCTCGATAAAGACGCCTGGGCCGTGAGGTTCCTGATTGAGCAGGGTTTGAATATTCTCATTGCTCAGTCGTATTCTAAGAACTTTGGGCTGTACAACGAAAGGGTGGGTTGTTTGGTAGTCGCGTGTCCCACCCCAGAAACTGCTTCCTGCGTTAAATCCCAGCTGACTGTCCTCTGCAGAACCACTTGGTCCAACCCCTCTAACCACGGTGCTAGGATCGTGGCCACTGTTCTGAACAACCCGGCGATGTTAGCCGAGTGGAAGGAGAATATCCGAGTAATGTCGGACAGACTGACTCAGATGAGACAGGCCCTGTATGACCGTCTGAGGGTCCTGGGCACTCCTGGCAACTGGGAACACCTGCTGGCTCAGATTGGAATGTTCTCGTACACAGGACTGAAGTCTAATCAAGTGGAAATGCTAACCAAAAAGTTTCACATTTATCTGATGAAATCCGGCCGAATCAGCCTAGCAGGACTCAACTCAAAGAACCTGGATTACGTGGCTAAGGGAATCCACGAAGTTATAACATCTACGCCTTGACCAATTACTACTAATGTAGTATAGTTAGTTGAATCAATACTGTGACATACTGTATTAGCGATCTATTTATTCTATAAGAAATAACTTATATGTAGACCGTTTATTTCTAGACCAGGTTTTCTTGCATATACATTAGGAGCATCCTTGTTTGTGGACGGTCTATAAAAGCCCATACAAACTAAGCTAAACATTTGTAGGCCGTCTATAAATTTTGTAGACCAAAACCCCTGCCGTCTATGGGTAATACTATTTATTTCTATACGTTAGTATATTACCTATAGACGGTAGGGCTTTTGGTCTACAGAATTTATAGACGGTCTACAAATTTTTGGCTTATTTGTATGGGCTTTTATAGACCGTCTACATATAGGGATGCTCCTATTATAATTTGTCCAATTATTCAAGTTTGGATTTTAAAAAAATGTTCTACCAAATATTTGTCTGCGTCACAAATACAGGCCCGTAGCAAGCAAAATAGAAGCCGCACCTACTCCTAAGGCCATGAAGTCTCAAATATTAAATACTTCGCTTAATTGGATTAAATGCTGCAACCAAGTGCCCAATTATACCAAAAGGTTAAATGACTATCTTGCATTATTTTGTACCCATTAACCTGCATTTTATTGAACTAGAATACCCTGAAGAATGTAATTATAAGTTATTCACACGCATGAATATTATATTAATAGATTATCCTTCTTTGTTTTCAATTTAGTAATATACCTAGATATTTTGAAATTACATGATGTCTGTTAATAAAGTTGTAAATTAAATTTCATTAATTATAATGTACAACACATTATGTATAATAACTACTACATATTTAATTATTTCTCAATTTTACCGATGAATTAATTATTTGGGTTATCTATTTCATACCACTATCTACCATAAATAGATTTTAGAACCCCTAAATGCTTATGCTTTTGAATAACAATGTGATTAAGTCATCGAGTCTATTGAACTTTTAGTTTAGAGATTAATAAATTGGCTTTCTTGACGTCAATGCGAATTTAGCTCCAAATATACTACACAATCTATCTTTTATTTTCTAAATATATAGTCCAAATATTCCACTAATCAGCTATTTCTCAAATATTTCTTTAATTATTTATATTCATTGTCAGATTACAAAGAGAGAACGAAACAAAAAGAACATTATGGAGGATATAGATATTGATAATCTTGATAGATTGTGTTTTATTAATTAAGCCTCAAAACGATCGTAGATATCTCTGATATTTTTAAACTTTATCAAATACACTAAGTTAGTAGATTACAATTCCATTCCAATTCAAGTTATTAGCCATATAAAAGACACTTCTTTATCTCTTTACCAACTAGGCTCTTTCAATCTATCTCCAACCTATCCTGAATTCATAGGCTTCAATATTTGCGTCAACTTCCCTTGCAAGCACCAAAGTTGTAGAATTCCTTTGAATCCATACTGAACTATCCGTATTCAGTACAATAGTTTGCATTACATTCAGTTTACTCTAATATAAATACTTTGCTTATATACAGTTTGAGAATTAGAGCTTGGTAAAATGAGCGACGAAGTAATGGAGCCTTTGACTGATACAATGCTCAAAAGAAAAACTTCCAAGAGATCGAATAATGATACCAGAGACAACAATGACTCTTCTTTGCAACAAAAGTTGCCTTCTAAAGCGCCCGATAAGAAGAAGGGTTTCTTGTCTAAAATCGCTAAATCTAAAGGCGATCAACAAAAGAAGAGAGCCGCGAAGCCTGATCCGACTGCAAATTCGATTCGTAACCCTTCCAACCAACTCGACGCGTTCGAGACTCACACCGAGAAGAGACAGGACCCGAGTCCCCGGGTCCCACTCTCTTACGAGCATTCTAACGATTCAGACTTTCTCCTCGACAACCCTTCCTCCTCTCCCGGGGCTCAGCCCCCAGCGGCTAAGAGGAGCCAATCCTCGCCCCTCTCTGACGCGATACCTCACACCCTCCCCCCCTCCAGCTCCCCCACCCTACAGGCCCCTTTCCCTAACGAGTCCGCCGAGCCGACTAATCCCGTGTTCTCGGGACACTCCCCCTGGTGCCAGGCCGCCCCCGCCTGCCCCGTAGACCCGGGCATTTCGCACAGCTGGGAGCCCTACAGGAGCTCCCCCCTCCCACACACAGCACTCTACTCGTACGACTCTCACGCCGCTACACACACAAATATATCTTCTTTATTCTGTTCTGATAAAATGTTCCCCGATCTGAAATGCGATCTGGAAAAGAATAATCCATCTGAGGTCTCCAACTCCCTACAAACCAGTGACCCTCCAAACGAATTCACTTCTCACAAGAGATCTGACTCCTTGGGAGGTACACAGCCTTTCAAGGACCCTTCTATAATAACAGAACCTGAGTTCGTATCTTTCTCTTCCTTCTTCCAGCGACTGGACCCACAGGACGGACTCCTGTTCGGGGACCAGGCTAGGAACTTCTTTCTCCGCTCGGACCTGCCCAACGAGGAGCTCTCTAAGATATGGATGCTGTCTGATATCGACGGAGACCTGAAGCTCACATTCGCTGAGTTCTGCATCGCTATGAAACTTGTCAGGAATAGGAAGAAAGGAGTCCCGCTTCCCTCCTCTCTCCCTCTCTCCCTCTTCAACTCTCTCTCTCTGCTCACAGACACAGATCTGTCCTCCGACACCCAACTGGACCCCCCCTCCTACTCCTCCCACCTCCTGCCTCAGTACACAGACCTGTTAGAGGAACAGCCCCCGGCGCCTTATAACCTCTTCGCAGACCCCGCCCCGGACACCGCGGCTCTAGAAGACCTCCCCTCCTCTCTGCAGCAGGACACACGCGACTCCACAGCTTCAGAAGACCTGGAGGAGACTGTAACAGTAGACAACTACCAAATCCAGGATGAGACCGATGACCCGATTCCTAAATACTCAAACTCCTCCGGACCTACCAACTACACGGATGAAATAAAGACTCTCTTCACCCCCACGCCTAACCCGCTGCCCCCGCCCCCCACCAAGACGCAGGTGCAGCAGCGCTCCGTCCTCACGCCCATCCTCTCCTCCTACGAAGTCGTGCAGCCCTCCCCCCGCGTGGAGGTGACCCCAGTGGTGCAGATGCGCAGCCACACCACGGACAGCTCCACCTGTCCCCTCAGACACAAGGACTCCTGCTCCGGCTACGTGGAGGGGGGCGAGGAGCCCATGATCCTGTCGCTCCCCAACAGGGGCGGCACCGACCCCCGCGACATGAAGGGAAAGAAGAAAATATCGCGGAAGAGACCGGACCGGGTTTCCGCGGTTATTCTGCTGGACAAGTCTGACAACGAGGAGTCCCTAGTGTCTCTGCTTAATAACGGAAAGGTGCGCACCATAGAGCTCACCCCGCACAATGGGGACGAGGAGAAAGTGTTCCTGGACGACCTGAGTCAGCTGAGCACCACGGATAACGACGTAGGGTACGAGCCCGAGAGAGCCAACAACGAATCCACCCCGCACTCCTCTCCCGGCTCCAATCGCGCTAAGCCTATCAGCCAGAAGAAGGACTCCAAAATAAATCTTCTAAAAAAGAAACTTATGAAGCGGGGCAAGAAGGCTGCGGGCAGTAACGCTAGTCTGGAGAAAGCGGGCACGCAGGAACCTCCCAGCAAGAAGAACAAACCTAAGAAAGTAAGCAAGAAAGATAAGAAGAAGCACAAGAGATCCAGCTCACTTGAGATAAATACCCTCAACAACCGATTCTACGGGAGTCAGAACGATATCCACATTCCCCAGAAGGACGACTCTCGAGTAGCTATCTCTGCGCTGACAGAGCTCTGCCGTATCTACTCGCCCAACAAAGCAGCCAGCACTCTCTCCCTCAGCCCCACCCACAACCAGGGCGCCTTCCAGCCGCAGAATGACTCCGATAGTTTCGACAGCACGGGCTCCAGCGACAATATTCAGTCCGATGACGCGGTGGCTCCAGTCCCGAAGCTCCGCAATAGAAAGAAGCGCATGGATCGCACCAAGAGGAGTCTCTCCTCTCCCGAGTGTATCCTGTCCACCCCTCCCATCCCGGACCCCGACTCCCGTAGACACAACAACACCTTCCCGACACCAGACACGGAGCTAGACGACAACAAAACACCTCTCCACACAGCTGAGTCTGCCCCCGCGAATCCTGGCAGCTTCGAGCGGGAAATGCTCACTCAGAAAATCCACGAAATGATCGCTAAATGCGAAAGTCTGAAAAATGTAAATACTCAGCTGATCTCCGAACTTAATCAGATTCGATTACAGAAGAACGAACTCGCTATGCAGCTACGATACCATGGGCCGCGTAACTTTCTTTAATATTATTTCATACAGCTAGCTTACCCTAATAAAATTATCATTAACAATTTAAATATCATTTAATTACTCTCTCATTAGTTAATGATTGAATGTTGTATCCCCCGCAGTACATGTATGCCTCGTTGCTTTATGGGTTAAATTTTGAACTGTTATAATTTTATACAAAATTTCTTTATTAAATGACGCTTTTCATTTAATTATTACATCTTACATAGATGAGTATTATATATTTTGATATCGGAAGCATGAATACAAATAGGATAATAACGTGATTATTAGACAATTGAATAACCGCGGTACTTTGCGATTAATACCGTAGCATAGACTGCTGATCACATCTGCCACTATTGAGTGAAACCATTGCAGCTAACAAAGTTTGTGTGTTGTCATTTAATAATTCACTAATTAGGTTCGTGACTGGACTAGGAGCTTTAATCACACTTTTAATAAATATAATCGGATACCGACATTTCGTTACACGACAATTGTCGGAGTTCCAATATATTAAACAATACATTATTTTAATATAATCGTTTCAAACCTAAAGGAATTAGTTTCTCAAGTGTCGCCTAATCTATTGTTATGTGTGGTATATAATGTTTCTATTCGTATTCAGCATACAACATTGTACTGCTTCTACCATACATACAGTACAATGAGTACATAAATAAGATAATTATATCCTTTTCGCCTAACTATGGGTTTTAAGTTTGAATTCTAATAGCTATTCAAATCCATACGGTTGAAATGAAGCGTTTTATAATCACATTTGCGATATTACATTTGCTTCACTGACAATTGGCACGCGACCAAATAAGAAGCCCTCGCTTAACACGGGCTCATATGGCATTGTATAAAGCCTGTTGCTTTCCATAACAACTCTGTATTCCCTATTGCAGCCATATGCGTTGTTGATCGGTCTCGTATTTGACCTGTGGCATAATTCGTAGGTGTAATATAATAGGCTAACTAGATCACCGTATATTATTGTATTTCACTGACTTCTATATACAAGTTACTATCTCTAGAGTTCCATCGATGTGTCGCTGTAATTCCTACAACCTCTGCGCCTACCTATGGGTGTGGCTGTCCATATTTTCTACAATTGTCTGCCTGCTCGGGTTCTACCTCCCGGTGTGGATGGAGGTCCGGAACCCCTATCTAGAGAAGGGGGAGGTACACCCGGTTATTCTCAGCCCCTACAGAGTGTGTTTCTACCCCGAGCTCACCAACAGCTCCGGGGGAAAGCAGTTCTACTCTAACCTCAGTTCGGCCTACAGGACCTGCGTACCGGATAGCGAGCGCGATAACGGCTCCTTCTATCTGAAGGAATCTAAATGTCCAGCGGGCAACCTAGGGACCTACACCGATCGACCTCACGGCTGTAACTACAGGGTCCCTCCGCCCTCCTTCCCGCTATACCACGCGTACTGCGGTAGGCTGATTAGCTTTAATTCTATCCTCGCTATTGAGTGGAAAGTTGCGACCTTGTTGATGGGCGTAGGCGCTTGCTGTTTGGTGGTAACAGCGTTCATTTCTCTGTTCGGTTGCTGTATTCGGAAACTATTTAACGTTTGTCTGACGCTTGTGGTTGGGCTGGTGCAGATGCTGGGCAGTCTCTGCTTCGTGGCAGCTGTCGTTCTCTTCCCGCTGGGACTCCGGAGCCCCACTGTACAGGTGCTCTGCTCTTTCGGGAAATGCAACTCCGGCCTATTCGACCTCGGCATCTGTCAGCTGGGCTGGGCATACTACCTCACAACTGTTGGCACCGCTCTGGCGCTAATAAGCGCACTTCTCTCGCTCACAAGCGCGTGTCACAAAGACAGAGGTAAGGATGATGCTCCTTACGCAATTTGAACGCGACAGCTCACTGCTCTTTAATGAAGTTTGTATGTTCAATTGCAGACCTCAAGTTGTTAATATCCTCCCACCTTTGTTTATCAATCTGTACTGTACCTGTAGCATAGTAGTTCATTTTGAATTGTGATGGTTGTCACTGAAACAAGTTTGTTAATTTTGAACTGTTAACTAATGAGTTTATTTATCCAAAGTTTAAATTTTGTTATTAATGTCAATTTGCTAACATACTACTGATTTATACTATACCAGCCCTTCGGTCTCGGTCGCTTCGCGACGGAGAACTAACTGCTACGATTAAACACAGAATATATATTCATTAAACAAATGGATTTTTGATCAGCATACTTGTTTACCTACCTGTTGAAAGCTAACCTCTAGATTAATTTTTAATTTTCAACCTATATTTGTAAACAACACAATAAATATTCATATGCGAAATTCGAATTCAGCATAGTTGTTTACCTATTATAACATTTGGAAGCTAGTCCCTATCTCAAATATTAATGCGGTTTCGTTTCTTTTCCCAATCTCTTTAATACAATCCGGACAAACACACCAATCGAGTTTTGACAATATGGATATAACAGGGGCCATTATAATAGGTAGTTAGAATCTACGATTGGTATAAAGCCACTGTTAACTAATCTAGATAACTGAATGGGTATCCGTAGTCTCTCCACATATGTTCACTCAGACAACGCCTACTGGACTAGCATTGCCCGCTTGCACCAGAAGGGGTCTGCAGATTCCGTTAGTAAGCCCATTCTGATAATTGACGGTTCCAACCTAGCTCACTATCTGCACGTTTGCTCGGGACTTGAGTCCCTGTTCGGGGGGCAGTACCAAGAGCTGTCAGAAGCCGCGCGCGAGTTCTTCTCGGCCGTGCTCAGCTCCGGGTTCCGTCCCATCGTATTCCTTACGGAGATATCCGAGGCGGATAAGCGAGACACGGTATTCAAGCGACGGCTGGACAAGCTGCGCTCGCTAAACACCTGTGTGCATAACGGAGAGAGCACGCACCTCCTCCCTGGCATGGGCTATATAACTTTATCGGAGCTGGTAACAGATCTCGGGTTAGAGTACGTGTGTTGCGACTCTGAAGCGGACCCCGTTATCGCGGCGCTAGCCTGCAGCCTGGGAGCCACCGTGGTTAGTAACGACAGCGATTTCTTTCTTACCAAAGTCCCCAGGGTCATATCTCTCAACTGTTTGTCCTGGGAAGGGGACGTCTTGTTCGGACACTTCTTTAGCCTCGATGCATTCCTGTGTCACCACGGGTTGCAGTATTGGGCTGTCCCATTTATCGCTATGCTCCTCGGGAATGATTTTATTCCCGATCAGCTCCTGCGTGAGATACATGCAGTGAGATATGACGTCACCAAACATCTGGTAGGGGACAAGGTCTCGCGACTGTTTGCATTCCTGACTTCTTTCGATGGCGAGGAGAGTCTCCTTGCATTCCTACAGCCCCGATTCTGCCTCAAGCAGTGGAGGCTGTTTCTGTTTCACCACAGGAACGCCGTATCCTCCTATCTGCGGCCCGAGACACTTGTTCCCATCGACCCTTCTCTCCGCTACTATGGCCTGCAATATGCCAACATACTGCAGCATTCCAATTGCTCTCTCAAGTCGTTGCTACGGGTACCGTGGGCATGGGGGGTGCTGATTCGCGGGGACACCTGGACCCCGTTTAGCGTGCAGCACTACCAACGAGACCCGGCTGGGAACTGCTCTCTGTCAGTTCGCGTCTATCTCTACAGCATTCTGATGGGGGAGGGGGATGTAGCCGAGTTCGTGCACACCGGCGCTCTCAGCTTCAAGCAGCGCATCGTAGAGACGCTACCGACCCTGCCCGACGGTTCCCCTGTCCCCTCTCTGGACGAGCTCCCTCTCATCCCAGAGTCTGGCCGGGAGGGCATCTTCCTGCAGATCTCTAGCTCGGAAGGGGTGGGCATAGAGGCGCTCCCCGGGCCCTGGCGGATGCTGGCGGCCTCTCTCCGCTGCTGGCGCCGCCACTGCAAGCCCCGCCCCCAGACCCCCCTCCTCACCCTAGTCATCTCCTCCTGTGTCGTCACTTACAAGTTCCCGTCTCGACACCAGTTCGCGAAGCTGTTAACCAATAAAATAAATCCCCTGATCCCATACAACCTACTCACCTTCCATCAGATATCCCAATGGCACGCTGTGTACTGCGATCTCTATAGACTGGCTCAGACGCTGCTGCTCACACCGATCAGCCCCTCTCTCTTCTACAACGGCAAGCTCCTGTTCCACATCCTGCTGCTAAGGGAGTTTCGGGAGTACGAGCTGCCTAAGCTGTTGGACACTCGGGCGCAAGCCTGGGTATACCATATCACTCGAATCGTAGAGCAGTAATAGATAATTATATAACTTATTTCTAATTGTATCGAATATATTTTTATGGCGACATTTTTATGTGTACAAACTATACAAATTTATACCGAATAAATATTTTTTATTTGCTTACGTATATAACAACTATACAACTGTACAAAATATACAAATTGAACACAACTGCTAGCGAGGAATACAGTTAATGTCTACGCACAAATGTCTGAGTTTCAGAAATGTCACCCCCACTATCCAGCGCATCTCGATATACCAGACGAACGCGCGTATCTACGTTATAGGGTTCGACGTATCTCAGAGCTACTACAGACTCCTAAAGATAGATAGAACTGAGCCCAAAAGTCTTTTGATTGATGACGACAACCGCAAATACACAGAGAGAGAGATTGACGAGATTCTCAAAATGATAGACGGTGGAAATACTAATTCTGTCAACAAGACGAGTGGGCTACAGAAGACCGTATCCTCTTTCGGGATTGTAGGATTCGTCCGGTTCTTGGAGGGCTACTACATTCTGCTCATCACCAAGAGGAGGAAGGTGGCTATTATCGGCGGGCACTTTATATACAAGATAGAAGACGCTGTTCTCCTGTACATAGCTCCTACTGCTAACAAGGTATTAGCTCATACTTAATTGGTCTACTCAACTAATTAATTAACAGCAATTTCATTATTAGAGCATTATTCTGTCTACCTAACCAGTAATCATTTGTACACTCGAATATATAAGGTTATAATATAACAGGGCAATATGTGAAAACGCCAAGGATTTTTTTCCAGGGGAAATTCCTGGAATTGTTATTGTGTGATAATTATATTTTATTCCTAACAACTAGTTGAACCCAGAGGAATCTCGTTACGTCAAGACATTCCTTAACGTTGATCTCAGCAGCAACTTCTACTTCAGCTACACGTACGACCTCACCAACACGCTCCAGACCCTCATGCGAGTGCACCCGGGCCAGCCGGCCCCCGCCTCTAAGTACGTATGGAACTCACATCTACTGCAGGACTTTAGGGAGGGGGTGCACCCTGAGTGGGTGCTGCCAGTCGTGCACGGGTTCATTTCCCAGAACTGTATCAACGTGTTCGGGAGGTAGGTTGGAGTTGTTCCTAGTCTGTTCAAACGTAATGAAACGCAATATTAGATACCCTCATCCCTATGTTAAGTTATTTCAAAATTTTGTAAATTTATTTGAAATTCGAAAATTATTTCAAAATTTTATATATTACACCTTTGCAAGAATTACTTAACGTTTCAGGACGTTTGAAAAAGTCCCAGTTACAACTATTTATAAACGTTATTAATCCACTGTTCGTAACAACGTATCTGCCTCCTTGTTATGTCCTATCTTCCTATACCTCAGATCTCTCTACGTGACGCTGATCGCGCGCCGGTCTCGCTTCTACGCCGGGACTCGCTACCTGAAGAGAGGCATGGACGACCTCGGCAACGTGGCTAACGACGTGGAGACGGAGCAGATAGTGTACGAGTCCTACACGATCTCCCACAGCACTGGGAAGTACACCTCCTTCGTGCAGCTGAGGGGGTCCGTCCCTGCTTTCTGGTCGCAGGACATAAAGGGCGTCAAGCCGAAGCCCCTGATCCGCATCGACCGGAGCAGCCCCTTCTCAGTCGGGGCCGCGAGACACTTCAACTCCTGTCTGTACAGGTACGGATGTCCGGTGGTTATATTCAACCTGGTTAAGAAGAAGGAGAAGCGAGCTCACGAGTCGCTGCTCACTAGGGAACTGGAGGACTCGGTGAGTTGCTAGCATTGAGATAACCGGTTTGTTACGGTCCCTGTAGATCCGGTATCTGAACCAGTTCCTGCCGCCCGACTTCCGGATACACTACCTGCACTGCGACATGGCGCGCATCACCCGCTCGAAGGAGAGGAGCATCATAGACCTGTTGGAGAACCTGTCCAGACGCGTGGTTAAGCTGAACGGGTTCTTCCACAGCGGGCCCGAGCTCTCCTGCAACCAAATCCGGTCCAACCCCGACTGGGAGGGGATGGGGGGGCGGGGCTACAGTGCGGACAGCCGCGGGAGGGACCAGACCGGGGTGGTGAGGGTGAACTGCGTGGACTGTCTGGACAGGACCAACACGGCGCAGTTTATGATCGGGAAATGCGCCCTGGGATTCCAGCTCTATGCACTGGGCGTTGTGGACAACCCGCAACTCAACTTCGACTCCGACATCGTTAAGATGTTTGAGGAGATGTACGAGGCTCACGGGGACACGATAGCTCTGCAGTACGGGGGCTCCAACCTCGGTAATAACCGCGGTAGAACCTCGTTAGTTGATACCTCACTATTCAGTCCCCTCCAAGCCTTTCAATGCAAGTGATATTGGTTAATACGAATTCTGGATAAGGCGAATGCATTTTGATGGTCCCCTGGTGTTCGTACTGACTACGTTCTACTATAATTACATTGAATGTGTCCTGTTTATCTGTTCTATTAAACTAGTTCACCGCATACGAACTTACCGTAAGATCTCCCCCATCACTTCCCACGGACGAGACATAATGCAGACCGTAGCGCGGTACTACAACAACGCATTCGCGGACCAAGATAAGCAGATGGCTATAAACCTGTTCCTGGGCGTGTACATACCGGAGGACAACGCGTCGCACCTCTGGGAGCTCTCCACTGACTACTACCACCATCACCTGTTCACCACTTCTCTCGTGTGTCCGCGTCCGATCAGCTACACCAAGTGGTGGACTGATGACGTCATCATGAGTCTCCCCAGACCTGTCATCGAGGTCAGTGGTTGTTTCATAACAGTTAATACGAAATTCCGGTTAAACACGAACACTATTTAAATCCCCTCCTTTTCAATACAAATGATATCGGTTAATACGAATTCCGAATAAAGCGAACACATTTTGAGAATCACCTGATGTTCATATTAACGAGCTTCTACTGTCGTTACTTGTGTCTTTAGGTGAGAGGAGAATCCGATGTAGATAATACCACGCAAGCGCAAGAGGTTTTGTCCTTACGAGACTCTTCAGTTGAGGAGCCTCAGGGGGGTCCCTCGCTCTCGTACAGCTACCAGGAGTTCTACTCGCCCGGAGAGCTCACCGTGATGCACAAGCTCTTCAGCTACACCCTCAACTCCCAGTACAGCACCACGGAGTACATGCCCGGAGACGCCACCGATATGAGTCCCTTCACGGTGCGCTCTCGGAGCAGCGGCCCGAGCAAGCCCCCGCCGGGCAAGAAGCTGGCTGCCGAACGTAAGACGATAGTGGGCACCCCCGCCCAGCCGGGCAGCGACGAGGACGACGACGAGCTGAGCGACAACAGCAGCGACTCGGATACCGACTCTCTTCTGGGGGGCATAGGGGCGCATAACAGAGACACATATCTGTCTCTAGGGACCTCTGGGAAGCATGCCAACACTCCGGGACATGTAAGTGTAATTTGATACTAACTTATGTAATAGTATGCAAATATCCAAAGTATTACTTTATCCAAAAATGCTGTACTATGTAAATACCCTAACTTTGGTAATAACCTCTTACAATTTGATTACCAATACGCAATTGTTTATTATTCATTTGTTTACCACGCAAAATGCGATATACAATCGGACAAATCTGTGGAGATGATGTATAATACTATAGGAATGCTTTCTACGCAGGTAAATTACCACTACCATTATATGAATATACATGACGACTAAAGCTATTTGTAATACAAATCCACAATTACGTAATCCTTTGTATCAATCCGTATAAATAATATGAATGTAGTATCTACACGTGTTTATGAATTCCTATAGACTAGTTTCGTATCTACGACGAATGTTCGCTATGGGTTCGACCTAGAGGAGCCGGACCCCCCCTCCCTCTCTCTGTACCAGGCGACCGAGCTGACCTATCAGCTGTGCTTCTCAGACCCCGCCCGCGGGGAAAAGCTGACAGTGGAGAAGGCAGGGAGAGACCTGGCGAGTTGGATAACTCCCTCCTCGGACTACGCGACTTGTCCGAGCCTCTCCTTGCCCTGTGTCTCGGAGGAGTCGCTTAAGGTGTACAGTGACAGCGTGATGGTCTCAAAGGTAGGCCCCAGGGACCCCTCGCCCTCCTGCATGGAGCTGTACTACCTGTATGAGAGGCCCGCCTCCATCCCGCACTACGATCCCAGCTTCTAGCTGAGTCTGTAAATATCCTATCTCAGTTATGTAAATACTATACTGTATTGTTATAAGTAGTTACTAACTAATATATATTTGGTAACTAGCGATATAATGGCCAACTCGTGTGGTACCTCTACAAACTCTCTCAGCTCTAACCTGAGTCTAGAGTCGGACATTTCCCAGAAGGAATCGGAGCCCTCTCCGAGGCCGGCCTCCCCGGAATCTATCCGCTATTTATCGGAGATCGACAAGCAGATGCTGGCGGCGCTCAGGGACCAGAAGGAGGTCCTCAGAGCCGACATTCTGGAGCAGAAGCTGGCGCTAAAGGAGATCAACTTTGAGATCGAGAACATGTCCGAATTCCTGGAGGAAGAGGAGAAGTCTGACCGCAGACGGAAGCAAATCGTTAAGAACATAGTAGCCAAGTTCAACGAGAAGCCGAAGGACGGGATAGAGATGGCTGTCCAGAACGGGATTGTTGACTCCAGCCCTGAGGCGATCGCAAAGTTCCTCTTCACGCAGGAGCGCCTCGCGAAGCAAGCGATCGGAGATTACATCGGAGAGCACTGGGAGTTCAATCTCCAGGTGATGAGCGAGTTCGTTCAGCTGCAAGACTTTACTGGCACCTCGCTTGTCGACGCTCTGCGTTTGTTCCTGGCCTCGTTCCATCTGCCGGGCGAGGCGCCCAAGGTGGACCGACTCATGGAGGCGTTCTCCAAGCAGTACTGCTCGCTGAACCCGACCGACTTCAAGCACACGGACACCTGCTACATATTCTCATTCGCGATTATCATGCTCAACACCTCTCTGCACAACAAATCCGTCCGCGAAAAGGACCGACTCACCAAGGACCAGTTCATCAGCATGAACAGGGGCATCAACAACGGGACAAACCTGCCCATTGAAATGATAGAGAAAGCTTTCAGCGAGATTAGCCATAAGCCCTTCCAGGTCCCGGGGCAGCACGACAACGTGATAGAGACTTTCTTCCAGCCGGACAAGACCGGCTATCTCATCAAGGAAGGCGGGAAGCACAAGTCTAAGCACAAGCGCTGGTTCATCCTTAACGACTCCAACCTGTACTACTTCAAGAACCAAGCGGACAACGAGTTGATAGGCTCCATCCCTCTGGAGAACCTGCAGGTGGAGGACCGGAGCATTCCCGGGAAGGGGAACTACACCTTTGAGATCGTCAGCAAGAACGGGATCATAAAGGCCTGGAAGAAGGACCAGGAGGGGCGGCCGGTGCCCGGGAACCACTACAGCTACAAGCTCATCGCGCCAAGCATGCACGAGAAAGACGACTGGATTAAAGCGATTATTCAGTCCATTAGTCGCGACCCCCTTTCCGAGCTCCTGAGTGGACGGAAGAACAAAGCCTGCGGCGTTGAGAAGGGCGGGAATCCAGTGCCACGCAACTCCCATTGATTGGACCAGGGACAGGAATTGAATGTAACTTTGCTGCTGTTTTAACTTGCTCAACATATTATGTTACACATAAGTCATATTTTTATATACAGTGTTTCAAATAATTATTACCCTATGCCTTGGTCTAGTTGGTCGTCTCAGGGAATAGTGTATTCAAATGAGTGTATGTTATTCAATTTGTTGTTAGGTACAATGGCTAGCCATAAGGAAAAAGCTTTTGTGGAAAAAGAATTGCAAAGACTGTCAAATTCATTCAACTCTGTGCCAAAGATGAAAGTATCTAAGAAACATATTCTTCACAACAACCACTACACAAAGGAATTCCTAATCTCAAACCACCCAACCAAAGAGCAGTGCAAATCTAGTCCCTCAGTCCGTCGCATGACTTTACCCGATGCGGTCTCCAATTCTAAGATGACCGTGTTCGGCAAACAGGACCTCAAGAAGTACGAGAACAGCTACACCCCCATAAGGATACACGAGATGGCTCCTGGCGTTGTCAACAGAGAGCGGATACTCTACGCCAAGGCTAGCGTAGACGGTGTTGTTATGACGTCACTGCATACCGTCATTGAGGACGAGTACGGGGGAGCCTGTAAGCTGTGCGTTTATAATTTGAGTTCAGTGCAAACCCGCGCTTTTCGCAAGGATGTTAAAATGGCGATTTTTAACCCCTACTATAAGAAGGCAGCTGACGGGACGCACATGATGCGAGTTGATAATCCGATGGAGGTTATTTTGATCCAACCGGACACCCCCTCCGCCCCCTTTATCCTCCCCACAGAGCACAAGCTGAGGGGGAATCAGCTGTTCCGAGAGGGCAAGTTCCTTGAGGCGGTGGAGGAGTACAGCCAGGCTATAATGGGGGACAGACGGGACCCGGTATTCTACAGCAACAGATCTCTCTGCTACGCCAACCTTGGTCAGTTCGAGGCGGCGCTAGCGGACGCCACGGCTGCCTCGGACATAGATCCGACTAACGATAAGTTTAAGTACCGAGCCGCCGTGGCCTGGTCCGGGCTGGGGAACCCGCCGGTCGCTATTGAGCTCCTGGAGCAGCTGGTAGAGACGGCGAGAGAGAACTCTGATAAGCAGGAGTACCGCGACAAGCTGAGAATAGAGCAGGGGTACCTAGCACAGCAGAGGGGGGAGATTATCCTGAGGGAGGTAGAGCAGCTCGTGCTAGCGGGGGTATCTGTTAGGATGGGGGACTATATCGGGCCGCTGGAGCTGAGGAGGTCTCGGTGCGTGGGCTGTGCCGAGAGAGGCCTGTTCGCGACCCGGGACATAAGGAGGGGAGAGGTGGTACACGTGTCGAAAGCAGCGGTGTATCTCAGTGACTGCAAGCTGGACACCTCAGGCTCTCTAGAGGTGAGCCCCATTGGCTATGTGTCGCCCACATACCAGGTCCTCGTGGCCAAACTGATTCAGGGCATGAACAAGTCTAAGCTGTTTGCACATAGAGTGTTAAACTTAGTTGAGGACAAGAAGCCTAATAAGCCTCCTTTCTATACAAACATTGAACTTTATACACACAACGGATACGAAGTGGTGAGAGAGCTAGACTCTCCTGAATTCTCAATCGAGAATATTCGCAATATCGCGACTAAAAAGGCTTTTGCTAGCATGTTGGAAGGTAGCAATAACCTCGTGGAGGTGTCGGAGAGTTTGATGAGTCTTGCCCTGGGTGGGTCTACCCTGGGCATGTGGTTTATCCCCTCTCTCGTGAACCACTCGTGTGTCGGCAACCTTGTGCGGGTGGTGAAGGGAGAGGTGTGTGTGTTGAAGGTGTTTAGGGACGTCAAGGCCGGCGAGGAGCTGGTTATGTCGCTGTTTGACGGAAGCTACAAGAAGACGCTCCGAGAGAGGAAGAAGACTCTCAAGGCCCTGCATGGCTACGTGTGTCACTGTCTGCAGTGCAAATACGAGTCTGAGCCCAACATAACCCCGCTCCTAGCTCGAGTGTGCACTCTGTACGATCAGGTGAATTCCCTTTGGCGGAAACACGGGTGTAACTCTCCCGCGCGCCGCGCCGCCGCCCCCCTCCCGGTGGAGAAGTATAGGGGGCTAGTGGCACGAGCGGTAGAGCTAGCTGATGAACTGGGGTTAGGCCCTCAGACGTTCTGTGGGACCGTATGGTCGAGTTTCATGGACCTGACTTGTATAGTCAGCGCGCCGAGTGAAGATCAGCTGTATCTCATTGATAAGATTAAGAATTATCTATCAGAATTGGAGGTGTACCATCAGTTTACTTTTTGGAAGAACTACCATATAGTATGCATGGAAATACTTGGTGTTATGGACCCAAGAACCAAGCAAGCTGAGTTCAACTCTGATAGCTTTGAAAAGCTATTTAAGTGGGAGTGATTGAGATATCCATAAAGAAGACAGTACTTTGTACTTTGTACTTTTTAGTGAGGCTATTAGCCTGTAATTAGTAGTATGTAATATGTAATGTGTAATATCACCCTAGGCTTGTGTGATTAAATCGTTTTTTATTAAAACTGTTTGAAGATACAGATTGTATATAACGCCTGTAGCTTGGTAATACGAGTGTGTGTGTATAATTAGTGTACTCAGTGTGTTAGGCATGGAGACCATAGGAGAGGTAGGGGAGGCGTCGGAAGTGACGGGCAGACCCCCTGTGAGGTCCAGCCTCGGACAGAAGGAGAGTCAGGACTCCTCCCGTCGGAAGCTGAGCCCCGAGCCGAGCATATTCTCGGACAGCAAGGAGGAGCGCATCCGGGCCCGCAGGCTCCGCGTGAAGAAGCGCCAGGAGGAGGAGAGGCGGCGCGCAAACAAGGAGGAGGGGGGCGCGGGGGCGGAGCGGGAGGAGAGCCCCAAGCAGGAGCGACTCAGCCTCAAGCAGGTAACCAGCCTGCTGTTGTATTGTAATACTATGATGTGTATTGTAATACTAGCTATAATTGTATTGTAAATTGTAATACTAGCTATGATGTGTATTGTAATACTAGCTATAAGGTGTATTGTAATACTAGCTATAATGAATGACAATAAGTTGGGGAAGACGGAGGAATTTTGATATTCTGATGCGATTGAAACCCTCGAGAATCGACTCACTTGTGAAATTGATAATGTGTATTGTAACACTAGCTATAATGCGTTGTGTTTGGTAGGTGGAGAAGAGCAAGTTCGAGCTCGAGAGGCTCAACTACGAGAACAATCAGCTGGTGCGTGACGTCATAATCGCGGGGGACTGGCGGGAGATGTCCCGCAGACGCGGAGAGGACGACAGTCTGAAGACCCGCACGGAGAAGGTGGAGGCAGAGGGGAACACTGGCAAGGAGCGCTTCGACGAGATAGCCAAAAGGTAGCTATGAAATAGATTCTTATTCAGGGCTCGAGACGCTCCTATGGGAGTATTATTTATGGAAAATTCTGATTAGGAGCGCAAAATTTTGGAAACTTAAAATTGGATCATGGCCTGTAGGAGCCATAGCATATGAGCGTATTTACAAATTGCTGATAATACCTGGTTATGCCCATATATGGAAGTCAGGTTAGAGTATAATTGCTCCGTGGTAGATGGGAGAGCTCTTACATCAAGAAACTTCCCCAAGAGCTGCAGGAGCTTCTGAACCAGCAGAGAGCCGAGTACGAGGAGATGATTAACGAGAAGAACCGACTTATAAAGGAGTTCGAGTCCGAGCTCAAGATAAAGGACGACCTGTACGTTAAGGACCTGAAGCAGGAGGCGGCAGACGTGGACCTGCTCCTGGAGCGCATGGAGGACCAGACCGGCACTCTCATGCGCGCCTACAAGAAGGAGCTGAGAGAGATCGAGAACGGATATGTACGGGAGAGGAAGAAACTGGTAGGTTTATGTGCCTACAGATAACTACAGTAGACTCTCGTTAAAAATACGAAATATCGGTTAACGAGCTAGGAGTACAAAGTTTAATTCCCTAGCCAAGTGGTTGGGCCCACTGACAGCAAGCAATAGGGGTACACAGAATGTTTGATATTTGCTATAAGGTTCCACGGTTAAAAAGGTTGTGAATCGCTGCCCTAGCCTATACAAATGCCTGCAAGTGACTCCGGTTAACAGGACACTTGGTATTAAGAGAGAGTACTGTAGCTAGTTATATGCTTATGGTGTGTAGGTGGAGCTGGACCACACGGAGGACAGCGACATAACCGAGGAGCGGCGGCGCCTGGAGCTGCGGTACGTAGAGGAGTACCAGCGCCTGGTGGAGGAGAGCGACAAACAGCTGGACGAGCTGCTGAGGAACGGAGACGAGGACTACAGGAACACCAAGATACAGCTCGAGACGGATATACAGTTCCTGCAGAGACAGCTGGAGCAGATGAAAGCCACGTTCCATCTCAACATCGAGAAACTGGAGTACAATCTGCAGGTAAACCGAAGTGGTTATTCTTATCAATAGAGGGTCAGGTTCTTTTATTTTGAACAATAATGGGACCAAATATTGTGTTAATAATACTTTTCATAATAAGCGACTTCAACAAATACATATGTTTTTTGTTAAATGGATAGGGCTTGTTCATTATAAAAAAGTTTTCATATTAAACAGACGAGAAATGTTCGCAATAAGCAGACCTGACTGTATTTATCATAATGTCTACTTTCACAGGTTGTGAAGAAGAGGGATGAAGAGAATAAGAAAACCGAGAACCAGCAGAAGCGTAAGATTTCGCGACTACAGGACCAGTACAACAACCAGCGCTCCCGCTTGAAGCAGCAGGAACTCAAGTTCTCATCGGAGCTGTCCGGGATGGGGGAGGAGTACCAGAAGGCGGCCCACCAGCTGAGGGACCTCCAGCTCAAACTCAGTCATTTCCAAGTCAGGAATAACTCATACGTAGTCATAATTAATTACACTTAAAATCGCCAATATACTATGTACAGTAGACTCTCGTTAATAGAATATCAGGGGACTGTCAAAATCTGTTCGTATTATCCACACTTGCATTTGTATAAGTTAATTACACTTAAAATTGCCAAAATACTATGTACAGTACTACAGTAGACTCTCGTCATCAGGGGACTGTCAAATTTGTTCGTATTATCCCAAAATTCGTATTAACTGGAGTAATTTCGCTTTACCCATGTTCGGATTACGAGGCTCTACTGTTACTTGTCTGCTAGGAGACTGACGAGAAGAAGTTCTCAGACGTGTGGACCATGAGCGAGGAGGAGATCCGGGACCTGGTCAGAGACGTGCTCAAGACAGACGAGATTATCCACAGCCAGCAGCTGGGCGTGGAGTGGAGCAGTCCTAGCATCCCGGAGAGTGTGCACCACGTGCACCCCCCGGAGCAGGTCCTGTCTGCCACGCAGGTGGCTCAGGAGGTGTTCTCCACCACCAGCTCCAGCAGCAGTCAGCAGTCGCTGCTCAGTCCCGCCGAGAGGCGACGGGAGGCAGAGGAGAGGGGGCGCCAGGGGGAGGGACAGCTGGGGGGGTACCCTACCCCCCTCGTGCGACAGGCTATGGAGATGATTAGTGAGGAGGGAGAGTTCTTAGTGGAGGTAGAGTGTACACATCGTACCAGTGTATTATACAGCCATTTGTAAATACGCTCCTAATCCTGGTCTATACGCCTAAATCACAGATGAATGTTGTGGTATAAGAGAAGATCTCAAATTTTCGCACTCCTAATTAAATTTTCCAAAAAATTATACTCCAAAAGGAGCGTCTCGCGGTCCTGGATAAATCCTTTCATCTCACACAAATATAATACAAATATTCCAAACATTATATACTAATAGGCTCTGAGCCATTTAGGAAGGTCTGAGAGGAGACTCAGCTGAACAGACAGGAATACTGAGTCCCTAGCGCAGTAGTCGATCTCTATAGTCCTCTCCATTAGCTGATTGTGTGAAATGAGTTTATTAAATCCCCAGAACTTTCCCAGCGCAGAGGTAGGCTGCTGGAAGTCATCTGGATGTATCGTCTTGCTCAGGCAAACGTGCAGTCGATCTGTTTGCTGGTTCAGAATAGTAAATGAGAATTTGCTGCCTGCTTTTATCGGCCACTCCAGATTAGAATCGTTCGATCCCTTCATCACTGCTAGGTGCGCTGACAAGTGTGTGCCCTCTCCCTGTCTTGCCCCGCCCATGTAGAGTCTAACGCAGAACTTGTAGCCCTCTCGGTAGAACGGCGTACTGGTTAGCTTTGTACTGTTCTTAATGCCCTCCTCCACACCAGTCACTCTCCACACGAAGGGTTTGTTTGATACGAGACTGCTCAGCTCTGAGATCTCAACTCTCAGATCTGTTATTGTGTCGCAAGCCAGCAGCAGGTGTTGCTGAACAGCTGAGTTGGTGTGCAGCTCAAGCAGACTCCGCATTAGCTCCACTTCACATCCTATCCTGCTAAAGGGACACGGCACTACCTTATTTGGGCATGCTTCTTGGTGAGATTCTTCCTGACTCCGGATGAGCTTATCTCCACACCCGTGGGCACACACACGGGGACACATTTCACACTTTAAGAGGTGTGCCTGCATTTGTTCGGCTTCAAATCCTCCTGCACAGTACTCACACTTTACTTCCCTCAAGGGACACTTTGTGAGTCTATGCAACTCCAGTTCCACTCGTGTCAGAGAAACCCCGCACCGACACACCTCCTCTCTCCCACAGTCCCCCCTCAGGTGTGTCTCCAGCCCGCTGAGGGCAGACCCCCAGTTGCACGCCTTGGGACACCTCACCTGCTTGCTGAGTATCTTCCTTTCCTCCCGCTTGTCTCTGAAGCCTGAGCTCTCAAGCGATTCCCCGTCAACAGGACACTTCTTATTGTCGGAGTTAGTGACGCACTTCTCGAGGCACTGAGAGCAGAACAAGTGTCCGCAGGGTGTCTGTGTCGGCTCCCTCGCCACGCCACCGCACACCGGACACACCTGCTCGCTGTCCACCGGCTGTTCACAGAAATATTCGCATTTGTAGCCTCCCAGCCACGTAGTGCCATACCTGTCCACTCTACAGTAGAGCAACTCATCTAAGCTCGCTAGCTTAGAAGCCATTATTATTATCTGCGACAAATTCTTCTACTATTATAGTTACCAACTACACTGTTGCCATAGAGTGCCTATAATGTGGAACATAATATCGCTAATCACAGAGTATGAATAATATCTTATTGCTAGCACTCCTTAGGAGAAACTTAACCAGCTCCTGGGGCCTCTGGACAAGGAAGAACAGGTTCTAATGAAGCTGGATGCGATCTTCCAATCTCTTCAGATTGAGAACCAGCACGATATTATCCAGCTGCTGCAGTTCGTTATCGTACCTACAGATTCAGAGGCCGCCCCTCAGAGCTTTGAGATTATACAGTCGGAGATGATATCTCAGGCCCTCAGGTACGCTGCACTATATAACTAACTACTGTAATAGCTAGTGTATAACTACCTACTGTAGCTAGTATACGGTAGTGCCGATTAGTAGCAGTTTAGCAGGACCTATGCTTATGGTTAGGAGTCATCATTAGTAGGACCTTTTGGGACAATTTGCATTATGATTCGTATAGAAAATAATAGCCTATGCTAATGCTATATGCTTACTTTCTGCTTAACACGTCTCTCTGACAGATCTTTTATTGATGCCAAGATGGAAAAGGAAGCTGGCATACCAGTTAAGGTAGCGAGCCGAGTCGACAAGGAGCGAGAGCGCAAACAGATCCTAGATGGGAGCTACTGGGACAAGATGGCCAGCATCCTCCCCCCGGTGCACGAGTGCATATGGAATGCTCTGCAGGAGGGACTGGGACGGTACGCGGGTCAGCTCGAGAAGAGAGAGAAGCTAATCGATGAGACTGACTCTCTCATGCTGCAGAACACAGAACTTAAGATGCTGCTCCAGCAGTACTTAGATGCGCAGGTTAACCAGGAGCTGCTGCAGCCCCCAGTACAGATGCTGGCTATTAACTAACTCGTTGTATCTAGGTAACCCTATCACTTTTGCACATCTACATAACCATTCTGTGTCCGATCCAAATATTTATCGTGCTATCCTATGTTCACAATACTGATAACCATAGAGCAAGTTAAACATTAACTAATTATATAATGCATATTGGAATTGTTTCGTGATATCTATACAATAAATTGATAGAATAAAACGAGTTAGATTATGGAAACGATTCAAAGAATGATTCAGAGAAATATTCCTCTCAGTTCGCACTGCACTGCTGAGCAAACGTTCAAGGAAAATGAGTGAAAGCATCAGTAACCTTATAGCCCACACTATAAATGCGTAGCCATTGATACTATGCATATAAGCAGTCTATAGATTAACTAATATCTACAGCATGGCAAAGATAACGGAGAGGCAGCCCGTGGGAAGGGTTGAGGATTTGGCGACGCTGCCGGAGCTCAATGAGGCTATTCTGTTGGAAGAACTGCGCATGAGATACAAGCAGAACAATATCTACACTTATGTAGGGGATATTCTAGTATCTGTAAACCCGTTTAAAACCATACTGGGCCTCTACGGGTCTTCGCAACAGAAGAAATACCAGGGAAAGTCCCGGTCCGAGAGTCCGCCGCACATATTCGCCATAGCCGACTCGAGCTATGCACAAATGCTGGACTCAGAGAAGCACCAGTGCTGTCTCATTAGTGGCGAGTCTGGTGAGTGAGCTAGCAACTAGGAGCAACGAATGGCATGTTAATTCTATTTATAGGAGCGGGAAAGACCGAGGCTACGAAGCTTATAATGTCCCACTTGATGGAGCTCTGCTCTAAGAAAGTTGTCGACCCCTCCCTGAGAGATGCCAACTTAGAGCAGAAAATCGTTAAGGTACCGATTAATAGCTTTATAGTTATTTCAATTCAAACACTCTGATTATAGGTAAACGGTCTGTTGG
This sequence comes from Hexactinellida sp. DTS-2022, assembly GCA_028753945.1. Taxonomy (NCBI): domain Eukaryota; kingdom Metazoa; phylum Porifera; class Hexactinellida; species Hexactinellida sp. DTS-2022. Next base: position 732,895 of record JAPNXP010000018.1, on the reverse strand, counting down.
AAGCTTTCGGTAATGCACAGACAGTAATGAACGACAATTCTAGCAGATTTGGAAAGTACATTCAGTTGAAGTTTATCAATGGAGCAGTGATTGGAGCCAAAATAAACGAGTATCTTCTGGAGAAGAGCAGAGTGGTTATTCAAGCGCCGGGCGAACAGAACTTTCATATTTTCAATGCACTGTTCGTCGGACTAGAACCAGAAGATAAGAAGAGGTGAGGTTATATGCGAGACTACAATTTGATATTACAGTCAACTCGGCTTAATAGAGCCATCGGTTAATAGATTTCACTGCTTAATCGGGTCAAAATTTTGCAGGATTTATAGGACGGAATTACATTTTGGCTTAAAATATTTTCGGTTAATAGATTTTTCTGCTTAATCGGGTCAAAGCAACCTGGTCCCGAGGTGACTCTATTAAGCGGAGTTTACTGTATTAATAACCTCACAGGTACAAGCTCAATGATCCAGATGAGTTCAGCTACCTCTCAAACGGAGGGCAGAGCATTCGGAACAAGTCCCAGTATCTGAAAGGCATATTCCACGACATGGAGAGCTCCATAGACCTGATAGGGTTCACGGCAGAGGAGCAGGAGAACCTGTTCCGAGTGTGTGCGGGTCTCCTGCACTTTGGGAATATCGGATTTGACGAGAAGGAACACGACGCCTCTTGCGTGCGAGCTGACTGCTCCGAGGCTGTGAACACCAGCTGCTCGCTGCTGGGCCTGAGGGAGGACAGCATTTCTGAGATGATGACAATCTCTGTCAGTATTGCTAGAGGTCGGTACTAATAGCATACACCTTAGGACCTAGGTATCAACTCTTCCATTCGCGACCCTCTTTTCCGAGTAGACATCTTGGCAACTCAACCTGTCCTAATCCAATCACCGAGCTATCAAATTAAAAATTATACAATCCGACAACCTAAAAATTTGTCGACCTTTGGTTTGCGACCCAGGCCATGGCTTGAAGGACCTTGCCTGGTTTGAATATCGTAATCATTATATATTTAACTAATGCTTTGATAGGGGAACAGTTCCAACGCAATCTGAACAGAGAGAAAGCCACCGTGGCTCGAGACTCCATTGCTAAGTCAATATACTCGCGCACCTTCGGCTGGTTAGTCAACAGGATAAACTCAATGCTGGCGCCCCCAGCTCGCTTCGCCGGAAACGAGGTGGAGATAGGCATACTCGACATTTTCGGATTCGAACACTTCGACCACAACTCCTACGAACAGATGTGTATAAACCTGGCTAACGAGCAGCTTCAGTATTTCTTCAACCAGCACATATTCATGATGGAGCTGGAAGAGTACAAGTCGGAGGGAATAAGTATCCGTGACGTCAAGTTTGAGGACAACAAGCCTCTCCTAGACATGTTCCTCTCCAAACCGATAGGGGTCCTGGCTCTGCTCGACGAGCAGTGTGTGTATCCCAGAGCCACCGACGAGACATTCATTGCGAAACTGAACGAGCACTTCTCTAAGCAGCCTTACTTCGTCTCTTCTAAGAGAACGATTATGGATACGTTCACTATCAATCACTATGCAGGACAGGTGGGTTATTGTTACAGTGCAATCTCTATACCCGACATCACAGGATGTCCCAATATTTGTTGCTTAAATAGTTAAGTGTTACATTTTGCTGTCACAACGTGTTCGGATAGTCTAGGTGCCCTGTAAATCAGTATCCTCTATATGGGTACTGTATAACACTCAATGCTGATATAGGTGAAGTACGACGGAGAAGGGTTCCTGGAGAAGAACCGAGACCTGCTTCCGAACGGGTGCGTGGAGATGCTGCAGCGGTCTGAGAACAGTCTAATCGCCACTGTGTTCTCAGGGACCCTCACCAGGACAGGGACCCTGGCTCTGGGGATGATGGGCGGGGCCAGGAAGTCCAGGAAGAGCAAGAGACGAATGTTGGATCAGAAAGCAGGGAAGATGCCGGGAAAGAGCTCTGGCACGCTAGGAGGCCAGTTCAAGATCTCCCTCCAGGTTCTGATGGAGAAGATGAGTATAGCCAACCCTCACTTCGTGCGTTGCATCAAGCCGAACCACGCGAAGAAGCCAGACATGTTCCTAGACGAGTATGTGGAGGCCCAGCTGCGATACACCGGTTAGTTAGCTTGTAGCTTATAGCCAGCTAGTATGCTATTGTGTCTGTGTATAGGGATGCTAGAGACAACTCGCATTCGCAAGGACGGCTACGCTCTGCGACCCACATTCCACGAGTTCGTAACTAAGTACAGACCGCTAGTCAGAGACCTGAAGCTGACTGGGACACCAGAGAACGCACGGAAGATTCTAGAAGAAACAGGTATGTAGTTAGTTAGTTAGCTGCTAACACAGAGCTTATACACTCTCTGCAGAGGAGCCTGGCTGGCAGATCGGACGCACCAAGGTATTCATGAAGTACTGGCTGCTCGACAAGCTGAGTGCTCACATGGAGAAGATGCACAGAGCAGCCACTGTGCTGGAGAAACACGTGAGAGGGTTCCTGGCGCGGAGGCGGTACAGGAGACTGGTTGCGGTCGCCAGACAGGAGGCGGAGCTGCTCAGACAGTTCTTCCAAGCGGTTTCCGGCGCAGAGCACAAGCTGTACGATCAGCTGGAGGTGCTGTGTGACCAGGATATGAAGCGGTTTGTTACACTAAAGCTCTTTATGTCCCAAGCTTATATCTCACGAATCTTGTAGACCCAAAGATTTCTGGAAAGCTAAACCGAAGGTAGTTCCTCCCCCCCAGGCCGCTAAGCCCGCTACCCCGCCCCCGCAGCCCCGGGACCCCAGCCCCATCCCCCCCACCTCCGACTCGGACACGGACTCCAATGACGACTCAGATGACACATTCAGCGGCCCCGCAACTAAGAAAGTCCTGCAGAAGAAATTCGGGATTGAGGGCAGCAGAGCCGCCTCCATCCGCTGGTTCCAGCAGACTCAGAAGACCAACAAAGGCGCAGTCAACCAAGAAGGTACGTATACCCCGTGACGTAGTAAGCTACACCCGTGACGTAGCCCTACTGACCGCACTCTCTCCGCTAGGCAACTTCCACGATTGGTTCCACGGAATAATCACGCGGAGACAGGCGGAGAAGCTGCTGACCGGTATGCCGATCGGTGGATTCCTAATCCGCGTTAGCGAAACTAGGTTCGGGTACTCCCTGTCAGTGCGGGCTGCGCAGAGAGTCAAGCACTTCATGATAGACCAAACCCCCTCGGGAAAGTACGTGGTGGTCGGAGAGCCGCAAGTGCACAAGTCACTCGCTAAACTGGTGGACTACCACAAGGCTACCCCAGTCACCTGCGACGGAGACCTATTGACTAAGCCCTGCGGCCAGCAAGGCCAAGGTAGGCTATCACACATTAGTGTAGCTATTGTACTGTTGTGGGGTTTTATCCAGGAGCGCGAAAACTGCCGTCCCCATAGAGCTATACAAAACTAACCTTTTAGGCGTATAAAATACGTACTCTAGTGACCTTAGGAGTGTTCAATCTAGTCCTGTATAATACCCTGTTGTGAGTGTAGGGAGTCTGGACTACCAGGAGCTGCTGGGAGGGAATGAAGATGATTACGAAGCGCCAGCGGACATAATCAACCTCCCACAGGCCCAGGCACGGCCACGGGAGGCAGCTCGCAATAGCACTGCAGGTAATCACAGTAATACACCAGGGAGCGTCAAATATGTTCATACGTGACCACGGTTCGTATTATCCGGAGCCATGTTAATGCAACTGTATAGGCTGGAGGAATTAAACCTTGTACTCCTTAACCCAGTGGTTCCCAACCTGGGGTCCATGGACGGGAGTAGGGAGTCTATAAGATCTCTAAATTTGTATTGCGCTCAATGGGAAGGGGTCCACAGAATGTCTGCTATAGCCTATTCTGCTGTCTCTGATTGAAAAGGTTGGGAATCGCTGTCTTAATTTACCTATACTTCGCCTTATCCGTGTTCGTAGTAACGAGGGTCTATTGTAGTTTAATTGCAACATAACTATTAGCTATTATATTAATTAATTAGTTAATTAGTTAGTCCTGTAATAGCCAACATATAATCTCGTGCTAGGTTCCAGCCCCTCGCTCACCAGAAGGAAGATAGCTTCTTCCAGATCGGACAAGACCAGCTCCCTCAGACCGGGCGCTAGGGGCGGCGCTAAGAACACAGGGCCCCCCGCCCTCCCTCCGAGATAGCTAGCATTGTTACCCATTCAACTCATCATGTTATGCTGTGCAGTATGCTTTAGATTATTTTGTGTGAGGCTGTAATTCATTAATTACTAGCAATATATTTGTCACTATTATCGGGGTACGGAACAGGGAATTATCCAGGAGCGAGAGACGAGACGCTCTTTTTGGAGCATGATTTTTGGAAAATTTGAATTTAGGAGCGCGAAAATTTGGAATCCTCTCCTATACTGTAACATTAATTTGTGATTTAGGCGTATTAAAATTAGATCAGACCATTAGGAGCGTATGATACACTGGTACGGAATAAGTGTATTCGTATTATTCTATCATTTCTAATGATATTACAAAATAAAGACTAATAAAATTATGTTTCTCTGAACTGCTCGAGTTCGGCTGGCTTCTTAACCCAGCCCCCGCAGATCGGCTTCAGATGAGAAAGCAGTGTCTCCTTAGCCGCTTGGTAGCTCTCGGAGTACTGCTTAGCGTGGAAATACGTAATGTCAGAGATCGGAGTGGACCTGTCTTCTATTTCCTCTCTCTTATCCGCTAGGCTAGTCGGGTAGATCGGCTTCTTTTCTCGCAGTTTGCTCCAGACTTTCAGGAACCGGACAAACAGCATGTGCTTACTGACCATGCAGGGAGTCAGGTATTCGCACTTCCCCGTTGTTGTGTTTATAACTTCCGAGTTGCTGTCTGACCAGTCCCAGCACATCGATAGACTGGTGGTAGAGCGACTGTTCGGCTGTATCTTGTAGCTAACTGTAGCCATCAGCGGATAGTTAACCACAAATGAACCAGGGATTTCGGAATGAGACAGAGAAGCGATTCTAAATGGACAAATAAGAATTCAGCTATTACAGTATATGGTGCCATTCAAACGTTATGTAACTCAAATTCCAGGAAAATTAGACACCCCCCTCCCTATGTTTTAACCAGTTTGTGATACAAAAGCATGTTTAACCCCTCTCCCCTTGGAATCGTTACTTAACGTATTAATGAGTCAGTACCTATTGTGTATTGCTCTGGACAGGTTCTCAGCTATGAATCCGCTCGACACCACCACAGACTTGAAGTACACCGGCTCAATGAAGTGGGACAGCAGTGCCCCCTGCACCCCCAGCATGTTCCACTTCAGCAGTTTGTCGCTACTGCTCATCGTCAGCAGCGGCTCGCCCTTCCTGAGTCTCTCCCACGGCTGCTCTGTCGAGGCCAGCGAGCTGACCAGGAGCGTCTCTTCTTCCTTGTCCACGACTCTCGACACCCTGAGGCCCCCCTGTGGCTCGAGGGGGACCGCAGAACACTCGTTGAGGAGAGCGGGCTGCTGGCCTTGCCGCGCGTCTCCTGAAGGCATGCCACTCATGAACAGGTGGAACGAGATGCCCGGGCGGAGAGCCAGTCTGTCCGGAGACTTCTCAACTACAGATTGGAACTGTCAAATAACCACACTTGTATAGTACTTCCGTAAATAGAACAGTATAACACTACACGTTTAATCCGAAATCAAAAAGTCCTTTTAAGTATCTAACAATCTCTATACCTATATAGTATTAGTAGTACCGTGACCTACGTTATAATAAGGCCTGTTCACTAGTGTTAAATTTTGGACCATGGATGTCGTTTAAGTCCATTGATTCTTTTTATAATAAATGTTATAGTCAGAGATAATTAACCAAGTAGTAATCCAGAAGAAGTAAAATATTATTGGGTTTAATACCAAGCACATTTGAAGTAAATTAATGTTGCAATAGTACAAAATATTAAAGAAAACATGAAAGTGAAAAATATAAATTTTTAGCAAATAAACATTTGAAGAACAATAACAACCAATTGGGTTTAATTTTATTTATTTTTCGAGAATTTTCGACACGAACCGACTGCAAGGGTAGCAAGGCATTCATATTTTTTGTTCTGGATTACTACTTGGTTAATTATCTCTGACTATAACATTTATTGTAAAAATATCAATGGACTTAAACGACATCCATGGTCCAAAATTTAACACTAGTGAACAGGCCTTATTATAACGTAGGTCACGGTAGTACAAATCTCGTTACAATCTGCTTGATTGATAAATTACTGTTACCCACTATACTGGTGTCTATGAAGCACTAGCTAACTGACCCGACTTGAATATGGACTCTTCCCCCCTCCCCTCTGCCACCAACTCTACGTGGTAGTAGAAGAACCTCATCAGGGCCCGTCTCACTATAGCCTCGGCTCTGCAGTCATTCAGGGTCATCCCCTTGTCGCTGAGGTACTGAGAGGATATGCACTTGGTTCCGGTCCCCAGAGCCACTACCTCTGCGCAGACATTCGAGTCTACCAGACCCGCGCCCTCGCTGCCCTTCAGCATGACGACAGCGGCTAGCGATGTCACCTCTTCCTTCGGGTTAACTATTGCCATTACTTCTCGTAGCTTCTCCACAGCCAGCTTTCCTATGCGGTCTGCTAGAATCTGGAGATTAGACTACTCAATACATTGTATACATACAGGGGGATAATTATCTAGGTGTCAATCGGTGAGGAGCAAAGGTGCTTGCAATGTGATTTGATTTAAGTGTCGGCTTGGCATTGAAATATTAAATAGTGCCGCATGATTGAATTTTACCGATCATATATTGTGCATTTATGACTAACATATTTAAGGTGCAGTACAAATTCTACCTCTATTATAAAGTGCCGGCCCATAAATCCTAGATAATTATCCCCTGCGGTACATACCATACACACTGTGTTACCTGGCTGAGAGCTCCCTTTATGAGGCTCTGTTGTTCCTGTGGCTCGTCACTGCAACTCGAGACGGTAGGAATACTCTTGAACCTCTCGGGCAGGACCAGCCTGGAAGAGTGCACGTTAAGCAGTCCGATAATAGCGTTGTTAGAGGCCAGCATCTTAGCGGTCCTCTTGTCGGGCGCTTCTCCACTGAATATCCAGTTCTTGGCTGTACACGAGCATTTGAATAGCCCGTTATTCTGAGAGAAGGCGAAATAAGCACCGGACTATAATAAAAGTGAATAATTATAATACAATAGGATGACCAGTCTATATATTGTGGCTCACGATATGCTCATGTAGGTAGGAGACTGGGTGCTTAGTGGTTGTAATGGGGGGGGTAAGGGACACTCCGTCCGGATACTTAAAATCTGAAGGAGCGGTATCATCTTGCTGGTGTTGTTCGACTGATTCATTGCAATTCGAGCTTACGGTAGACTTGTACTCTATGTGTGGTTGTTTCGGAGGAGGGCCATTTCTGTCAGTTTCCTTATCTAAGCAGAGAGAGCATTAAACTACAAATTAAAAACACATGCAGGGTTTGATTTAGGGGGGGGGGATTTGAATTTGAAAAAAAAAAAAAAAATCAAAGCTGAAGTTATTAAGACACATTCCCAAAACTCTACTTTGCCTGGATGTAACACTGATAAGTGTCACGCATGTACCTTGTGCTAAAGTTAGTTTAATGCCGTGCAGTGCATCCAGTGCTCTTGAGGCTGCCAGGGCTTTGGCGTCCTTCTTGTTGCCAGAGATTCCTTGGAAAGATCTCCCCTCCAGCACTACTCGCACCGTGAATAGCATATCGTGAGAGGGACCCTCGGCTGATATCAACTCGAACTGGGGGTTTTTGTAAAAACTGCAGAGAGTGGTGACTGGATTACTTCCTCTTGCCATCGCCATTGTGAACTGGAAATAATGGATTGCCTGCTGATACAAACTTAATACGTACTCAATAAAATATCTCGCTTATTGACATTATAAATTGTAAAAATGGCAAATTGAGAATCAGCATATCCACTGCGAGTTTATTTTATTTTGAATTTTCGTTAATTTGTTAATTAAATTATTTTGTCAACAAGAACAGTAAATATAGTAATATACACATCATCAATTTTCAAATGTAAATTTTCGCATAAATAAATTTACATAAAATTTGCTAAAATAAAACCATTTGCTATTACTATAAAATTAATGAATATTTTTTAAGAAAAAAGTTATTGGTGAAAGTACCGACGTGGAAAAGTAGGGTAGACGGTCCCCAACTTGATTAATGTGGGGCAAGCCCTCTCTCAAAATTGCAAAGTTAACGCCTATGGCTCGTATATAAATGCATAAATTTAGGTTATAAATGTCCAAAACTAAAACAGAGAATCTATGTTAGTTAGTTCCTCATATCTGAGTAGAAGTCGGCAGATAAGGCGGGGTCATTCCCTAGTTGCCCGGCCTTTCCAGACTTGTATTCTTCTGGGAGAGTGAGCAGCACTTCGTCGTCTTCCTTCAAGAACTGAGCAATCTCTTGGAAAGTCGGCCTCCCCGCGGCGTCAGGGCGCCACGTCTTTACCATGATAGCGTATATCTCGCGCGGACAGCCCGTGGGGGGTCCCTGCACCTGGTTACTCGACACCAGGCCTAGCACCTGCTCATTCGTGTGTCCGCTCCAGGGCTTCCGGCCCACACTCCACATCTCGAACAGACTCATGCCCAGAGACCACACGTCCGACTTCTCGGAGTAGCGACGGAAGTAGAGAGCCTCCGGGGCTGTCCATCTCACTGGCACCACGCCCCCTAGTTCCACGCGGTAGTAATCTTTGTCTTCGTGCATTCTCTTCGACATCCCGAAGTCTCCGATTCGACACACCATGTCCTGTCCCACCAACACATTCCTAACTGCCAGGTCTCTGTGCACGAAACGCTTCGAGGCGAGATACTCCATTCCACAGACAACCTCACGCGTGCAGTTCAACAGACAACGCAAGAGCCTATCGTTGTCAAATGTAACAGCGGAAATCGATTCTAGTATGGTTTTCAGATCGCCCTCCATCAGCTCTATGACCAGCATAAAGGGCGTAGATAAGCTCACTATTCCGAGGAGACGCAGGACGTTCGGGTGGTCGAACTGACCCATGATGGCTGCCTCTGTTAGGAAGGATAGTCTCAACTTAGAATCCGCATTTTCGTTGAGACACTTGGCAGCTACGGGAATAGGATCAGAGTCCTGGTCAGTTTTCCATTCGGCTCTCAAAACATCACCGAAGTAACCACTGCCCAGCAATTGTTGTAGGGAAATGCAACTTTGGCTTATTTCTCTAAATTTAAAATCAGCTAAAGTGTTGTAAACCCCTTCTACATCCGTTGGTGGCTCGACAAAATCCGCGTTTTTTGTGAAGTATGACTCTCCCTGTTTGAGAGCGACTGCGTGAGCGCTCTCCAACCTCTGTCTATGGGATAGCGTTACGGAGGATGAAAAGAGATGCGCTTTGTTCTGGAACAAGGTATTAGAGGAGTAGTGAGATAGAATTGGCCTGGAGTTTGGCAGCACTGACAAGTACAGCTGATTTTCAATATTAATGAGGCTATCTCGGATTTGCTTCGCTGGACTTCCTGCGCCAGAGCTGACAGCACTGGTCGTGTATTTATTGCTACATGTATAGTTGTTACCGATATTTCGACCGGAACCACCCGTGTTTTCTATCATATTTTCTAACTTAACGCTTGCATACATCGCTTCCTGAGTGGTAAAAGAAGGATTTTCCATGCGCATGCTGTTTGTGCGGGGGTTCGCAGAGAAGATAATTATTTTCTCCAGCGACTTGAGTTTCGAAGGCCGACTCTTTATGTATGTTATTAGGGCGATAACGCATATGAGAAGGAGTATGCATATAACCACTACGGGGATCATAGAGTATACTATTATCCACAAGTTGAATGTGTTATCAAGGCTCTTTGGGACGGTTGTACTATTGACAAATTGTTCGCATGTCTCCCCACTGTATCCCAACTTACACGAACAAGTGTCGTTAATCAAACAGAGTCCATCATTTATACATTCTCTGGTACAGGTGTCGAAGCAATCTAGTGTCGCTAGAATATCATTAGGGCACAGCCCGTATGTCAAATTGCATTTCGACAGGATGTCATCCGGGTTCTCGCATGCCACGGTATACCCCATGGTTCTATTGATAGAAGGAAGGAATGTGAAGTTCGCTCTAATACAATCCGCCCTTCTACAATTGAGAGTTCTCCCACAGATCGGCAGCACGATGGAAAGGAAGTCGCTGCTCGAAGTGCAGATAGGAAACCAATCGGGTTCTCCATTTAGCTCAGCGCACACCTCAACAGCAGAGGCGTACCTACCCTCCACACTGGTGCGAAGCAACCCGATCTCACAGACAGGCTCAAGACAATTAGGTCCACTAAACTGGGGTAAGCAAGAACAGGTGTTGCCGGCACAGAAGTTTGGATTCAGGTAGTTATCCGGACAGGTACTGGTGTTGCACTCACAGTTCAGAGTTTCTATTACAGAGTTGCAGAAGGCTATCGAGAACTCGCACTGTTTCGGTCTTATATCATTTGGCTCGCATTGGTACATGAACCCAGTTACATTTCCGGGTTTATGGACTACTGTGTAGTTGTACTGGTTACAAGATCTGAAGCAGGGGGTAGCCGTACAGTATACACTAGCGGTTTTATCAGGGGTCGTCCCGGCGCAAAGAGGGAGATAAACTTTGTCATCGCCAGTAATTGTATCACAAACCTCTAAAGGTCCATTTGCATTATTGAGAAGAGATCGAGAATTGCAAGTCGCTTGGCATAACTGTTCTAAGCTTGCGAATACAAACAAACCAAGTAACAAACTTGTGCCTCTCCAATGCATTATAACCAACAATAAAATGAATTAATTTGAATCAAATTATACATATGAGCCTCTTATTACAAGGATTTTGTAATAAGATAGTCTGTTAGTCCTATCCAAATGGGCATTGCTAGTTAATGACCCAGAAATTTGAGACAGCATAAGTACATCGATTATGTATTAATTGGAAAAAGGTTTGTTTTACGAGTAGAAAGTGTAAAACCTCGTCAGGTCAGCAAAAATAGTATTAATAATATTGCTAAAGAATGTACAATGATGGACCTTGGAATGTTGTACTTTGTCTAAGAGTACAAAACTGTATTAACTACCAGGTTAAGTTTGAACGTAGTATTTGTACGATGAGAGTTTGTTATACGTATAATCCCATAATTATTAGCAAATAATAAAATGCAATAAGGAAATAAAGTATTGTAGAAAGAGACTCGAGATAGCACCAAAATTAGCATTGAATATAGATAAGATGAATAGTATGTATAGAAACGAAACAATAAATCTATTTGACTAAGTTGCACTACGACCAGCTGTCTAATAAGGCCAGAGAAAGCTCGAGACAGATTTGAGAAATTAAGTGCTCTGAGAAAATAAAGCATAAATAATTCAATCCTCCGGTAGCAGCTGGTACAGGCAGAACTTTTCTCGTATCACGGGACGGACATCAGAGTCCAGGGAGGCCAACTCTTCTAGCAGAGGAATTAGCTTCAGGAGCTCTGTGTCCTCTCGGTCGAAGAACCAGCTCTCTATGGGGATCCCGTTGTCCAGCTGGTACCCGAATGCCTGCGGCGAGTTGTCTATTATAATTGTCTTGGAGAGGTCTCTCCCCAGTATATGCAGGTCCTTTATGTAGTTGCCGTCTATGCACACGCAGTGCTCGCGGAAGAGCCGATGCTTAATCAGGGAGCGCTGTCCGTCGAGCAGGTTAACCAGCTTATCTGCGTACGCCTTCTTAGAGGCGGTGAATAGGACCACCTCAAACAGCTTAGAGACCGTCTCGAGGAACTCTCTGTAGTACGGTCTCAGTCGCACGTACACTTCGTACATCTCTCCTTGGAACTCCACACTGAACGAGAAGTCTGCGTCCTCCAGCTGATTGAGACTGCAGTGCACCAGCGTCTCGTCCAGATCCAGGACCAGCGACTTCTCCGGGGTTCTGCGGGTTTGCACGGGCAGCGCGGGACTGCGGTTCTTGGTTTCCTCGCTAAGGGGGGGTAGGTGCTTGATGAACAGGTAGGGGTTGAAAGGGGGCAGCTCTACAGGCGTGTTGCTGCTATTCATGTAGGGACTGTATACAGTGGTGTCATAAGCGTTGTACTGGGCACTGGTGATGTAGGAGCGACTGAGCGTCTCTATCTGGTGAGTCCCGTCCGCGCAAGCGGGGAGCTGACTCAGGTCCAGGACTTCGTAGCTGTCAGAGTCCTCTGGGTCTCCGGCGGGGGGGTTGTTCTCGTCCGAGGAGTCAGCTGATCGGGCTGTCAAGAGAGGCGGGTTGACAAGCGTGAATTCCAGCTGTTTATCTAAGTTCTCTTCATCATCGAACTCAGTCAGCTCGTCATCTCTCTGCTTGGAAGAGAACAGTGTGAACACGGGAGAGAATATTGTACCGAGAAGTGATCGGGTTGTGGTCTCGGGAGCGACTTCTGCTTGGGTTTGTTCTGCGCCTGCCCGCTTCTCTTTCTGGGCGGTGGAGAGTCGGAGTGAGAACGGTGAGCTGATCTCCTGCTGCTCCTTGCGTCTCTCCCTCTCGCTGTCGCTCTCAGAATCGGAGTCCGAGTCGGAGGAGCGTCTCTTCTTCAGCTGCTCCTCGTTGCTGCCGACTCGCTCCCCCTCTCTCTCCCTGGCAACGCTATCGGCCGGACGGACGTTAGGCTTGAATTTCCTTTTCCTAGCTTTCAGCTGTCTGCGTTTCGCATTACCTTGTGTGAGCTGTGAGGTTTCCTCCGGCGCAGCTCTTAGCCTGGCTGTGCCCAGGGAGTATGCGGGTCGGGCCGGCGTGTCAAACCCATTCCAGCCTCTGCTGCCCTCGAGCCCGTCCATATACACTGCTGGCTTATCGGCCGTGCTATCGACCTTACGAGTGTTCGCGTTCCTCTCTGAGAGACGCGTGGACTTCCTGGTGGGAGAGGAGGGCAGGGGGGGAGAGGGGGGGTCGGGTCGGTTTATGTCTAGGTGCTCCAGACTTTCCATAGCGCTGGAAGGAAGCACTAACTGCGCCTCGAACTGGAGGAACCGTTTCTCTCTTACACTCATTGTTATTATTCTTAGTTACTACTAGAACGATTTGTAATAAATACTGCTATGGGCCGTCCATTATAAATTTTCTGTTAGAGGTGAGTTAGTTAAACAGGGATAGGAGGAATATATAAAATTATCGGGTATATAAATACAGTAACCAGATAGTTCAATTATGCGGAAGTGTCATTTAACTTTCTTTTAAAATGTTAACAATCGGTTTATGAATTGCCTTAATCTTCTCTACCAAACAAGGCACCTGTACCACTATCCTCTCCAGCAGCTGGCCGATGTATTGCTGCAGAGACAGATTGTCTCTCTCGTAGGTGTCCAGCTGATTCAACAGCTGATCCTTTGAGAGACCTTCCCACTGCTCTGTGATATCTGCACAGGAGGAGTCTAGGTTGTAAGGGGTCACCTGGATGCGAGGCATCCCTTCGAGGAGAGTCGGCTTGTACTCCAAGACAAGAGCCAGGATTTGGTCAAGGTACAGTCGTAGCTGTTGAATGCCAGTGAAAACCTGGACAACAATAACTTAATTAAAAAACTAAATTCTACAAAATTAAAATTACAGCTGTGCCGACAGCATTTCCATATTTGGATGACTGGCTTAGCACAGATTGGAGTACCTTTATAAGAGATTGCTTCACACTGTTTATAGAGGCATCGGCTAGTTGAATAGCCAATCCGTTGGGACTAGCGTCTCTCCTGATTCCATTGTTAGAAACATTGTCTCTAGTTAGGTGCTCTAGAAGAGGCGCTAGAGTTTTGTTCTCCTTTCTCAGCTGATCGAGCAGCTGTCTGCGCTCCTTCTGAAGAGCTGTTCTCTGCAGCCTCATGTCCACGTCGTCTCTCCCGGGCGACTTGGCCTCGATGAGCGCAATACGCGCGTCCTTCTCACTAATGGTGTGTTGCAGCAGCTCCTGTCGGAGGATTATCAGCTCCCTGCGCTGCTCTCGCTTCTCGATCAGCGCGTCCTATCAACAGCATAGTCAATAGGAATGCATTAATATATGTATGTATGTATGGTCTGGGCGATTATTGATTACAGTAAACTCCCGATATAACGAAGTCGGATATAACTAAATACCTGCTTATAACGAAATGGATATTCTCCCCCAGAGCACTAAATGCATTAATTAGTATCCGCTTATAACGAATACCCGGATATAAGGAAGGAATTTACAGGTCCCAAGCACTTCGTTATAACGAGAGTTGATTGTATATTGATTGCTAATTAGTTATAATGGCAGAAGCTGACTGTCCCGGGGTAGCAGATTCCAGCGAGAGGAAGAGAGCTGGCTGTTTCAGAGAAGAGCTCACGCGACTGAAACAAGAGATCAGAAGCGAGTTTGATAAGATTCACCTCTCCCTGAGAGAGGAAGAGAAGAGACTACAGGATACAATTGACAGCACCCTGGAGCGCGTGGGTGAGCTGCTGGCGAAGAGAGAAGAGAGGGTCGCACAGCTAAAGAAGGGATTGGAAGAACTAGAAGAAAGTCTGGCACACAATGACCTCAGCCATCTGCTGGTGGGCGCTAGGATTAAGATAGACACGGAGATACACAATCTGCTGAACCGAGAAAAGCTAGACCTCCCTACAACACAGCTGCAGTGGTCGCTAGCAGACCTGCTTGATTGCATCCCGCGAGTGTGCAAGCTAACTGAGAGCGTACATCCGTACACACACAGGTGCGACCCTGTCGTGAGCTGTGTGGACACCGAAGGTAGGGGGGGTCTCGCGAAACCGCGGGGCCTGGCGCTGGGACAGGGGGGCAGAGTGTACGTGGCGGACTACACCAAGAGCCAGATAGAGGTATACTCCCCGGAGGGTGCACATATAGACTCAATAGTAGATAGGTACATGCGAGACCCGCTGTACCTGTGTGTATCTAAAGACACTCTATACGTATCGTGTGAGAACAGGTGCCTTCTTAGAATGGATTTGGGGAGCGGGAAGCGGGTTTGCAAGACAGAGACTAAACAGACTATTTCCGGGCTGTGTTTGGACGAAGAGGGCGGGCTGATAGGGTGCGTGTGGCAGCAGAACCGGGTCTGCTGGTTCAGCCAAGAGCTGGAGGGGCGGGGGGAGGTGCGGCTGGCCACTGAGCACTACAAACCGGGCGTAACCATAACTGCTGACGTCAGAGTAACGCGGAACCAGCAGCTAGCGGTGCTATTCTACAAGAGCACACACCCGGTACAAGTGTTCAGCAAGGAAGGGGTGCTGATCAGGTGTCTGCTCTCGCAGGATAAAGTGGGAGGGGCTCTCTACTTCTGTCTGGACAGACTGGACAACCTGCTCGTGACGGACATAGGGGCCCACCAGCTTAGGGTGTTCAGTCCTGAAGGGGAGATGATAGCCAGAATAGGGAAGAAGGGACAACTAAAGGGGGAATTTCAGACCCCTGTGGGAGTGGCTGTCGATCAGTATTTCGATGTGTACGTGTGTGACTGCAAACAGAGCAACATGCTACAGAAGTTCTGATACATTGTGTTAGCGCATGATAGAAATATTGTATTCTTATTTCTGTTTAGTATTTTATTTCATATTAGCATTCTTTATTAACACATACATTTAGATTTTGTATTCTGTAGATTCAAGGGAACACACCTCTCTTAATAATAAAGAGAAGCAAACTAGATTTAATACAAAACTTGTGTAAATTGTTAATTTGGGACCATATGGCTTGTGTGTTGTAATTTTTTCATATTAAAGACGAAAAATTGTTCACAATAAGTCTGTACTAGCAACATACCTGTACAATACGCTTCCGCTCCTGTTTGAATTGAGTCTCGTCTACTTTGTACGAGCAAGTCAGAAGCCTCACATCTGCCAGGAGCTCTGCCACCAGTCTCTTCTCCTCTCCCAGCTCCTTCTCCCGGTCCAGCACAACTGTCACTCCATTCTAACAGCCCCCATTAATCAGCTGTTAACATTAACCTAACTCACCTCTAGAGCTCCGGATAGCTCCACGCTCCTGCGTCTCTCCGAGGCCAGCTGTTCGCGGAACCTGCCCAGCTGTCCCTCGTACTCCCCGCGCATCTCCTTCTGGGTCTCAGCTGTTTGTTGCAGCTGCGCCCGCTCCGCATGCTGCGTACGCTTGTACATGTTCAGTTTCTTGCCGCGGGTTTCGACTAGCTTCTCCAGCTCCGCGAGTCTGCCGGTCTTCTCTCCCAGCTCTCTGCTCAGCTCCCTCAGCCCGGCGCTCTCGTCGTCCAGGCGCGCCATCAGACCGGTGATGCGCAGTCGCTGCGCACTCGTGTCTGCGTCCTGCTGGATCAGCTGATCCGTCATCTGCTGCTTGTCGGCGTTCAGCTCCCGAACTATCTCTTGCAGATTCTAAACGCAGCACACATAATAGCAATTCCTCCTAGTAGCAAGTATTAATGTTAATTCTGTTCCTCTAATAGAAAGTTATTTTCTGGCACCAAGCGAGCATTTATGGTTAACTCTGTTCCTCTATAAGCAAGCAAATTTCGGTAGTTACAGTACACACATACCTCTCTCTCCTTGGCATCCAGCCAGGAGGGGATGAGCGGAGAGGAGCTCGGGTTCAGCTCGCTCAGGCGGCTGAGCTGCTCCCTCTGCCGAGACAGGATCTTGCTCTTATCCCTCAGCTCTGCCTGCAGGAGAGATATCTGCGCGGCCGCAAGGGAGGCGGAGCCCTGCCCCCCGGTGCACATCTTCTCCGCTGAGGCCACTATGCTGTTCAGTCTCTCCAGGAGCGGGTCTGGCGCGGGGGGGGCGCGGTCCGGGGTCCGGGGCTCTCTGCTCTCCTCTGAGTCAGGCCGGGCTGCCAGCAGCTGAGTCAGCTCTGCCACCGAGGCCTCTAGATGCGCTATGTGCTGACTCCGGGTCTGCAGTATGGCGCCCAGCTCCTTGTTCTTAGTCTCCAGGAGCCCCGTCTGTTTGTCCAGCTCTGCGGCTCGTCTCCGCTCGGCCTGACAGATCGATAGCTCTCTCTGCAGCTCTGCTACGCGCGTCTGAGTCTCCCCCGCCTCCGTCTCGAGCTCCGCTACGCGTCTCTCTCTCTCGCGCAGACGGAGACAGGCCTCGCTCTGGTCGAGCTCCAGCTGTGAGTGCTGGGGGGACCGGGGAGATACGCCGGATACGAAGTCTTGCAACTGCTTCAGCTCAACAGTCTTAGCCTGCATCTGGTTGAGAATAGATTTTATAGTGTCGTCTCGTTTGGCAACAAGTTTCTTCTTTGACTGAGCGCAGAACACGAGTTCTGATATTTTCTTTTCCAACTGTTGCACTTTAATTTCCTGCTTCCTGCAATGTACGATCAGTTCTTCTCTGTCGCTTTTTCGCAGCCAATCCTCGCTGTCACTTCCTCCAGACAAAAACCTACAGTAAAGTGTGTTAAGTTCAGCTGCTGGTCACTAGCAGGGAATATATAACTGACCATACAGCGGCCAAAGGTCAAAAGAACTACTCATACAAGTGTTACGTTACTGCTCACTAGGGTTTCAATATTCTTCAGTTTGGCTGACTTCATGCATAAAGCATTATAACATGAATGTAACCTGATACGACCAATAAAATTTTTGACACCAAAGTATTCCCAACTGTGGCCAGGTGCACATTCCACAAGTACAATTGGTAGCGTGGGTATACAGTATAACTTACGACTCGATTCTGGCCTCGCTCTCTCTGCTCCTCCCCAGTTCCTCCTCCAGCTGTTTCATACCGACCTCTCGCAGCTCCAGCTCCAGGGCCAGCTTCTTGAACCTGTCCAGCAGCCGCGTGTACCCCCCCGGGCCCTCCTCGCGGTCCCGGGCCCCGGGGGATCGGCCGGGGGTCAGGGAGAGAGAGGGCGAGAGGAGACAGGGGGCGGTGGGACCGGAGAGGGGGGCGGGGACCTGGGGGCGGCCCGAGGCGGGGGGGGAGGAGGGCCAGGGGGGGTGCGAGTAGGAATCGAAGCTGCTGGTTGAGCTGGCACTCTGCGCGCTGTGTGCGCTGTGCGGACGGCTGTTCTGACCCCCCAGGAGTCCCCCGGACAAACTCATGGAGCGAACCTTCCGCTGCACCTGCGGGGGATCGGGAAAAGACATCGGAAAGTGTGCGGGTTGCTAGCAGTATAAATAGTATAATATAACTTGTATTATATAATGGGAAGGAGATACGTATATGGGCAGTATTTCATTTTACAATACAATACAAGATGTGAGAATAAAGAAGAACTTAAGAGAGACGTGTTATAATTATCGTTACTTTTTGCGTTTAATATCCATGGTTCTAAAATCTCTCGCCAGGTCCAGGAGTTCGACAGGATTTGTAGACTTTTTCCTGTCGGACTCAGTTCTGCTAGCAGTGACAGAGTGCATGGGGTAAGGCTCAGAGGAGGAGAATTTGTGGGTAAATGTGTCCTTAGTATAAGGCGTGTCCTTACGATGGGAAAATGCGTCCTTCGAGTAGGGAGATGTCTCGCGAGGATATGTATATGTGTCTCTATTGAATGAAGAGGAAGCCTTGGGGTAGGTTGTGTCTCTGAGATAAGATAAGTCCAGTTTATGAGAGTGTGTGTAAGAGGGGGGCACAGTCCGCATGCTGTATCTAGCTGAGGGCTCGTCGAGGTAGCTGGACGGGAGGTAGCTCTTCGGCGGATCTGTGTAGGTGGACTGATCCCGCGTGTAGCTGTCCAGAGGGAGGGTGGAGGAGGGAGGGGAGAGGTAGGGACGGTATGTGTCCGTACGCGGAGATATCGTAGTGGTTATCTCTGTTACCCTCGTGGTGCCGCGAGCGGGGCTCCTGGGGTACAGGGGGTCCGATCTGTGGGGGTATAGGGGGTCCGATCTGTGGGGGTACAGGGGGTCCGGGGTGTAGGGGGGGGACAGCTTGGAGGAGAAGGGGGTCGGGAGGATGGAAGAGGCTCGGTACGGATAGGAACTCAGCTGAGAAGAGACAGGCGGGTAGGAGGCGAGGAGGGAATGAGACTTTGCTTCTTTCTCTTCCCTGGCCTTCTTACTCTTATGCTCTTGAAACTTGAGTTCGGTATAAGCGACCATGTTCTTGATGATGTCTGTGTAGAACTCGTGTGTGCTGGGCCATATCCTAGCGACGAGTATGCTCCTGTCGTGTGAGATAGGAATGTCCTCTATATGCAGGTGTTCGCGTAGCGTGTCCAGTGCGCGTGTCGAGTGCCTGCATAGAGAGGGATCTAGCGAGGAGAGCTGGCTCCGCTCGTGCTGGTCCTGGAACTGAATTAGGAGCCTGTCTCCCTCGGGCCCCACCAGGGGGACCACAACCTCTCTCAGACACCTCGCGGAATCGCCCGGGGAAATCAGGTCGCTGTAGCAGGCGACCAGCGGCGCGAAGTGCGAGCAGCAGTAGGTGAGCACCAGCGGGATCTGGTAGCACTCCCGGGGGTCCCTGTCCAGAGGGAGGTACACGCCCCCGAAGTACACCGGGGAGATCGGCCGGCCCTCCACGTCCTGCAGCACCGAGTTGGCGATAACGATGATAGGCCGACGTATGACGTATGCGAGTGCGAATATGTGGATCTCCTCGAGACTTTTGTAGGGGAGAGAGGGCGTATCTTCGGAGCGGAGCCCGGCCTCAGGGACGGAGAGGTCCAGGGAGGCGAGCGACACAACCATCTGCCACTCGTTCTCCCACTCACTAGCGTCGAACTCGAACCCCGCGCGTCCATTCAACACGGCCTGCTGTCTCTTCCATCTGGCTTTCAGGGGCCTAACTTCAGTCGCGTCAGAAAGGAATGCGTGGAGAAGTTTCCTCAGAGTCAGATTCTCGTCCTCCACCCCGAACATGGCCCGGCTTACGGCGTGCAGCAAGCAGTTCCCGTCCCCCTGCGTCCGCAGCGGCGCCAGGGAGGTGTAGTCCCCGTGGCGGACCCACCAGTTGAGACGCTCGCGCAGGTACTTCAAGTGTGAGGACTCGAAGAATACTCTCGGCGCGAACTCTCGCAGCTCCTCCGTCCGGAAATCCACCTCTCCCAGGTAGAAGGTTATCCGGAAGTGTCCGCACCGCTCGATCAGCTGCCGGTACTTCCTCTCCTCCAGGAGCTTGGGGGCGGCAGGTTTCGCGGGCTCCGAGGGGGGCGGGGGGCTGGTGGAGAAGTCGCGCGTGGGGCCCGGCGCGGGGGAGAGGTACCCCGTCTTCTGTCCGGTGGCTTTATCCTTCTTCCCGGGAGAAGGGGCCTCGGGGGATTCGTTTCCCTTTTTCATTTCCTCGAGAGCGCTAGCGGTCTGCGTCTTGCTCCAGTTGCACTGCACCAGCAGATCCCGTATGAAGTCTGGCTCGTGACCCAGCGCCACGAAGTAGTTGTAGAGACGGAGCTTCTCGCCGTACTGCTTAGAGGAGTAGGTGCTCATTCAAACACTGCTATAAGAATCATAAGTCAATGGGTAATATTACATACTTATTTAGTTTGTGACATTGTATGAATTATAATATAGATAGAGTTCTTATTGAAGATAGTTGGGTTCTTTCCAGTCAATTGTAATAACTTAGCAAATGTGTGGAATAAATCATCGCATTTGAGGGAAGATAAATCGATTTCAGGCTTAGCAAAAACATTATTTCTTTCAGGAAGTGCTTTGTCTTTTGTTTCAAACTATAAAGAAACGAATACCATTCCTCTCTATAACCAATATAATATTAGCTGTATTACCAATCAATTATATTGCAATAAATATAACAAAATAGAAATATTGAAGTGTTCGCTGAGTTGAGTGCCAGAATAACAAGTGAACAGTAACAGAGTCACTGCATTAAGTGCTCTAGGTCATACACGATGATTCTATTGATACAGGACACGAACAGATATTTCTCTGACATGTACCTAACACAGGTGGCCTTAGGCAGCGGCAGTTGCAACACGTATGGCTGGGTGGTGTTGTATATAAATATAGAATTCCCGTTCCCACAGCTGAGAATGATATGCTTAAGGAGCGAGACCGCCAGCCCCCGAATGAGGTGCTGACTGCTAGGCTGCATTACGCACAGCAGCTGACCGGTCAGGTTGTACAGCTGGAACTCTATGGATCCACGTCCCTCGCGACAGTCGTTAGCTAAAAGAATGTGATCCTCTTTCGTGACAGCCAAGTGCATGATCAGCTTAATGTTCGGATTCATGATGGCACACTGGGCTCCGTTTAGATCTGGGTGGCACACGATGACTCGTTTGTTCTTCCTGTCAGCAATGACCAGCTGCTGGGCCGAAGTGACGCACATACTGTAGGGCGACTTGAACTCTATGCCTGGCGTCAGACGAATAACCTCTTTGTAGAAGAGACCGCCGTGCCCGAAGGCCACAATGCAGTCCTTCTTCCAAACGGAAATAAATATGAAGCTGTCGTTAACCGCGAGGTCCTGCTGTGAGTTGTCGTCTGGAACATACTTTGCGAAGGAGAAGGCACTCAGCAGCTTGCCTTGGTTGGAAATAATACACACCGACTTGTCGTACTCGTTGATGACGTATATCTTACCCTTCCGTATCTGCATGCTTCCTGGCTTGAAAATGGCGAGTGCGAGAGACCGCGAGTCGATGGAGTATACGGATTCCACCGCCACTTCTCTGATCTTCTGTCCGATCTCTCTCCGCTCGATGGGCGCCTCCTGCGTGACGGTCCCGAGCTGCTGCAGCACCTGGTCCGTCTGTTGGTGCATGGAGAACTTGACGGCGGGCAGGTGGATAGCGGTGAGCTCCGGGGTGTCAGAGAGGAGCGATTGGAATGTCTTCCTCTGCCGCTGCACCTCCCGGTGTATGCGCTCTATCTCCACTTCGACTGTCTCCACGCTGTAGGAGATCGTCTTGGGTTGTTTCGCGCTTTCGCACAGTTTTTCGAGAGTCTTCATTTGGTCGGAGAGATGGGTAATGGAGCTCTCCAGCTTATGGAAGGTAGGCTGGTACACGTGGCTGACTTTCTGGAAACAAACTTCTTTCCTCGCCTCTACAGTTCTTAGGATTTTAGAGAAAGTGCTCTCAATTTTAACCTTCAGTTCGTGTTCCTCTTCCCTGTATCTGGATAGCTTCTTTCTGTTCCCCTCGAGGCTCTCCGTGATCAGCTGTAGTCTCTCCTCTCCCCTCTTTACGAGGCTCTGCAGAGTCTCCTCCTCTCGACTCATCACCTAAATACTGGCGTAAGCACTTATACGTTTGTCTAGTCCCGCTATACATAGAGATATACTATGTTAATTAATTTGTATACAACATTATAATGTCCGACACACTAGAGCCTAATGGCCTCGCAGGGAGCAGGGTTGTCCAGCAGCGCGGGGCCCGGGTAGCTGGAGATGACGGCGATCGGCAGTTCCCACGTCACCGACCTGAGGTCGGAGGGACGCGGGCTGACCAGCTGGAACCCGTCCGTGTCCGGACTGAGAGCGTCCTGCTCGCTCGTGAGGAACACGAACCTTAGCTGCCACTTGAGCGCCACCAGCGCCGTCCTGAAGCTGGGCGTGGCGAGGAGAGGGACGGGGAGGGTGAGGTGCGTCTCTGCCAGGAAGAGAGTGTGCTGCGCATGCATGCCGTGCTCAGTGACAACGCGAAACTTGTCAGCTGGGATTAGCGCGGGGGACCGCCGGTTTTCCTCGCTCACCTCCTCGACTGTTTCAAGAAATACAATTACTCTCACAGACCGGACCTTCTTGGCCTGTTTGAAATCCAAACTGATTACAATCTCGTCCCCCAAAGCGTGCACTGGCTTCACAATATAGACAGTGCACAGAGTGTCTAGGGACTCCACGCCCTGCTTGAGGTTGTACGAGCGCGTGCTCTTCCGAGAAGACTCGTCGAAGAGCGCCTCCTGCACCCGGAACAAGAAGGCCTTGCTTTTCTCCTCCGACTGCTTCGCTGGGGGATCAACGAAGGGATTAGGAATATCGTCAGGACTCGCAAGCGGAGATTCAGCAGTTATAACAGGACTACTCAACTGGAGCTTGCTTAGGAGAGGAATCACTTGCAAAGGAAATCTCATTATTTTCGCGCTTTTCCCCACAACCTGCGCTCCCACTACGAGCTTGTACACATATCGCACCATGCTGCCTGAGAATGTGGGGGGCCCCGCGGGGATCTTCTGTCGGTAGGTGACGGTCTTGCTCTGCTGAGGGTTGAGCGGTATGTCGCACAGGAGAATGGTGCTGGGGGTCGAGAGGATACAGTAGCCCTTCTCTCCAGAGGTGGGCACAAAGCTGGTGCTAGGCGAGGCGCTACTGGGGTCAGTTAGCCGCCGGACCTTAGGCGGGAGAACTTTAGACTCATTGATTACACACAAACAGTAAATCTGGGCTCCAAGCCAGGCGAGGCGAGGTTTCGTCTGATCAGCTGTTTCCGTGTCCGAGCTGGAGCTGGGCTTGTCATTGTCAGCTGTGTTTGTGAGCGTTATGATGCAATGCAGCTCTTGGTCCGTGAGGAACACCTTTCCCCCGTCCAGCCACACCTTAAGATCTACTGTCGGTCTCTGGGAAATAGAGCCTGACATACTGGTTAGCAAAAGCCATAATTAGAAGTGTATCGATAGGATTAGATACTCGCCAATAGAAATAGCTTGGGTAGAAAAATAGATACGTGTATATTTTGAACTGAATTGATATACGTGTACATTGCAATATTAACTATCTGCCCGTATTCCAAACACTTTACTCATTCCTATATGAAGCCGGTAACTAGTTAGCAGATTCTAAAGCCATGTTAGAAGTGAGGAACTGATTCAGGAACAATCAAAAGAAAAAGGAACTGACACCAGTGCTGCGATTCATTAGCAGAACTGAGCAGTCAGCTGCTACGCTACAAATGCTAGAGATCTCAGTCTGTCTGCTTCGCATCAGAGGAACTGCTTCTTAGCAAAATGATTAATTTAAAAAATTATAATTATTTTGCAGTCAATGTGAGTTTTCAGTCAAAACGCGAACTGACTGCAACAATTATGTTGTTTGGAATTAATAAGGAAGTTACCTCATGTCTGCATAGGAATTCAAAATGAGGTCTACTTCTCCAGAGGCTGGCATTGTTGTTTGTCTATTGAGACACTTCAATTAGATTACCGTACTAACGTGATTATTGCTTTTTTCACGATTTGCGACCAAAAATCTTATGCCTTTTCGACAGTATCGCACTTTAATACAATTTATTTATATAATCGGTTGATAATCTTATTGAGACTTATATAGATAAGGATGTTTACTCCGGGAAGCGGTAACAAATTTTCATTTGCTACTTTGGGGGGGATACTATTCGAGTATATACGGTATTTACAAATAAATAGTGTACATGATGCAGTACCTAGCTTTAATTAGGTAGGTGGTGGAAGATTGAGCTCTCGTTTTGTTGAATCTGTAGCGGAGTTTGTAAACTTGTGCGAGTTTTGTCACCTGTCAATGTAAATACATAAATAAATAATGTTTTCGGTATTTCTCGCAAATGAATTGAAAGTACTAACAGCATCACACTCGAGATGTCCCATTGGAGGAAGGTTTAACCTAAGATAGTTTGGTAAAAGTTTAAACTAAATAAATCATCTTTAGTGTACACCGAAGACTTACTCATTTGTCCGAGTGTCCTGCACAAAATCTGACATCAACTGATTCATGCGTAGCATAAACTCCAGATCTAACTTGCCAGTCGACTATAAAGGCAGGAGAGACAGTAATCGCATGTGATAAGTTGATAAAGGTTATCAAAATCGTATCTCTGACGAAATCGTATTATGAAGGAGAAGTCAATTATAGACAGAGATGATTTTATTGAGTTTTTTATTATCTTGGGATTTTCTAAGGTTCAATACAATGTATTAACTAGGTTTAAACATGCTTTAGACGAATTATATATAATAATTTTGTAGAGATAATCATATAAACATGGTGATCACTGATTAGCTTATAAAATAATCTCAATTAAATATTTGTTGCTACTCAATCCACCATATTGTAGTACATTGTATATGTAATATGTATATGCGAAGAAAGAATCTTTGAACGAATAATCGATAAAAAGAATTATAGAATTCTTGGAAAGAGTCAAACACCAACTGATAACAGATGAGAGTAGATATCTCAATATTGAAAAGGCTCGCAAAATAAATTTACGATACATTAATCAGAATCGGTACAATTCGGTTATAAGACTATAATTAATGTATAGCAGTTAACAGACCCTACACAACGACTTGAGAGAGTCGTAGTCCGTAGTAATGACTCTATTTATACTCTCCTCGGGGCAAATCTCGGGCTCCTGAGGAGGCTTGTAAGGGTGTGCTCCTAGAGGAGCGGAATAAAATAATTTCACAGAAACTTCTGTTTTAATGTTGCATAAGCTTACTAGAACGGGTCTTCTTTCTCACAGTTTTAAGATTCCTTTTTGTAATTTTCTGTTCCATATCCAAATACCTGACTTTATCATCTGTCATTCAATAAAGAATAATTGCAATGAACAACAATTTTAAAAGTTGTAAGCAATTGTATGCAACAGTTTGTTCCATCATTTAAATAAGTATTCAGTTATAGTGGAACCCCACTTAACGGTCACCCCGGAACAGGCTAGGAAAATTTATGATTTATTTGATTTTTTTGGGAAATTAAAATCATTGATTTGAATGAACAAACTCAAATTATATAATAGGTATTCAATTTCGAATTTCGCAGTAAGTATACTTTGTAATATTACGTCGAATTAACTATGATTGCAATAGGTATCACCATTTTCAAATAGTAAAAATTAGGGCTGAAACGAATATACCAAATATTCGAATATTCGTTCGAAATGATTGAACGAATATTCGTTCGTTTGCAAACGAATATTCGTTACGAAACGAATATTCGTTTGGACGAATATTAAATTGAAACGTATATTCGTTGACTAGTTTTGGACAAGAACAAGACTTTTGTATAGGTTAGAGATATCGTAATTATAAATTCCCACTTAAACTAGCTGATTATTAGTTAACTTGTATATAATACACTTCGTAACTATTATACCATTTGTAACTTGATCAAAAACCTATTTTCCAATGTATTTTGTCCCTAGAAATTGATTTAATGCTTAGTCATCCAAACGAACGAATATTCGAATATTCTTTCGTTTAGAAAAAGGTTCGTTCGTTACATTTCGAATATTCGTTTCAGCCCTAGTAAAAATCAACTTTAAATCAATTGATTTTGATTTTGATTTCATTTAAAAAAATCATTATTTACCATTCCTGCCCCGGAATAGCAGTCACTCCGATATTCAGTGCAAATTCTGGGGTTCCAGTGTATATGTTGTTTGAAATAATAATAAAGAGCTAGTTAATTAGAAATTCGTACAATATAGCAAATACGTAACAGCCGCTAATTACTAATTAGATAGTATTCGAAAGGTATAGCAGAAATAAGAATGCAGCCTAGTATACTGTAGGTAACAGTGCCGCCGGCATATAGCAGCAGAATAGGAAATGAGAGGATGACAAGTATAGACATTATAGTTGCAGAAGAGTGGATAATGCAGAGAGAAAGTTCTCTGTTGTTCTTTTCGAACGCCTCACCAAACAGTGCATAGGTTATAGAGTCAAACCCCACCCCTGTCGCGATACCGAATAAGGCAATACTAAGGATAGGCCAGAAGCTTAAGTGAATGCAGATATTCCTATGCTGCTCAGTGGAACAACTCAGGATATATTCAATAACCGAGAAGTACACTGCCATAGAGAGGTGTGAGAGCACCTGTAGTAGAGTTGTAGCGATGAGAACTCGCTTGAGACTGTAGCGACTGGCTAGCTGCTGGCCTAACATGTTTCCGAGGACAAGCGTAACTGGGAAGAAGAGAGCTGCCGTGTTAGGAGAGAGCCCTTGTTGGTTTGAGAGAATCTGAGACGAGAATGCGATTACAGCGGAAAACCCGCTGAGACAATGGAAGTTATTAATCGTGGACACGACGAGAATAGGTTTGAGAACTTCCCACCTGAGCAACTGAGATAATTTCTCTGTGATTGAGAGCCGCACGATATTGTTACGCTTCATTTCTAGAATTTCGCGATCCGTGTCAAACTCTGTTCCATGCAGATATTCGAGGCATTCCTTTGCTCTGTTTTCCAACCCTTGTTGCAGCAACCAAACAGGCGAGATTGGGTTAAACAGCATCAGACACAGAAATATAACCTCACACAGTATAGCTGTCACAGCCAGCCATCTAAACGGTACCCATATGCCTAGTGCATAGATGAGTACAATGCCGAACCTCATGGCTAGACTCACTCCGCTGCAGTAGTACCTGCGTCTGTTGGGAGGAGCCGTCTCTCCCAGGTACACAGAGGTGAGGAACAGAACGGAGGACTGCACTCCTAGCAGGAATCTGCCTATCAGCATTGTGTACACGTCATTAGCTACGACAGCTGTCAGCCAGCCGATACACCCGGGCACTGTCGATGCGATTAGCAGAGACTTAGTGCTGACAGTCTGAGAAGTGAAGCTGAGAATGGGCAGCATCACCATTGACCCGAGGAATATCATGCCTGCGAAAAGTGGCAGAGTATTCGCGGTTAAGGGAGTGAGTTCAATGAGGGAGTTGGCTGTTGGAGACACATACCCTCCTTCGAAGCCGATAAGCAAAACCCCAATATAGCAAGTTATTGCTGTGAGTAGGTTAGGTAACTCCCTCATTAATTAGCAATCAGTTTGTCCAACAATGCCATTTGTATGGATTAATGATGAGTGTTCGTATTTATATAGTAGCATGCGACAAGGGTTCTTACTGGTCACATAGATACATGATGAGGTCAATGGCCAATGGTCAGTATACAATAGAGCTCGAGTATAATACTCGTTATATTTAATTCAACTAATTGCTGGTTGTCTGGCTAAACTGAATATAAATACTTACCCATTGTATTTAGGTCGCGTTTAGATTCTTCAGTTAAGCGTTCAACTTTCTTGGCCAACTCAAAGTTTTCTAAAAATACACGAGTTCAATAAACCAAATTTATTAGTTTATAATGAGTTTAGTTTACATTGCATTACTATTTCATTATTCAAGTTAATCATTAAATTGCTCAACAATTATTCCCACATCTCGAGTATGTATTTAATTAAGGCAAATAATTGGAAGAATAATCGAGATTGCATAGCAAAGGAGAAGGAGTGATATATATTAATTAGAACTTAGGGAGATATGCAATCGAATACCACTTGATATGTATTTCAACGAATTATAGAAAATTCGTAGTAGAAACAAGGATAAGAAAGTACTCCGATAGTGCGAGTACAAATCCAAGTTCAGGCTCGTACAAATCCAAGTTCAGGCTCGTACAAATATAGACTAACAACTTCAGTTAAGAACTAAACATTTATAGTTATTCTGGTGTTCGTATAACGAAAACAAAAAGTCAACTTTCATAAGTTTAACTTTAAGCTAAAGTCCCATTAAAATTCGATTCCCCTGATGCTAAAAAGCTGTATAATTAACCGCACCATAGCAAGTCATCTTCAGTAGCCGCAGGAGCTCGTCACAAACTGTGATTATACTCCCAGTCTGAGCCTCAACAGAGCCACGCATATGGCAGATCTGAATTGTTGTGTCTATCATTTTTTCAACATCTTGGAACCTCGTACTATATAGCTTTTCTGTGTAGTTATTTTCTGCAAGGATAGATTAATAATTGCAGAATTTACTTATCCATCGATCATCGGTAGCACCGATCATCGGCGTTTGTATTAAATAACCTGGCTAGTTTCTACCGATGGTGTTTTTTATAAACATAAAAAAAAAACGCCGATGATCGGTGGATAAGTAAACTCATAATTGCAAACTTAATATGTAATTAATTGGAGTAACCTTAATTATCAAAAATTCATCAAATCAGGAATACTTTTTTTTAATTCCTAGAGAACAATTAATCTACGGGCCAATCAAGCACATATAGTCAGAAGCATTTCTTTACTAGTTAGTTACCATTAAAATATACTTCTATGGCCAAAGAGTGGCAACACTCAGTTAATTATAAATGAAGAACTTAAAATGCAATAGTTAACTAAGTAAGATATCACTTGCAAAATTTTGCAAAAATTATATAAATTTGAATCTACTTAGAATCCTTTCAAGATCTAAGAACAAATTGAATAAATTCAAAGAATGAGATTATGACTCAATCTGGTGAGAGAGATTTGAGTATTGCTACATGGTTAACACTTACCTGTGGGTGTTTGGAAATCGATACAGGATCCAGTTGATGAATTCACCTTTGATTCAACACAATCTGAACAGAGTTTTTGATCCATCAGTATCAGTGGACTAAACTTATCTAAGGAATCTACCAGATTGAGATACGCAATAGAAACGCGATTAGTACGAATGGAATTCCGTCTAATTAGTACAAACTTCGAATGTCCCTGGTAGATAAGGAAATCAGGTCTGATACCAAACAAGTTATCCCAGGAAATTTGAGGGAATACTATACGTATATTTACATTTGAACAGTCAAGTTTTCGATATCGAAGCCGAAGCCGGAGTTTCAGAATGTTATACAAAACAAGTAAGGAATTTAATTTGATAGAAACCTAGCTAGAACTTGCTCTCCCTTATATATTAAAATTAAAAACCTACAATCCTGCAATTTAGCGAAATCAGCAGAATACTATCCATCATTTTATATTTCAAACGAAACGATGGCTGGATTTGGGTCTAAGCCTGTATAACATAAAATAACCAAAAGGGAATAAAGATATTTTCATATAAAACAAAGTCAAACATAACACATCTGTTCATAACCACCTTACATTGGTATAGATAGTGGATACATTGTTTGATTAGTATACTGGGAATACTAATAAACTTTCAATAATAAAAACAGTGTTCGTGTCTGCACCCTAGAATATACGGACTCACAAACAGTAGAAGTCAAATAATTATGAATATATTGGCACTTTGGAACCAATTAAATTGTCAAACTGATGGATGTATTGAAGGTACGCGATAAAAGGAATTTTATAATTATCAAAATGATAGGAAGTGTATCTAAACTGAATAAGTAATAATAATCAAAGAGTCTGTAATAGGAAATTAATAACTTAATTGAAAGGTCGAAAACAATTAAAATAAAGTTAGATATAAAGTATCAAATTTCTTCGGAAATATTCTAACAAATGTCAGACAAGCATTCAAGTTTAGTTAATACAGTATAGCGGAGTCGTCTGTATTTTAATTTATTAAAATTTATAAAGATCCAAAGTTGGAGTTTAAAATTACTGTACGTACGTACTAATGATTAATAACTATATTAAGTATTAGCGCAGATTACACTCGAATAATAACCAGATGAGGAGACTTAAATATGTCACTGGCAAGTCAGGAGAATCTGACAAAATATGCCAATTCCCAAATATTGATAAGATCTTAAGTAGAACTAGCAGTGAAAGAGCTTCAATAAATTTTACCAAAGTAATATTATTTGCGTAAAATGCGTTCAATAGCAAGCAGCATATTGCAATCATTTTCTAACAAATGAAACCAAAACAAATGGCTGGAGATGAGAATCATTAATAGAACTGTGGTGATAGAATTGTCACAGAGTTCCATTGCCTCAATGCCACTAAGAGCTCTTTTATTAAATTTAGTAAATATAAAAAGATAATTATTCATTAATCACTTAACTTGAGATCAATGTTATTAATATTATTAATATAATACCGTGAGTGCGTAAGCGAATTAGCAAACTACTTTGGGGATTTAATTAAGTATAATTTAATATTCGGAGAAGGTACCCAAGTCACTGATTAACAGTTTTGAAAAAAATTCTAAGAAAAATTAAACTATTGGTAGAGTAATGCAATTTTGTCAATCGAATAAAAACAGAGAATTTATACACGCAACTTCAATCAAGCACCTCAAGGTCGTAGGCGAAATATTCAGATACATGTTAACAATACTTTACTCAGCTCATAATATGAAATTATGAATTGCATTAAAATAAAAACCACAAAATATTTCATTAATATAAATATAATAATCAAGTATTATAAAGTATCTGAGAAGCAGTAGTGGCATTCCGATCAATGACACAGGTTTGGATCTGCATTGGTTTCCCAATACAGATGTTCAGTGCAGTTATTTAAGTACCTCAATAATGCACAAATGCCATGATCAAACTGGGACTAACTCAAGCAATTTTTCACTCAAGCTAAGATCGGACTTGGTGGGTTTGATCTACTCTATAGGCTCTATACTCAAGTGCTCTACTACGGGCAAACTATATAAACAATCGCGGCAAACAACAAAATCACTTGTGTATTGTGGAATATTAAAATGAACCAATTATTATATAAATTTGTTGTCTTCTCTCTGTTGTTTCAAACCCTCTTACATGCAGCTGCAACAACCGGATTGAACTGTGACGACAAAAATATTAACAGAGAATCGCAGAAACTGTGCGTGAGAAACAAAGTATTAGAGAAGTATAACCGAATTGAATCGCTAAAAAAAGAAATTCTCTCAAAATTGGGTCTGAATGAGGCTCCCAACGTAACAGCTCCAAATACTTTACCCGCGAGCATGATCAAAGATTTCTCTTCTCTACAGAAGGCGAATTCCGCCCCCCACACGCCCCCCTACTACGCCATGCCTATAACCACACACTCAGCCTCACAGACCAGACACAAATTCGGTGAGTATTAATATAGATTTTCACTCTTTATGACGAACATTTTAAGAATAATAACGGTTTATATACCAAAATAGTCGATTTTCTAAGAAAATTTCCACACAAACATAAAGTTATAATAAGCAAGTTATTTTGTGCTGTTGCAATTTTATTACTTTGGAGGGACGGCGACCCGTTCATTAGATATACCCCCCTTGTATCATGTTCAGACAGATTGGATGGTCTATAAATATATATTGTTTGCTTAGTCATCTTAGTTTAATCTACTATAAACCTCAACCAGTTATTCGAACGGAAGAGGTTAAAAACAAGTATCACTTCGTTGATAGAGATGATGATGATGATGTATTTATAGTAAACAAAGCTATAAAATTCGATAAAATCGAAAACAATTTTATTATAGTAACTAAATATCCGAAATTTTCGAGTAAACAAGGGTAAACAAAGCATGATGAAATAGTACCCCCCACAGAGTTACTAAATGAATGATAAACAAACCAATTATCACCAGCATTTTAAGTGTCAAACGGGTAACAATAACTTTAGTTTAAACGGTTGCCAGACTGAAATTATAAATCAACATCTTTTAATGTATTTTTTAAAACTTTCAGCATTCCCTAAATTCAACAATCGTTTTAGAGAATTATTTGAACGCGTATTCATTATGTGATAAATTAATAAAATTGGAATTCGCCAAACTTTTATTAATTTATTAAATGTCAAATTGTAATCTACAAATTTGATGTGTAGATTAAAAGCGCAGTTAGAGTATCAGATCAGAGGGTGGATTGAATATTTGAGGCTATCTAAACTCATTAGTAAACATAATCAATAATTAGAAGCCAAAACTATGTGATAACAAACTCATCAGCAAGGATAGGAAATTGTTGATAAAGTTAGTTTCAAATTGGATAAGTTGTGACTTGCGAGTATAATTGCGACTTAATTTAGTATTAAAATGGAAAGTTATCACTAATTGAAATGAACAAACTCGAATACGTAAACGATCTCTGTTGATATAAAACAAAACCCCAAAAAAATCCCTATCTGCATTCTTCACAATTGCAATCGCAAGTAATGCGATGTCTGGGCTTCTTATATCTTATAGGACAAGGCAAAAACAAAATCGAGCAATTTTTATGATCGAATTGAATTAATTACCAATAGAATAGCCACCTGAATACCATCAAGTTCAGACAGATAAGATAATGTTAACCCGTATCAATGACACTCTAAGTAGAGAAACATTATAAGAAAATTCTGTTTATTAAGAGAATCTGGAGAGTAGCATTTCTATTGCAGTAAAGATAATTACAGTAATTGGAATCTCAGAAATACTAACATGTATAACCAAATGACGTAAGGATTAGCGCACTTGGCAGCTGCAGATTTATTTACTTATTCAGTAAAATGAAATTCTAATCAATTAAATTCTAACAACATAAAAGGTAATAAGAAAGCATTTGACTTCCCTCGAAATGAAATCTCTAAGAGACGCACATGGAATCGACACTAACACTACCATTCCTAACAGCCGTTCTTAAGAGTACAATTGAGTTTGCGAGGACTGATTAGCATTTAACTAAGCCATCTGAACTATGATGTATTTCAATAATTACTAAGTTTTCAATACTTATCACCTCAAAAGGCCTGATGGAGATTCATCCAAATCTTGTATTGTCTGGTGTAGTCTTGCAGACAAGAATCACAACAAAAAAGTTTCAATAAAAAATTTGCGAATTGAATGAATTATTTTTGGACAGTAAGCAAAATTTTATTATGGCTGCAATATTTATGCAAAATATTTCTTAGGTATCTCTCAACAAAATAAACGCGAACAAACAACTATTTACGCCTACAGCTATCTCTTCTTCAACTTCACGATAGAACCCAAGCACCAGAATGTCTACAAAGCTAAGCTAATATTCAAACTTGGAAAGGAACTGAGTTTGACCCCGGAATCTCCCAAGAATGTTCACACGCTCGTTCTCTACGCGGAGCAGGGAGGGAAGGAAGTGGTGCTCATTAAGCAACCCATTCGAGCTATCGCGGACACTTACAAGCTCGACATAACCAAGTACGTACATAATCTGCTCAAGAAAAGCAGACACAGCAGAGAAGGTCCTTCTCTCGAATTCAGTCTCAGAATGGCAGTGTTTAAAAACAACAAAAAGATCACACGGCTTGTTGACGAGACGAGAGAGCCACCGAGAATACTCGTACAGTCCTACGACGAGCGAGACGCTGAGAACAGGCGATCCCGGAGATCAGCCTCTCTTCGCTACTGCACAGGGAGGAACGAAGAAAACTGCTGCGTCCGACCTCTGGAAATAAACTTCAGCAAAGACTTAGGATGGGACTACATTGCGTCGCCGCCTTCTTTCAATGCCAATTACTGCGATGGAAGTTGTCCGCTGAACTGGCACACGGAAAATAACCTGTTCTATGACATCCTATACAAATACGCGACAAAGAATAACAGACACATCGGGCCTTGCTGCGTACCAAATGAATACGAGTCACTTAACATTATTTATTTTAACAATAACAATGAACCAATCGTGGCTAAACTTCCTAATGTCATAGTCAGATCGTGTTCCTGTCGGTAAAGAGACTCCCATTCAATTCGTCTAGCAATCCCCAATTTTAACAACCACAATCTCTGAAAACAAATTCATAAGATGTATGTATATTGTATATTTTTATTAGCTTTTATAATGTTTTATTGATTGTATTATTTTGAATACAAATCAAATTAAACAAATTACCTTACATATCAACCAACAATCAATACACATTGTATAATTGGGCTGTCCTATGGTACATAGCTAAGTTGTTGCAAAATCTATGTACGAAATAGATGTTATTGAGTGTAACCTAACTATGATAGCCATTTCATACTCAAAACATGAACAAACACTATTGCAAGCATATTTCAAATATAATTACATCGTCCTAACTAATCACACCAAGGTAGTCCTCCATTAGAGACCCAATAGCGAATATGTCCATAGCATTCACGCGCGTGCCTACAATCCTGAGACGGATGCAGCTGCCCTCCTGAATGGTGGTGTCTCCGTCGTCATTCCTATAGCAAGGGGGGTTCGTGTTCTGGTCAAACTTAACCTCGGTAGGAATACAGTGCTTTGATACGAAACAGTTTAAGGGCCCGATTTGTGTGAAGAGACCCACCTTATTAACCTGAGTTACAATCGCTTCTAAAACTTCGCCTTTTATCGGACGAAATACGACTGCTTCGTATTTGAGTTTAAAAACTACGAATCCTCTCCCGGCCTGAAGGAGGCCTGGCTCTTGATTATCAAAAATGCGAGTGACTGCGATCACAAAACCGTATTTCCCCGAGCAGGAGCCCTCCACTTCGGAGTAGAGTTTCTTTCTCATCACCTCCTTGATGTCCGGCCCGAAATATTTAGGGTGTAACAGGATCTCATGGTCTAATATTATCTTATAGAACATAGCTCTAGACAATACAATGCTATCAATCGAAATTTTGTGGCTTACAGAACAAAATCATTGACGTATTTCCATTAAAATATCGCAAATTTCTTTTTATTAATAACAGTTCAATATTTTGAGGGACTTCTATACATGTGTGTTCATATTTGATTAGAGTTCAATAAAAATTTAAGTAAAGGAGTCGAGTCGAACAATACTCGTTAGTAACAAGTATTTAGAACAAAGGAGATAAAATTACAAGAGACTAATCTTCAAAGCCTCAAAAAGATGGAAGATAATTATCTCCCTACATTTCGCACCATAGAGGGTACAATTTCGATTTAAGTATTAGTAACATTAGGAGCCGGGATGACTGTATGCAGTTCAAGCCCTACAGCATACAAAGCAAGTAATTAGAACATGAACTCCAACAGAGCACTCTGTAGAGATGCGTAACTGGCACGACAAGAACTTAAAATCAGATTACCGTCTTCAAGGTACAATTTGAGAGTAAAATAATAGTTAAATAAAATAAATGTAGATAACAGAATTACAAAATAGGAGTACAAAGTAAAAAGTGCTGTAAGCAATATCATAAGTGGACTAATATTTCGTGACAAGGGGCAGATTACTTCAGGGAGATAGCGGGCCTCTTTGGCCGCTGAGAGCTAGTGCGCTCCAATTTCGGAGACCCCGAGAGGAGCTTGGATTCTTCGACGTAAGGACTGGCGTATATTTGTGGCATGGTCTTATGGATCTTCTGTTTAGACTGCTGTGTCTCCAACACATTTTCTCCCTTCACCCTCACGGTCTTGGCGGGTTTTTTCTTTGGCTTTTCGATCAGCAGCTTTGTCATTCTCCCGCTGCGCTTAGGGGCCTGTTGTCTCGGCTTAACACTGAAGCCCTCAAATATCTGTCTCTTCATGGAGAAGATGGACACGCCCTCCTCCGTCGCCAGGGCCCCCGTGTCAATCCTCTTCTCTCCGGGAACAGGCACCACGGGGAGAATCTCACTAATGGAGGTCACCTGGGTATCTTGGGTTCTGGAGCTGGAAATCTCGTCTTCGAACCTGATGGCTCTGCTCCTCTTGCCGAGGTAGGAGGGCAGATAGGACCTCACCTCCTCGGAAGTGGGCTCTTCCATGTTCTTAGACAAGCTGTTCTCGGTTATGGTAGCGAGCGCGGGGGCCTGAGAGCCGCGATTGTAGCTCTGTGGCCCGTCGGCCTCTCCGGTCCCGGATATATCTGAGGTGGCGGACAGGAACTGGTGCTTCTTCTGCCGCCGCTTCTCGTCCCTGTCGAACGGACTGATCTTCTCCTCAACGAAGAGATTCTTGCAGCAGCAACAGAGGAACCGCTTTATAGCGTACCAGTAGGCGTGGCGGTACTGGGTAGAGAATACGGCGTAAATGATCGGGTTGAGGGCAATGTTCAAAACGGCAATCCTTATTCCCCAGAATATCAGCTCTTCCGGCCGCGTGCTGACTACGTCATTGTAGGTTACCATTGTGTAGGCGATGATCAGCAGAGAGGGGGCCCAGGTCAGGTAGAATAGGATGGAGAGGAGGAACAACATCCGGACAAACTGAAACTCAAAACTGAACTCCAGCCAGAGCCATTCTGTCAATTTTCGCTCTTTCATTTTGCTTCCTAGTTTGGTAATGTGTTTTAATATTTTGGTCTCCTTCTTGGGATCTCTCCTGGAGATGCTACTCGCATTCAGGGCTTCCTGCAGAATCCTATCATTCCCCTTAAGCAGTCGAGTTCGCTTGTAGTAGTACCTCATGGTTATGGTGGCTGTGGTCACGAACACGACGAAGAACAGAATCATTTGACCCCAGCCGAGAAACAGGATGAGAAGCGGGTACAATCTGGTGTAGTCGAAGAGACAGATTCCCTTAACGGAGTAGGATAGGTGCTGGAGACACTGCACTGGATCATCACGGTCCAAACTGACGTCATACACCCAAGGAATCACAGAGAACAGGAGAGATACGACGAACAATATAACTATTATTATCAATGCAGTGGTTGGCTTCACAATACGGCGATATTGCAAGGGTCTAGCGATGGCAAGGAAACGATCTATTCCGATTAAGGTATGCAGGAACATGGACATTATTCTTGATAGCAGAGAGAGGAGGGTCATTAGTTCGCAGCTCCAGTGGCCCTGAGGGAGTCTCAAAGGAAAGAAATACACAATTAATGCGATGAAGATGGGAAACAGTACGGACGAGATGTCATTAAAGGCAAGCGAGAGTACGAGAATATCTGGGACATGTCTCTTCTTGAAGCTGAATATCAATGCGATCGTGAATATATTCCCAATCAGTCCCAACATCCCTACTATTAGGAGCGACATGCCCTTACCAACGTCCCGCTCTACCCCATCGAATACCGAAACGTTACACCTGGTGGTACACTCGTAGAAGGTCGCGTTCAGCATTGAGGTCGAGTTATAGAAACACGTGCCCACACATTCAATCCCAACGTCCATACTCCTCTGTTAGCGCTTTACTGCCGATCGGGACTAGTATATAGCAACAACAAATATTTAACACATTTTGTTAATTAAATGTAAGTAGTTTTAATACATTTTGTTAATTAAATTTTAAGTAGTTTTGGTCGAATAGCTTATGACTTAGTTATTTAATTATCGCTTGAAGCTGACGTTAACAAAATTATAATATCGCAATACGAAACGTACAATCATGAAGGAAAAACATTATTTTTCTGTAATCTACGAGATTGGCTATATGGCTAGAAGCCGTCTCGGGACTTGAAACATCAATTCCTGCCCGCTATCGCGAAGCCAGCCTCCAGGACAAGATATTCAGACCAAAATCAATCTATGTACGCCATCGACCGAAGAACAGTTAGTGGCTACTTAGTGTCGCCAAAAACAATCGCTGTCAACGGAGAACAAGAAACGAAATAACGATAATAATTGGAAATAAATGACCACATTATGAGAGTATAATTGTGTGTAGTGTTATGTAGATATAACATCCTCACAATCTGTAATTCTGTATAATGAACAGATTGCGAATACAGAAAGTTGAATACATGAGATATAAATTCACGAGTTGATATAAAACAGACATCACTTCTTACCCTTCTTTCCTTTCCCCTTTTTCTCCTTCTTCCCGCCGGTATCTCCCGCGTCGCCCTTCGCGAGCTTAGCCCGCTTCCGTCCGAGCGGCGTCTTCCCGTACCAGTCCTTGAACAGCTGTTCCTGCGCCACGTCGATGTGCTGCACCCTGGAGAGCGGGGCTGCCAGCTCGCCGACCGTCAGCGGGCGTCTGTGCATTTGCGCCAGACGCCGGTCAGTGAGCACCGCCTTGAGGGAGAAATAGAAGTGACCGGGTGTGAATCCATCGGAGACCCGCGCCAGAGTAGTGAAGTCAGTGCTCGGGTCCGACATACGACCCTTCATTTTCTCAACCCAATATTTCCATATATCAAGTCTAAAGAGATAGAAATGAAAACATACATATTCACGATATATAAAGCTAGTTTGGAATGAATGTATGTGGGTGGTCTTGCTGTAAACAGAAAACAGAATTACAAATTACAACTAACAATGCAGACTACAATTTTTTGAAAGCAAGGGAATATCTGATTACAGATTAGCGATTAGTTATAATTCACTTGATAACTGGCATATATAACCAATTTATCCACTTACGCAACCGAGCAAAACATATGCCATAACATGGCAACATAGTACATCATACAGATTATTTCATATATATGTTAGTGTTTAGCTCATGGAATACGAGTGTCTTGGAGATAATCAAGCAATAGTCAGGTCTGGAGTCAAATTGATGACTGCATACTTAGTCATGATTATACTTAGTATTTAACTACAGTGGAATTGCTTTATTAGCAACTCCCCTATTAGCAACATTGCTCTATTAGCAACTTATTTTAAGTCCCAAGCGAGCTTTTAATGTTATTTCTGTTTCTCTAATAGCAACTTTGCCTATTAGCAACCAAATTTCATGCAAAATGCGAGTTGCTAATAAAGCAATTCCATTGTAGCTTTAATTTGGAAACATACAATACTTACCTAGATGCGTAATCAGGTCTGGGAAGCAGAATCAATCGTTGGTAAAATCCGCATAAAGTTTTGACCTCAGCGTCGAACGGAGATTTGCTAGTTCCGATGATAAGCACCCTGTGTTCCTGCTTCAAGAGTTTTATAGACTTCGTTATGTCCTTCTTGAGGCGTTTGGGGTCCGACAGATCTGTTTTAGGTACCTTCTTCATGAAAGTCTTCTCGCAGTCTCCGATCCAGATAACGGAGGGGGGGAGCGCGCGCGCGACTTTCCACACCATGTGCACTAGCATTGTGGTGCCCTGTTTGCCACTGAACTTCCCCATTAGGTTAACCGGACTGATATCGAAGAGGTTGGACTGCGTTTCGGTGCATATTGAGTGCAGCAGGGTTTTCTTCCCGGTGCCCACTGGCCCGCCTATCATAACAGACTTTACGTGTGGCGCCCGCTCGTGCACCGCCTGTGAGCCCATTGGGAGAATGCAGTACTCAGTTATGACGCGACGCACCTCCCCGAGAGAGGGCATCGGCTCGTGGTTTAGCTCCCGGAGAGTGCTGGCCAAGTAGTTTATATTCCCCACATACTCGCTGAGTCGAGTCTTGGTATACTTAATCACAATCCCCTCCTCAGCTAGCTCCTGGTAGAGAGAGTCGATCGTACGGTCTGGGGTCAGGTCTTTCTCCTTCTTTCCCTTACCCTTTCCTTTCCCCTTTCCCTTCCCTTTTCCCTTCTTCCCTTTAGCTTTCCCCTTGCCGACCTTGCCACCCTTGTCCTTCTCGACTGCGAATTTGAGATTCTTCAGCTCCTCCCGCATCAGCTCGTCCACCTGCACTCGGATCTCCTCCTCCACCTCGACTCGCTTCTTCTCCTTAATAAGCTCCGAGTCG
Organism: Hexactinellida sp. DTS-2022; assembly: GCA_028753945.1. Classification (NCBI taxonomy): domain Eukaryota; kingdom Metazoa; phylum Porifera; class Hexactinellida; species Hexactinellida sp. DTS-2022. The sequence goes on along the minus strand of JAPNXP010000018.1, from coordinate 692,838 downwards.
TGCTTCTGTGAGAAGTTAGAATTCTCGTCCCTCCCTTGCCAGACGCCCGCGTACTGCACACAGCTCTGCTGCAGCTCCGGAGCGAAGTTGGACTGTTTCATCACGAACCCCTCCGGGTCATCCTCCCCCTTATTTCCCTTCCCTTTCTTGCCTTTCTCCTTTTTCTCCTTCTTGTCTTTATCCTTTCCTTTGTCTCCCTTTTTGCCCTTTTTTCCTTTCCCCTTTGTCACCGGCTCGTCCGGCTCATCGCCCACCACTTTCTCTACGAATATTCTAGTTGAGCCCCCGTCCTCTTGGTCTGGGTACTCTGGGAACTTCCCTGTCGAGTCCCTCACGTCGATAAACCATTGTCTGATTTGGTCCATCATCTGTTCCTTCATGTCCGGACCCTCTGTCTCCTTCAGACGCTCCTTCACAGTGTCGAGCGCTTGAATATAATCCTTCTCATACTGGTGTTGTGTCGCCTTGCGCTTATTTCGGATCTTCTCGATCTAAAAACATAGATAACAAACAGTATTTGTTGTCTGGAACTTTTATTTAACTTGTAGTTAACAGTGGTTTATACTTTAATAGAAATATAAACCATAAAAAATCTCATTTGTAGTTACCGAATGTTACAACTGTAGAAGAATTAGCGCCTGAGTGGTAATTTATGTGCATTTATTATAACGAAGGAACAAAAGTAAGTAGGAAAGAAGTGGATTTAAACGCAAGAGTAATTAATTGATAACTTGGTTTTAATTTATTATAATTGCAGGTAAGGAACAAATATTCAAGGAATTAGATCTACTAAGTGCATCCTGTAGAGACAGAGTATTGAGACAAGCTACGAGCAGAGATTAACGAAGTGGCCCAGTGGGAAGCTTTATAAAATACAATCCTAACAAATGTCAATGACTTTATAGTTAGTATTAATTAATATTAGGTTTCCTTTCTAGATTGTTAATAGCTAGCTTGTTACTAAATGTTTGGGGGTATACTGGTATAGTAGGAATGTTTAGAAAATTGTCGGTAGTGTTTCAACAGGAGGGGCGGGCGCCTTGGGATCTCCCCAAGAAATTTGGAAAGTATAATGCCATATTTACTCTTTCTTTCAGCAAGTAAATATTGTTTTTATTGTATTATTAATTAGTCAGGTGAGGTTTAGTAACTAATTAGCTGCGAAAGCATCTACTAAGTTCTTATTTGCAGGTAAAATGCTGATTTTAACAAACGTGATTAGTAGAGTCAGTAGACAGATAGCTAGGTACCAGAACCCACCAAATTAACTCCTAAATAAATACAAATTCAAGGGTGGCATACCCCCAACTGCATTCAAGCTTTCTTGATTCGAAATAATTTTGATAAACAGAAACAAAAATTTATGAGTTTCTTCTACTGACATGATTCTGTTCCTATGAAAATGACCCAATTTAAATTTAGCGAGGAGTACTGTTTTGTATGTAGATTTAATCAAATAAATAATACATTTAAAGAGAGAGAAGTGGAATTAGAATCATCACTTAACTGATACCCTCTAGGATCTACAACAGCTCTACAAGCTAGAGCAGGAGTAGAAGCCTGGAATATACTCAAGCTTCGGAATGAGGTAATGTAAAACTTAGAAATGCAATACTGAGGTCAGTGGCATATAAAATAATGATTCTGCCTGCGAACACTTAGAACGTGGCTTGATTTTATAATAGAGGTTAGACAGTGAACCTCACATTTTTGAAATAATACAGCTAAAACGAGTTCTGTACATAAATACATAATAATAATAATAGTTACAAGAAATATTCTAAATATTTTTGTGCAGTTCGCCTGATAACAAATATAATGAACTCTCGTTATAACGAAGTGCTTAGGATCTGTAATTTCTTTGTATTCGTTATAAGCAGATAATAATAAATGCATTTAGTGCTATGGGGGAAATCTCCAATTCGTTATATCCGGATATTCGTTATAAGCGGATAATAATAAATGCATTTAGTACTCTGGGGGAAATCTCCATTTCGTTATAAGCGGGTATTTCGTTATATCCGACTTCGTTTTAACGGGAGTTTGGTATGGTACGTTGCAATTTATAGAATAGAGTGGTTAATCAGTGGCCATTAATTAGCAATAATTTAAAGGGAGAAACGGAATGCTTTGTAATGAGAAATCTTGAAAGGAATATTTAACAAGTCTGGTAACAACATTCCTGGGAAATTCTGAGAATTAACCAATGCAAAAAGCGATTGAATAACAGTCTGCCGGAATAGATGAGTAATTATATCTAGAAAATAATATAGCATCAACAATGTCAAATCTATTCACTACATAAGAAACCTATCGATATTAGGAGCGATTTGTGAAAATTTGTTTCTAAAGAATCTAGTTTCATCAAATTATATAATCACAAGATACTGAGCTTCGCTCCATACAGTCTTTCTATTAGTTGACGCAATTTATCAGAATCATTATTATTGTGATATTCATTCTTCTTGCTGATTCTGATAAAGTGACGGAACACAAATACCTTTATAACCGGCAAAATTACCAATATATTTACATGAACTTTCACTTTAGCCAATATCAATATACAATACACCATATACCGTATAAAATAGAAATAACTTCTATGTAGACCGTCTATTTCTAAACCAGGTTTTCTTACATATAAATTAGTATTACCCATAGTAGTGGACAGGGTCTTTGGTCTACGTAATTTATAGACGGTCTCGACTCTCGAATTTTTTTGCTTAGTTTGTATGGGCTTTTATAAACCGTCTACATATAAGGATACTATAAAATACTATCGGGAACACTCTCTTATTGCAAATGTATTATCAGAAATGCTGTTTGATCTCCGTAGTATTATTATATCGCATTGTACCATGGATTACGAATAGTTAGCTAGCTGTGCTCACCTGAGAGGTTAGCGACGGCTTGGTGGGGTCCCTCTTAGCGGGGACCATTCCTATAAACTCGAGTTCCAGTTGCCGAGCCTCCTGCGTCTTCCTGCGAGTAATGTAGCCTTTCCAGAACCGCTGTATTTGCAGGGCAGCCTGGAACGGAGGCATCACAGTCCCCCGCTCCATAGTGGCCAGTCTCTCTCTCTCCTCGCGAGCCCTGATCTCCTTCATGAGCCCCAGGCGGACCCTCCCCTGTCGCGCCCGCTCGTGCACCTTAAGCAGCCGCACTGCCTCCTCCGCGCTGAGCTCAGCGGCGGTCTCCTGCTCCCCGTCCTGGTCCAGAGGCCCCACCTGCGCTATTATGCTCCCCAGCAGCTTCTCGCGGTCCTTGAACTCAGCGGCCGTGTCCTCCTGGAAGAACCTACCAAACAATAAAATATTCAATGAATACTCAAATGGGATTCGATTATGGCATACAACTTGCAACTTGCATACAGCCATTTATAAATACTCTGCTAATTCTGGTCTGTCCAATTTTCATACGCCTTAATCACAAATTAATGTTACGGGATACGATAGGATTCAAATTTTCGCGCTCCACAATTCAAATTTTACAAAAATCATGCTTCAAAAGGAGCGTCTCGCACTCCTGGATAATTCCTTGCATACAAGTGTGTATATTTAACACTCCAATTTTGGCACTCGTTTTCTGTTATGGAATTGTGACATATTCGGCCACACCATTACACTCTATCTAACATTAAGAAGACTGTCCACACATACTTTGGAATAGGCAGTACTATGTCTTGCGGCGTTAGTTTCATGGAGAGGAGGAGATCGTCGAAGTAGTGGTACTCCGAGAAGTCTAGTCCCATCATCTCGTGCTTCAGCTCCAGGATCCTGCCGATAGCGGCCTCCAGGGTAGTGCGGAGAAGTCGCCGCTTCTGGGGATGGAATATCTGATCGTAGCAACTCTCCAACCGACGGTACACCAACACGTACTTGATGTACATCGAGGAGAAATGTTTCAACATACGCGTGCGGTCTTTCTCTGGCTTCGGCTGTTGTTGAGGGAACTCTGATTCAAGCAGAGCATTAGTATCCTCCTGCGCGCGAAGCCACTCCTGGTTGAAAGCTTCGCTAGACATTGATAGCGCTAATTATGGAAATGAACATGCTATCAATCAAAAGAACTTCAATTAAGACTCCACTTCACTGCAGTAGTATCTTAATTAGCAATTAGGGGAGCTTAATTAATGAGTTGGTCTCCAATCAATTAACTTTACACAGTCTACTAAGGCATCCAATGTTTCATACATAGATAGCCTTTGGAGGAACTGAATAATTTACAAACCATATCCACGGGATACTCCAGCTGTCCCAGCTCTATGGAATGCCGTATTGAGCAACATTCCATTTACCCATTCTATCACCATGCTACTGTTGCTGATACTAACAGCTGTTGAGTATCCTATAGCAGGGGAGGCTGCAAGAGGGGAGTAGGCTAGTAGAGTCCCTGTACTTACTGGGGACACCGCAATAGGGGACAGCGCACACAGGCATATCTCTATGGGGACCCGTGGCTAGTCTAGACACCAGATCTATAGGCAGAGAGGGCGGGTATGTGAGGGTTGTCCCGTCCCTGCTGCTTACATAGGTTACGTAGGAGAGATTGGGGTCGTAGCGAGATAGCTTGGTCTCGCCTTCCTTCTTCTTGGCGTGGGATTGTCTGGTGAGCAGTCGCTTTATTGTCTCCTGTTTGTTTATCTCCTGCTGTCTCTGGTTGTGCAGACGTCTCTGCAGGGCGAGCTCCGCCTTCTTGGCGCGCATCTCCTCCGTGAGCTCCTTCGGCTTGTCGTAGTAGGGCAGCTCCAGCAGCTCGCTCTCCGCTATCCCCGCTATGGCTCTCTGTCGGGCCGTCAGACCGTCAGCCTGTCTGTGCACCTGCAGAGTGTATAAGCTGACTATACAATGTGTGAGACTGAGACCTTATACTGTAAATCAACCAATGTGACATACCATCCTATTTGTATTGCAAATGGTCAAAAAAAGTGTGACAAAAGGGAAGTGTGTAATTTTCGGGAACTTTGTGTTACATAACATTTGAACGGCCTGTTATACATGTATTGTATGTTATACTTGTTACTTGTAATAATACGGCGGTTAACTAGTACCTGGGTAGGACTGGTGTGTAGAGACTCACTGCTCTCAGATCTGTCTCCCTGACACTCGTATATGCACCTTGGAATGCTGACACTGAGAGAGAGCGCGGGACACGCGTCACTGGAGTCGGATTCCGGATCCGAGGGGGACAGAGGGTCGCTGCAGGAGTCAGAGGAGAAGGGAGACTCGAAATAGCTGAGAGGATAGTTCTTCCTGGGCAGGTCTAGCTTTAGCTTTAATCTGACCGGGCTGCTGGGGCTCTGGATGCTCCTGAGAGATCTCTGTCTTCTCTTCCTCCTCGCGGGACTGGGGCCGCGGGACTCGCAGTCGTTGCTATCCGACATGTAGCTAGTGCAGCTTATACTTAGTAGCATTAGCAGTAATGTGAATTATACAAGGAAGGATTAGTTTCCCCTAGGCAGCGATTCTCAACCTTATTCAACCGTGGACCCTTCCCATTGATCGTAATACAAATTTGATATCTTGTGGACACCCTACTGTCGTCTGTAGACCCCAGGTTTGGAACCACTGGTTCAGACAGAAAGATAATATTCTCAGAAGAATGGAAGACGTATTTGTAACGTGAGAGTTCATATCTAACTCAACACACATATCACGAGTAGGGGAGGAGGGAATAGCTAACTAGATAAAGCTTATAATAACATGGAGAGTAGGGATTTGGAATCAAACGGATAGACTAATGGCCTCATTTATACGGACATTATTTGGGGTAATTTGCTTCGCAGCTTGTATTACGAAAATCAACTGTGATTGCAATAACGTCACGTGCATTAACGGGAACTGCGTGGGAGAGAACAATGCTATAAGTTGCGTATGCAAGAGCGGGTATAGAGGGGCCTACTGTAACATCAGATTCTGTGGACAGGCCAGTAAGGGGGGGTACCAATGGCCAGACACGAACGCGGGGGAATTAGCATGGGTTTCATGCAGCGCTAGTGGCAGTACAAATCTGGTAGGGAGCATAAAGAGAGCGTGCTCTGCAGAGGGAACCTGGGGAACATTCGATTTGAGCACCTGCTTCAATCCAGAATTCGAGACAATCCGACGCGAGCTAAACGAGCTTAGGGCGGTTGCCCCGGGCAGTATAAGTCTGACTAAGGCGAAGCAGCTAGCGAGCACTCTCGCAAGCGCGACTAATGCCCCGGTTAATGCGGTCGGAGCCTTCGTGAGTCCCTCTGACCTGACGAACGCAGTGGACAGCCTAGAGGTCCTACAGAGGGCGATAAAGGAGAGATCCGGAGCGAGCAAAACGGAAGCTATAACCGGGTATGCTACTGATTGGTTCAAATCCTGTTCTAACTTGTTAGACGCACGCAACATACCAATCTACATGTCTCCCACTGTTAATGCTCTGAGTATAACCAACAAATTGGTTGACAGCTTGGATGGGATTTCAAACGACTACGGTTGGTACGCTACGAGCGAGAGAACAATCTCAGAGAAGAACATACTCGTGATAGCTGGGCCGGTCCCTTCACCGTCTCAGGGCATGTCTGTATTCCCAAGTAGGATGTCTATGAGGGACGGAGAGTTCGTACAAATACACACAGAGACCGTAGACGCACTGAAAACACAGCTGGGCACCTCTGTGGTGCAAATCACAATGACTCTTAGCAAAGAACTCGGTAGAGTAGTTGACATTGCAATTAACGCAGGAAGTAATGCCCCGAAATCGATTCCTAAATTCCTAACCCTTGCGATAGGGGGCAGCACGAGTCGACTAGTGTTCAGCGAGCCTGTGAGAGTCTCCTTTAGAGCGTCAGCCGAGGAGAAGGCGCTAACCACCTCAGGCGGGTACACAGAGAAGTGCGGTTATTGGAACACACAGCTGGGGGAGTGGGGGTTCGACGGGCTGGCAACTGTCAGAGACAATGCTAACTATTTCACATGTCTTGTCTCGCACTTTACTAGCTTCAGTGTTCTCATAAAACCGAATCCAATCACGAATGACACCAGTAAGGTCGAGCAAATAGCACTGAGTGTAGTAACGTATATTTTCTGTGTGATCTCCCTGATCGCTCTCATCATGTCCATTATAGTGTTCCTGTTACTCGGGAAAGAACTGTTTAAGAAGGACCTGTACATGGTGCACCTCAACTACGCTATCGCACTTACAGTGTCCCTATTCTTCTTCGTATTCGGAGTTGAGACGGCCAAAGACAATGAAATAGCGTGTGGGATAGTAGCCGGAATATTGCATTACTTTTTCCTATCAGTGTTCTCGTGGAGTCTCTGTGAGGCCATCCTAGTGCTCTATATGCTGTTTGTACTGTTTACGCCTAAGAGGATATATCCCTTCCTGATGATGGCTGGGTGGGGGCTGCCAGTGCCTATCGTCGCTATTACAGTGGGAATCCGCTGGAACAACTACGGGGTTAAAGGCCAGTATTGCTGGCTGTCGACTGAAAATGGAACCGTGTGGAGTTTTATCGGTCCTGCGCTTATTGTCGTGCTTATCAATATGGTTCTGTTAGTGGTTGCGGTTACGCGAATTATGCTGGGACTTCGCATGAAAATGCGGCAGATGACACGCCTGAAGCAGGCGAGAACCGCAGCGTTCGGATCATTCATACTGGTCCCGATTCTAGGAATACCGTGGATAGTGGCTGTGCTAAACTTCTTCGTTTCGGTCTCATTATTCCAATGGATATTCGTGCTGCTGACCACCCCACAGGGGCTCATGTTCTTCCTACTCTACGTGCTTAACAACAAGGACCTGCTAAAGAAGGTATTCCACCGAAGGAAATTCAGGGGGAAAGACGGGGGGACTAGCGAGTCAGAGAAAGCGAGAGATTACAGTCCGCAAAGATCGAAAATAGATAAGTTTAAGAAGCAGTCTATCTACAGTCGGAAGTCCGAGGTTGAATTGCTCCCAGATAGCCCACTGGAAGAGAAAGATTTGAAATTCGACATGGTAGATGCTAATACTGGGAATCAAGAGGCCGTGGGTATAGAGAATACCTCGGTCTCTCCCGAGCAGTAATATCCGAAACTGGTTTATAGTTCGTGATTAAATTAATATTTACGGATGTATTTATATATTATATATTTTGTTATCTTTATATGAAGTGTTTGAATAACTTTGTTTACGGAATTAATACATAGATAAATTAAAAATTGTACGCGTAGTCGGCATGGATAATAAATGAAATATGTTAAGTGAAGTATTTGTGGAAAGGTTTAAGAATAGGGAGCTGAGCTGGAATGGAATAGCATAAAATTTATTCTTCATTCAGGAGGTTGAGACGATTCTGATTGTAGATATTCTATTATTTTCGTGTTTTTGAGTTTCAAAGCCTAGATTGAGAGAAGTAACTAGTAACTACGTATTAATTTAAAACTGAATGTATATTTAGGGGACTTTACTGTTACCAGTTGCATTGGAGTGCAGCCTGAGTAGTCAGCCTCCTGGAGAGTAGCTCCAGAATAGCTCCACGCCCGGAGGAGCTCTATATTGGAGTCGCTAACTGCCCTACACACACACACAGTTATACTAGCTATTGGGTAACTGGGGATAGTTAGCCTACTTGCATGTCTGCATGCCAATAGTGGATTCGTTCTCGTTGAGATGAGCTCCTGTTTGTAGCAGCAGCTCTATTATCCGGAATTGCCTATCGAGACAGGATAACAACTAGGCTAGTCAGCAGGCATATCCCTACCTGTACTCAATAGCGCAGCGTAGCGGGGTTTGGTTCCACCTGTCCGTCTGATGGACGCTAGCCCCCAGCTGCAGCAGACACTTAACCACCTCAAAGTGCCCCTCCGATACCGCTATGTGCAGGGCCGTGCGGCCGTCATAATCCGCGATGTTAACGAAGTTATAGCTCTACGTATAAGCAAGCAATTAGTATCGTTGGTTGAATTGAGAGAGCATTCTTACAGAAGAAGACTCGAGGCCGCCCAGGTTTGACAGGATCATGTCGAGATCTCCGTCTTTAGCTGCCGCACACAGAATAGGCGGAATCAGGACATTGCGGAGCATCAACAGTTCCTACAAACACAGTTGCAACTCCAATACAGCAGCTGATGTGGTTATACAGTAGATATCGGGTATAAGCACACTATGTTGGGAAACGGTTGCCATATACCCTGCATAATTTATGTCGGTTATAACTTATAAGCACATTAAGTGGAGTTCCCGACCATGTGCTTATAACCGGCATCCACTGTACCTGTTTAGAGTTTAGACTGAGGTGCTCTGCCATAGCCTTGAGTAGCTTGCTTGCAGTTTGCTTCTCGTCTGCTTGCGAATAGCAGGAGAGCTCTCCTCTCAAGTTCTCTGGGATCAGCTGTTTAACAGTACATTAGTTCTGTGCTGATATTAGTGCAGTGATTACAGTAAACAATGGATTTAACCACACTCGTTCGGGCAGGCTAAAAGGTAACTATATCCGATATATCACTAATTCCGAGCAGATTCAAATACTGCTACGGACCTCTGGGCAAGAGAAAACTCGTTATTAGTGATTTGTCGTTAAATCCAATGTTTAGTGTAGTTACCTTTTTGATCTGATTGGTGGAATAACCTTTCCCGAATAAGTATACGAGCTTAGTGAGCGCTGCTTCTGGAGTCATGTCGTGGCCACACAAAACTCCTGCGTCATACAACCTCTACAGATTTATAAGTACAGTAGACTCGTTAATACTAACAACAGGGGACCGTCGAAATGCGTTCGTATTATCCGGAAATTCGTAAAAAAAGGGAGTCACTTGCATGCAATTGTATATGCTAGGGGAAACTTGTACTCTTTAACCGATATTTCGCATTATCCGTGTTCGTATTACGAGAGTCTACTGTATTACATCGTAACATTACGTCGCAGTAATTCTACCTTTCCGAGTACGTAGGTAGCTGTGACAGGCCCTCTGATGCATTGTGAGATATTAACGATAATCATGTCTCTCTCGCAGGCAGACCTGATCTCTTCTCTGAGCGCCTCGTGATAAGAGGGCAGATTGCCAGTGCCGTATGTAAGCAGCACCACTCCCCGGAGCGGAGGCTGCAGGAAGTTCTTGAGCTACAGAGACAGGAAGTATAAATAGCAGCTAATCAGTGGGAGAAGCAGCTTAATTCTCTCACCACTTGAGAGGATATTCCTGGGTATATCCTCAGTACACCCACACAGGCATTCATATCTGTATGGACCCTGAACTTGTCCAGTTCCTTGCTCCTGTGGATAATATCCCACTCAACTGTAGAGTTAAACACATTATAGTAGAACCTCGTTACTACGAAATTCTGGTTAATACGAACACTATTCAGTCCCCTTCAAAGCCTTCTCAATAAAATGATATTGGTTAATACGAAACGCATTTTGACGTACTACTAACAAGGTTCTACTGTATAGTAGCTAGCTCTAGTCTATAATACAATACTTGCTTTTGAATTGAGTTCCCTTAACAGCAAGCGGCGGTGCATTGGGTGATGAGAACGCTTCGAATTCGTTTGCGCTTAGCTTAGTAGCTCTGTTTCCTCTCAGCAGCTTATTACAGCAGTACAGAGATACCTATGTAGGGAGGTACTTTAATATTTATGAAATAATTTATATAGTATAGGGTGAAACAAACAGCATAAACAACAACTATACTCTTTAAATAATCTGTTATAACTGTTATAGTATCTGTAAAGGGGCGGTAGGATTGCCAGACGCCACCACAAAAGCTCCCTGTTTTGTAAGACACAAATCAAATGGGAAGTAAAGCTCTCCCTTGCACTTGCCCCTCTTGCCAATCCTCTTCACCAAGTTGCCATCCCTAGTCCAAACATCGATACAGTGTCTAGCTAGATTCGGAATAAAGAAGAGTCCTTCGCTGCAAACGAAGAAAGACTGACAGAGGTTGTACCCACTAATATCGGAAGTTTGTTGTATCTGTATAGGCAGAGTCTGCAACAGAATATCTCCATACGAGAACATGTATATGCCCAACGGTGTGCTACTCATCACTAGAAAGTGATCCTCCATAGCTCTCAATTGGGTAGGCTGGCATTTTCTATTGCAGAGGATAGAACGCAGTTTCAGATCTCCTGAGAACCGCGAAACTCTCCAGTTATTCAACTCACCCACGTACACATCTCCACGCGAGCATACCTCTACACAGGTGGGGTAGTCAAGCAGGCCCTCTACCTGCCCCAGGCCCCCGGTGTGGGACATGTATTTGTAGTCAGTTCTGTTGTATTTAAACACGCAGTGGTGATGCGAGTCCGTTAGGAATATGCAGTCTCTGCTTAAACAGATTCCCATCGGGTGTTTAAGCTGTTTGCTTCCGAAAGAAGCCAGGAATTGTCCCAGCAAAGAGAACACTTGTACTCTAGCATTATGTCGGTCTACAATTAATATATTGTTAGCCAGCTCATCAATCACTAGTCGCACTGGGAAATTGAACCTTCCTTCCTTCTTGCCTTCTTTCCCGATGCAAGCGAGTGGCTGTCTAGTGCCTGTGAGGTCCAGACTACTGCCCACTATTTCCATGCTTTCTATGCACTGTCTTATGCTATCATAGGATTGCGATAAATACAGTGAGGGCAGCTCAACAGAACTGTTGAGTTGGTGTATCTCATTCTTAATAGTCTTAAGTGTAGAATCTTGTATCTTCATTATAGCGTTACTCTTCTCAGAGTTTCGCCTAAGTTTTTCCTGGTACGCTTGTAGCTCTACAATGCTGTTAGCGAACTGAACAGACTGAGTGCAGTACTGATCTTTGATAGTTTCGAGCTTCATTAGCAATTCCTTCTTTCGGAGGTTTAGCAGATCAATCAAGCTATCGATTGTTTGTACAATCTCATTCTCAAGAGCAACAAAGTCTGGAATTAGTTTAACTGCTTCGGCCATTCAGAGGAAATGTAAAAACGGATTAATTAAGTTCGAATCCTACTAGTGTGTGGTATTTATACCAATATGAGTGCAGCCACTAAATATGTATACTTTCAATATACAGATATTACATACAGTGATGTATAGTAAATAGTGGTGAGTAGTGATTTTAAATTGATAATTAGCAACACACTTTGATAATCAGAGTATTAACTTGGTTTAATTAGAATATAACTAACCTCAGGTATTATAAAATTGCCAGCGATGTATAGAGCTCCGTATAGGTTGCTCAGTGCGTCACTATCAGGTTCAATTAGTGGAATCTAATTAAAACGTTTACATAACAACATCTAAATATAGTTAGTCTATTTATGTGTACAGACCTGCGCTCCGGTTATAATAACAGTCTTTCCGAGATTCTCCAGCATGTAAGAGAGAGCAGAGCTGGTATAGCACATCGTGTCCGTGCCGTGAAGAACCACAAACCCATCGAAATCTGTGTAGAAACGCTTGAGGGCCTCGGCTATCCTAACCCAGTCGGTTTGGTTCATATCCGACGAGTCGAGGAGAGGCAGCAGCTCGTGCATCGTGTAGAATATACGGAGCTTCTCGTCAGCTGATCTCCTACAGGGATATTGGAGCTTAGCTATGGAAGTGTGAGAATGATAGTGGACTCTCTCGTTAATATGAACCATTGAAATTTGGTCGCATTATCAGGAAATTCGTTATTTGCATGTATTTGTATAGGTAGGGGAATTAAACCTTGTACTCCTCAACAGGTATTTCGCCTTATCTGTGTTCCAGTGTATTATACAGCCATTTGTAAATACGCTCCTAATCCTGGTCTAATCCAACTTTAATTCCTTGCTGTGTTCCTATTAAGAGAGTATACTGTATACATAATGGTATTGCTTACGGTAGGGCAATAGGAGTAAACCCGTGCTTGGTGTATCTAGGCTGAGTCTGTATGGCTGCCAGGCTCACGGAGTCGTCATGAAAGTTAGAGAGCTTCAGGAGATCTGTGAGGAACCGATTCGGAGGCGAAGGAGCGTAGCCTAGTATAAATAGCGATTATAAATAATGATTTTGATAACAACAAATAACAACAGTATTTGCAAGTTGATAATACTAAATTCCTAATTTCATGAAATTCAGCAGAACGAGTCTAATATGTAGATTGATATGCTGATTTCGAATTTCGCATTTATAAATGTATCGTCAATATATTTATTATTATTGTTATTTACAGTAGGACAAGTATAGGTTACACCTCAGCATTAAGCGCACTCATTACAGACGCCATTTCTCTGATGTCCTTAGGGAACACTCTGCAGCAGCCCCCCATCCACCTGGCTCCCAGGCTGGACCACTCCCCCAGATATTCCCTCAGGGGCTTAGCCCCTTTAGCCCCTGTCCAGGCCCCCTCCCACGCCTCCCCACTGTTGGGGTAGGCCAGTAGGAGCTTATCGTGCGGCACCGTCTGTATGGAGCGTAGCAGCGGAGTGACCAGCTCAGGAGCGGAGCAGTTGATGCCTATGCCGATTAGCTGAGGAGAGTCTTTGAGAGAAAGGAACGCTTCTCGGAAGGTCTCGCCGTGAGATAGCCTCGCTCCGTCCCGACACGTGAAACTGATGTAGGCTGTCACGGAAGGGAATTCCCGAAGCACTTTATCGATTATTTCCGCCTCTTTGAGACCAGGGATTGTCTCGAAAGCGATCAGATCTGCCTCTGTGTCTGCCATGACTGCCAGCTGTCCCCTGTACCAGTCCGACAGGACACAGGTCGACACGCTGTCCAGATACGCCCCTGAGTACTCAGACGCGTCGTGCAGATAGGTAGCGTACGGCCCGATGGAGGCAGCCACCAGGGGCAGTTGGTGACGTAGCTTCTTCACACCTGTCACCTCCTCAACAGCTGACCTAGCTATACAGACGGACTCCCGCATGATCAGCTGTGCCCGGGCGGGCGAGCAGCCGAGGTGCTCGCAGAGCCCGGGGACACTAGCCTGGTAGGAGGCCGTTATCAACAGCTGGGCTCCGGCCGCTAGGAAGTTCCTGTGCGCCGCTCTGACGCGCTCTGGGTCCTGTGCCAGGACGCGCGCACTCCAGAGAGGGTCCTTATCCAAACTGCTCCCGAGGGCCTCCAGCTGTGTGGCCAGACCCCCGTCTATAAGCAGGTGCTGCTTCTTCAGGTGCTCCATACAACACTAATCTACTGTGTTATACTATTGTAGTGTGGGAAAATATTTAAACTTAGTATCTCCGTTACCAGTGGTTCCCAAACTGGGGTCTACAAGATCTCACAATTTGTATTACAGTCAATTGGAGGGGATAGACAGAATGTCGCTTATTTGCAATACGGTTGAAAAAAGTTTGGAATCACTGTGCTAATCTAAGATTATTCTAGAATGTTATAAAATGTAGTATGTATATTACGAAACATTTAAGTCAGTTGCTACGTTACACATGTTAATTGTATTGGTAGTTACCTTCCTCTGTCTTGTGACAGGCTATCGTACCCCCGATATTGAGAACAAGCACGTGTTTGGAGTTTGCATCTTCATATCTCAGCTCGCTGGGTACCTGTGACAAACAACAACAATAATATTATGAATATCATAATTTAGGATAAACTTGACTAACCTGCTCGTTTATATTATGAGAGGAGTTAATATCTGCATTACCAGATTGTTGCATAAATAGATCAGTTGCTAATAAAAATAAATACATTTAAATTTATTAAACTCACTAAAAATATACATACGCATACAATAAAAGAATTAAAAACTAGAATATATCCTAATCCCCTATCAGGGTATTTGGTGGTAGCAAGTAGAAGGGTACCAGTCGGCAGAGGCGGCCCCACAGACCCGAGACAGCTGGAACCAGTGCTCAGACGTGTATATAAGCTGATCTAGCATGAGAGCAGATCTGTTCGGCATAACGCTGATGGCTTGGTAGAACACTGTGTAGACCCCGCTGCCCACGTATACCACACTCGGGTAGGAGGGAGCGCGCCACGCCGTGGAGCTCGCGTTCGGATCCGACAGCAGAATCGGGTTCCGTTCGAACTTAAGAAAAGGGCCTGAGACTGACCTGGCCCTGGCTACCCCTAATGCGGCTTGTAACGCGCCGCCCCCGGAGTAGAATAGGTAGTAGTACTCCCCGACAGAGCGGAACAGCTGAGGAGCTGAAATAACAGCTGACTCCCAGTCTCTGTCTGCGGACAGCAACAAGCTCTTAGAGTTCGGGTCTATAACCAGTCTGCCGCGGGTGAGGATGAGGGAACAGCTGTAGACACGCGTGTCCCGCTCAGGGGTCTGCTCGCTCCAAATCAGATGGACCTTGCTATTCAAGTTCTCCTGGAAGAGAGCAGGGAACAGCTTAGAGCGCGTCTCAGAGCAGAAGATAGGAATCTCGTTAATGAAGAAAGCAGTGTAGTCTCTCTCTCTCGTAAACCCGTATCCGATACAGCTCCTGTCCCCATGCGTCCCAGAGAATACCAACAGCATAATCCTATCACCATGGTAACTAGTCCTCAGCAGGCGAGCTACCCTCAACGAATCTGGTTCCAATTTCCAGGATTTGGGCAGTCTGGGGATGGCCCAGCCATCTTGTATCCAGTCTGTGGCGGAGAACGAGTGCAGCAGTCGGACAGCGTACTCGCCCGCGCCGGGGATGGAGAGGGCGAGGAGGTACTCGCGATACTCGCGGTCGTACAGGACAGAGGGAACCAGGGGGGAGCTGAACTGGGGCAGGTACACCGGGTTCTGGTAGGAGAGCGTGATAGAGAGACGGGTCAAGGAAGAGAGAGAAAGGAAAGTGAGGAGGAATGATAACATATCGATCTGAGAACAAATGCGAAGGGAATTGAATGGGTATTTTAAATTGTTATATTAGAATAACATTAGGGAAATATGGAGTTTCGCATTTGATTGTGCAGTTTTTCGATTGACCAATTGAAACATTGCTAAGTTTTGCAAACAAATACGCGAAACGACAGTCTCGAATTAATGGAAATACACTCTATTCAAGAGTGGCTGATGAGAGCAAGGCATTATTAATCAGGTGGTCAATGTGAATGGACGAGTAAGTGTTTGAAAGTGGCATGCAATGTGGCACAATTGCTATATAATTAAGTAGTCATAATTTCAAACATAAACAATCCGATGGCGAACGTATGGTTAATGGGTAGGAGTTATCAGAATTCAACTTTAATTTCTAAATCTGTACAAGAGCTGGCAGCCAAGAAAAACGTGCATACACTGAAGGAGCACTGCAATGACATTGGCGAGAGTAACAAGGTATTCTGCTCACAATGGTTGGACAACAGAAATATTCTCTGTGGAACTAAATGTAACAAACTTTGGCTTGTTGACTCTGAGAGCAATATCTCCTATCAGATCCCTACACTATTTCCCAACGAAAGGCGAAATGAAGGGAACTACTCATCAAACATGTGCAACAGTGGTGAGCTGGTGTCGAGAGGCATACACGCGATTGGGATCAATCAGCAGAATACCTGTCTAGCCGTGTCCGGGGGGCTGCCCGAAGATGTGGCTTTCTACTCGCTCCCAGACCTGAGCCCCCTGGGGGTAGGAGTGGGACACAAAGAATGGATATTCTCCCTCAGCTGGCTCAAGAACTCCATTCTCGTCACGGGCGCTAACGACGGTCACATGCAACTGTGGGACGCTTCTGAGTGCTACGGTAACTACAACAAAGTCTGCAGCGAACAGTGCCCGACGATACAACCCATAGCTTCCCTTGAGAACCAGCCCGACGGGTCGAAGGACAAGATAAGATCGCTGGTCTACAGCGACCATTTGAACACGCTAGCGTCCCTACAGACTGGCTATAGCAGAGCGGCTCTCAATCTATGGGACGTCAACACTCTCAAGCCTATACACAAATACGATCTGTCCTTTAACGCAGAGAACGTTTGCATGAAGCATAACCCGGAGTACAACGTGTTCGGCATCGGCAGCAGACAGGCCGTCACGCTCTTCGACCCGCGCGAGTGGGGCACCGACACAGGCAGAGAAGTGGTCTCGATCGACAAGTCCTGGGGCGTCCGCTCGATCGCATACAACGAGCACATTCTGTCGCTAGGCACGGGACGCGGGAATGTGTACTTCTTCGACCTGAAAGCTTGGAAGTATCACACGAACGAAGATGCAGAGCCACTAGCACTCAGGACAAGCGAGGGGTGGATACGCCGCGACAACAACTACTACACTTACTTCAACTCACTACCAAAACTCCCCAATGCAATATACTCGCACTCCTACAGTCCTGACCACAGGAAACTGTACGTGGCAGGCGGGCCGCTACAGCTGGGACTCTGTGGGAACTATTCATCCATCTGGCGATGATCCGATCTCGTAACGAATGAATTATTTAGAAACATTTCAATTACTTAGGATTTTGCACAGACTACGTTACGTAGTGTGAACTTGTAATTATTATTATTAGGAATTTTGTTCCTGAATTGGTTAAATTTAGGATACTAAGTACTGGTTGTTTGCTACACATTGTAATAAAACTATTATATAGTTGTTTAGTATTGTTTTTCGTAACCGGACTAACAAACCTTTATGATAATTATACAAATAACATTGAATATAAGTAGGTATCAACTCGAGTTATGTATAACGTGTATTGTCACTAGAGAGAGAGAGAGAGAGAGAGGAGAGTAATCATAGATTTGTAAACAGAGCTAAAGGGGAGATCAGAGAGTCTCCGTAGGAATAGAAACTTGCAGATTCTCATGCAGCTCAGGTGTAATCTCATAAACCTGAACGAGTACCTTGTCGATAACTTGTTGCTTGTTCAGCTGGACTTTATAATCGATCATTCGCAGTTCATCGGTTACCTTGCGTTGTATCTGGAGAACGAACTCATCGCCTGTTTTGTCCTTCTTCCATTTCTGCTCGAACTCACTCTGCAGTTGCTTCCTGAAGAGATCGATTTCTTTCTGAGCTTCGTCTCGCGCGTCTTTCATCTTTCTAACTTTCCTATTTTTAGCCTCGTGAATCTTAGAAGCGGCTCTCTGCTCGGCCGCCAGGAGCTCCTGAATGCCCCCCTTGCGTTCCTTTCTGGAACTGTGGTTGTTGTTGTGATTAGACATTGCAATCAGTACATACTGGGTATACTGAAGAGTGCGTATTTATAGTTAATAAAATGAAGAGTATTGAACGGCTGCGTAGGCTGAGACCAGATGTTCATACTTTCAATGTAAGAAGGCTTCTAACACCGAGATAAGGAAAACCAACAAAAAATGGAGACCTTTGTGTGAAAGATAATTCCTTTTGAGGGAAGAATCTTTATATAAACTGGTTTGGCGTTAGTATACCAATGTAATTATGTATAAGCAATCAACTTATCTACCATTAAAGTGGCGTAGATGTCTACTCAATAAAGTTGCAATATAAATGAGAAGACTAGAGTGTGCTCACAGCTTGAGCACTACCTGGTCCAGTAGCACATCAAATGTGTCGGCCACTGCCTGAGACAAGGAGGCGGCCCCCTCCAGGCCCTCTAGGCTAGCGTCTCTGCTCTCAACACAAGTGGGAACTGTCGCTTGCTCCAGTTTGAGAATGAGGAGAAGGAGAAGCGTTATTTCCTCACTCAGCGTAGGAAACGTCTTCGCAAAGTGAATCAGCGAGGTCAGCATAGGACGAAATAGCTCTGACCTTCCTGCGTTGTTAAGCTGTCTCACTTTCCGATTCAGGAATTCCAACACCTTCTGGCATACGCCTATCGCTTTCGGCAGCGGATACTGCTCACACAGAGAGGCTGTCAGCTGCACGCAGAAAACAATGCTACTGGTATTCTCCGTCTCCTCGAGAAGACTAGGGATGAAGTCGATACAGATGTGCATCGGAGGTACGCCCTGCACCAGCATCTCTATCATCTGACTCGGGTACCCCTGGGAGTGTATTATGCGCGCTAGGTTCGGGTCTGCTATGAGCATCTGACTGATGAGACAGCAGGAGAGACACTGGATCTCTGTCAGGTTTGTCAACTGCATTCCGAACGGGCTCTGAGTGCTCCTATCTTCCTCGCTGGGAATACACACGTCGATGAGTAGCTGAATAGTAGCGCTCTCCTGAGTGGATATTATGGTCTGAGTCAGTTCGTAAGGGGGAATGACGTCACTGGAAGGAGGGGTTACCCCCTGGAGCTCTCTCTGTCGCTCGATTCGGAACAGGTGGACCCGAGAGGCCGCCAGGTATGCGACCAGGGTGTCTAGCAGGAGGCTGTAGATGGGCGGGGTCCTGAACACGCGGGGGTCGCAGTTGAGGACGAGGAGCGGGTCGAAGGCCAGGTCGTCGTGAGTGAGCTCCCGCTCGCCCTCCGAGAGGCGGTTGGCAGTCGCCAGCCAGAGGCGCCGCGGCTCCACGCTCTCGATGCGCTCCCACAAAGTGAGGAACGTGTTCTGCGTCTGTCGGGCTATGGAGGGGGAGAGGAGGGCGGGAATGAGCTGAACCAGGACAGTCATGAAGCCCCTCAGCTTGTCTAGGTGTAGGGAGAGCAGCTGCTTCAGCAGGACGAATATAATGTGGAGGTTCGGGTTCTTCTGGCTCATGGTCTTCTCGAAATGAGCCGGAATACACTTTGTCTCCAGCTTCATGCCTGACTGAAGACAGTTGACTTCCCTAAGCACGTTCTGCGGGAGCCACAGCTGGGGCAGCGAGTCGAGCACGAGCTTGAGGAGC
This sequence comes from Hexactinellida sp. DTS-2022, assembly GCA_028753945.1. Lineage (NCBI taxonomy): Eukaryota > Metazoa > Porifera > Hexactinellida > Hexactinellida sp. DTS-2022. The sequence continues at coordinate 673,246 of JAPNXP010000018.1, read as the reverse complement.
AGCGGGTACAGCTCGCTGCACTCAGTGGAGTGCGTGATGGCCTTGCTAAGCAGCATCTTAATGGGGACATGCCCCAGCGCTGATATCGCGTACTGTAGGACGGGAGAAGAGGGGGGGAGCGTCTCGTCCGAGCAGAGAGTGAGCAGGTAGAACAGCAGCAACAGCTGGGGAGCCAGGTTGTCGTTATGCAGCAGAGAAGTACTGGCGTACACACTGATGATGTCATCAGCTGGGAATAGCAGGTGTGAAGTGGCAGAGGTGGATTTCTGAGCCTCTCTGAGAATGACGGAGGTGTACTCCTTGAGGATTAGGAGGATGGTTGGGTGTAGGGGGAGGGTGCACTGCATGACCTGATTGAGTATCCACTGCGTGGGCTGTAGGCTGGAGGGGAGCGTCTTCTTCTTTAGGAAGTCCAGGAGGGACTGAATGGAGAACTTGTCAGTGTGGTTGGCGTTGAGGTTTGGTGTGGGGGGGAGGGAGAGGATCATCTGACTGCACTTATCGTCCGTGAACACTCTCAGGAAGAGGTCCTTGGACTTGGATATCTGGTAGGGCTTGCTCCAGTGGGGGATGGACATTATGTCGGAGAGCAGGTCTGTGAGGGGCTGGTTGTTCGAGGCGTGCGAGAGTGAGTATATCGTGAGGAGGAGCTCTCTCAGCTGGGACTCAGCTGTTGGGAGGGTGAGCAGCAGGCGGCGGTACCACTCCAGCACGAGCTCCTCCTTGTCTCCGGAGTAGAACACGGGGCACAGCAGCAGCGCGCCCAGCGCCACCTTGAGGAACTCGAGTCCGCAGTGGGAAGTGCAGAGAGCGGGGGCTACGATGAGACTGAGAATGACGTCAGCCTCGAGATGGTGCGGCGGGAGCGGACACAGCCTCCTGAGGAGACAGAACACCCTCAGGACGGAGGCCCCGAGAGTCAGCTGAGAGGGAGAGAGGGACAGCACGCACACACGAGAGGCGGCACCCTCCGTCTGCATGGGCTCAGACTCGGTGTGCAGGGGACTCTCAGTGTCGGCCGGCTCCGGGGGAGGGGACCGGAAACTGACCCCCTCCTTGCCCCCCACCCGCAGCCCGGGAATGGCCCCTATCAGTCTGTTTATTATTTGCTGATTGACACTCGAGAAGACTCGCGAGGGTACGTTCTTGCGGAGCGCCTGCTTCAGGTACAGAGTCACCCAGCTGCTCTCGTCGCTGTCACCCAGCAGCACCGAGCTGAGGAAGTCCAGGACCGGGTCCGAGGCGGGCGCGGGCGCGGGCGCGGAGAGAGACTCCAGCGAGAAGGAGGGGAGCTCTATCTCCCCACTCCCCTCTGTGAGCTCCCCTAGGGAGGGGGTGGTCGCTAGCCTGGCCTCCTCCAGCGCCAGGATGAGAGCCACGGTGAGGTGACTCTTGTGTCTGACGCATCGGCTCCTGACAGCCGAGAAGTAGGCGGGGCTCATGGCGCAGAGGAGACAGAGCGCCTTCATGCGGAGAGGGTTGTACTGCAGCTGATCCTCTTGGGACTCGTCGCGGGAGAGCAGGGAGTAGAGAATGCTCTCAAACGCATTGGGGTTATTAGCCGCCACGCAGCACACCAGCTCTGCGCCGCACTCCACTTTAATGAGCGCTTCGCAGAGCTCCGGGAGCTGCAGCAGGGCCGGCAGCTGGTGAGTCAGCTGCACCAACAGCTGGGACATCAGGGGGAGGTAGGGGTTAATCATTAGGAGCTCTGAGGGCGCGTACTTATCGCCGATATAAGAGTCAGCCTGGTAGAGCAGTCGCACCAGCTCAGCTGTCAATAACCGCATTTTCCTCTCGACCCCCGACCTCTCGAAGTCGAGCAGCATGGACTCCCTGACGGTCCCGACCAGGAGGGAGGGGGGCGGGGGGACAGGGGTCGGGTCTACGGAGGAGAGCTTCTGGATTAGAGCGACAGACTTAACCGTGTCAGCTTCAAGCGCAGAGAAGTCTACGGCGGAAAGGGCGGATATTAGGTTGGCCGCGGGGTGCGAGCTAATGAGCGGGATGAAGCGCTTGGACTGTCGGTACCAGAAATCGCTCTTATCGAGCGGCGGACAAAGGGCTAGTCGCACCAGGCTGGGCAGGACCGGAAGCAGCTCTCGGGGGGAACACGACTCCAGAGCTGTTATGTTACAGGTGCGAAGCGCGTTGTACACGTGCTCCGAAGGGACTAGCATATCTCGTGACGGCACCAGGGGAAGCTGGACGCCAATGCCGAGCTCAAGGCTCTGCTCCACCATTATACTACTACGCTATAGTGTAACATGCAAAGGTTATAATCAGTGTTGCATACAGGATTGCATGCAAGGCGGCAATCTGGGTTTATTATTAAGGGGGACATAAATGAAAACTTCGTTGTGTAAGTGTTTTTTCTAGGGGGTGTATGAAACTCGTATGAAACCCTGATAATTAATAATAACAATAACTTATGTACATTAGGGGATAGGGACAGTATATCTTTACACATTAATATATGTAGCTTAGTTAGTGTGGGTACTATTAGTAGGTCAGTAGTCTGCCTGATTGGTATTGCTTAGCTCCATGCTGCGCATGTCCATGTCGCTGCAGGCCTCGGGGGTGCCGGTGCCGGTGCCGTGGGATTGGTCCGAGTAGGCGTTGCTGTGACTCATGTTAGCCATGTTGATGTGTCGGGCCAGGGGCGAGGCATTAGTGGAGTTGTTAATAAAGTCATTCATCTCGTTGAGCGGATCATTTTCAATGAGAGGTCTGGTCTGTTCGTCCACCTCGTCGCTATCGGGTTCCCAGTGAGGGGGGTGTCCGAACGCAGGGGAGAGGGACTTGGTGGCTTCGTCTGTATCCGGGGCCGCAGGGGTGTACTTGTTGACGCAGTACTTAATGGCCGGGGGCGTCAGTATTGAGAAGAACATAAGGACGTAGGAAACCAGTGGGAAGTACTCGACTATGGACTGGAAAGCCCTTTTCCCATTGGACTGGTTTGTGTTGGATAAGTTGTCGTTTATAATGAGGAAGATACAAGCCAGGCAGAGACAGAATATTGATATAGAATCATAGAATTGAACATAGTTGTCTTTTGTTATCTTGAAGCTAACGCGAATGTACAGGAAGAAGAAACATATAACCGCAAGGAACTGTGCTTGCTGGTCACTGGTCACTGACAGCAGAGCGGCATTCGTCTGTATTAACAGAAGGAAAAAGTGAGCTATCATTGTTATTGGGATCCAGAAACCGAAATGCGTATCAGAAAAGCAACCCACATACGCGTTAGACATTTTCTTCACAAATTCAATAAATCGGTCGAATTTTGAATTATTGCGAGTTGTCTGTCTGTTGTTGTACCTAACTGTTTTCGGCCTAAACACATTGATGCTAAACCACCGCCTAATTTCCAGCTGTTTGACAACCAAAGAGAACCCAAAGAATACCAATGGGAGTGGAATAACGTAGAATACGAGTATTATAATGGCCAGTGATGTCATGGCGATATCCCCGTTACTGCCCAGGCAGGTTTGAGTGGCGTCGTAGAACCAGATGAAGTGCGTATCTGTGTACTGACCGGAAGTGGAACTGTACGCGTTCAGCTTACCGCAGCTGATGATACGCAGGGTTGTGAAGGCAATAGGTGCGTACGTGAGATAGCTATACGTCACGAGCACATACAGCAACACGGGGAGGTTAAGCTTAACGCTAGCGAAGCGAGATAAGACGCAGTTGAAGAATAGCGTTATCAAAAAGATAGAAATGAAACCGATTATGTACAGGAAATATTCCTCGAAAATAATGCCGCGAGTCGAGGTTAGTCCGAGCGTGAAGCACTGATCGTAAGAAAAGAAAAAAGCTGTTTTCGAGACAAACTGCGCGAAAGAAGTGAGTTTGTGTGAGTTGCGAAGGTTGTCGGGACTGACGTTGAGATAGAGAAGGAACAGACCCTGGCAGAAGAATACGAATGATCTAGCGTACGGCCCCAGGTTACCGCGGAGCTCTATGTGGTCATTCAGATAGCTGCTGGCGCGGATAAGGAACAGAAATGATATTATTATCAGCACGAGTAGGACTACGCCGATTGTACTGAGCGCTGTGCGTGTAGCATCGCACTTGCCACACCTGAGTGTACCCGAGTATAAGTCGGGCCTCTTATCGCTACACTTTGTACATCCTATGCCACTTCGCCCGTCTAAACATAGACTGTTGTTAGATACGTCAACTTCACACTGCGGGTGATACTTGTCATAGATCAGCTGCTGAGTTACATTGCAGTAGTAAGTAGGACAGCTGATCTGTACGAACGTATCCTGTGTATTGTTCTTCATCCAGGGGTATTGGTAAGATTGTGGGGTAAGTTCGTCTTGGTAGGTGGATACAGCAGCCGCAGTCAAGTTATAGCAATCGCATTTGAACCCAGTTTTATTCAGAAACATTCCTTCCGGACAAGACACCAGAATAACTTTCACACTCTTCTCAATGGTGAGCCCGTCCAACGACTTGAATAGTACAGTGCCTTCATCGCCGGGCTCTCCGCAGAAAGATAGTTCTACTTTATTTTTATCGTTTGAGCTCTTGTCATTCGAGCTGGTTAGAAATATGGACTCGTCTCCGTGTACGTTACATGGACTAACCTTCGAGTTTGTTTCGGCCTGCACGGTGGCAATGGACACCTCGTGGGAACCCAGCTGATCAGTCGCGACGAAGTAGATAGCAGTTGTTATCCCCGGTTGCACGGTTATGTTAACCTTCGGATGGTGTTTGTATGGCTCTCTGTCTCTGTAGTAATCGAGCATCTGGTGTAGAGTGTCGCTATCTTGGCTTATGGCGTAGTGGGCGACTGCTGTAGAAATCAACTTAGGGAAGTCGGGTTTCTTCCCTGAGCTGTCAATGTAGGAGTATGTTTTCCAGCGGAGAGCCTTCGCTATGCTGGAGTAAGGGTTCGCATCGGAATACCAGGAACAGGGAGAGAGCGTGTGTGTGTAAATAGCGGCGCCTTTGGGAGCTCTATTATTCTTAAACGTGACATTCTGTGTGTAGAGGTCGGGCGTCACGGGATCAAACTTAATGAAATGCTTAATAAAGCAGTGCACATTGTAAAAAGTATATCCATAGTCCCTGTAGAGGAGATCGAGACTAATCGAGTCAGCGTAAATAGCACCTCCCATCTCCGCCGCTTCATTATTCTCGAAATAAAGCGAAACGTTCTGGTCAAGAAGCAGCTGTGAGTTGTCCGATAGAAATAGGGCCCCGCCTCTCTGACCGCTGTTGTTCTTAAACACCAAGTCGGCGTACACTTCGATTTGGGAGGAAATAACTGCGAAGGAAGTGTTAACGTTGTTATAGAAACGAATGTAGCCGTCTTGTAGCATGAGTGGGAGGTACGCAACGAAAATACCGGCGCCAAATCCCGTTGCTGTGTTGTTAGAAAACTCCAAGTTTTGCAGCCAAGCGGGCTTCGGAATTGAGTGCCTAACCAGTTGAGACTCAATGTACAGACCTGAACCGGAGTTCGCAGTGTTATTCTTGAACGAACATTCGTACACGTTTATAAACGAGTTAGGCGATTGGAAGTAGTACCCAATCTTAATCCCGCCCCCCAGCACTGCTGTGTTACCAAACAGAGTACAGTTAGCGATGGTTAGGTTGCAAGTGTCGCAGTTAAAGAAGAGAGCAGCTATGCCTCCTCCTGACCCTATAACCTCAACTGAGTACTTATCGTCACTAAAGTTAGTTCGTAGCAGACTGTTATGCACTTTGTTATTTCGGAAGGTGCAGTGAGAAACGCTATAGTACGAGTGGGCAGCCCAACTAGTGTACAGGCCAAGGCCGCCACCAACAAAGGCCTCGTTATTTTCGAAATCACAGTTTGAAACGCTAAACGTCTTAACAGCGTTTGTGTGCTGATTATCAGACTGCTCCAGGGCCAAAGGACGGAATTTGACGCGCTCTCTGGCATTGAGATTAGACGACTCGTTAACTCCAAAATTCGTGAAGTTTGAATGTGTGACAAACACGGACACATTTCCTGTTTCGCTGAGGCCCACATACACCCCCTGCGAGGGCCGAAAGGGGTCGCCGGTACCGTTAAACGTGGAATAGCTAATGAGCAAAGAAAAGTCCCCGTTGTTAATCGAATGTATCTCCAAAGCTAATCCGATTATGCCTTGGAACTTGCAGCGTGTGATGTCAACAGACCTCGAGTTGTTGAGAGTGAGAAAGGTATTGAACTCTGTAAACTCACTTTTGATGTCGCCAATAAAACTTATATTCTCGATCGATACCATGCCCGCGCCGAGGGATATTAACTGGGTTTTGATACCTTCGATATTAACAACGGCATTGGAGGCGCTTGTTATTGCTATGTTCGGTTTGCCAAAAGGGAATTTATAAGAATGAGAAAGCTTGTATTGTATATTTGGCAATAAAATTAAGCGATCCGTTTCTGACTCTGAAGAGTCAAAATGTGTCAGACAAGAATGGAGGTCTGTTTCGAGACAAATAAAATCTTTGGCTTTTGTAGTTAATGATAGACTCAACAGAGTCAACATAATGCAAAATAAAATAGCCATTTGCCTTGGGTTGTATTATTTGTAAATGCATTGGCTTTATATATAATTCAAAAGTTCCACTGTAATCGGAGATTTTTACCGAAGTAACAATCCCTATGGCATAATCATACACATTTATTACAAAGAAATATTATTAGACAATAGTAGGTAAACTTACGTTATTCTGCAATAAGTTGAAAAGAATAATTACAAGGATAATATGAGAAAGTTTGTGGGGACATCTGATTCAAAAGCAACAATAAGAATAACTAATATCAAATCATCATTTCTTAGTAAACAAGAGAGGAGATTTCCAAGTCTAAATCTAAATAATCTAAAATAGAAGAAGTACAGTTGAAATCGTTTTTTTGTCAATTTTTGTCAAAACAACACTGCAAGGGCGACAAAAAATTCCGATATTTTATAATGGAATTCCACGAATACTAAAACAATTTATACAAGAATTGAAGACAAAAAACCCCGGTGTCAAAAATCCCCGATTTCGACTGTATATCGTTTTTTTTAAAAGAAAACACTATATAAATGATTTACAGAGCAAAAGTATCAACAATTAATTAATTAAGAGATTAAACGTTAATTAGCAACAGAATATAACTTACTAGCATATAATGTGTATTCTGTCAGGGGAAATACAAAATTATTATAATGTAAAAACGTATAGAATAATATGGTAGGAGTATAGTAGTTAAATTTATAAAAGTAAGTGAGCGGATGGCCAGTGCTATATGCTACTAATTATAGGGAGTCAATGAGAGTAGTTAGTTCACTGATTTTAGAATTAATGGAGGATTTGAATAATGTTAGTTGGTTTGCGCTTTGAGTTTGGATCTCAAACGACTTCTCTTTCTCGTCCACAGCGCTTTGGTACGCGGTCTCCATGTGTCCGTGTTCCTCTCGCAGCTGGTCCGCTCTCTGTTGCAGCTCGCTGCTCTCCTCCTGAAGAGACTCGGTCTGTACCTTAAGAGTTCGCATTTCCTCTGCCGACTGCTGCCTCGCCGTCTCCAGCTCTAGTCTGACGGAGGTGAGAGCCTCCTGCGAGCTGAGAGCCTGCTTCTCCGCATCGGCCCGCCCGCGTCTCAGCTCGTCCAGGCTTGCGTTCTGGGTCTCGGAGTGTCCGTCCCTCCTGGACTCGAGTTCGTGCACCCTCTGCTTGAGACGGCCGCTCTCCTCCTTGTAGGCCTTCAGCTGCGCTTTCCACTCACTCACGTTGCTGGCGCTGTCCTGGAGCGCAGCCGTCAGACGGGCGTTGTTGTTCTTCAGCGTCTGCAGCTCCGCCTCCCACTTCTTGGCGTTCTCGGAGCTCCGGGCCAGCGCCGCCTTAAGCCGCTTGCTCTCGTACCTACAGCAGGGGGTAAGTACAGTGGTTATAAGCACATAGTCGGGAACTGCACTTATGTGCTTAAAACCGACATTTCTTATAACCGACATAGAGTATATAGGCCATAGGGTATATGGCAACCGTTTTCCAACATAGTGTTCTTATAATCGGTGTTCTTAATCCGATATGTTCTTATAACCGGTGTGCTTATATCCGATATGTTCTTATAACCGGTGTGCTTATATCCGATATGTTCTTATAACCGGTGTGCTTATATCCGATATGTTCTTATAACCGGTGTGCTTATATCCGATATGTTCTTAGAACCGGTGTGCTTATATCCGACATCTCTGTACAATGCAAGTATAACAGATCAGCTGATCGCATAGCTAGTCACCTGAGAACCTGCTGCTCATCCGCCCCGGGCGGGGGCTTGGTAGCGAGCTCTACGGTGGCCTCTATGTCGTGCAGGGAGTCCCGCTTGGTGGGGACAGGCGGGAAGTTGGGGGAGGGCGTGTCCGGGACCTGAGCGGACCCGTCCGAGGGGGACCTAAGTCTCAGCTCTGTGGAGGAGGGGCGCTTGTGGCTGGCGGGGGGCGGCGGGTCTTTGGGGAGATTGAACTCCGGTTTAGGGGTGACTAGCCCCGAGGCGAGGGACTCGGTTTCCTTCTTGCCGTCGGGCGGCTTTAGACTGTTCTTAGCCTGCAGAGACAGCTGATAATATAACCATAGCAACAAGTAAGAATGTGTTATCACCTTGTTAAACTCCTCGTGGAATTTGTTGAGGTCAGACTCGGAGCTGAATCCCACTCCGTACACATTGTGTCCGCTAGCCTTGTCGGACCACTGGCCGAACTTAGCAGAGGTTTTTGTGAACGTCATGTTGGCCTGCATGAATGAGTTGAGCACCACGTTCTGGTTGGCGTCGCAAGCCACCAGTCGGTATATGCCTCTCGGCTCGTCGAAGAAGAGAGAGATGCCCACGGGACCCTCCGCGGAGGAGATCCACTTCTTGCGGGACTCCGGGTCTATGTGGAACACGTGTCCGCGAGTCGTGAACACGGTCTGGTCGGACATGGCAGTACCTAATGCTATCTAGCTACTGCTATCACAACTATCTTAAAGACAGGCATAATCCCTATAATGTAGTATATGCTACGGTGCATGGTGGCATTTGGAACATGACAATATACATTCGAAACCGGTTTTTTCTATCCAATTCTTTGCATGGAAATAAAGTAAGAAAAATCCGATAGTTAGAATAAACCGATTGAAAATAAAACAAAATTGGAATTTCTTACACATTTGGAATAAATAGTTAGTTAGAAAAAACCGGTGTTAGAAAAAACTGGTTTCAAAGGTATAACGTGGTAGATGTTACATGTTATACAGTGAACTCACGTTATAACGAAATCCAAGGGAGCCTTAAATTACTTCGATATAAACGGAGTAAAATTAATTTATCCGTCTGGGGAATAAATATAACTGCGTTATAAGCTGGTATTTCATTATATTCGACTTAGTTATAGTAATGGAAGTTACTGTACAATATAATATTCTTATGGTAGCGTTAATTCGGTGATTATTTCGGATATTAATACAAGGCTGCACATACAATTGCTTGTCCCAATAAACATGATTATTCTACAATCTCTATAGCTTATATTGAGGCCGACTGTACCAATAGTAGTGTACAGTAAATAGTCTTATTCTGTCTTCTTTTCAGGCTTTTCAGGATTCAAAATTCTAAATAAAATCGTATTAATAACAGTTATTCAAATAATACAGTGGAAATACCTTTTCTTCAAATCTTCAATCTTTTTCAGAGATTTTTCAATAACAGAATCAATTTTCTCCTAACAGATAAGACAATATTTGTTACACTAAACTTACTGTATAAGTAGTATTGTTAATTAGTTAATATTACCTGATAAACCTCATAAGTCTTTGGGATAGAGAAGAGAGTGAAAACAGCTAAAGAGACAAATGCATTAACAAGGAACAGATAAATCTCATATCCAAAAGCATGTTATATATTTGTTTATTTAACAACATAATAATGACATTGGATTAAATCTAGCTGGATTTATAAATAGTATCTTTCTCCCCCTCTACATGTGACACCCATCGAGCGGCAGTGAACAGAAAGTCGGAGAGACGATTCAGGTACACACCCACCTGCCCCGACAGCTCCCCTGTCCGTACCAGGGGCACCACGCGTCTCTCGGACCGCCGACACACAGAGCGGGCCACGTGCAGATGTCCGGCGGTTATGCCTCCCCCCGGTAGAATGAACTGCTTGAGCGGAGGCAGCTGTGACGTCATGCGGTCTATGCGCGCCTCCAGCTCTGTGACCAGCTCTGCTCTGAGAGCAGGGAGGGCCCCGGCCTGTTTGGTGTCGGGGGGCGTGGCGATGTGGCTGCCTATATCCTGGAGACAGCACTGCACACTGGCCAGCAGCCCCAGGAGCTCTTGGTGCTGGGGGGAGGAATGGTGACTGGAGATCCAGGCGCGCGTGAGTCCGATCTGAGAGGAGAGTTCGTCCGTAGAGCCGAGCGCCTCGACAACCAAGGCGTCCTTAGGAATTCTATTTCCCACGAAATTGCTAGTCAGCCCCTTGTCCCCGGTCTTAGTGTATATCTTAATGCCGCGAGCCCCGCGGACCATAGCTAGCAGCTGGAAGTTATAAGCAACAAGTTTTGAGATATTCATTTAAGAGCTAGGAGTAATTAAGGAAGGAATGGAATTACAGTGAGAAATAACAAAGTAACAAATATAAAAAAATGAACGGTATTAGCAAACAAACAGCATAAAACTAGTAGCAGAGATACAAGAACAATTGGTGTTCTCACCTATATAAGCAATCTCAAGGAATGAAATGTAAGGTGTGAAGTAACTCAATATCCAGAGTAGAATAAATCCCTAAACAAACAAACAAATACATATAAACAAAATAGAGCAATTTATGATTACGTAGTCTAACTTACAGTTATAGAATCTCTCGGCTTAAAGAAGAACACAAGTTCTAGCACTGACACAATATGAGGCGTCAACAAGTCCAATGCTAATCCCAGCTGATTTAGAATCTGAATAAATACAAATAATTGTGTTAATTACATTATTTATTGCATTATATGCAAGCGAAGAATATACAGTAGACTCTCGTTAATACGAACATGGAAAAAGTGAAATATGGTTAAGTTGTACATAGTTTAATTTCCCTAACTTATACAAATGCATGCAAGTTACCCGGGGCTAGAAATTCAAGATACAAAATATATTTCGACGGTCCCCTGGTGTTCCTAATAACAAGAGTCTACTGTAGTTATAAGATTCGTACCAAATCTTTATTGACAGTGAATCCAGTCAGCCATAAGCTAAGAGTAAAAAACAGCATAAACACAAATACAGTCGATTCCGCTTAATAGAGCCACCGGGTAATATATTTTTCCGCTTTTTTAATAAGTCAAAATTATACAGGATTTATAGGAGGGAATGACAGTATAGCTTAAAATATTTTCGGTTATTAGATTTCTCCGCTTAATTAACTGGGTCAGAGTAACCTGGTCCCGAGGTGACTATCAAGCGGAGTCGCCTGTAACACTTGACAGTATCTAGGCACCTGAATGGGTTATGCGGCTCCCTCCCAGCGGCCACACAGAACAACAGGTGCCCCAGAATGAAGAGCAGAGACACGGAGTAGCCGCCCATGGCTAGCAGGAGCGAGGCGTGTAGGCCCGGGTACAAACTGAATGTCAGCAGAGTCATTAGCGCCACCAGGAGACAGCATATGCTCCCGGGAATGTTCTCCCAGTACAATATGGACCTCACTGGATAAGAGCGGATAAACAGAGGTAATATTATAGTGTTACACTCTAGTTCAGCGGTACCCAACCTTTTTCAACCGTAGACCCTTTATAGTCATTATGTGGACCCCCTACCATTGACCGTAATACATCTTGTGGACCCCAGGTTGGGAACCACTGCTCAGTTAATACGAACATGGATAATGACTAATGAGAAATGTTCATTCCCCTAGCTCATACAAATGCAAGTATATGTCTCCAGTTAACCGAATCCGGATTATATGAACAGATTTTGATGGTCCCTTGGTGTTCGTATTAATGAGAGTCTACTGTACACTAACCATGTATGAATAAGCTTGTATTGACAATACTATTAACTTGTTGTGTATGTGGATGCATATTCCCATTAATCCCCTGTCTCTCTCTGTGTGTGTGCGTATCTGTCATATCTCTCTCTCTCTCTCCGGTTATACCAGATATCTGTTATAATTCAGACTACACAACCAAACTAAGCACTAATACTGAGCTCAGTAAAGCTAGATTTGTTACCAGCTTACAAATACTTTAATACGAATACCAAAGTTAAATAAATACTATCTTAAATTAGTCGTTAGAAAAGACACATTCACTTAGTTACGAGACTTTCGTTACCGTCCTCAGAATAAATATTCCTAAATCTCAAATAAACATAATACAGTCAGGTCGATTATTGTGAATTATTTTCGTCTGCTAATATTAAAAACTGTATATTATGAACAAGCCCCTATGTCCCAATCAATTTAATTTAACTTTCTATTAAGTTGAGTTCGCTTATTATGAAGTCTCTTTATTATTTGGGCCCTTGAATGTTCATAATTAAAGAACCTGACTGTATTCATTTCTCATTAGCTCCCTATAAGTAATTCCCATCATTGAAACGAGAAAAGTTAGATAACAAATGAGATTATTCTATGATTAGCTCCATTAAAGATATATCTCAATCATTCAACATAGAATAAAAGTCAACAAGTTCATTCCTATGGTGCAGTCGTGTCTCTATGCGAGGCGTCGTGTTGGGTAGAAGAAAATACAGTTAAAATAGTAAGATGAGTTAAACAAGACACACTACTTACAAACTAGGATAGCATAGTACACTTCTTATCTGGTTATCTACGAGAAATGAGAGGAGAGAGTAGGATGGAAGATTGCAGCTTATCGCCGGTAGAATCCAGGCATGTGAGCCTCAGAATCGAATGTGAACACAGTGCTGTAGGTGATGCCAGCCTTGCAGCTGCTGGCGCTAGCCGACTGAGGGCCAGAGGGCTTGCGGATCAGAATTAGGTAGACAGTCACCGGCTTCTGTTCGTACGAGTGCTGGGTTCCCTTCCAAGCGTTGGGGTCCTGGCTGTCGAATATAATCTTGCGTCCGATCAGGATGCCGGTCAGGTCGACAGCCTCCATGAGCAGGTGGCAGAACCCCTCACAAACCACCTCGTCGAATGTGAGATGATCAGCGGAGTCGAGCACCGCTATGCACTGGAACTGCCTGTCGTTCCCGGGCTGCAGCTCCATGTCCAGCGTGAGTGTCCGCTTGAAGGAGAAGAATGAGCCGGGGGAGATCTGCTTGCCCTGCTCGAACATGTAGTCCCGCATTCCGAAGAACTCTGCCTCCCGCTCCACGGCCTTCAGATTGAAGTACGGCGGGAGGTCCAGTCGGCCCGTCCGCACGAAGCTGAGGATAACCTCGAACAGGTTTCCGTCTCTGTCGAATGTGTAGGCCCCGCCCAGATTCTGTGTGCCGGGCTCCGTGTAGTGGATTATCTTGTAGAGCTTGCTATCGGGGAAGCTGTCGAACGACGCTGCGTGCACTTGGAATGTGCGGCCGCCTACCTCCAGCTGCACGAAGGTGGGCTCGTGCTCGTGTGAGTCCAGATCGTCCTCGTTGCTCTGGTCGGACTCGGAGCTGCTCTCCTTCTCCACGATTCCGTGCTGGCTCCTTGGCTCGGCCGTGGTGTTGCTATCAAACCCGGAGGCCGGCGGCTCGGCCGTGGACTTGGGGGCGGAGTGGGGCTCCGTGTTGGCGCCGGGGGGGACAGGACCGGGGGTGGCGCCGATTGAGAACGCCTGGCTGGTTGTTGGGGCCGGGTTAACCAGGGGGACCCCGGGGGAGAAGGGGCCGAACGGAGTTCCGGTCTGGTTCGTCTGCTGCACTTGCAGAACGGCTGAGCTGATTATCCCTGGTCCGGCGCCCGCGATTGGGATCTGCTTAGGGCGCATCATCTGCTGGGCTGGAGAGGGGCTGAAGTTGGGCCAGCTCCCGAAGCTGGTGCAGTTAGCCAGCGTGCTGCCCACAGCCACGCCCAGCGGCCCCATTCCCATGTGCGTCTGCGGCAGCAGGTGCGGCTCGGACGCGGGCTCAGAGGGGTACGCGGGCCCCGTCTCGTAGCCGAGGGGTTCGTCGGCGAGGGAGGAGTGGGACAGCTTAGCCGGTGCCCTGGCACTGGAGGGACTGGAGCTCTCGGTGGAGGCGGGAGGCTCGGGGCTCTGGGGGGGCGGGTCGTCGCTGAGGGAGCAGTCAGGGGCCGGCTCGGGCTCCGGCTCGGACGGGAAGGTGTCCACCTGGGCGGAGGCCGGGGTGTCGGGCTTGGGGACGGGGTCCAGAGGGAGGGGGGGCTTCTCCTGGGGGAGAGAGGCCTGGAACTGCTGGTAGGGGTGCGTGTGCGCCTGCGACTGAAGGAAGTTGGAGTACGGGTAGAAAGGCATCCAGGGCATCATGCCCATCCAGGGGTTCATCATCATCTGACCGAGATACATGTTATTCATGACTGCCTGCATCTGTGCCAGCTGCTGCGGGTCGGGTTGCTCCGGACGTGGGTCCGGGAGGGCGTCCGACTCGGAGAGGCCGGGGGGCGGAGAGGGGGGAGAGGTCTCCGGGGAGGGGGCAGGGGGGGGAGAGGGGTCCGTGTTGTTGACAGGATGAAAGGCGGTATCATCATTTGGAGAGTGCTCCTCTAGGGGACTGTTCTGATCAGCTGGGGTGGGCTGCTGTTGAGGGTTGGTGGGAACAGTCGCAGGAGGGTCAAGGGGCTGAGGGGGGACACTAGGTGGTTGCGGGTTAGGGACAATGGAATGTGAGAAGTCGTTTTCTATCTGGTCCGGACTGTCAGGGGACGGGGCTCCCTTCGAGTACCCCAGGGGGTGTGTGGGGAGGGTGTCGACATGGTTTGTTGGATTGGAAGCGGACTTGTATTCCTGCTTATGAGTCGCCGCCTGTGGCAGAGACTGGGAGGGCGGGGCGGAGGTCGAAGGGTTGTACCCTGTCTGTTGGTACTGGTAGGGTTGTTGGTATTTGTTACCAGCGCGGTAGGTGCTCTGTCCGTTGGGCATTGTGTTGTGGTAACGCTGGCCCTGTTTCTGGTTGGGTTTAGTTTGATTTCCTTTATTATTAGGGCCGCCCCCCTTGGGTTGGGTAGAATACTGATCGGCCATGGAAACGGCGATGCGAGTTAGAAGCTAACTTCTAAAAATAACTACTGCACTTGTATAAAATTAGTATGATTACAAGGAATATTTGTACAAGAGTGTTACAAGCAACAAATAAGTGGAACAACCAGTGGTGGTCTAGTAGAGATGCTGAGTCGAATAATAATAATAATTTAATTATTATTGTTACAAGCAACAAATAAGTGGCACAACCAGTGGTCCTAGTAATGATGCTGAGTCGAATAAAAATAATTTAATTACTAATTTATAGGCTATGTCGCTATGAAATATTATTGCAAAGATGTACCTTTGATAATTTGATATCAGCTATTAGCCATAAACTCATGCAAGTTATGGTGAAATCGGATATCATTCGAGTGGTGGTGGTTGCTAATTCTGTCTTTAGCAATGGAGATCAGTTTACAGGGCATATTGCTGTAAAGAGACTATAAAATATGGATTCTGAGAGGAATTGATTGTAGAGAAGGAAAGGGATTCGAAAATGACTGAGAATCAAAAAATTGGTTTTGATAATATCATGGGGGATATCAGTAGCTCGAATGAAGGGCCACTGAGGTACCCAGATTTAGAGGCAGAGAAGAGAGGAGTCGCAAAGAGAGAGGAAAGAGAAATAGCTATCGACTCGGGTAAGCACAGTTGTATAAAGCAAATAAACAATTACATATGCTTTGAGATAAACCATTCGAAAACATTATGCATCATTTTTTGATAAAGTACCTGTACCTAGTCAACCAAACATTAGAAATCATTTTACGAAGGGTACTATGTAAAATCGGTTCATTTCGCGCTCAATTTATTTCCAGATCAAGAACTAACTGAACATACACATCTACTTACAGGTGCCTGTAGACAGTCAGCTGATGGAGATCGCATTAAATACTCGGCAGGCGAGACAGACACGGTGAGTTGATTATATAAACATAACTGGAGTTATAGCTATATTAAGCGTCAGGTACAATCATAGATAGATATCGAGGAAACTTGCAAATAGTATATGCAAAGCTATTCAAGTTGAAACTCGTTAGAAATGTTGAAATATCAGAAATTTTCAATTAAATTTGTCTCTTTCTGTGCCAATAAGAACCCAACTAACTAAGAGCAAAATAATTAGCTGAAACTAAGGAATTAATAAGCTAGTAGGCTCAGTATAAATGAATATAATTCAGTGAGAATCTGTTTCATATAAATGTATACATAAAACCTATCAAAATCAAAGAATCAGTATCTGAGTAATGTCGCTCTATGAAGTTTATAGAATAACTGAGGATGATGAAGTTGAACATCACAGTTCTCATGTAAGCTAGTTTCTAATCTCCAAATAATTACATTTACTTTCTATTCTCTAGCATACGCAGTTCTTCGAAGACGGTTATAGAAGAATCGGTATGTTGTTGTAGCTTGAATATACGTATATCCAAACAATAGGATCATATAGTGAATAGTTTATAGTCAAAAGCGCTTTACATATCTCGATTGCAAACAGTGTCCTTAGATCGTAAGGGCTTTTAAGACACTGATGGTTTTAATAAATAAAAATCCCTTTCATAGGAAAAGCACCGGCTTTGCCTAAGAAAAAGTGTCTCAAAATCCCTTCGATAACGGGACAGTTTTAACAATAGTCTATCATTTAGATTACATACTGGTCTATCAGGAGCATGTGGAGAAGCGAGACGAGAAAAACGCGGAGGATCTCGAGAGTAGAACCTCGAAGCGAAAGTTCTTCGAAGAGGAGCTCGAGGCACTGGGACTGAAGTTAGAGACGGCACAACAGGATTCTAACGTGAGTTCTCACTTGTATACTAACACAATTCTTTTAGTTTAATTATTTACTTAGGATGAGGATTCCACCACAAAAACATTTTTAGGTTTCGGACAGTTAGCAAATAAATCAATCGACCGTTTGAGATCTGCGACAGCTACACAAGCAGAATTGCCAAGTACTCCCACTAAGAAAGTTAATCCCTATCATTTCGTAAAACTCCACGCTCCTTGGCATGTGTTGTGTGCCTATGCAGAAGAGCTCCACTTGTACGCGCCAATAATTGTAAGTAATTTCCTGTCAAAACCATTATACGGTATGCTGAATTGTCCTAAACAGAGCAAATAAATTAAGACTTGAACTTCCATTAGGATCAAGACAATGCGGATAATAAGAAGATAAACAAAACACTGTGGGATAGGCTGGGGTGCAGGAAAATATTCCGTTTCACAGTCCCCGAGGTTCCGTTCAGGTTGGACATACCAGAAGCCCCAACCCAAATATTCATAAAGTCTAAACTCAAAAAGTAAGTTCTGTTACTAAAACAACCTCAAATTAATGAGAACATTCCTAAATAGATATTTGAATCACGATAAGCCTGAAGAGTTCTTCTCTACAGCGCAGAGAGCTCTTATCGTTAACTACATTCTCAACAAGACTGCCTACTACAGGAAGAAAGAGGAAGTCAGGATGGGGATCAACAGGCTGCTCCGGAATAAGACGTATATTGATGCGTTTCCATTGCACGAAGTAAGCGCTGGTTCAAACGTTACAAAAATAATACACCACCCTCCCTATGTCTCGCTTTTTGACCATTTGTAATATAAAAGATTATATGTCACACATTGGTTAAACCCCTTACACCCTTGGAAGTGGTAATTACGTAACATGATTGTATTATAAAGTGTATTAAGAGCATACAATAATAGGGTAACTTCAAACTGCCAAAGCAAGAAAGTGGCGGCAGTAGACAAGAGGAAAATGAGCGACAGTTCCTATACTATAACTGGGGCTCCCCTACTTTTAAGGCATTCTTCAAGACACAGCCCCTGGACCAGATCAGGTGCCTGGTTTTAATAATCCTATAGCTTAAACAGACACCTTATGTTATGTTCTTTATAGACATTACTTTGGAGAGAAGATAGCTTTCTATTTCGCATGGTTAGGTTAGTATCAGTTAGAAATACTTATATTGGAGTACAGTGAACTCTCGTTATAACGAAGTGCTTGGGACCTGTAAATTCCTTCGTTATATGCGGATATTCGTTATAAGCGGATAAATCGGGATAATAAAGCATTTAGTGCTCTGGGGGAAAATCTCCATTTCGTTGTAAGCGGATATTTCGTTATATCCGACTTCGTTATAACGGGAGTTCACTGTATTTCGATTTAATCCAATTTACCATAGGTTTCTACACTAAATGGCTCCATTTCGCTACCCTTATCGGACTGATTGTGTTTGTGGTCAGTTTGTACACCATATTCGATAATCCTATCGCGTAAGTCCTTACATAATTAATACAGGAATTATCTCCCTTTCATTGATTATAAATTTGTGTGTATTGTTCCGTAGAGATGAAGTGTGCGATGAGCAGAACTGGAATAAAAACAAACTGTTCTACATGTGTCCTAGATGCGCTCTCAGGTGCGATTTTACCAGTCTAGCCTCTTCGTGCATCTCATACAGAGTAAGTAATGACTAATTATAGTAGATGCCGGTTATAAGAACATCGTCGGGAACTGCATATATTGTTCTTATAACGACATAATTATATAGGGGATATGGCAACCGTTTTCCAGTAGAATGTTCTTATATCTGGCATGTTCTTATAACCAGCACGTTCTTATACCGGCATCTACTGTATTATATTGGCTCATTCTCTCTTTCCAGTTCTCTCTGATGTTCGACTATTGGGGAACAGTAGTGTTCGCTATAGCGATGTCTCTGTGGGCTGTGTTCTTCCTGGAGTTCTGGAAGCGGCAGCAGTTCTACCTCCAGTACGAGTGGGACGTGCTCGAGTACGAAGTGGTGGAAGAGACAGTGCGACCAGAGTTCGAGACAAAGATGAGGCGAGTTTGGGAGAAAGCAAAGGAAACGAAAAAGAATAAGATTTTGCATGAAAACCCAATCACAAAAGTGAGTAAATTCATATTACAACAAGACACATAAATTATTTCTGTATTCGCTTATAGGCAGCCGAGTTCTTCCAAGAAGATTACAAAGTAAAAACAAAGTTCGCCGCGACCCTAACTGCCCTGGCTACCCTTGTGACTGTTGTCGTCGGTATTGTGGTTGGAGTTATATTCTACCGAGCAGCAGTGAGCCCCCTCATTGCAGCGGCTACCTCGAAAGCTTACAGCGATAATATGACCGCTCTGGCGCAGTTCCTGAGCATATTCGGCGGGCTGTTAGTGTCAACAAGCGGTGCGCTTATTCAACTGATATTTATTTTCATTATGAACAAGATATACGAGAAAATAGCGGTTATTCTAACAGCATGGGAACTCCATCGCACACAGACAGAACACGAAGACTCATTCACAGTTAAAATGTACCTCTTCCAGTTCGTTAATTTCTACTCCAGTCTGTTCTACATAGCTTTCTTCAAAGGTCGTATTTTGGTGCATTTCCCAGGAATATATTATGGGACCTGGAGAGGACTAGAACAGGTTAGAAATAGTATAGCAACATATATGTCACTAGGTATTTAACATGATTGCATTTCTAGTGTGCTGCTTATGGGTGCCTCCTTGAACTGACCATACAGCTGATAACTATATTCGTGTTGAAGCAGACTCTCAACAACTTTTTAGAGTTGGGTATTCCGTTAATAAAAATCCTACTGAAATACGTTAAGCTGTATTTCGTGAAGAGAAAGTCTAAGCCAGAGGAGAGCGGGGACCAAGAGGGGCTCCGTAAGAAGCTGGCGGCTACGACTCCCTGGGGCAGAGACTACCAGCTGGCGCCGGAAAGGGACCACGGGCTATTCTGGGAATACCTCGAGCTAGGTCTGTCTTAATGCATTAAAACATACAGTAGACTCATGGGCGTAGGAACACGGATAAGGCGAATTTCTGTTAAGGAGTACAAGGGTTAATTCCTCCACGGCTCCACCTTATACAAATGCATGCAAGTGCTCCGGTTAATACGTAACGTACAGATTTTGACGGTTCCCTTGGTGTTCGTATTAACGAGCGTCTACTGTAGTTTAATTTGATATTTTGTTTAGTGATTCAGTTCGGATTTGTAACAATATTCGCCGCTGCATTTCCGCTGGCGCCTTTCTTCGCTCTCTTCAATAATTATTTCGAAGTTAGAATCGACGCATCTAAGTTTTGTATTCTAACGAGGAGGCCGCTTGCCCTGAAGGCACAGGACATCGGGCCCTGGTACAGCATTCTGGATATAATATCCAAGATAGCGGTTGTTACAAATGTTCGTATTAGCTTAATGACTCTATTCAAATGCTCAAGGAAATGACTAGCTGCAATCCTTATAGGCATTTCTGATCCCATTCACTGGAGGGTTTATCGACCGAGTTCTCTACCAAGCAGACCGAAACATGGGAATCAATAACCTGAATGGATTCCTGAATGAAACTTTGAATAGAATTCCTATTCGTAGCTTCATTCTCACGGAGGATTTTCCAGATTTTAATACGCGAAGTATAAAGTTAGTAAATTAAAGAGTATTACAAATACTCAGGTAAACAACAACATCTATAAATAATATCCTTTAGTGAGATACTGAATAATCAATCCAGTCCACTGTACACGCCCTACTTCGATCCAGCGGTTTACTATTGCACGAATGGATGTGACGTGTTAGTTGAAGTAAATACAACTTACAGTGATACTATGAACCTCTCTACCTGTTGCGAGTACTTAGTTAGCAAGAATTCAGTCCCACTTGGACAAGTGCAGAATTCTGGGTTCAGAAATGGGTCATGTCTTTATCAAGGTAACAATAAAACAATACATAATTAGTGCATACAGTCAGTTTCTTTTATTATTAACATTCAAGGGACAAAAATAATGTTCATAATAGAGAGACTTCATAATAAACGAACTCAACGTAATACAAACCCTATGTAAGTTGTTAAATTGGGACCATAGGGCTTGTTCATATCAAAAAATCTTCATATTAAGCAGACGAAAAATTGTTCACAATAAGCAGACCTGATTGTATTATAATAATAAACTGTTACAGGGAATCAGCACTGTTGTGTGAATGGAGCTGGCAGCAACACGAGCGTGATACGGAGGTTCTTGAATACAAACACATCTCAAACTCTACAAAACTCTGCCACATGTTGTAACGCTCTCGACGTACAAACAAAGTTTTCCAAAGGAGATAACTACTCCCTCGCTTCAGATATTTACTACAGGATTTACAATGACGACGAGCTAGACCCAGACAGTCCCAGGAATGGATTGAACTCTAAACCTACAAAACTAGCGAAAATAAACTCCGGACTAGTTCCTAACTTTATAGCGGGCGATTACTACGATGGTTGTACCTTGAATCTTATAAACAATAACATAGAGTGCAGGTATGTTAAACAGTATATTTACTGTACATAGTTATTTACTATCGGTATACTCTGCAGATACAGACCAACCTACCAACTCAACCCCTATGCTGATCAGGAGGAACAGATTATATACTACAAGACCATGATGGCCCGTCTTATGTTCACAGTTATATTCGAGGTTAGTCAGGCAGTATAACATTCGTAAATTCCTTGTACGTATATAACAAGTCGCATTTTGCACGAAATTAGCTTGTTTAAAAGCGAACTTGCTATTAGAGGAGCATAGTTAACATTAAATGCTCGTATGAGGATGAAAGTCTTGCTAATAGAGCAATTGCTATGAAACGAAAAGCTAATAATACAGTAGATGTCGGATATAAGCACACTTGTTATAAGAACATATCGGATATAAGAACACTATGTTGAAAACGGTTGCCATATACCCAATATAATATATGTCGGTTATAAGAAAATGCCGGTTATAAGCACATTAAGTGCAGTTCCCGACGATGTGCTTATAACCGGCATCCACTGTAGTATCTATTATAACTGTTAATATCTAGCACATCATATTCGCTACTGTTGTAATCGTCGCATTCCTGGTGCCCGACATCCCAGCAGAGATCAAGGACCAGCTGTACAGAGAGAAGTATCTCGCGAAATACGCAGAGTACGAGGAAGAAAGGAAAAAGAGACAAGACAAAGAACAGAAGGAGGGAAATAACTCGCCCTAATCGTCTGTTGCGTTTTCTGAGTGTGTTATATGTAGCAAGGATTGTATAGTCTATTTAGCAGTGTATATGTTTTAAATATTTAGCCTGCCATCCCTTGTAGTTTGTTAGAGCAATAACTGTATTGTTGTCGAGGTATTATGCAATGTATTAGCATTTGTTCGTTTGAATTGAGTCAATATATGTATTAGATCAGGACAGAGTTAAACAATCATTAACGGCTTTGGAAACAAATTCGAAAAATATAAATATATAATACAAATTAGTACTGTTCAAATCTCCAGGGAGAGGTGCTGACTTTAATTACGTCAGCATGCCAATCACTTTCACTAAATTTAATATTAAAATCTCGGAAAATTCTAGAATGTTGAGTGATGTCACTTAATTCGTTCGAAAAGACGGTAGATTTAGGTCGCAGCTCTTCACTCCATGGCAACGGGTCTCCTGCAGAGTTATGTAAATAAATATACAGTTCTGCATAGAGAATGCTTTCTAATAGGGTGTATGTCGCGAAGTTTTCTTCTAACGCAATACGAATATTTTCTCCCTTCTTCTGCATTATGAATCCCCTCTCCAAACAAGCGAACTGTTCGCGGCTGTCACTCGTTAGTCTAGCTCCCAGCTCGTAGTCCGTCGCGCGACTGAAGAAAGATAGAAATATGGGTTCTTCCCCGTTGGTTTCCTCAATGGACATTATCGTTCCGTGTTTGAAATAATGTCTTAAGATACTCTGTAGTCGGATCAAGTTAACAAACTCCATTTTAAGCACCCTCACAGCTCTGTAATTAGCATAGAGATGCAATCCCGTCAGAAGAATGTAGAGGGACCAGATAATCACGATATTCTCATTCACGAAGGGAACCATCACGAGCCCAATTAGCAGCGCAGACAAGTTAACCAGTGTCTCCTGACTCCCGTCCTTAGCACTAACGTCCGCCATATTCCCCTGTCGCGCCTGGTGGCTGGTAACGGCAGCTCGCGTGGAGCCCCCTGCCACGCCCACAACCGACTTGGCAATTCCCGCAGCGCACATTACATACAGGAAATAGTCAGGCCCCACTGAGGGAGCTAGGATCTCGACGAAAGTAGCAAAGTCGTTGAGCACATCAGCTGTGAATCGCCACTGCTTACAGTAACAGTCCAGATGCGACCCGCGCGCCCACGCGAATAATATGCTGCCTAACATTCCACTTCCACTCTTCAGTAACCAAGTTATGGTAGCAGCCATGACCGTAGCATTAACATTTCCGACCCCGGCCCCCCTAAGCACCCCCTGCGTGGCCAGAATATTCGTAATGGAGGAGCAGAACGCCTGTACCGTGTCCCAGCATTGGTAGGCGAGGTAGTCACTACTCACACTGCCGGGGTATCCCTCTGGGAGGAATACGTCACGCAGCACTTGTAACAGAGACAGGTACAAGTTAGTGAGTATCGTTATAATAGTTTTGTGAGGAATCTTATCCTGTCTTCGCTTTAGAATTGGTTTGCCGTGTTTTGGAAAAGAGTAATGCTCATAGTTCTCGTTCTTACCGTATCTCTGCTTTATGTGGTACAGAGGGCTAGTATCCGTACAAACAGAGTTCGATTCGTGACTCATAAGATTAGCTGGACATCATAAAAACATTCATTAAATATAAGCTAGCCAAAAGTCCCAAATGTTATTCTTACACCAAAATGGCCTCAAACAAGTGCAATTACATATTAGATTCTAAAGTAGACTCCGCTTTATAGAGTACCGGCTAATTCGGTCACAATTACACAGGATTTACGGAACGGGGTTACAATGTGCAATATTTTCGGCTAATTGTGTCAATGTGATTAAGTTAAGCGGAGTCTACTGTTTAACTAAATACAGGACCTTGATGACCCTTGTATTAATACATAGAACTAGTGAGCTAAAAATGTAATAAGTGTAATTCACTTCAGAAGTAATGTGCGTAAATTGAGTATCCATCAACTTGACAATAGTAGAATGCAAGAGAAAGCATAAAATACATTAGTGATACAAGATTGACTAGAAAATGACTTGACCTACACAAAGTACAGTATTTAAAGAGGTTTTCATTGTTAAATAAGTTGTATACACTAGTTCTGTAAGATATAAACACCTGATGGAATGTCCTCAGTACTACGATATAAAAATACAGAACTATTGCATACCTATGGACTTATCTCGTTGTCAACCTTCCCGCCTTGCCCACGTATATTGACATTAAAATTGCTCTCAAGGAAAGTGAGTTTATCTTTCAGCTGTCGATACTCCTTATAGTCCAGCAGCATACATTCCCTGTCAGATTTGTTCGGCTTGCGATCGAACTTTTCTCTGAATTCCTTCTCAAAGTCCTGGAGTTTTTGCTTGAGCTCTTTCTTCCTTGCCCGTATGTAGTGGCAGGATAGCCAGTAGTCCTGTGCCTTCAGCCCGCTGTCGGACACCAGGAACTCCTTGTACTCGTGCAGGGTCGACACGAGAGAGAAGTCCCGTAGAGAGTTGCTCTGCGTGTCCTGTATGGGACTGGGGTACCTGTGTTGCGGTGACGTCACGCTAGCAGCTGACGGGACGGACTGTAGACTCATTCCAGAGGCGTTCTGCGGTATCTGGGAAGAGTCGGAACAGCTGTTCACGACAACAGATGTGGCAGTCTGTGGCGGGTAGACGGACCCGAGAGAGGCGCAAATGGTGCTCAGGGTGTTCTCGGTTTGGTGCAGAGAGCTGAGCGACTGTAGGGACTCACATCCGCTGTGCAGTGGCTTTAAGCGCCCATCCGCGTGTCTGGACAGGAACTGCTTGATGGCTCTGTAGCGGTCGTAGA
Organism: Hexactinellida sp. DTS-2022; assembly: GCA_028753945.1. Lineage (NCBI taxonomy): Eukaryota > Metazoa > Porifera > Hexactinellida > Hexactinellida sp. DTS-2022. The sequence continues at coordinate 648,268 of JAPNXP010000018.1, read as the reverse complement.
GGGGACGCATCACAATAACGGCGTCTCCTTGCGGTCGGCCGTACTTCCCCTCGTAGACCAGCAGGGCCTTCTGGAGGTCTCTCTTCTCCTGTCGCAGCTGTTCGAAGCTCATGGAGTGGATCTGCGAGGGCCGCGAGGTATCCCTCCTCCTCTCCTGGAGCGTGTTAGCTATCGTGTTCATTTCTATCTTGTATTTCCAGGCGGACTTGTTGCTATCCGTCTCGGTGGCTTCGCTGCGGCCTGACAGGCCCTGTGTCCGGGGGCTGGTCGGGGAGAGGGTGCCCTCGGGCCCGCTCCCCTCCTGGAGCTCTCCCAGCTGGCACTTGATCTCCCCGTAGCGCAGCACCACGGGACGGATGCACTCCTTCTCCTGCAGGGTGGGCTTGCGGCCGTTCTTCTGTCGGAACTCCAGCTGGAACCGCCGGATCTCCCGCTTGACTTCTCGCAGCTCATCCAACAGCTGGACACGGGATATGTCTGTCGTCATGGGAACTGTGGAATGCGAGGTATCGCCGGGGTGGGAGGTGTTGGGAGTGTGGCTGCTCAGCTGACTGAGAGGTGTCAGGTTTGTGAGGTGTGTCGCGGAGGCTGCGGAAGTGGTCGTGTTGCCTGTGGTTTCCATTCCGAAGAAGCTGTCGAGTTCCGAGCTGGAGAAGTCGTGGGACCCGCTCCGGGAGCGCCCCTCCTTGGAGGGAGCCTTCCGATGGGAGGGGCCGCGGGGCCGGTCCAGCGTTAGGAAGTCCAGCGTCTGGGACGGCACGAACAGCTGTTCGCCCTCTGCATCCGGGTCTCCGGACTGGGCCAGAGAGGGCAGATCGTAGTTAGAGGCTGAGTGCTTGAGGTAACCGGAGGTGGCAGTTGGAATGTCAGAGAGTCTGTAGGCTGTCCCGAACACCACGGATGAGTCCTCGAACTGAGAGACCAGAGACTTGACGCTCAGTCGCTGGTCGGGCTTGTGAGTCCGCGGCGTCTCTTCTTTCGTGTCTATTTCCTCCTCACTGTCCCCAACAGCCCCCCACTTATACAGGTCAATGGCCTCCCGTATGTACATCTGTAGCTCCGCCTTGAAGCTCCCGCTGGCGGCCGGACAGGGGCTGGCCGGACTCTTGAGGCGGCACTGCCAGGGGGACATCACCTCTCGCAGGGAGGGGGGGTCCTCCAGCTGTCTGGCTACCGGCTGGGGAGATAGGAATGCGTCTGACTCGGAGGGGGACAGCTGGGAGGAGGGCGGGGTGCTGAAGAGGTGCGGCTTCCGCTTCGGTTTGGGCGGGGGGGAGCGTCGCGGCGGCGCCTCTGGGGCCGTCACCAGCTGGGCTGTGTCCAGCAGTCTGTGAGTAGTGGCGCTGTCTGCCAAGCTGTCTCTGTTGAAGAGCTCCCCTGAGTGCTGAATGAACTTCATCAAGATGGGCGTTATCATTCCCTGCTCCTTAAGCCCCGCCATGCCTGGAGCGGATCGGAACAGACTGGGAGCAAACACGATGGCGAGAGAGAGCACACTCATCTTATTGCTGGGCTCGTGGGCTGCCACTCTCAGCAGGAACGTGACTACGTATTTAAGCACCGTGTAGTTAACTGGCTGGAGCTGGTCTAGGAGCAGGCGGAGCTGTCGGATAAAGCCAGACGAGTCAAAGTCGAACTCCTGCTTGGCTCGGATCATCTGGTCGATCAGCTGATCGGAGATGAGAGGCTCTTTCAGTTCGCGGAAGAATTGCTTCATAAGCGAGGCGGCCGCGTACACGTCATTGGCCGTCTCAAAGTCGGCGTCGCCGTCAGTTTCAAACTTGCATCTAAAAACAACTAATAAACAGATCCATAGAATTCAGGGGTTTATCCAGGAGCGCGATACGCCTAGAGGCGTATAAATTGGGATATGTTTGCGTTTAGGAGCGCGAAAACTGCCGAAAGTCCCCATAGAGTAATACAAAACAAACCTTTTAGGCGTACAAAATTCATACTCTAGTGACCTTAGGACAGTTAGGAGTGTTCAATTCTACTCCTGTATGTAATGGTATGTACCTGAGGCTGTCCATAACTCTGATGTTCCCATTCTTCCTGAACAGTCCCTCTTGGTCCAGTCCATACTCACTCAAGTACTCTGCGATTCTACGAACTATAAAGGGGACCCCGTCCTTAGTGGGGCACTCCTTTGTGACCTCCTGGAGTGTGCAGCCGAATATTCGGATCTGTGTACCCCCCGAGGGGGAGGAGGGCCTGTCCAATAAGTCTCGTGATGACGTAGAGGAGAAGGACAGCTTCCGTTTGGACTTGGGACTGGAAATAGATTTGCGTATCTGATTCAGGAAGTTGGTACTCATTCTATTTCGATTGTTGTAAATTAACATAATTAGTAATTAAATATCTGATACAATTAGTATTTATAAGTTATGGCTGGTAACTAACTATGTATTTATAATTGCTTCTTTGTCTGGCGAATAATCAAAAGAATCGAATGTTTAACAACAAAGGAGATAGACCCAATTAATGAACGAAATGAATACTCTTTGAAGGAATAAATTAGAGAAAATTACTCTGCGACTTTGTTGAAAGGATAACTTCCGTAATATAAAATACATAGCTGAAATATAGCAACGATTGGTATTCATTTTATAATGTTGAGACAGTAAAGCTTGTTGTCTCTGCACCCAACAAACAGCTGACTCCCTGCCACGACAGGGGAGGAGTACACCTCTTTGGGAAGTTTGTAGCTACAGAGCTGAGCTCCTGAGGTGTCCAACAAAATAATAGTTCCGTTATTTAACGCAACAGCAATTATACCAAACTCATTTATAGAAGGGTTACAGGGTAGGGCAAATGGTATGCTAAACATATCAGATTCTAATTCAGTCTCCCACTCCATTACACCCGAGGTATCTACCGAGATTATACGTCTGTCAGACGTTCCTATTATAACACTGTTAGAGCGCGTAAGGCAGGGGCTAGAGAACACGGGACTGTTCGTATCGAACTCCCACTTAACAGTGCCATCTCTCCGCACGCAGTACAAGCAGCCGCCTACGGTCCCCACTGCTACGCTGTGGTCGGGGAGGAGACAGGGCGAAGAGAACACCGCGCTCTTTAAGCCCCGTCTCCACTCCACCTCCCCCCTCCTGCCCGAGACACACAGCAGGTGCCCCCCGTGTGTCCCTACGTACACGGCTCCCTCTGCGGGGTCCGCCACTGGCGAGGAGTAGCAAGAACCGCTCTCAGTGCTAACAGAGAACACCAGTCTCCTCTCCGCTACGCTAAGCGCTACCAGCGTCCGGCTGTGCGTGCCCACCCAGGCCAGCCCGGTGCTGGGGTCCACGCAGGGGGAGCTCTTGACGGGCTCAGACCCGGTGGAGCAGCGCCAGTGGACCCCGCCCCCCTCCCGCTCCAGCGCCCACACAGACCCCCCGTAGGTGCCCACCAGCAGATAGCAGCCGCAGAGAGAGAGAGCCGCGCTCGACTCCACGCGGCCGTCCAGCTCTCGCGACCACAAGAGGACTCCGTCCGAGGCTCTCACAGCCGAGAAGAGCCGCGAGTGGGACCCCGCGAACACCGTGAGCTCGCCAGAGACCGGGTGGTAGCAGAGGAGGGGGGAGGAGTCCACACAGCGGCCGGTCTCGTGGCTCCAGGCCAGGGACAGGGCCAGGGGGGCGGAGGGGGGCAGGAGGGGGGAGGGGATGCTCCGAGGGGGACACGAGATTAGCCCCCTGCGCAGAGAAACCAGGGGACAAGAGACCACTTGGCTAGGTTGGGTATAAGTACTTTCTGTGCGTATGCGCTTGGAAGGAGGAATAGACGGATTGAACTCTTCTATTCTTTGTGAGATTGTGTCTGAGAGCTGCTCACTCGGGTGGGAAGATAGGAAATCGTAGAAGCTGCTGAACACCTCGTTAACACTAATCTCTCTGTACTCTGCTATGAGGTCCTGCAGTCGGAGTGCTATGCCTACCAACTCGAAGGAGTCTACGCCTAGTTCCCCCAGAGGGGAGTGGGAGGGGGTGAGACTAAGGAGGGACAGCTCAGTTTCAAAGAACTCTCTGACTGCCGACCTGAGACAGGCGGGTAGCGGCCGAGAGGAGAGAGGGGGGAGGGAGGGAGAGTCGATCTTCCCGTGAGGGGTCAGGGGGAGACAGGAGAGCTGCCTAATGATGTCAGGCCGGAGCTTAGAAGGGATGTTTTTCTGAATTTCTCGTCTTATCTCCATCCAATCACCGTCAACACACAAATACGCAGTCACTGCCTCTCCCCCTATCTCCCGTCTCACCACACAGGTGTTCACACCTGTCAGCCGACTCAGTGCTGTCTCTATACTCAGCAGACTAATCCTGTGTCCGAGTCTCTTGAGCTGGTCGTCCCTCCGGCCCATACACAGGATATCCCCATCCCTCGACCTGACCCCTGTGTCCCCTGTGTTCCTCATGTCCCCCTCCCCCTCCCCCGGCACTTGACACCTCCTACTCGCCCCGCCCACCCAGATCTCCCCCGACCTCAGTTCGACCCGCGTTCCACTCAGCGCCTCTCCAATAGGCACGCTATCATTCCAATCGGCAGGCTGGTTGTCAAGCTCTATCTTGTGGCAAGTTGCCCAGCATGACACCTCGGTTATCCCGTACACATTGTATAGCTCGGTTCGGTTGTTAGGGTGTCTCCACCGCCGGAGCGAGGAGAGGGACGGACAGCTCTCCCCGCCGAGCGCCAGCACCCGGAGCCCCGAGGCGGGCCCCAGGAGGCGGCGACAGAGGAGCAGCGGGAGGGTGCGGAAGAGGGAGGGGGTGCACTGGAGGACCGTCACGCAGTGGCGATACAGCACCCAGGGGCAGCAGGGGGCCACCAGGAGGGTGCAGCCGCTCGCGAGGGAGGTGAGGATCTGCACGAGAGAGGGGTCGAATGTGGGCGGGGCCGACAGGAGACAGGTATCGAGAGGGGAGAGGGAGAACAAGCGCGAGAGGTCTGTGATGTTAGGAATGAGACAGGAGTGGGGAACACGAATGGTCTTAGGCCGCCCTGTGGTCCCACTGGTCTGCAGAACATATGCTATTCTCTCTGAGAACGGGAGGGGGCTCTCGGACACAGGAACAAACCCTGTCTCCAGGGACCTGTGAAACACATCGTAGAGAGATAGCGAGTGCTGTGAGTAGGGCTCACAGCTGTTATAACAGCTGCTGTATATACATATAACGATTCCGTAGCGAGAGAGCTGAGTGTCTATTGAGATCAGCTGATCACTGGCTGCTAACAGGAACTGTTCCAGGAGGTCAGTGCTAACCAGAACTATCTGGATGCATAGTTCCGTAATGAGAGAGAGATTTAGCGACGTGAGAGGGACATAGGAATGTTCTGTGGATAGGATGGCCAGAAGGGAGATGACAAGCTCAAAACTGTTCTCGCAGTACACACCGATATGAGACGGTTCGTTGCTAAGGAACAGTTGGAATGTCTCTGCTACCTCTGTTACGCGTATCATTAGTTCCCTGTACGTGTAGTGCAGTGCCCCGAACTGTGTTACGGTATCTGCTATAACAGCCGTGCTGTCCATACTAATGCGCTCTGTTAATGTGATGAAGCTGTGAACCCACACACATACACTGATTGCACTATTCTCAAATTCATACAAATTATAATACAATTTATCTGGACATAAATGAGACACAATAGCTTCAAAAGTAAATTAGAATAAAACCCCATACATTAGCCAAGCCTATATAATAACACAGCACCCACTCTTAGTATTAACTGCAGCTGTACTATCGCATGATTGTTGCACTGGAGTCGCCTGGCCCTTGGGAACCAGTTGTAGCGTGCTCTCCTTCTCGATGCCATAGGAAGCTAGCGTGTTTGCGTCGCTGAGCTCTGTGCCCTCAAACACAAGGAGCATCCGATCCTTCGCCATCAGGCCAGTCTTCTCCTCGATCTTATTCTTGAGATTATCTACTGTATCGAACTGAGGGGCTACCTCAACGGTTATAATCTTGCCTTGGGATGTTTTGATGTGGATCATCACTCCAGCACGTATCTATGTGTATTATCGGTTGTCATGTTATGCTAGTTTCTACGTATTTAGTGTAAATACCTTGCTTAGCTGCTGTATCTCCTCTCCAGGGGACAGGAGTAGGGGGGCGGGGGAGGGTCCGGACCTAGCTACTATATCCATTCTTTGGTAAAGATATCAATAATTGTATTATATTTACAGTAATGAATGTGAGTGAAAGAGAATAAAATATCATCAACACATGTATACAGACACATATACAGCCTAGTAAATCCCGCTAATAACTACTCAAATAAGAAAACAGGAATGATAAGAAACACGAACAACAGAGTAAAATCATATAATCTCACACCTCTGCCACCAGTGGCCCCCGTCAGCTGGTGGCTTCGCAACTGAGACGGAGGCGTCGGCCCCAGCTGGATCCTGCTTTATGTTCTTCCTGGGCACGAGGTGCAGCGTGTCCTCCCGCTTGAGGCCGTAGGAACGCAGGTTCCGCTCGTCCGCCAAGTCGTTGTCGTTAAACACGAGAATCATCTCGTCCTTGGAAATACCGATCCTGTCTTCTATCTTGTGCTTCACAACCGCTATGGTGTCGTAGTCTAGATCCACCTCTATTGTTATTGTGGTGCCCTGAAAGGTCTTTATGTAGAGCAGCGCGCCGGCCCGTATCTTGCTGATCAGCTGTATCTCCTCTCCAGGGGACAGGAGCCCAGGGGACAGCAGACCCGAGCCAGAGACCAGTCGCAGCTGATCGAGGGGGAATCCGGTTAGCTCTGAGAGTTCTTCTTTCAGAGCTGACACACTCACGCCCTCCTCCACTGAGAGGGAGTAGGTACGGCCCGTAACACTCCTAGCTACTATATCCATCAACTGAGTGGAATAATAATACCAACTAAACTAATAACTAATACTCAGTTGTAAAAAGAATCGATCACTGTTCTAGAGTTAACAAACAGTTGATGCTTTTTAGCAAAGAAATGCCCCAGGTACTACATTAAAATTATAAATAAACGGAAATTAAACATGAAATACTACATTGGTTCCTGACTGTTACGGGACAAGAACTATCTTCCCAGCTGCTCCTTCCCCGCTCATTATCAGCTCGTGCGCCTTCCCTGCCTCTCCCAACGCGAACTCGCGACTAATCACAGGCTTCAGCACTCCGCTCTCCACGCCTGCCCGCACTGCGGCCCGGTACGTCACCAGCTCACTGGGAGATATGCCGGCCAGCATAACCCCGGTTACGCTGCACTCCCTAGCCATCAGCTTCCGAGGGACCACCTGCACACTCTCGACCCCCCTGCTGCCCACTACCACCACAGCGCCGCGCGTCGCCACCAGGTCCAGGTCCCTGTCCAGGTTAGCGTGCGCCGCGGTATCCACGATAACATCAAACCCTCCGTTAGCGAGGGAGAGCTCCTTGAGAGCCTCCCAGTGCCCCTCTTCCCTGTGATTAACTACTCTCTCCGCCCCACTCACGCCAGCAGCTGTCTCCCCAGCTGCGGTGCCAGCTGTTCCCACGGCCCGCACCCCCAGCATTCTACAGAGCTGCACACACGCGGTCCCCACCCCCCCGCTGGCCCCGAGCACCAGCACCAGCTGACCGGCTGTTGCCCGCCCCGCCAGCAGAGCTCGGTACGCAGTGTAGTACGCAGTGCCCAGACAGGCCCCCTCCGGGAACGGCAGGCACTCAGGTAGCAGGCTGACGTAGCCCGCGTCGCACACGGCGTGAGTGGAATAGCTGCCTGTTACCGTACGCAGGGAGTACACGCGATCTCCGGGCTTAAACCCGCTAACCTCGGGCCCCACCCCCGCCACGACTCCGCTGCAGTCGTTTCCCGGCGTGTAGGGCAGCGCGGGCAGTCGGGCGTACTGCCCCGCGCGGATGTAGGTGTCAACGGGGTTTATGCTGACCGCCTTTACGCTTATTAACAGCTCCCTGCTCCCGATCTCCGGGAGGGGGAGGGAGTCCCGTAACTTTAGCACCTCGGGACCCCCGAAGCTCTCCACGCGAATCGCCCTCATTATTCCGGGGCCGGCAAAACTACCCCAAACACGAGACAGCATATAATGAGTAACTACAAGCAATAGCTTGTGTAGCGGAATGTTAACTAAATTCCAATTGACAAACTAAGCAATTATTAATATTAACTATTTGGTATCAATAGGTTGATCTACCAACAAGTTGAAATCTAAATTAATTCTCCCTAGGTCTCCGCTCCTGAATGCCTTTAGGAATATCTGCGCCGCTGTGCTTAAGTCCCACCCGCCGCTCCGCTTGCGAGCCCTGCGGCGCTCCGCGATGTGAGTCAGCAGCTCAACAGAGTTATCCGTTGGGGAGGTCAGACCGTAGTAGTTGCAGTAGTCGAATTTATGTTGCAGGTTCAGTGAGAATAGAACATAGTCTGCTACGATCTCTGCACTCACATAGTCGTCCCACAGACTGTGTACAGCGGCCATTTTCATGACGGCCTCGTGGCTGGGGAGGGAGGGCGGCAGGACCCCCGGGGTGTCTAGAATCGAGATTTTAGGGTCCCTGCACACCATGATAGGCGCCGTTACGGTCTGAGTCATGCCTGGCTTCTTACCGACTCTCACAGACAATTTCTTAACTCTGTCCACCTCTCCCAGCCTGAATCTCTCCACGTAGCGCATCGCGTTAATCAGAGAGGATTTCCCAGTGTTCGGGTTGCCGACAATCAGCAGCTTAAAGTTATCAGTCTCGCTGTCTACTGCCCCCATGTGCGGCTTAACTTTGGCGATTATTTCGTCGACAGTTCGAGTTGTCGAAGCAGTGACCTTTCTCGCTTTCTTAGCTAACTTGGTTCGACCCATCACAAACATGTCCCTCGTGAATCCATGCGCTAACAGGTGTTTCTCAGTTTCCGCTATTTTCTCTGACAGATCTATTTTGTTGAATAGACAGATGCGAGGTTTGTAGGAGGGGAGGTACGACGTGTCGAGAGGACATTGCCCCGTGAGGGGGGTCCGTGAGTCTATCACCTCAATCAACATGTCGGACAAGTGGACGAGGGACAGGATTCGCTTAATTCCTTCCCGGATATGTTTCGGGATTATGTAAGGCACTGCCGAGTTGGATTTCATCAACACAGGCACTTGTGAATAGTCAAACGTGGAACGGAACCGAATAGCCATCTCCTTTGACTATTTATATCTCATAATACAAATCCGATATTCAACAACAGCTCGTATTTGCAAGCACTCCAGCAATCGAGTTTCAAATAAAACGTTTAATAAATCTACTAACTAAGTATAGGGAGTATGTTGGGTATCAGAATCATAACTATTTGAACAGTTTGAGTCCCGAGAACATTGGCTTTATTTCGGTCTGTGGATAGGGCCTGGTGGCTAGGCTTGTAGGTATGTTTTCTGGCTGCTCTGTCCAGAGCTTAAACTCCACTCCTTTCAGAGTCAGTTTATCACTTAGCTCCTTCAACGCAACTTCGCTACCGACTTCCAATACTACCTTATGCATCCTATCTAGGTCAGTGTAGTATTCCAGTGTGTGTGGGTGCTCCCTATGCAGATACAGAGCTGCAGTGGAGGCGTGGCACGCCTGGGCAATGAGGGCACCCAGGGACCAGCCAGGCCTCTCTAACAGGTCCCTCCGTACCACGATATACTGGACAAGTTTAGACGCACTCAAACTAGCAGATGCCATCCTAACTTAGGACAATAGTTATATACCAGATTAATAATTCTTATCTGAACGAATAGTAATAAAATTCGTAGAAATTGTGTATAAAACATAAAATATTTACAACAAATAAAATAAATTAAAAACATGTGTTGGTTTATAAAACGACTGAGAGGTTAGTCCGTGTAGTGCCGCCTCCTCTGTGAATAGCGATACGAAACGAATATAAACACAGGCAGTCCCATCAGAGCTATGAGGAAGTTCATAAGCCAGAAATACTGCGCATTGGGGGACTGTCCGGTTGAGTAGTAGAGACAGCTGGTGGGTTCGACCTGCGAACAGTTTATCCCTTTGATCAGATCCGAGATGCTACCGCTCACACAAGAGCTAGCTTTTGATATAAAAATAACGAAGAATATAAGCGCGTATACGCCGATGCCGCGAGATAACTGCATGAAGCCGAATAGCATTCCCTTCATAGTGTAAGGCGACTGTGCGTAGGTGAACTCCATATCTGCAATAACAACAATAATATCAGTCCAGTTAGCTACTATTCTAATGGTCCCCCGGAACTTTTTGCAGGGGGACCATACAGGGAACTCCCGTTATAACGAAGTTGGATATAACGATATGGAGATTTCCCCCATATAGTCCTCTGCATTAGTTATTATCCGCATATAACGAATATCCGGATATAAAGAAGGATTTACAGGTCCCAAGCACTTCGTTATAACGAGAGGTGCCTGCATTAGTCACAGCACTTACGAGATACGATGCCTAGGGACTCGGCTAGCCCTATAAGCACGTACTGCGGTATCTGTACGAGCAGACTGATGCGACATGGCAGCGCCACCCTAAGCACGTCCACGAGAGAGGCGGCCGCTATGCCCAGGAGTCCGAACACGTACCCCAGGCCCATCCTCTGCAGCTGGTTCGGGGCCCACGGACCCAGCTTGCGCAGGACGAATACGAGCAGCGGCTGGGTGATCAGAATGGCTATCGGGTCGAATATAAGCAGGCTGGTAGATATCACGGAGTATGTAACCACTATCTGGAATATATTACTGGGGTCAGGCAGATTTAAGTAAAACGCTTGCAAGTCGAACACTCCCAGAGCCTAAAGGAATATTCATTACGTCACTATTGTTTTTATCCAAGGAGAATATTATGTGTGCCTAGATTTAGTTTGAAGTCGCTCACACGCACCTAAATTATTCATTTGTATTAAGTCTATAGAAGTATCTCTATTTTGGAACGCCTAAATGTTTCCTTTCAAATTTAAAGCCCTGGATGATTACCTTATATCGCCACTAAATCTCACCTGGCTCTGCATGTAGTATATTCCCATGAAAGATGCGAATACTGCCAGCAGCCTGAAGAACGCCTTGCTATCCTCTACGGTCTCTATCTGGAACCTCCCGCCCTGAGTGACCTTAGCTCTGTTGAGCGCACGCGTGGGGTTGCAGAGCAGGGACTTCTTGCTGGGAATAGCGTATTGGTCGTCCTCTCTCCTCCCGAAGGAGCTTATTACAACTTTCTTTATTAGGCTCAGGGGGTATGGCCTGTTGGGGGGCTGAAAAGTAAACTTTTTCCTGAAGACGACTATCAATACGATCGAAGTAACGTTGGATAACACACAAATTACGAAAGGAAATGAAAAGCTGAAGTACTGTAGCGAAGGAACCAAAATGGCAGCAAAGAATGAGGCCAGGTTTGACACCCAGTAGTATTTGTGGAAGAGAGTTGTGAGAGCCCGCTCGGAGGAACCTTCTACCTGGTCAACAAAGAACGGACACAAGTTAGCGAATATTCCCGAGTAGGATAAGCTACTCACTACAAAGAAAAACACCAATGCAACACCCGCGATAACGCCTAAATAATGACTGGAGGAATCCTCTGCAAAATGCGAATGAAAGCAAGTAAAGTTTGAGAAGTAAGTGAATGTAATATTTCTAGAAGGAACGTAGGTGTTGAAGGACAACTCCTGCGGACACAAGTGTAAGAGAATTCCTATGAATACGGTCTTACCGAGCATGGAGATAAACAGGAGGCAGAGGGACGCCAGAATAACGCGGTAGCGCCCCCAGTACGCGTCCGCAAGGTACCCGAATAACGGCGCCAAAAGGTAGCTTAGTCCAGATGAAATGATATTACCGATACTGATGAAATATTCGAATACCGTTTGAGTGGAACTGGAATATATATTCTCGTACGCCTGGAGAATGGACAGGGCCTCTAGCTGTAGGGACCAGGTCAAACAGAACTGAGATAGTCTGTGGAAAAACAGGACGAAATAGAGGATGGAAATCCCTGACAAATTACAGTATTTTTTCTTAGGGGGAGTGAAGTTAAGGAGTGGAGAAAACGATTGCTCGTAATCAACTTCGAGTTCTCTGGCTGACCCTGATGACGAGTACGTAGCCATTTTAATCAACGGCAGTTTACCTCCTCCATTTATCATATTACTTTATTTGAAATGTATAATGATTCTGTTAGGTATTTATAAGTTCTGTGGAATAATCAGTGCATAGTTTTGCTACACAGATTATCACTGGTCATGTGAGGCACAAATGAGATACGTAGCGTGAATGCAGATTGTTAAGCAGTTTGCAAGGAATTAAACTAATTTAATAGGAAAAGTATGCCATGTTGGTAAATACAATAATAATACAGTAGATTCTCGTTAATACGAACACGGATAAACGAAATATCTGTTAATTAAGGAGTCAAGTTTAATACCATTAGCCTATACAAATGCATGCAAGTGACTCTGGTAATACAAATTTCTGGATTAAAATTTTGACTGTCCCAATCGATTTAAAACTATTGATATATTTATACTTAGAGAATCAAATTATAAACACACCAAAAGTCAGCTACTAAGTAGAATAAAACTTATTATTCAAGGAAAAAGTATTCATATTTTAAAACATACACATTATTCATAAATGTATTCATAAAATTTAGCTACTTAGTAATACAGTTGTAGCTTAACCGCTACACAAGCAAGAATCCCTGGGAGAAGTTGATTGCTTGGAGCAGTTTAGTTCTCATAACGGTCTTATCTCTATATGGGGGCAATGCTAGAAGGTTGTAGCAGGTGTGGGCAACTGGCAAACGCTCACAGTTAATGCCACCACTCACTTGTTGGATCTTAAATTTAAGACTAGCTAAGCCACTCACGGGAACGCGGTCGGAACCGCTTAGAAAACTTAAAAACTTTCGTTTCAAATCGTGAGAGAACGAGTGTAGAGTTTCCCAGAATATTAGGATGGTTGGGTGCTCTCTGAAATATCCGTTCCCGTAGGAAGTCTCGTTGTCCAGCTCTGCGAAGTCGTATTCGGGGTTCCCACACACCACCAGTCGGAGCTCGTTCGGGTGGAACATTTTGAAAATGGGAGATTTGCAAACTAGAAAAAATCCCTCTTCAAAAGCGTTGTATTGAGCCTCTATAGATTTGTTAAAAACATAGTTAATGTATTTCTCAACGAAAAGACATCGGTTTTCCAGTGTAACAGGCTGTTTGTCACCGTCCTCAATCAAGTTAATGTTAACACTCTCACCAAAATGTTCTTGGTTTATTTCAAAAGTTAAATCCAAATCTCCCTCAAAATCCTCTCCCTCATACTCGAGGATACTCTTCATAGAATTGCCCAGAGACGGCTGCAACTCAATAAGATCTGAGATGTCTACTTTCTGGCCTAACAGCTTCTTATACAGCGCCAACGGAAACGGGAGGTCTACTATGACGTCATTATAAATAGCGAGCCCACAGATAGCACCTAGCATTTTAAACACTTCCGGATTTTCAAATGAGAACCCATGGAACCAAAGGAGGTTGCTCTCATCGTTTGGCTTTAGCATACCGAAGGAAGGATTCATGATCTCTTTAACTAGAATCATAAAGAACTCCTTTTTAAGCCCACCGTCATCCTGACCTAATTCCCCTTTGAACTGTATTATCAAAGGCTTGCGGATAATACTCTCAATGTAAGGCTGGATTAAATTGTCTAGCGTGTCCTGTATGATATTTTTCCTTGCCACAATAAGTGTGAAATACTGTATCTTATAATTGAATGGGATTGCTGTTGGAGAGTCCACTGATTGGGGGAGAACATTCGTCATTTCTTGTTTCATTTGGTATATATTAGATATTTTCAGTAGATTAGTTTTGGAAACTTCGTCTAGTGTGAATGGATAATGGCAGTAGGAGAACTGGCTATTGTTCAATTGGTATTTGTTGTACTCTTCGTTGAGATCCACGTATTTCTGTAGATTCTTAATATAGAACGTTTGGTAGGGAATTATTGACCTGAAATTGAAAGTGTGACAGTACCGTAGAACGTCAATCGAGTCCATGACTCTTTTCTGAAAGTATTCGTTTCTGACATTATTCTCGATAACTCTGCTTATATTAAGCACTACCAGCTTAACGAAGTGCAGGAAATAGGACGGACTAACAGTGTTATACCAGATGCCAACTATCCTAATGTACTGATTACCCAGCGAGATGAACTTCTCCAGGTAAATAGGCAGAACAGTGCTCACAAGATCGAAGTCCTTTAGCGTGAGCAGACACGGAATAAGCAGGAACACGCGTAGCGTCTCGGGGTGTATGAGGGGAGTCCGTAGCGAAGTTAGCAGGTTCCGAACCGAGTCACAGAGGAGAGCAATCAGGTTCTTGTCCGTACTGAAGTGAGGGTGTGTGAGTATGTGTTGGAAGTTATCAATGTCTACCCCTGGGAGCGTGTCCTCCTCCAGGAGGCCGGTCCGCCAGGGGTTGGGGGCCAGGAAGGAGCCGCTGAGGAGCCCCGAGAGGGAGAACACCTTCAGGACGAGATTAACAGCTGCCGTCCTGTCCGGGAAGTTCTTCTTTGACTCGAGGGAGTCGAGAATGCGCTTGAAGTAGCCGCAGGAGAGGAACTCGGGCATCTGGTAGTACCGGGCGCGCATGTCCAGCATGCGACCGTTCCCAGAGGGGAACAGCGAGAGGAAGGACTGATCCCCTCCCGCGTACACCCGGTGACAGCCCTCCCAGAGCTTAGCTAGGTAGTTCTGGTTAACCGGGTCCTGTGTGACGACCTCCTTGCTAACGGGGATGGGAGAGGAGAGAGAGTCCAGCTTCATGTTGACGCCCAACTGTCCGTTAATAGCGAGACCGAACGCGTATACAACAGAGGGGTTCTCTTTCGCCACCAAGCTATGCATGCGGCCGCAAGCTATCTGAGTGACGGTAGAGCCCATGAAGTCGAATATCTGCTTAGGAGTCAGCTGATTGTTCTTGGAGTCGTGTCCCAGCTGTCCGTATACGCCGCACCCGAAGGAGAACACGGACCCCTCCTGCGTCAGCGCCAGGGAGTGCTCCTCGCCCCCTGCCACCGACACCACGAACTTGTTCTGCAGAGACTCAACCAGGGCGGGCGTGTTCCGCTCTCCCGTGTCCCCCAGGCCCAGCTGACCGAAGGTGTTGCGGCCCCAGGAGAAGAGCGAGCCGCTGGAGGTGAGTGCGAACGAGTGCGAGGCGCCGGCGCTTATCTGCGCTATGAACAGTGAGTGCAGGGCTGGCACCGGGTTTGGACAGACACACGAGGTGTCCCGATTCTCAGTTCCCAGCTGCCCCTGCTCGTTGCAGCCCCAGGCGTACACCACGCTCTCCTGCGTCAGGGCCAGACTGTGGAACTTCCCGCAGGCCACTTGTATAACGGACTCCTGCTGGAGGCGAGGCAGCAGCCGGGGGGTGCGTCTCGGCTCCCGGTCCCCCACCCCCAGCTGTCCCATGGAGTTGTCCCCACACACGTACACCTGTAGGTTTGTTGTTAGGAATATGCTGTGTCGGGCGCCGCACGCCGCCATGGAGACATTGCGGTGCTCGGAGAGGGTCCGGATCTGCCCGGGCCGCTTCTCGCTCTCGCTCTGCCCCAGCTGTCCGTACTCGTTAGCGCCGAAAGAAACCGCGTGACCGTTCTCAAGAATGGCCACCGTGTGGTTGTAGCCGCAGCTCAGATGGAGCACACGCACATTCTGGAAATATTTGTTCAGGAAGGGGAGATTGAATATCTGAGTCTCAGTGCCCCCCAGGCCTAGCTCCCCGTTAGCAGAGTTCCCCCAGCATAACATATGGCCTCGCTACCACTCGCAAGCACTCAATACAAATAAGAGATATCTTAGACGGTCTACAAATTTTTGGCTTATTTGTATGGGCTTTTATAGACCGTCTACATATAAGGATGCTCTAAACTTAACCCCCATTACATACATCGCTAACCATTTACTATAGACAGTATGACTATCTATAGTATACAAATAATACGAAATTAATTAATCAATTTTAACAGCTTCACTAACCACTGACTATAATAGGAAAATTAAAAAGTTTATATTCGAGTTATTATTCATTAATAAAAATCGAAATCTCTATTCAGAAGTTATACCAATGTGTTCTAGAATATTCTCGGCTATCTACATATTATACAGGTCTGTACGGAGGTATTTTCGGATGCCTTTTGAAGACAGAAACTGGGAAGCGCTGCGATTTGGAAACAGTTAATTTCCTTTTGAGACAGAAGTCGAACAAGAGAGGATTGTAGTGGTATATCTCCCTCAGACAGACCCCCTCCTTATCCGTAAGCAGGCCTGCCTTAACTATCTTACTCACACTAACCACGATGTTAATAGCGGGAATGGGATAGTCGGACCCGTACACCAGGTTGGGATGAATATCAGTAGCAGCCAGCAGTCTCTGTAGATACGGGATCCGCTTGAATCCGGTGACGGCTGAGATGTCGGCGAAGAGAGTCCCCTTGTACCTCTCCTCCCGCATGAGGCGTAGCAGCAAGTCGAAACAGGGGACCTTTCTCGGCGGGACGGACTCGCTGTCCTCGCTGGACCCCTCGGTGGCCACGTGAGCCGCTATCACCCTCACGCCCATATCCAGCGGGCGCCGCAGGAGCAGGGGGTTCCCATACGCGTTGTTGAGGTATGCGAAGTTAACTGCGTGTTCGTACCCCGTGTGTATCAGCAGTGTGAGGTCCAGAGCCACCATTTCGCGGTAGAACGGGTCGCACAGCTCCGAGGCCGGATCTATGCCCTGGGAGTTCGGCAGCCACTTAATGACGGCTACGCCCTGCGCGCTGAGCCGCCGCAGCTCTTGGGGAGCGTCGCGCCGGTACGGATGCACGGAGCCCACGGGGTAGAAGGAGCGGGGGCTGTCCCTAGCCAGCTCTATGACGTAGCTGTTGGGGACGTACATAGAGGTGTGCGGGAGATCCTCCTCGCCCGCGGGCGTGTGCAGCTTGTCGAAGGCGAGAATGCAGTTGTGTCCGTGTCTGAAGGGGGCGGGGCCGGGGGCGGGGAGGAGGGCGGAGGGAACGAAGCTCGTGTTCAGTCGGAGGAGTCTACAGACACCGCATAACACAGGGCTATGAGAGATTATAGGTTACCTGGACACGAACTGTAGGTCCCCTGCCTGCTGGTCGGACACCTGACAGGCAGAGAGGAAGACGAGACCCTTGATGTGCTTGGCCGGACTGCTCCAGGACTTGATAGCGGGGTGCAGGTAGCAGCCAGTGGAGCCGGTCCTGTCCTCTCCGTGTCCGATTATGTGCGTGTGGTAGTCCACTATCTCCTCGGGGGCTATCTCGCAGAAGCAGTCGCGGATGAGACTCTGTGTCGCCTCCGAGAGTGCAACTAGTCCTGTGGGAATAACGTAACACATTTGTATGGATAGATATTCTAGAGTCACCTGTTTCGGAGCTCACCATCTGTTCGGGCTCCTTGCTAAACTTCCCACCCACTAAGCTACAGAATGAAGCGATAGGTCCCCTCTTAGCAACAGGAGGGTGTGTGAGGTATGTGTACTTCTTCTGGGGTTCCTCCCTGTTACCGCACATCTCGCTAACTACTGCGTCCAGCACTCCAGAGTCTACTATAGCTCCAGTCCCGCTCTGGTCCGACAGAGTCTCTAACAGAGACAAACCCTCTCCGGTCTCCTCGCCCCTAGCCAACAACTGCTCTAGGATTGTGACGTCATCAACATTATTGTCTGCGTAGACAGGATTAGCCTCAGCCATTCTCTATTGTATTTTCAAAATAGAGTGTTATTTATTGCAATGAGTTGTTTGCAACTATTCCACGCATTATTTCCCGTTAGACAGTTATCTCGATTCTGTCAATAATTTCAAGCTATAGACTTATTTGCCCTCGCTTATACTTATAAACATATTATAGGAGACATTAGAATTTGTATGTGGTTAGGGAATAGGGAGAAGGATATCCCGATAATAATTGAAATTTCCAATACATGTACCGCACAGAATTCTCCGAATAAGCGCCGGTGTAAGCGCGCTTAGTCTTACACCGGGACAGGTGTAAGCGCGCTTTGGGGACCCCAGCGTTTTAGGGGCCCCGTCCCTAAAGCCCTAGCGTTTTAGTGATCCCGTCCCCATATTGCTATGTTTTAAAGCCCAGGGGGCCCAAAACGCTGGGGTCCCCAAGGTCAATAAAAATGGCATTTGTATAATTAAATTAAGGAATTACTTAATTGTAGGCCGCCTACAATGTCGGCTAGCCGACATATAAGCAAATGTCGCCGACAAATAAGGATTTGGCCGAGTTGATTCGCGAGCTTTCCTCTAATACTCCATAATACTCACTTTTAAAAGTTCAGGCTTTTGGTTCGCTCCCAATTCATTGTCGATTCTTACTAGCTAGGTTATTTTTCCTCCATAAAGATTATTTATTTTCAATCTGCCGGGGACTTTAGATGAATTCCTTATATGTCGGCGAGATTTGCTTATATGTCGGCCAAATCCTTATTTGTCAGCGAGATTTGCTTATATGTCGGCCAAATCCTTATTTGTCGGCGAGATTTGCTTATATGTCGGCTAGCCGACATTGTAGGCGGCCGCCATATAAGTAAGCCCTTAAATTAATACCTCATCTCTTTTAAATTTAGGATTCGCTGAAAACTGAAGTGTAATTAGATTGATCTATGCAATTTCGGTATGTTTACTGAAGTTGAGAACCATTAGAATGCACAGAAATATGAGGGGTAAATTTGGCCACGAAACAATAAGCGCCGGGGCTGGGAATTACGGTATAAATAGGTAAATGCGACATTTGTAATTAGAATATTGTTCACTTATTGTAGCGGTTGGAAAGGATATCATATCATATTATATTCCAATTTACGAAAATGGACATAACTGAATTGTCATAAAGTTTCTAAATTTATCTCTTTCAAAATACAAATGGTAAGGAATACCAACATTTTGATAATCATTTGTTTATAATCGAAATGTCGGTATTCAATGCGAATGCTCTAGCCGTTTCCTATACCAATAAATTCGAGACAAACAGACAAACGGACTACAATCGAGTTGTCGGTATACGTTACGTATTGGATGAATTTCCATAGAAGGGAAGACAGAAGACTGATATTACCTAATTGGTAAATGTAACCAATAAAGCCACAAAGACCTTCAAAATCATATAAAGATCAGTATGAACAATGCTTATATCATTTTGATACCAGATTTACAATACTTACTTACTTCTCATGGGGGAAAATCATTCTTCAAATCTATAATTTCCATTTGTTTGAAAATTATAAGCCCCTTTGTTCCGTTTGGTTGTATCACAACTAATATGGCTGACTAGATTGCCTATTATTGACCTAAGCTTTCATTTTTGTCTTGTGCTTATATTTGTCTTATACTAACTAATAATATTTGTTATTCGATAGTATTTAGGAGATTGTAGAAGGTGCTTAGAGTGGGATTTAGTATCCAATTTCTAAGCAATCCATTTTGTCAAAAGATTATTCTATAATAAATAGGCCCACTGTAGGTATAATAGCTGAGGTTCTCCACATAGCATTATTTACATTTTGCTAAGTATTTCGTAATTTATAAGGCAAATGGAAACAGGGATTCCTCGAGGCAGCATTCGGCGCTCAGGGGCGCACAAGCGACTCACGGAGGATGACCAGGTATGGCAACATTCCGACGAAGAATTCCAGGTCGGGATCCCCTACAAAGCACGGTTTATCGGAACGCTAGAAATAAACAAACCGAATAACAAAGCGGATATTATTCTGGCCATGAGACGGACTCGGCAGGAATTTCGCGAGCGGCGCGTGAAGAAGATCCGCGTGCTCCTAATCATATCCATCGACGGAGTGAAAGTAGTTCGACGTCCCAAAAGGAGACGCAATTATTTCAGAACAGCCGCGCAATACGAAATGTGGGACGAGGAAGACGAAGTGCTAGCCTCTAACCCGATCTACAAAATATTCTATGTTTCACACGACTCTCGTGACAAGAAGATCTACAGCTACATATACCGCGACCCGGAGGACGACGCCTTCAAATGCTCCGTCTTCAAAGGCCGCAAGAAGAGGCACAGCCTGCGGTGCGTACGGACGATCGGACAAGCCTTCGAGGTGTGTCACAAGCTGAACCCGCCCCCGAAGAAGTCCGAGAACGGAGAGGAGAAGAAGGAGACCGAGCAGGCGGCGGACAGCGAGCAGAAGGAAGAAGAAAAGCCGCCGCAGGACCCCTTAGCCCAGAACAGCAATTCGACTGAAGAGTTGTTAGTCGACCTCTCCGACAGTCAGCCAGTCGGGATTCTCCCTCCGCCCATCCTCCCCACGCAGGCGGCCACCTCCGCTCCGCCCCCTGCAGTCCGGTCCGCCACCGTTTCGGACCCCTGGCGCCCCGTCAGCGACGACCCCATCGGGTTCCGGACCCCCGCTAGCTCTGTGTACCTCAAGATGAAGACCAACGCGTCCCGCCCCCTGGTGCAGCCGAACCCCTTCGCAGAGGGAGGCACGAATCCCTTCAGCAACGAGTCCAGCTCAAGCATGGACGTGGACGAGCTGGCCGTCTCTCCCGACGGCAGCGGCCTCAAGGAAGAGCTCGCCCAGCTGTCCACGGCGCTGGAGACAGTGAGCGCACAGCATAAAGAGGAGATCGACAAACGCGTACAGGCCGAGACCCTGCTTAGAACGGCTCTGGAGCAGTCGAAAAACCTGAAAACGAAAGTAGCGATGCTCGAGGAGCAACTGAAGCAGTTGAACACGGGACAGGACTCCAACACGCTAAATCACACCCCCATCCCCTCTAACTAGAACACGCCTAATCCACGCGGTCTATATACATACTGCTTCTCTCTCTGTAAGGCATACGTAGAGTGTAGTTTTTAACCACATCTTAGCTCTACTCGTCTGTCTTAGATACTGTACTACTATTTAGGTATGCTTTTAAATTAATTAAATGAATCAGTTATTTTCTTTAATTGTGGTATCTGTGTTGTATTGTTGTGCTTTGATGAGGTTATTAATTAAGAGGGAATTCAGTGGACACTTGTTTATACTCGTTATCCCATTTATTTGTAATTAGAGAGATGTATGTAATTAATACGTTATCTATTAACCTATTAGCTATTATTATTATTGTCAAGGTGAGGAAAGGGAGAATTTAATTTGTTAGGACAGTTCAAACGTTAGTACGTAACATGAAACTCCCCGAAATTAGACCCCCCTCTTACGTCACGCTCTCTGGACCCCTTGGAAGCGTTATGAACGTTTGTACAGCCTTCATAACTTTATTTGGGAAGAGCTATTCATCTTTAGCTCTATTTCTGTTCTCTGTTATTAATATTAATGCGTAATCGAAGATTTAATTTAACTAATTTAAAATTATTAATTAATGAGAATACTTATCCACCGATCATCGGCGTTTGTATTAAAAAACCTCGCTACTTTGTACCGATGGTTTTTTTATGTTTATAAAAATAAGTATTCTCTTAATTAATTATGTTTTTTAAGGTCATTAACTATTGATTGCCTCGGGGCCTGTTTAAGTGCAAGCTGGAGTCGAATTGCATTCTTCAGGATATAGAAATTGTTTTTCATCCAATTGAAGTTTGTACTGTAGAAGTAGAGAGTAGACGTACATTTCATGGATTGAAAGTAAAGCAAACCTACCTGCTTAGTTTCTGGCCCAATTACTTGAAATAGATTAAGAAAAGAGTTATTCTAAAATAGGTTATACAAAACTATAAGCAAGTCGGTCCAGGTTAAAAAGAAGCGAAAAGTGCTATACTAGAATGAGTGAGTTCGCTTAAAGATGAGAGTAGACAGAGTATATTTAATCTGTTTCGTCTCCGCTCTCTGTTGGGGCCGTGACCGGGTTGGTAGGAGGAAGAGTAGTCTGTATTTCTGATTCTATCGTGTAGAGCTCTCCAGGGGGCTGGAATATGCTCCTTCGGGAGTCGAGACTCTCCTCCTTAGGCAGAGCCGTGAAGGAGAGCTTGTGCAGGAAGGGAATAGGTCTGTTCTCCTCGAGAGGGAGGTCCCCTGTCTCCAGACCGAGGGCTATCCCGATGACGTGACCCTCTGAGAGGTCCAGGGAGGGTCTGGCCACAAGCGGGCTAGTCACAGGCCGAACAAACGTGGATATTGCTGCCTCCTCCTGAGAGCCCTCCTGTGAGGAGTGAGAATCCTCCGGTTGGTAGTCTGTGGACGCGCGGCTGTATTTCCCCGAGAGGGAGGGCGGGGCGGCGTCCTGTATGGGGGCGGGGGCTGGGGACCGGGCTATGTGGGGCTTGGAGACTGGCTGGGAGGGGTCCGATAGTGTTACAGGTATTACACTCTCTTCTAATGCACTGGGTTCTGTTATACTCGCTTCTAACGGGCTGGGTTCTGTTACACTTTCTTCTAACGGGATAGTATCGATAGCTTCCTGTCCTAGCGGAGTTTCAATTTGTTGTAAGGTAGTTTCTATAGTATTGTGTTGTATAGAACTAACTTCGTTCAGGTTATGATATAGCACTTCCGATTGTTCGGCTACGCATATGTCTGCTGAGTGTAATGGGGCGTAGGCGCTAGTCTCATTGAAGTCAGTGGAGGAATCGGATGAGAGAAGCGGCGTTATAATCTCCATAACCGGCTGTATGGGGTTATGGTATATCTCAGACGAGATGTCTGAAATAGGAATATTATCCTCTGTCTGTTCAGAGCCATTGGATTTCTTCCTCCGCTCAGAAGACCTCCTCCTCTCCAGCGCGCCGACTGACTGCTTCAAGAAGCGCTTGTGTCTCAGGTTGTGCCAGGAGTGGCTCATCTTAGCTTTCCGCAGATCGGAGCCGGGCGCCGGGGCGCGGGGCCGCCCCCGCATGGAGTGCGCCTTCCTGGGGGTGAGCGCGCTGAGAGACCGGTCCTCTGAGACTATGGTGTTGTTCGGGTTTGTGTAGACAGAGGTGTCGTCCCGCGGCTCGGTGGGGCTGTAGGAGCTGCTGTCGAACGAGTGCTGCGGGGCGTGCTCCTCCGCAATTCCTTTCTCCACATCCAGTATCTAGGGAGCCAATGTAAATGTAATTATTCACAGAAAGCAATCCGACTCACCGGTCCCCTCTCCATCCAGGAATCCGAGGATTCGAAGGAACCACTCCTGTCTCTACCGAACTCATCGAGCTGCTGGGGACTAACGAATAGCCGCTTCTCCATTGGCTGGATGTCCACGGGGGAGACCTCCTAATACACAGCTAATTAATTATAGTATAACCTCGTTAGTAGGAACACCAGGGGACCGCCAAATGCGTTCGCCTTATCCAGAATTCGTATTGAAAAAGCTTTGAAGGGGTGAAATATGGACTGAAAACGGGACTGGAATTTCGTATTAACCGTGTTCATATTACTGAGGTTATCCAGTAATACACAAATGGGACATAAGTACAGTAGTCTCATCTATCAGCACTTACAACGAAGTCTTCTTCGGTTGACCAGTAGTCCTTAGTCTTCCTGACATCTCTCTGCATCTTGAACATAGCGTATCGGCCAGACTTCCACCAGCAGATAGCTACTGCCATGCAGGCTACTAGCAGTAGGATAGCGACTAGGAGCGGGAGCAGCACGTACAGCAGAACGTAGTAGGGGAAGGAGCGGGACGCAGGGAGGGTAATGCTGTCAGAGAATATCTTTCCAACTCTACAGACGGTTATAGTAATATAGGGTATACTGGATACAGTAGAGCCTGCATAATCCGACACTGTTGGGATAGGGAAAAATGTCGGGTTGCTAAATTGTTGGATATGCAGGCTTCTAAAGCATAGTCCGACACTCATTGGGATAAGGAAAAAGTGTCGGTTCTGCTGAATTCCGGATTATAGATATGCAGGTTCTACTGTACATATAATGTTGGTAGCATAATATTCTACCTGGAGCTGGTTATCTCCAAGAGGAAGGGCACTCCGTCTGTCACCAGTCCACACACCAGAATGCGAGTTGCGTCGTGGTGTACGACTACAGTTTGGTTGTCGATAGTCACATCAAACGTCTCTTCTGTGCTGAGCGTAACATTGAAGATAAGGTGCGGCCAGGCCAGCTCAACGCATCTGGCGTCGTAACGGCTCGTTCTAACTGTAGCCGCCCCGACTAATATAATAATAGTATTAATTAAAGAGCGTTTAGGAATAACAATGGCAAACTACGTTTAATGTAGACAATACAATCTGATAAACCTTATGTTTATATAATAAACCTGTTATTGAATACTTGAGGCGAATAATTACTTACTTGAACTCGTTAGAACTGAATTGCTCTGAACACTCCCCACACTATAGGAATAAAATACTTTAAATTAATTTGTTTGTATTATAACTTGCAGCATTTGTATAGGCTAGGCCGCTAGGGGAATCTTAAGGAATTTTAACCGATATTTTGCCTAACTTGCCTTGCCTATGTCGTATTAACGGAGTCTACTCAACTTTTTATTTATAATAAATTTAATACAAAGTTTTATAATCATCTTCTAAAGGCTATGATCAAAGGAATCACATAAATGTACAGTTTAATTAATTAATATCTTCTGACAATACACAGTGAGATAAGGTATGTATTCACCCAATTCGGTAATTAGTATAAGAGCAGAGCTGATCACATATTGTATGGAATTAGTTCACACAAGATAAGCTGATAGTGAGCTGATATAATAAATTAGATAATATAAATCCTGTGTGTAGCCATGTCAGTAATTATATTGGATCGAATAACAATGAAATCTGAACTCGTAAGGTGGAGCAATTCCCCGAACTGAACTATAATAGTCTTTTATCACAAATTGAAACTAAATAATGATAATAACTATTAATTAAATGGCGACGAACCAAATCGATACAATTCTCGTTACAGAGACAGTTAGAGATGTCTCTCCCGACAAACCGATCCCTCACGAGAGGAAAAGAACATTTACAGCAGAGGCGCGAGATAAAGCGTTCCCTTCTGTCTACAACAACTTCTATAAACTGAGAACAGACACCGGCTGCTCATCAAACATCTCCTACACCTCATGTGCCTCTCTACTCACGCAGTACATTAAAGTGGAGGACAAGCTCAAGTGGAAGTTCCTTCCCGAGCAGCACACGGGGTCGCTGCTCGTTATAACCAAACAAATACTGGATGAAATCCTAGACGAGGAGCTGGAGATTTGGACAAAGTTCCAGAGCGCTAGATCTCAGTGCGCTGCGCCTGCCACTGACCACAAACAGTATGTAGCCCCTACCTCTAAGGCTGGGAGATGTCTCTCTCACTCGAACAACATTATTCTGATACACAAGTATTTCCACAGATTCACAAAGGCAAATGCGTGCGTCAAACTCTGTATCGCCTCTCCGCCCCCTGGGGCCACAAACGGGTTCTCCTACCCCTCCTCCGTCCTGAGGCCGATATTCCAGCCGGAACAGTCCGCGGGATCGAGGTTCGCACACGCGGAAGGAATGCGCTTTGATTTCGGGAAGCAGCGACAGCTGGGAGAGCTGAGCGAGGACGAGAAGCGAGCTCTCGAGCTGGCTTATCTCTGCGCGGAGTTTCCAGTCCTCTCGGCGCCCCCTCCGCCCGAGCCGGAACTGGAAGAGTACAACGGACCCTTTGTGGACAGGATGAGAGAGGACACGCAGTACTTATCTGCTTACCAGTCTCTGGACAGCAGTTCTTTCTGTTCCCGTCCCAACACGCTCTCTCCGATATCTAGCCACACTATGGACACTACTGTGCGAGAAAAACCACACCCGCCAAGTCAGGAGAAGTTATACAGCGAAAGTGATCATAACGAGAGCTTAGGGAGCTACAACAATATGCACATATCAGAGTCTCAGCACATAGAGACTGTGGAGATGCTGCTGGCTCACCTGAGACAGGCATTCGGTCTCGTGCTGGGGGACTTCAACATTGTTGGGAAATCAGTTCGTTCGAAGGCTTGTCTGTTCGTCAAGGGGTACACCGGGAAATCCGAGACCCTCTTCAGGGAGCTACAGCACCGCTACCAAGTGCTGGAGAAGTGCCAGCATCCGTACTACAGGCAAAACGCGTTTCCTTCTAAGGCAGCCTACGATTCTTGGTTGAAAGAAGAGAAGTCTAAAATAATTATTCTAATCGAACGGTTCTACCACAGAAAGGAGACAGAGCCCCGGATCGCCCCAGTGGTTAGAGTGCCGCTGCCTCGCGACCTCCACAAGTGCTACTCGATACTCCTAAGCATTCTCCTGCAGTACGAACTTAGCAACTGTCTGACCGGCTATCTCGACAGACGGGGTATTTCCAACATAGCCATTGACATGAGTGTCGACAGCATTCAGCTGCTCAGACACAAGTACACTCAAAGCGACAAGGAGACATTCCATCCCTCCACTACTCGGTTGCTAGAGGAGTACGCACTCAGATACGGCATCAGCGACACCTACAGACACCTGGCCTTCCTGGACTGTCTAACCAGGGAATTCAGCGTACACACAGTTCAGGACTGCAGGCTTATTGACTCTATTCTAGCCAAACTAATTTCCAAACTGTACCAGCTCTCGGATATAGTCTCAGCTCACCCCAGAGCTCTCAAGCCGTGTCCGACCACGACGCTCCTAAAACAGGAGAGAACCATATTCCTGCAGTCGCTGCACCAGCTAAGCAAGAAGATACAGGAGCTGGTAACCGTGGGGATAGAGAGCATAGCCAGTGGCAACTGTGCTAACAACAACAACAAGGCTATTAAGCGCATACTCAATGGAGCTGTAATTCTACTCGAGCTTGTAATGGACACACATAGGACTCTGCTGAACCTAACTTCTAACCAAGTTAAGGGGAAGAACAATATGCCGTCAGTTAAAGAGATGCTAACTAGATGGCTCAGGAGTTTCGTAGCAGAGACGTATGGCCAGCAGAAATTGAGAATAGCAGAGGATCACAAAAGTGATTCCCAAGATGCGGCCTCTGCTAGCAGCCCGCTAACCCCGGTTATGCTAAACAAGCTGCTGTCCATTGTCTCCCTGGAGATAAGGAGAATGCGGGAATACTACCAGGAACCCTTCAGGAACTATTTCAACGTTTCCCAGCTTATAACCTCGGAGTACTATCACTTCATTTGTCAGGACATAGAGTATCTCTGCAGGAGACACTGTAGAGCAGTGGGAAATGAGACGAGCGGCACTAAACGCACGGAAGAGAAGGACCTTAATATGCTGGGGCTTATGTTCAACTTAGACCATAACGATTCCGTGCTATGGACCAGCTACCTTCCCGAGCAATCCATTAACTGGAGAAACGAGTTCCTGAGGCTGTTCATAGAGAAGTGGAACCCTGGCATCGAGCACGAGATGTCCCTCTTCATAAAGTCGCTAATCAGGACCGACAAATGGGAGAGTAAGATCGCAGAGGCAGTGCCCGAGCAGGAGCCGGCGACAGTCAACACAGCTACAAACAAAAAGAAATTCTTAAAATCTCCAAACTCGGCTTTCTGCACTCTCGGCCCCCAGCCCAACTCCAGGTCTACTTCAATGGAATGCGAGAACGGACCAGTAATCCCGCAGAGTGTCCGCGGCACCAAACGCATAACTTTCTCCCCTAACGGTAGCATAACAGAGGACGAAGCCACGATGCGAGACAAGTACCTGAGTCCCAGCGGCAGCGAGCTGAGCAGCGCTATCGAGTACGATATTAACGAGGTTAACTGGACGCAGTCCCACGCCAAGGTTGCCCCTGAGGCCTCAACAGCTGAGCCGGGGAGGAATAGTTTGAATCTGAGTTTATTTCCGAAGGGAGAGAGCTCTGTGTATCGTAACTCGGAAGAAAGAAGCAACTGTGAAGACTCAAACGCTGAAAGCAACACGAGTGTACCCCCCACCCCGACACAGAATATGATGGCTAGAATGAAACTACCAGTTAGCAACAGTGTAATGGATCTACTGGTAATAATAGCTCGCTACAACGCCCTCATCATCAACATACTACATACGCTATCTCCCATTAAGTTTGCCAGACACAGATCGCATTTAGCTCACACTGGGCTGCCACTCGAGGTGTTGGAGGTTAAAAACTTTGTGGAAGACACCAAGAAGATAAACAGTCAGATGAAACAAGCGCTATACACTGAGGCCAGCAACACCATGAGCAAGATATGCCTAACATTCGCGTACAACTTTATTTGCATGGACTACTGCGGTTTGAGTAGAGACGAAGCGCTGGAGATAATGAATGGCGACAAAGACAACTTGTTAGGACAGCTGGACCAGATGACAGTGGATAGGCTAGTGTATGGGTGTCGCCATACAATACAGTCTGGGGACTATACTAACATTTGTAATGCGAAGAACAGGCGAGGAAGTGAGCAGAAGATTGAGAACCTATCTAAAGACATGGCACTGCGTATTAACAACCTGTACGTGCTGGCCACGATGTGGGAGGGGCTTAATTCGCAGCTGTTGCAGAGAATGAGCACACGGAACATGGTCCCCTCGAGTGCCTACTTCTGGAGCACAAGCACCACGGACATGCAGCCCCAGTTCCATAACAAGTTCCGTAGCGGGTCCAGTGGAGAGGATCAGCTGTTCGCACTCACAGATGACGAGGAGCAGAGGATCGAGAGAAACCCCGCCCGGGTCACGGAGAGAAAGCTAGAGGAGGCACTCAAGCTAGAGATCAATGTCCTTGCGTACAAGATAAACAGTGGATTCCTACAGTTCTTCTCCGTACTGATCGAGTTGGATATCCCAGAGTTCAATGAGCGGCAGCGCTTGGCACCCGCACTCAACTACCTTGGGGACTGTTTGAAGTTCCTCGGAAAGTACCTCTACCCGGACGTGTTCAGGTACCTCCTACAGAGGATCTGGTACAACATTATAAAGGGACTCGAGAGCAAGGCCAGGGGAATCCTGAAGCGCATGAGCTCACCGCAGCGGGCGAGCGCCGTCACGGAGCAGTACCTACACGTGCTCTCCTGTCTGATTAACTTCTTTACCTCCACAAGCGAGGAGGCCGGCCTAGACCCGCATCTCCTGATGGAGACTTCCGAGTTCTTCAGCTACCTGCTGCACTTCCACATGCTGGAGTCCCTGGCGCTGGTGCGAGTGTTCAATGTGCTCAGAGAGGAACTGAGCGGGGGCTACCAGATAGAGTTTAACGCCAGTTCAGGGATTGAGAATAAATTGGATCTCGAAAATACGATTTCGGCTCACACAGGTCTCTCAAGAGCAGAGGTGCTGTCATACCTGGACACGAAGCTGAGCTCTTTCCGCAAGAGTTTCACGGGGAAACAGCTGATCGCTGCGCTTATGACTCTCAGAGCGGATTCCCTGCCGAGCGAGTGGAAGCGCGCACAGCACGGCTGGGAGCCCGTGGCAAGAGAGATCGCGAAAGAGTTGGTTACGAAGGGGGACATCGCGCCGCTGAACTGGTCACAAGAGAGCAGAGCGGGCGCGGGGGAACCGCCGGTATTCAGTTTCAGTAGCTACTATAGGATAGTTCGCAGCAGGAGAATAGTACGGTCGATAAGCCTGAGCACTGAGGAGAGCAACGGGAACAGTCGAGCCAGCAACCTCAGCTTGTTCCAGGACTCAGAAGTCGAGTTTGAAGGTGCGAAAGCTAACACCTTGCAGTATATTTACAAGGTTTTAAAGATGCGCGAGAGGGAGCAGCGGGTGAAGGAATTCCTAAGAGCTCTCAGCGACGAATTTGTGGGAACACTAAACAGAGATAAGACGGCGCCGTTTGAAAAGCTACTGATTCTACACGAGCAATAATAAATTTGAATTTAATTAATTAATTAATTAATTAACCCCTGGTATGTAATATTATTATCTAATGAAATGAATACGTTCCTCACCTGTTATTAGCCTGTATAACCACATAAGTATCATGGTTAATTACATCTCCACAGAGCAGGTGAGCTGTAATGTTGTATTCGAACTCCTGCTCTAGACTACTGTTGAGCAGGAGGGAGTAGCCAGTAATGTATCCGTTGGTTATGTCGGGTTCCTCCCATCTCACGTGTATACAGGTTAGGTTGTATCTCGTGAGTAGGGGCGCGAGCAGAGACTCAGGGTCTGTAGGAATATAATAAAGTCAACTCTGCTTACTACTCACTGGTTAATGGGGTCAAATTACAATTAATTTTGTCAATTGTGTCATATTATGTATGCAAAAGTACACTCAAACCTCCCTCAAGCGCAAGCAAGCTAATTATGGATAAAATGGGAAAATGGAGTTCAAAAATGGTGTTTAATGACAAAATTATGCAACAGATACATATCTTAATTCCACAACTGTTAAAATCTAGAAAATATTAATTAGACACTTCGAGATTGCATTATACATACATCTATTCGTATTCTAGTACAAAGCATACAATAAATAGTATACACTCAAAATAGTATAATTTCGGTTCATAGGGTTCTCCACTTAAATGGGACAAACTATCCTTGGACCAAACGTCACCAAAGTGACCAGATTAAGCGAAGTTTACTATATCACATGATCATTTAAGTTTGCCATCAAATATGACATAATACGATATACGTACTCTACTCTATATAAGCCTTATCCCAACAGGATTCAGTTATACAGTAAAATGGCATCCAGAGATTCTGAAGAACACACAGACTACCTGGACTCGCTCAAGTTAGTTCTTATACAAATGGATACCAAATACGAGGCCCTTATAGAATCCATAAGAGGAGAGAAGTTAAAACTAGAAAAGGTAATTAACGATTTGGAGAGAGAATACGTAGACCTAGAGAACATGCGAGCTAACGAGTTGGCCCAGCTGAGGTCCGTAATGACCACATACGAGAGCACCTCCGGAGGGGACAATAGAATCAGTCACGTGCAGGAGAGAGTCCTTAAGGGGCTGCAGATCGAAATAGATAATCTGGAGAAGATGAACTATGAGAAGACAGTTAGTTTGAAATGGGACGAACAGCTAGAGAAGAAAATAGCCAAGCTATGCAATATAGAAATAGAAAATAAACTAATCCCAGTAGCGCAAGAAAAGCAAGAGGAACCCATACCTAATATACCTGATAAAGCTGAGAAAGCAGAGAAAGGGACAGAGAAGTCTAGCTACCATAAGATAAACTTCCCAAAGGTAGAGAACTACGCGATCGGCTCTGACTACGATCAGCTGAGCACCCCCGCGGGCGTGGCTGTTTGTCAGGAGAGCAGCTTCTACGTGGCGGACCACAACAACAACAGAGTGTCCGTATACACACAGTGGGGCAAACTGAAGTTCAGCTTTAACCAGCTGGCGCTGCTGGGAATCGTGAACCGCATGCAGGGGCCCTGGGGGGTATGTTGCCATGGTAACAACGTGTATGTGACGGAGAGTCGGATTGAGAGCCACCACGCCGCGGTTAAAATGTTCGATTTGGAAGGGAAGCACTGCGCGGAAGTTGTCAGGTTCGGGAAGAGAGAGGGCGAGTTTAACGACCCGACCGGATTGGACATAGACAGGAGGAGCGAAGAGCTCTACATATGTGACCGACTCAATAACAGAGTGCAGGTGTTCAGCAGCAAACTGGAGTTTAAAGGGATATTCCTAGACAAGCTAATCTACCAGCCACGGGACATTAAGGTAGGGTCTGAGAATGTGTACGTTTTGGATGAGAACGATCCTTGTGTGCATCTGTTCGATAAGACAACCTGTCGGATCAAGAAACACCTGGTCACGAGGGGACCCAAGAGGGACGTGCGCAATCCATGGTTCTTCTCGCTCGATGCGTATATGAATATAATAATCAGCGATAAAGATGACAACAGAATAAAGATATTCGATCCGGAAGGGAAGCTGCTGTGTGAATTGGGAGAAAGCGGGGCTCTCAACTTCCTAAGGCCGGCTGGGTTAGCAATAGACGCGCTAGGGAATATTATAAGTGTTAATGAGAAACCAGTAGGCTGTATACAAATACTGTAGTGATAATTAGACTCTGGTTAATACTAACTATTATGTTGTAAGTTATATATGGTGTTGTTGTTTGTATTACAGTAGAAGTCGGATATAAGCACACCGGTTATAAGAACAGGAGTTTACTTATACAGCGATCATCGGCGTTTGTATTAAAAAACCTGGCTAGTTTCTAGCGATTGTTTTTTTATGTTTATAAAAAACACCTAAGAACATATCGGATATAAGCACACTATGTTGGAAAACGGTTGCCATACACCCTATATAATTTATGTCGGTTATAAGAACATGCCGGTTATAACCACATTAAGTGCAGTTCCCTACGATGAGCTTATAACGGAATCCACTGTATTTACTACTGACCTGCTTCACTTGTGTTGAACTGAGTCCATTGAGAGGATCTACCCTCCACTTCCATTTTGAATCGATACACGGAGAACGGATTGAGACTGGTCACTCTATACTCCGGGTATTCTATGTTGCTATTAAGTCCGACTATTCCGTTACAGGGGTGCTGACCGCTGGACTCCCTCCCTATTCTGGCACAGAGAACTCTCCTGAGGGAGTAGGGGCCCCTGCCCCCCGTCTGGGGCCAGAAGAGGGTCAGCTCTCTGGCCTGTGTCCCTCCCAGGAGCCTCAGGGGGACCGCCGGGGCGCCGCAGAAGGGAGGGGGCGCGTACCGCCGGTAGGGGGAGTAGCCCCCTGGGACCACGAGAGAGACGGGAGAGGGGCTGAATGGGAGGCTGGCTCTTAGCTCGGGGTAGTTAAGTGTGGGGGCAGATCTGTTAGTGAAGGCTTGGTAGAAAGTTTGTTGTCCGTCTGAAGCTAGCAGGATAGGGGATACTCCGTACTCTGACTGGTTAGAAGGGACTATAGTCTTAAATGTTAAGCTGTCCGTTTTGTAGATTCCGCTTGATATACTTCCTCTGCTTGCGTTGGTTATATATTCGCCCTGAGTTACCAGCTGTTCCCCTAAGGAGCTCTCAGCTGTTAGCTCTACATACACGTAGAACCTGTTGTAGTAGGAACCGGAGGGGGGACTGTCCAGCTGTATGGACACGACCAGCTCACAGCTGTAGACGGAGGGCAGCGCGTTGGAAGGGAACGCGAGAGATACCCCCACCGACTGTAGGAAGTATAACAGCCCGAAGTTAACCCAGTTCAGGTAGTACACGTCTGCTATGCTTAGCTTGGTATCCTGGTTAACGTCAGTTGTGGAGAGAGTCAGCTGATCGAACTCTGCCCTGAGGAGGCGGCTGCTGGCAGAGCTGAATCCGGTGTAGGAGGCCGTTATGTAGTCCAGCAGATAGGATACGTCATTCAAGTTGAAGAGACAGTCTCTGTTGAGATCTCCTCGCACCTGAGAGCTGCATTTGATGCATACAGCCCTTCCGGACACAGATGTTCCTCTCTCGGAACAAGCCACACTCCTGCTGGCTCGCTTCCGCTCATTGGACCAGGGGGAGTACACGTTATTAGAAGCGGGGCTTATAACCTGAGTCAGGTTAGTGACAGCTGAGTCGGCTAAGCTGAGAAGGTTGGCGTAGAGAGGGAAGGGACCAGATAGCGAGTTAGCGCTAGCACTCAGTTCCGCTCTGTCTGCTCGGACAGCCTCTAACTGGATCTCTGCTATGAGCAGCCTGGCCCCTACCTGGCCCCGGGGGACAATGCCACCCAGTCTGAGGGCCCCAGGGGGGTAGGGCTGGGACAGGAACACCCCCCCATTGAAGGGAGACCCGGGGCTTATGCTGACTAGGGATAGCACCGCTCTGTCGTAGAGGAGAGATATGTCTATAGACTTAAAGTCTGAATACGTTTGCAACCAAATTGGTACTAGGAAAGTCGAGTTAACTTGTTGGTGAGGAAGAGCGATGCCGACTTCATTCCCAATATCGATACCGTTCCCGTTGGGAGCTAGATTAACCGCGAATCCATTCGACACCGTGGATAGGTTGCCAGTAGAGACTCTGAGGAACACGAGCTCCTCTGAGTTCCCGAGTAGCGACAGGAGACCAGTGGAGGGGTCCAGGAATACAGAGGAGGGGTCCGATACCTTGAATAGGAGGGCCACGGGGGGTACGCCCTCTCGGAAGTATCGCGATACCACAGTCCCGTCACTTAGTAAGAAGCCGAAGTTAATAGCGAACTGACTTCCCAGTGTCCCAGTCAGGTTAGGAATGAGTTCGAATTCAGAGAAGTGTGATATAGCGAGAGGGTCAGTCGATATTGATACGACATAGGAAGCTGTGAACAGGCCATAGCTTGCTAGCACTATTAACTCCGTGTCCGCAGTGACTGCTGTAGAGTTTATGTGTAGGATGTTATCAATGAAGTAAGCTTTGTCTGTTATAACACCAGGTGAGTTAGTCTGTCCATCGTATTCCCTGACTTGTAGAGTCAATAGGGATATATCTGTAACAGGTCTGTAGATAGAGTATGAGAGTATTATGTCAGCTTGCAAATAGGCTCTCTGGTAGCTGTCAGTCCCTAACCTAGACAGGACAGATATGTTGGTAGTGGCAGAATAGGAGGGGAGTAGAGAGATCTGTAATCCTTCTATGTTGACAACTTGAACTGATATAGATTTGGTCATAGACAGCCAAGGGAGAGACACGACTATCTGTGTCTGTCCAGTTGAATGTCTGGTTTCTAACTTGGTGCCTATGTCTGTACTAACTCTGTTCAGAAGGTTAGGATTCCGGATATCGATCCCAGTGAAGGGAGCGTTACTCGCGTCCACACTTACGGACACGTACACCAGTAGCACGCTGAGCACTGCAGAGGTGCTATATCCGAATAGAGAGGCCGGATCTCCGTCTGTGGTTAGGATCTGAGAGGATAGCGCTATGTGTACGCTGTCAGGCGTGGAGAGATCTACGTTAGTTATGAAGGAGAGAGAAGGGAGTAGGGGGCAGGTGGGAAGCGAGAAAGATAGGGAGGAGTTATCCATTAAACTGAATGTGTTAGCGGCGTGTAATACTCCGTTGCTTACGGTTATATGGTACGAGGCTATAGGCATTACGGTATCATCTGAGAACTGAAGGAACACCAGAGAATAACCGAGCGTAGAGTTGTATAGGAATGTTCTATGGAACAACAACTCTATTATGAACGGCTCATACAATTCAGATTGTGTGTTCGTGACGCTGACATCCGAGTATACGTGAGGAGAGTAGCAGATAACCGCAACTGGGTCCGATGATACCACGAACTGAGTAGCGCCTAACTGTCTGTTATTAACCTCAACAGTGATACTCCCTGCTCCCAGTGACAGGCCCTCTAAATATGAATCCTCTCCCAACACAGCCAGATCTGTGTCGGACACATAAAGAGAGCCTCGTACGAAATCTAGCACGTCTATATTTAGAACAATCTCTCTCTCAGTAGAGAAGTTAGTGTAGGCTATAAGCCTGCTTCTCTGGAACTTAGATATACACCCAGTTTCTGTTGGGAATACAGGTATCGTGTTAAGAATTGGATCTTCGAGAGAGAGGGCGATAGGAAGGTCTGGAAATAGAACTTTGATGCTAAACCCTGTTTGCAACTGTTTATAGCTGAAATGTATGTACACGCTGTGAGCCCCACTCAGCTCGCTACCGTCTACATACAGATAGGAGCAGGAGAGAGCTACCTTAATAACGTCTCTATCGGAAGAGTTACAAGCTAGATGGGTATAGTCGTGGCTAACACCAGTCTTCGTGTAGAGATACACACTAATGGGTATCCGTATCTCAGAGAGGGATAACACAGCGTGGTTATACAGCAGAGGGTATAGCGGGTAAGCTGCTATACTGGTAACAGAGTCAGATAGTATGTTAAGCCGTCCGGAATATTCCGATATGCCACTAGTTCCTGATAGGTAGCAGGGAGGGCTGGGAGGGGGGAGGGGGTTAAATGAATCGTCGTAAAGTTGGATAAGGTCACAGGAGACTGTTCCATTTGAGTTCTGTATTATTAAATTTATATCGAACAGCTTAAACATTCCATTCTGCCTGATTGGTATCTTAACAAACCCGCTTACTACTACGCTACTGCTGTTACTGCTGAAATCCCACTGTAAGGAAGGATCGATATTCTCTACAGAAGAGTTCGGCGGATATACAAACCTAGCACTGAGGTACCTCGCTCCTGTGTCAGCCAGTAAATAGACAGATAGAGTAGCAATGGAGCCTGTGGCCAGTGGGTGGGTTGGCAGAGTTACTAGCAGAACTGGTCTGACACTTGTTGTGAGGCTAAGGTTATGCGTCGGAGAGGTGAGTAGCTGTAGAGAGAGAGTAGTGCTTATTAGCAGAGCCTGCTGGGACTCTGCTAGGAATGAGACAGAGAGGGCAGAGGAGAGGAACCAAGAGGCAGGGATTAGGAACGTAACAAGAGTAGAAGTGTTATTTCGAGATAGTGTAGTGTTCTGCGATATATAGAGAGAGTCCAGTGTTAGGCTAAGAGCGAGGTCAGTATCTCTATAGCTCAGGGAGTTATGGGTATTCAGAGGGACAAGCGATATACGGAAATACGGGTCCTGATCCCAAACCGTAGTTGAGTGTATGTAGTAATCGAGTGTGTGTACGAAGGGAAGTGAGGACTGAAAATGAACTTTCTTTCTCAGCCCGAATGGGATATCAATAGCAACCTGATATGAGTGTATAGTGGGGAGAATTGATATCTGGGAGAGACGAGATGAGTTCTCTGCGAAGTGCAGCTGTTTGTACCCCGCGTTGTCTAACAGGGATATTTGAATGCGAGACGGGAGTATAGGCTGGTAGCAGGGGGGAATGGGGGAGGGGGCAGGGGTAGGGGGGGCAACGGTAGAGGTAGGATGGAATGCAGAGGATGTGACCTGAGAGGAGGCCGTATCGGTTAGCAGAGAACTAGATGGAATAGAAGTAGATAGCGCTAGTGTAGGAGTTAATTTAACTACGGGAGTATATGTGGATAGAGGAATAGCAGCTAGACTTTGTGAAGACATTATTGTTGTTGTTGTTGTTGTTGTTTGTAGCATGGATGATGGTATCTGTGAGGGGACAGGGGTATAACTATAAGTTGGGATAGAGCTGGTAGCATAGCTCAGTGGAGAAGGTATTTGAGTAGAAAATGTAGTTTGTTTTGTAACAGAAGAAGTTTGTTGTAGAAAGCTGCTGGAATACATTGTATCTGTTATGAGTGTACTTTGTGTTGAGATAGTATGAGATATAACAGGAGCAGTTAGTGAACGTGAATAGGGTATAGATAAAATAGGTGTGCTTTGTGAATAGGGTATAGATAAAATAGGTGTGCTTTGTGAATAGGGTATAGATAAAATAGGTGTGCTTTGTGAATAGGGTACATATACAATAGGAGTGGTTTGTGTAAATATAAGAGGTGTGATGTATCGCGATTGGATGGAGGAACTGAGCTTGGGCGTGGGAGTGAGAGAGGGGACAAAGGAGGGAAGGTAGGATTGAAAAGGAACAGAGGAGAATGCAAATAGGGAAGAGCTGTCTCCAACCGAGAGAGTTGAAGAAGTGAGCACAGATGGAATGCTTGTCTCATTCTCTCCAATACCAAAATCAGCAGGCGAATATAGCTGAATATCAGATACGGAATAGAACTCAGCAGAAGTAGGGAATTGCGAGAAATATAAATTCAGAGAAGATACGTCCTCCAACGGAGTAGCGATGGAAAACTAGAAATAAAATAATAAATATTTAATGTATAAAACTATTGCGTCTGTAACTTACCAGAATTTCAAGAACAGAATTATCAAACAAACTTTCAGAATTCACACAACAGTTGCTCTCCTCTACATCTTCCAGAGATCTAAACAACAACAAATAAATAGTTATATATCGGCCAACACCTTTTCTAATGTTATTTTCAGGCCTGGAAAGGTAATTTTAGCATGGGGTTTCACCTTTGCGAAGCCGGGTATTCCTACTCACCTTATACACCTGTAGGTAGAGCTAGCAACTGATTCACAACTGGGGTCGATATGAGCTACAACAAATGTCTCGTTTGATGACGTCACCGAGAGAGTGAGTTTGTTGGGAGGAGAGATGAACTGTATTCTGACCAGCCGGACCATGGACAGAGCGGGAGAGAAGGAGAGAGACAGAGACACAAACTGGTCGCTTGAAGCGGATCGCCAATAAGTGCACGGGTTACCGTCTGCGGCTAATTCAGGACTGTAGCTATCTGATGTTATTCTGAGAGGCGAGAACAGATAAAGAGTATATCAGATAGTGCATTATACAGTATAATAAACAGAGAATCAAATACGGTCAAAACCGTTTTTTTCTAACACCGGGTTTTTCTTACTAATCGGTTTTTCCTAACTAACTATTCATTCTAAATGTGTAAGAATTCCCAATTTTGTATATTCTCAAACAGTTTATTCTAACTATCGGATTTTTTCTTAGATTATTCCCATGCAAAGAATTGGTTAGAAAACCTGTTTCAACTGTATATTAGTACAGTGCATTATACAGACCTGAATGAAGTTGCATTAGTATGTGGGTTATAGCAGCATACACCTGTGGACACAATATACCCCTTAGGACAGATACACTCGGGATAGGAGCTGTTATCTCCATTGAGCTCCTCCTCTCTCCTGAGCAGGTATATCTCTCTGTCTGTGAGAGATCGGCCGGATATCGCGGGGTCTCGGAAGAAGCCGTAGAACTGCTCAAAGGTCCCGTCTGGTGCGTACGAGAACCCAGTAGCATATTTGTTGTTAGGCGGAAAGGAGCACTGGAGAGAGCCGCTAACTGCTAACGCAGTAATATTATCGCTATCTCCTACTACATAGCTGATTAGCAGGTGAGTTGAGTTTATCTGAGCTACAGAGACTGCTAGAAACAGTTCTGTGCTGATCTCCAGCTGATCGCTCGACAGGGGAATAGTGTTAAGCTCTCCGCCGCAGTCCCTATAGGTTATGCCGACCTGGGAGTCCCCAGGCGCCACCCATAGACCGAATAGGAGCGACAAGTTAGGCTGGTCGTAGTATATAAGCAGGTATCTATAAATAGATATTATAGTTATAAGCAGGTATCTATAAACAGACAGTATAGTATATAAGCAGGTATCTATAAACAGACAGTATAGTTATAAGCAGGTATCTATAAACAGACAGTATAGTGTATAAGCAGGTATCTATAAACAGACAGTATAGTGTATAAGCAGGTATCTATAAACAGACAGTATAGTATATAAGCAGGTATCTATAAACAGACAGTATAGTATATAAGCAGGTATCTATAAACAGACAGTATAGTGTATAAGCAGGTATCTATAAACAGACAGTATAGTATATAAGCAGGTATCTATAAACAGACAGTATAGTGTATAAGCAGGTATCTATAAACAGACAGTATAGTATATAAGCAGGTATCTATAAACAGACAGTATAGTATATAAGCAGGTATCTATAAACAGACAGTATAGTGTATAAGCAGGTATCTATAAACAGATATTATAGTATATAAGCAGGTATCTATAAACAGACAGTATAAGCAGGTATATAAACAGCAGTATAGTATGAATAGCAGTTTAACTAGAATAGTAGAGTAGTTATTAATCCATGAAATACTAAGACTACATTTAACGAGCATCAATATTAAAATCATGTAGTATTGTGATGTATAAATTGAGGCTTATAGCAATTCATTCATTAAAATATTATTCTTTCTACCTAACCACATAAAAATTCATATACTTTGAAGTAATATAAGGGAGGGCAGTAAGTCCTATTGTAATATGTGAAAAGTATGTGTTTTACCGGTTTTAGCACCTTTGGCGAGAAATTATAAATGCAACAATAAACTACCCCGAGGCAAACCATAGCTACTATTCTAGAAAATACGGTAAAGTGTTGAGTACCTCCTCTCCTGTAGTTCTGCAGAGAAGAATATGGAAATAGCGAAATCGCTGTCTTGCAGTACATCAGCAGGGGGCTACAGGAATAATTATAATAAAACAGAAAATCAAATACAGTTGACTCCGCTTAATAGGTTCAGTTTTGTTCCAGGGTAGTTTGACCCAATTAAGCGGAGAAATCTATTAACCAGTGGCTCTATTAAGCGGAGTATACTGTATATTCATTATAGCATAAACTATAGCAATGCTAATGCATAAACTAACAGGGATTATATCCACGTCATTACTGTATATCTGGTTGTGTTCGGAATAACAAGAAATGTGGCATGTGGAGTATGTGGAGTTAGATTGCACTCCTTGGATACTCGAATGGGGAATAGGAATGAGGGTATCCAGGCTTACAGATGTGTGTCCGTATTTAACACACATGTGTGAAAATATTATAACACAAATGGTATGATATAAAACAGGATATTTGGTTCCCATCTTCGTATAGCAGCAATTGAAAGAAATACACTATGAACTAATATATAATTTAGAAATGTGTAAATCATAACTACTAATTTAATGTTGCTATTAAATTAGTATACTAAATAAATATAATTTGTATTTAAATACAACATAAAATAGCTCCGTTTCATGTGTTGTAATACATTTTTAGTTTTAACTTGTAACAAGATTTCTTACTTCCTTCCTTAAATTAAAATTGACTTTTATTATTGCTATCAAATTTAAATATTCAGTTACTAATTGTATTTCTTAGCAAATTCAAAGTAAAAGGAAAGAGAGGTGTGTAGAAAATAACTCGCAATAAATAATATAATTTAGGATACTTCCAAGTTCCAATATAGCATATATACAACTACTGCTCAAATTATACAAAATAATACAAAAATTTAGAAAGAAAAAAACAATCGAGAATTCAAATATCTGAAGAATTCTACAAAATCTTTGAACACGAGTCGGCTCAACAGCAGAGCTGCCAAAAGACAGGATCCCATCTGAATGTAGAAAACGTAATTCCAACCGTACCCAGACACCCACCCGGCTAGTAGCGGACCCAGTGCCGCGCCGATCGAACCGGTACCGTCAATAATGGCCGTGACAGTAGCTTTGGCATTTGTGTTATCCATCAGTGAGCTGTGAGTCCCGAGATCAGCTGTAACAGCTGTTGTTATCAACCCATACGGCCCGTTAACCATAATCCCGCACAAACACATCAGACCCATATTGAAGTATAGATTGATAGCTCCAAACTTTAAATAAG
This sequence comes from Hexactinellida sp. DTS-2022, assembly GCA_028753945.1. Lineage (NCBI taxonomy): Eukaryota > Metazoa > Porifera > Hexactinellida > Hexactinellida sp. DTS-2022. The sequence goes on along the minus strand of JAPNXP010000018.1, from coordinate 607,301 downwards.
CGAACAGAGAGGGTATAGCGAGGTAGTACATGATTACACACACGATTGATCTCGTTCTGAATATGTCCGACATGAGTCCCCCTAGTATTCCCCCTATAATGCCGCCTACGTCATATATCGTGGACAGGTCTGCACTGATCATCCCGTTATAACTCTTGCCGCCTATTGGCGTGTTCTGTATGTACATAGGCAGCCAGAATAGGAAGGTGTAGCTAACCAGCTTTCCGAAGAACAGGGAGAAGGAATACTCCAGCACTCCTGGTATCAGAAAGGCATTAAAGAAGCTTATCGCCTGTGGTTTATCTCCTGGGGGTATCAGGGGAGTGAGGTCATTAGCGGCCCCCTCTGCGTCCGCGGGTTTTGTGTTGTGTACGGGCAGAGGCAAGCCGACCTGCTCGGGACTAGAGACGAGAGTTAGGAACACAAATATGCCACAAACTATTATAATAATCCCGGCGGAAATGAAAGACCATCCCCAGTCACTATCAGCCCATATCCCGGGTATAATCGATCCCAGGATATTCCCCACACTGGTGTGTGTGTTCCAAACGCCCAACACGAACCCTCGGTAGCCCTTGCCGAACCAATGATTCATAACCGCAACCACGCCAGGCCACCCTGTGGACTGGAAAATCCCCCCAGCTATCTGTACAGCGATATAGTACTCGATAACGTGTATCCTAAGGAAGTACCCCAGCCCGAACAGACACACCATTATTCCGCTGCCGATCATACCAACGGTGAGGAAATACCTTAGGGGGACCCTGTCTCCGATGTGCCCGCTAAAGAACATTGCGATCGCATAACTGAACAGGAAGGAATAGTCCAGGCTTCCGAGCAGAGTGTTGCCGTCATCTCCGTCAAACGGGGCCCACCCCGAAGAGCAGATAACACTAGCGTTACGGGTCCGACTGGACGAGTTTATGAAGTTGTCCGGCTCAACGCACTTAGGCCGCAGGGTACCTTTCACTACAGAAATCGGCTTGCGACTGAGATGGAACGAGGCGTAACACACAAATGTTATTATCCACACAGATGCCATGTAAAGGGAGCGTTTTAATTTAGGGTTAATGTCACAGAGAACACAGATGCAGCCTTGAAGGAATCCGACCAAAACTGGGGCGCTCTCAGTAGAAATATCATTGCTTGTATGTTCATCAGATTGGGAGTTATCATTAATCGCAGGTTGGATGCTCATTAGGAATAGTATGGAGAGTCAAACAATGTTCTGTTATTTGGAAAATTCAATAAATATTAAAAATATGAAACTTTAAAAAACACGAGTACCTATGACCCTATTCTATTCCCATGAATAGAACGGATAAATTACTGTTCTGGAACTTTGAATAAACACAAAGCAAGATTATGTTAAATACTAACCCACTGTAATATTATACTCGACATAAAATCTAGTATTTCTGATGAGTAAAATCCTGTAAAACGCATTTAGTTAAATAAGATTAGATACGTAATTAACGTATTTTATTATTATAATTAAAGTACAGTAATTAGAATATCCGGATATTGCCAGAGATTGAAGGAATTGGTTCACAATAATTAAAATAGATTTGTTAAAACAGTGATTGGGTTGCTGCGTTACAAACTATCCATTTTCTCAGATCCTATATTTCCCAGTTTAACCCCTGTCTCAGTCGCTGGGGCTTCGTCCGAACAGATATTCTTCTGTTCATACAACTCTCCGAGCTCCCCCTCAGAGAACAGAATAACAGTACAGTAGCTGTCCATAGAAGATATGACTAGCAGACGTCCGTCACTAGACCAGGTCATGTCAGTGAGGTTAGCGTAGTGTATCTGTCCTATAACAGCCAGCGCCTCGGCCCGCTGTGTGTCGTAGAGGAACACGGTGTCTAGAGCCGCCACCGCGTACACCATCCTATAGGGCAGTTTGAATACGGGATGTGTGTCCGGACACAGCTGGTAGAGACGCGGGTTGAAGCGAACTAAGACAGACGGTTTGTCTAGGGTCGGGAGATACAGGACTGGCTTAGACAGACAGGCCCTAGAGAACACGTAAGTGCAGTTAGCTGTTGTGTCAGCGTCCAGTTTGTACTGGCCGGAGGGAACCACGAGGATGCGACCGTCCGGCGAGTAGGAGAGTCGCCTCGAGAATGTAGGCAGTGTCTCGTCCTTGAAAGCTTTGAATTGCGTTTGGTCCGCAGCCGTTACCTTACTGACAGAGGAGACACAGGTCATACCGGAGTGCAAGTTAAACAGCTTGAGAGTTCGGTCGCTGCTTAGGCTGGCTACGAACTGCTTAACGGGATCGAATGCTACTCCCTGCACATAATGCTTGTGGTCCCTAACTCTCCACAGAGCCTGGCCCCGCTCCACGTCCCAGAGGATGATGGTGTTGTCGACAGAGCCGCTCACGAGTCTGCAGCCGTCAGCAGACCAGCTGAGATCAGACACGTCTTCCAGGTGTCCCTTCAACACCTTGTGGACACTCAGCTTCTCCTCGCCCTCTCCGGACACCTCCTCGTCCATGGTCACGTTCCACACTATTATCCAACCGTCATCTCCTATACATACAGGTAATTTTTAGACGCTGCAATATGCATGTTCACATAAAACGATAGGTCAATAAGTTTAAATTGCTGTTGTTAAAATACTTTGTATACAGTAGATATCGGATATAAGAACATTATATTGGAACGGTTTCCATATACCCTGTATAATTTATGCCGGTTATAAGAACACTATATGCAGTTCCCGACGATGTTCTTATATCCGGTATCCACTGTATTGTAATTGTGTTACCTCCCGAAGCGAGGAAGCGGCCGTCGGGACTGAATCTGACTGTGTTGACAGCTCTGTCGTGTCTGGTTAGACTGAACAGATACCTGAGCTGTATCTTCTCCCCCACCAAGCTTATGTCCCAAATCTTTATGTCTTTATCCGCTCCGGCCGAGGCCAGCCGGTAGCAAGAGGGGAGCACACTGAAGTCCACACTGTACACTGGCTCCTTGCTGTGCCACACGATCTCAGGGGTTATAAACTTCATACTGCACTAGTCACAACAATAATACTATACGTATGTAGGTACTAGTGCGCAATATATTGAATATGATCTGTCTCAGAATCACTTATTCCAATTTACGTTATTTACTCAACAACAACAACAACAATTAAGACACTTGTTCCTTATCTGTTAATTAATTAAAGAAACATGCAATATAATCTATTTTAGAATATAATACAAAGTAGCTATAAATAACATTTACTTTTGTTAGAGCATTATATGATGTGGTGATATTGTAGCCAGAAAGTATGTTTAATTGCTCATTAATTAAGTACTAATAGTAATAATTTATACGTATACTATAACAATCACTTGGCATGCAAATAAAGTGGATGCTAATGTTTAGTAATATACTGAGTAAGTTTGTTTGCAATAATACTATATAAGTTAGAATAGAGGAAAATAGTATATAATTTTCAAATTTATCGGTCTCCAATTAACTAGTTTATGCAATTATTGGTGTGTCTAGTTATTTTATATTCCTCAATACAATCCTATAGAAATGGCTTATAGTCAACTCGCAACTTACGATACATCAGCAAAGCCACGGGGCTACGGAATTATTATAGTAAACAAGTTTGAAAAGTATGGAGCTTTGCTAAGAGAATCAGCAGATAATGAAATAAAAAAATTGACAAATCTCGTAATTTCACTGGGATTAATACAAGAACTCTATCAAGACTTGACAAAGGATCTAATATTATCACTTTTACAAAATATCTCTCAACGCCAGGAAGTCGAGAAACATTCAATGTTTTTTATCGCTATTTGGTAAGTAGGGACTGTACACACCAGAGTGGACCATGGGTCAACATTTCTGACCCATGACCCATCGAGTGACCCATTGACCCATCACACAATTTTAAATATCTAAATACTATACTGTAACATTAACAGAATAACAGAATAAATTACCTCAACAAACCTACTTGTTGCAATGTCGAATATGTTTAGTATTTCAATGCACATCAATGTTATAATAATAATGATGATGATGAGTGATTCGTATTTTAACTGAAGAATACATTGAAATTCCAAATGGGTCATGGGTCACGGAGCCGTGATCCATCTATTTAGGTGACCCATCTGACCCATGACTCATAACCCATCGACCCATGGTCCACTCTGGTACACACCAACAATGATTCCCAACCTTTTTCAACCGTGTGGATCCCCTTAGCAAATACCAAACATTATCTGGACCCCATCCCATTGACCGTAGTACACCATACTGGGTCCATGGACTGTGTTAACATTGCGATATACAGTAGAACCTCGTTAGTACGAACACTATTTTAGTCTCCTTCAAAGCCTACTCACCAATGGCACCAGTTAATGCGAATTTCGGATAAGGCGAACACATTTTGATGGCCCCCTGGTGTTTGTACTAACGAGGACTGTGTTTATATTACGATACTATTGTAGTTCTCATGGAGGGGAAGATGGGATATACGGGGTAAACTATGGAGATAAGTTTGCAGACAGCAAGGCGTATGCAATAACAGTTGGAGAAATAAAACAACAACTTAATTCTAACAACTGTCCAGGGCTAAGTGACAAGCCAAAGCTAATAATTATAAACGGTTATATTGAAAAGCGAGTGAGGACGAGTCCTCACTCGCCCTTATTTGAACTCTTCCCTTCTGTGTTACGAGATAGTGATAGCGATAGCGAATTTCTAACAATCTACCCAACTTTATCCGGTTATTATGAAGACATCAAACATGAGTCTCTGTTCATTGATGTTCTGTGTGAGATTCTACTTAAATACGATGGACACGATATAACACAACTCCTACCAGTAATCAACGGGATTCTAATGAAATCAGCACTGCTAGTGAAGATAGATGGCGCTAATGTAAAGCTAATCGAGAGCTGTGTTATGAAAAATACTTTGAGCAAGATGCTCTGTTTGACCAAGTAAGTATGGGTTAATAATAATACGAGCTTTAAACTACATATTCGCCTTATCTGAAATTTGTATTTTAATTAATTAATTAATTAAATTTCCAGCACTACAAATGATCATTACCTTCCGAAACACCTTTAGAAATGGTTTATCAGCTTAATAGCGATTATGAAATAACGAAAAATCTAAAATAACAGCTGTGCGGACAGCATTTTCTCATGGAGGGTTGAGCACCCCACAAAATATAGTGTCTCCAAAATAAAATGCTGTCGGTACAGCTGCAATTTGCTTAAGTATTAAGCAAAATCTAATTTTTTTTAGTAAATGTTAAGAATTCAGCCAAGTTTTTAATATTTAAGAAACTTAACACAATAAAGCAAAACATAAGTTTCTTAAAATTGCTAAAGTTTACTCAAATTTCGGTAAAGCAAACTTGAGTATTGTTAGTGAATGAGGCCCAAGCTATGCAATTAATTATGTCGGTAATTAATTGTATATAATACTCAAAACCTAACCGAACCACTTCATGCCACTATATATTAACCGAACTGGTCGGTTAACCGAGACTCTACTATAAGTGTAAATATATGTTTGCTGTCACAATAAATAGATTGAAAGAACTCAACAGGTTTATTACTATGCAAAAACTGAGTTGTTGACAGCAAACAGCATATACGGCTTTTAGGGGCCATACCGCTGATTTATAAAAAAACATATGAATGTTTATTTGGGTTACATTAAGAGCATTAATTACAAAGTTATCAACACTTTTAGGAGTATACCTCATTAATTTTATCTCAAATGATGTAATAAGTATTGATTCTTCAACAGGGAAGAAGAGATTCTGCCAAAACGAATTGAACATGCTAAATTTAAGAATGTCTATGAGCAAAAAAAGGATTCACAAGGTTTGGCTCTATTCATACTATTCAGTTCTTCTAAACAAGCTTTAAATGAGGCAAATAAGATTTGTAAGCAAATTGAATTAAATATCTCGGATTTTAGTTTTGTTTGTAAATTCATTCGTACATTTGACACTGAAGAGTTTTCAAAAGAGTTTTACAATGCTATTAACTCGGTCAACAATCAACGTTATAGCAATCTCATAACATTCATCATTGGAGAAAGAGCGGAATATTCAAAAAACAACCTCTCTTATCTCCTTAAAGGGGAAAACTCAATTGATACAATAACACATGAAGATATCAATATACAGATTAATAGAGAATTATCCGTTTTGAAGTATGTAGTGCCAGCTATTGTACTGTATACCTGGATTTCCCCTGACAACCCTACGCCTCCTCAAGGAATTAACACCGATACATTCTTCTGTCATGCGTCGAATAGTACTTTATCTTTGCCACAAGGAGTACATCCTCACCAATTCGTACTATCACTTTATGAAATCCTCACACATTCTCCAAATGAAGCTATGTTGCTAACTGAATTCTTCACTGAAACAAGGGATCTTTATTTCAACCACTTCCCTACAAACGTTAAGAGCGGATATAACAGTGATGCAACATTCTATTCTAAGAATACATTGAGATACCCAGTGTTGGTTAAAGTCGATAGTACTTCAATCAAATCGAAAGACAATGCTGCTATTCTCCCTGGACTTTTTGTTGTAGTTAGAAGCAATACGCTATTAGATAGAAGGGCAGACATGCGAGAAATAATTGGAAATTTAAAGAAACATTTTGTATCTCTTTCCTACACTGTAGGTGAGGATGTAATGCTAACGGATGAATACAACTATTCACTAAAGCTTTCATTTAATAAAGATCCTGTTGAACAATACAGGTGTGTATTCATTCTACTCGTAAGTACTGGTAGAACAGCTCAAAACATATCGTTTGCTGATGGAACTGAAATTAATGTGGATACATTCATGAATAAAATAGGGGCAATATTTCATAAAATTCCCAAAGTAATATTTTCCAGTCATTTAGTCGAGGTATCATCACGTGTGGAAGTGCGAGAATATGAACATATGTTTGTTGTCCACTCAATTGAACCTAGTTTATCTGAGAACTCTCTGATTTATAATTTCTCTATGGAAATTCAAGCTAACTATTTCGCTGAGTTACACTCTATACTACGTAGTTCTATAGTCCATTCCACGCAATCTTCATGGATTCAAATTGTAGATGGATTTAGGAAGAATTTCTATATAAACTATCATGGTCATCTTGTACAACTATTGAACAAGGAAAGCAATGAATTCAGAAAAAGCTACGAAAAGGCATGCCAAACGGGTACAGAACCCTTCAAGTTTTATCGGTTAATGATTGTAGGTCCAGAGAATACTGGGAAAACCTCACTGTTACGGGTCCTGACTGGACAGACATTTCAGGAAATGGAAAAGACTACAGGGTTTGTGGATAAATATACTGTAGAAGTTCAAAAAATGTCGAATGAATGGTTTAAAAATGAAGATCTGAGTACATATATGAATAACATAAAAGAAACACATCAAGATTTGGCAATGAAAGTTGTAGCAAAATGGATGTCTCGGCCAACAGAGATAACAGTTACCCCAAATAATGAACCAACGAGCATAGTGACACCACAAACACAATCTAGTGTAACTTCCCCTCCTAAAACAGATCCGACTCCAAATAGTGAAGTTCCAGGTTTGAAAGAAACTGCAATCTCGAATACAACAACACCAGGGTTTTTTTCGAATTTTTCTGTTGAAAAATTCGATTCAACACCACATGAAAAAATCGAGTCAACACTGAAAAGAATTCAATCCCTCGGGTCTAAATCAGACTTTTTTACTGCCTGGGATTTTGCAGGGCAGAATTATTTATACTGTTTCCACTCACTCTTCTTATCGCCTAGGTCTGTATACCTGCTGCTGGTTGATTTGACAATTGAAGACTTGAATAGTAAGATAAAAGAACGTCATAGAGACGATAGAAATGAGAAGAGATCGAAAACGGGGGTTCCTGAGACGTATTTACAAGTTTATGAATTTTGGCTTAATGCCATATACTCGGTTAGCAAAACAGGCCAAACGAGTGGGCATTATACCACGACAAAAATAATATTTGTATTCAGTAAAGCCGATGAAGTGAAGGAGGAAGTAGAAAAAAAAGCTATAAAATTTCTGAATATAATTAGAAAGCACGTGTATCCAAAGAACAATTCATTCAGTCTCGTTCATGAGCATGAAATGTTTATACTGAGTTGTAAATCAGATTCTCCTTATTTTCAAAATATATCGAAATTAAAATCTACAATCAAACAGTTGTCAGATAAAGTAGCTTTTAAAGAACCTATCCCAATCAAATGGTTAAATTTAGCAAACGATATATTGCGGGATGATCAACCGATTATTGATAAATATTATGTTCAGTCAGTGGCAAACAAGTATAAATGTTCAGATGAATTAGATGACTTCTTGCATTTTTTCAATGATATCGGATTTTTATTCTACAAACAAAACAAGATTATTATTGATATTCAAAAGTTGCTAAACCTCATACACTGTATTCTTTTTCCACAATTTGTCAAAAATGAGAAACGAAAACTTCCATACACAATCCAGGATGTCACGAAATTGAATGAAAAGGGTCAACTCTCTAATAGTTTGTTTCAAAGTATTCTGGCAAATTTAGAATTGACTCATTTAAAAGAACATCTTCTTAGCCTACTTCTCAGCTATGGCATTCTAATACGAAATGAAGAACTAGGTGAGAACTCTCAAAACTTCTATGTTCCTTATTTAACCATTGGATCTCTGGACGATCTCAAGCAAAGGCTCCCGGACGAAATATTCAAAAAGTTGAAGTTTAATTCAACTTTTTTAATATTCTTTCCAGATGGCTTTCTTCCGGCTTCCCTCTACTTTACTCTTATTTCAAAATGCCTGGAAAAAAATCAAGACGAAGAGCTACCGCCATCACATCTAGGATTCGATTGCGCTATCTTCTACGTGAGTAAACATTTGTTAGTTTATTTCGAATTCTATAAAGATCGCACAAACATCATAGTTTCCTTCCATACATATGATACTAGTCAATCATTTGAAGATGATTGCAATTTAGAAATTATTAACTATTTGAAATTCTTGCAGCTTTCTATTGTTGAAATTCAGACTTTACTAATTCCTTGTGGTAATCTAGCCAAATTGATGTTTGTGTGCGACACATGTGATACTCTATCTCTGTTAGAAAAAGGCGAAAGACCAACATGCAGTTTGGATATTGTTTTCTCTATCAATGTAGCTGAAATCTTATCCGAGTTAAAAGTAGCCAAGCCACATAGTAACGCTTCCATTTCAACAGTCGGGAACGGATTTTGTTGTAATAATCAATTGATAAAAGCTTCTAATTATATAAAGTCGACAGATTTATATTCTGAACTTAAACATCATTCTTACGATAACGATGCATTGGAGGATTTCATTTTAGACAATCAGGATCATTTTAAGACAAATTTAAAGTGGTGGAAATTATCCTATCCTCTTTACTCAAATGGACTCATCACTATCCAAAGATTTTCCTCGATTATCTACTTCGGTAATCGCACTTATGAAAAATCAAATGACCTTTTTTGGGATCTCTTTCACAAAGGACCTCTTTGGGCGGTTAAATTATATGTAACTCTGTATTGCAATCGTGAAAATCCCGGGAATCAAAATCTAGTGAAATTCATTCATAACAAATGTCCTCCTTTCGAAAAGGTTAAAAACGCAGATCCTGAAGCCTCGATACGAACGAATAATAACCCTATAATGTATAGAATGAATAGAAATAGACATGGGATAGCATTTATAGTCAATATCGAGAATTTTGAAGATGGAGGAATGTATCCGAAAAGGATAGGATCTAACCATGATTTAGTTTCTTTAATTTCTCTTTTTAAAGTCCTACAATACGATTCTAAAGTATATGTAGATGTGACACGTTTAGAGTTTGTGAGAGCTATTAAATCTATTCAGTTAGTAGACCATTCCATGTACGATTCATTCTTTTGTGTTATTATGTCACATGGAAATGAAAAGGAAGAAGTTATATTCTCCAATAATAAGACACTGTCAAAATGCAAAATCGTGAATCAATTTTCACCTCGTTATTGTAAGGGACTAGAATCCAAACCTAGAGTCTTTATTTTCCAAGCCTGTAGAGGATCAGAAAGGAAGTCTGATAATGGAAAAGGGGGAAATGAGTTTGGTACAGTTTCTGTTCGAGAGATCATGTCCTACAAATTTCCAGCTAAAATTGATGAGACAGTTGATACATTTATTGGTGATTCCACTTTAGATCAATATGTCTCCTATAGATCAGAATCAGAGGGCACCTACTATATACAATCTTTGTGCAGTGTTATGCAGTACTGTAGCAATTTAGAGTTTGTGCAGATGATGACTGAAGTTAGAAGGCGAGTTGGTGAAATTTCTGAACACAAACAATGCACCGAAGATACTAGTCATTTAGAGAAGAATTTATACTTTTGAAATCTGTTGGAATATTAATGTTAATATAATTGTGAATTTGTATTACTTTACGCATATCTTAGTATTGATCTACCAACTTGTTCCTCTGGAGGATTTCAACACTCCACGTTTGTAGACTTCATTGCTATCTACTTATTTTGTTCGAACTGTCATACAACAGTACTGTATAGGCATTAACATCGCATTGATAACCAGGGCTTTTCACGAGTCACTTGATTGACTCGATGACTCGCGAGTCACCCCGAGTAATCGAGTCAGATTCGGTGACTCGAGTCATTAAATTTTGTCACAAGTCAATTGGCTCGGTGACTCATGAAAAGCCCTGTTGATAACAACCCAAATCTATTGGATGAATTTATATATATAGTCACTTTTCAATTAATGTTAAATAATCATAACAGGATTTTAGTTCAAGATTCAAATATTTACTGTAACTTGGAAAGTATTTGAGCTAGGAGCATGCTCGATAGAGTCAAACTTTGTTTTGAATAACAGCAATATTATACAGGGCAGGGCCGTAGGAGCAGGTGCGGCTTTGGCCGCACCAATAATTTTGGTGACCACACAAATATTCGGGGCCCACATTTAAGTCACCGACAACTATAGGAGCGGCATAATGGTATTGGTAAACATAACTGTTACAGGTGTGGCATAGGTACTGCTGCTGCCGCCAAACTGTTCGGTACCATTGTAATACAGTCGACTCCGCTTAATAGAGCCACCTCGGGACCAGGTTGTTTTGACCCGATTAAGCGGAGAAACCGATTAACCGAAAATATTGTAAGCCAAACTGTAATTCTGTCGTATAAATCCTGTGAAATTTTGACCCGATTAAGCGGAGAAACCGATTAACCGGTGGCTCTATTAAGCGGAGTTGACTGTATATCTTATTTGTAACCATTAGATTCATAAGCAAGTAGAACTCTTGCTACACTTCAATAAGGACTGTATAACACTAAATTTTATTAGTATTTTGTACATATTTTTGTATTTCCCTTTGAGTAACTTATAACATAGAGTAAAAGAGCGTATAAAGTACAAAAGATTTATGGCTGTTTATAATAAATATGGTGATGTCACTATGCCGCACCAATAAATGGTGGCGTGCTACGGGCCTGCAGGGGTATTTTTTGATAAACTAGCTAGCCAAAGTGCTCTTTCCTGAGCCTAGGGATCCAGTCCTTAAATTAACTTTACTTAGCCAACTACAATTTCAGTCCCATTTCCTATCTATCATCCAATGTGAACAAACATTCTAGTTTTATTTAAAATACTATATATTCAAATAAAAAATGTTTACTGTTAAAGAAAGAGATTTACTTGACACAAGGAACATCGGTATACGACAACCCTTCTTTTCAACAGAGAGAGCATTATCAAATATTTCTCCATCTAGCCACCCATTAGTCACCATAGCAACAACATAGTCAGTAGAGAATGTTTCCCGTTGAGGCGAAAATCCATTGAATGAGACGCTCTTTATCAGAAATTTAGTTTGTTCAAAGTTACAAATTAGGAACTCTAGTTTGACTCTTTCGCTTATTAGCACGATGTATTTCCTTCCAACAGCAAACACACAGAAAGTGTTATAGCTAGGTGGCAGCGACTGGGAGCATATAAGCTCCCAAGAATTTGTAGAAAACAGGAATATTTTAGAATCCACAGGTGTTTTTATAGCTGCATATTTTCTATCATTTGATAGTTTAAATGAAATGCTGTAACTAGAATCTCGTGGCAAAGAATCAGGAATAATTATAGGGGAGTAATCCTCTGAAAATTCAAACAAACGAAATCCATAATCGGAGTTGATAAGCATTCTTAATTTAGGGCTTTCAAATAAAGAAATGTGGAAAGGAATATCGAGATCAACAACAAACCTATTAACTGTAACTCTTTTGGAATGGTCAATGAAGTGTACAGACCCGTCATAAAATGCAATAACTACTAAATTCTGGGAATTATCTGAGTTACAAATACAGTCCACGGCCATTACTTCGGACATGGTACCTAAGCGAAACCGGGAAGTTAATGACAACGTGTTCAAATCAAATATCCACAAATACACAGATTGTATTATAAAAACGTAGCTAGAATGGAGATGCACTTTGACTCGACTACCAAATTTAGTTTCCACAGGAGAAACATAACTCCCAGTATCGATTTCTTCTAGAATATTCTTTTTGTACTCAAATACCTTTTCCGCCCATTTCCATACAACAACCACATCTCTGTACAACCCATTATTTTCCAAACTTAATCCATGCATTACTAAGTAACTAGAGTTATTCTGTAACTCAAATATTCTAATATTTTCACTCTCCATTGTCTTATAAATATCTAAAGCATTAATTGTGTAAGCTTTCTGATCAAACATTCCTAGCTGGAATAGTCTAGCTTGACGACAGAGTAATTTCCACTGATAACTCTCTGCAAATACATTGCATTGTCCAGGATTGAATCGCTTGAATTGTTCCTTCCAAATAGTGGCACAGGGCTCTGAGTGAATGACGTCATACCATGCCCTACTCACCAACATACAAGCGAGTGTGTCTTTGAGACTTAGCTTTAGTAATATCTGTACTACCAACTGGTGTGGAAGGAATGTTATAAAGTCTCTGTAGAAGAGCTGAGAAAGGGTGGCCTGTATGGATATTAATTCTTCGTGTGTGCAGGCTGAAATAAGCTGGGTTAGGTAGGGAAGACGGTCCCTCGAAGGGAGGTTACAAAACGCAGATATCCGAAAAATAGAATCTGACATTAGTAGCGCCTAAACTGAACTATCGTGGCAATAAATAATAGAATATTTAGAGAATAATAATTTAATCAGCGCATAGGATATACTATAAATACTAACTACTCATCTATAAATAGAATTAGCAAGGAAAATATAACGAGTTTGGAATACTGAATATAACTAACGAGCTTAGAACTACTGACTGTACTAAGCACTCAAATCTACTTGGAGTGATCTTCATTCAGAATAGTAGTTCGCACTATAGCTTCAGTCACGCAATACGGATCCATATTAGCAGCTGGTCGCCGGTCCTCTAGATACCCCTTCCCATCTTTAGAGCATTGTCGGGGTATCCTAATGCTTGCGCCCCTGTCCGCCACGCCGCTGGAGAAGCTGTAGATACTCGAGGTCTCGTGGAGGCCGGTCAGTCGGCGCTCGTTGTCCTTGCCCCCCTTGGGATCGTACTTAGAGATGTGCCACATGTGGTTCTTAGCCAGGAGCTCGATCGCGGCTTCCATTTTAGCGACGCCCCCGTCGAGTCGCATTTCCAGCGTTGAGTAGTTGCAGTGGGCCCCGGATCCGTTCCAGTCCCCTTCGATCGGTTTCGGATCGAATGAGATATCGCAGTCGAAATCCTCCGCCACTCGCTCCAGGAGAAAGCGCGCCATCCAGAGGTGGTCCCCCATGTCGATCCCCTCGCTGGGCCCCACCTGGAACTCCCATTGGGAGAGCATAACCTCTGCGTTGGTGCCGGCGATTTTAACCCCGGCGTACAGACAAGCCCTGTAGTGCGCCTCTAGGATGGCCCGTCCCTTGACGCGAGTGGCGCCGATGCCGCAGTAGTAGGGGCCCTGGGTCCCGGGGTACCCGTGGGCCGGCCAGCCGTACGGACGTCCGGTCTTGTCTAGGATGGTGTACTCCTGCTCTATTCCGAACCAAGGCTTCGCCGCTGCGACCTTGGGGTCCTTCATGTGGAGATTGCAGGAGTGCCGAGTGTTGGTTGCATGCGGCTTATCAAGGTGCGTATATGTCTCGCATAGACATAGCTTATTAGGTTCTCCTCTGAACGGGTCTCGGAAAATAACCTTCGGGTGAATATAAACGTCCGAATTAGCGCCATCCGCCTGGAGGGTACTGGAGCCATCGTAGTTCCATACAGGAAGGTCGTCTGCAACCTTTGGTTCATAATCAAGGGTTTTGGTTTTGCACCTTAGACCCGTGCCGGTTCCGTCTATCCATATATACGTGACCTGTACTAATCCCCTCTGGTCCAACTTGAGGTAATTCTCGAGAACTTTTTGAGCTTGGAAACCTGACATAATGTGTAAAGAAGTTGAACTGCAAAGCTGAATGAGAAAACATATTTATATGTGTAGTAGTGCCTATTATAAGCAGGATATTTCAAGAATGCATAAATCGAAGCCGATTCAATTCAATTGACTTATAGACCATACAATTCCATGGCAGTCCAATGATCCTAACACCCTATTAGAATTTCATCACATGTTCATCACAAGATAATAAGAACTCCCAAATTCAGGAGGATAATCAATTGAGGTATTATCGAGCAAATAGGGAATTTGTTAGAAACAAAAGTACGTATTTCATTTTACACTCTCGAAAACACCTAATTTAATAAATGTTGAAAACAAGTAGTTAGCATAAATAACTCGCATTCTAGCCACAAACGAGATAACTTCTAATAAAAACTAAAGGGTTAGTTTCTACCTTATTATTACTTAGTTATTAGACCAACTCGAACTAGCAAACTCGAACTAAAACGAAAGAACAGTGCGAATACTCTCCCCTTTATGTAGCAGATCGAATGACTGTTGAATCTCCTCGAAAGGGAGAGTGTGTGTAATGAACTCGTCCACCTTGAGCTTCCCATTCATGTACTCATCGACCAGCTTAGGAACGCTGTCCCTACTCTTCCAGCCTCCGAAAGCTGTCCCTTTCCACACGCGGCCCGTCACGAGCTGAAAGGACCGAGTGGATATCTCCTCTCCCGCGGGGGCTACGCCTATTATAGTGGAGACCCCCCAGCCCTTGTGCGCGGTCTCCAGCGCCTGGCGCATGAGCGCTACATTGCCCACCGCCTCGAAAGTGTAGTCGAAACCGCCGCCCGACAGTTCGATCAGAGTCTCGGTTCCAGGCTTGGTGAAGTCGTTCGGATTCAGGAATTCAGTTGCGCCGAAAGCCAGGGCGTACTCCCTCTTCTTCGGATTTATGTCGATAGCGAATATCTTCTTTGCCCCGGCCTTCTTGCAGCCCATAATGGTAGCTAGTCCCACCGCCCCGCACCCCCAGACCCCGCAAATGCTGTCCCTCTCTACCTTAGCCGTGTTAAGCGCCGCGCCGTAACCGGTAGATATGCCGCAGCCCAAGAGACAGACCTTCTCAAGCGGGGCCTTGGGGTCCACCTTGGCGAGGGAAATCTCGGAGCAGACGGTGTACTCGGAGAAGGTGCTGCAGCCCATGTAGTGGAACACAGGACTCCCTTTGCAGGAGAACCGCGTGGTTCCGTCGGGCATTAGGCCGGAGTACTGCGTACGGACGAGTTTCTGGCACAAGTTAGTTTTTGGGTTGTCGCAGTAATCGCAGTCCCTGCATTGCGGAATGTAGAGCGGAATCACATGGTCCCCCGGAGCCACGGAATCCACATCCTCTCCCACGCTCTCGACTACCCCGCCCCCTTCGTGTCCCAACACCACGGGGTACACACCCTGGGGGTCCGTACCCGCCAGGGTGCCGGAGTCCGTGTGACAGACGCCGGTGTGGAGAATGTGTACACGGACCTCCCCGCGCCTGGGAGGGGCCACCTCTATCGTCTCGAGTGTCATTTTGTTAGCCGCCCATACCACTGCAGCTCTGCAGCTTATCGGCTTACCCTTAGTGCCCGCCTCGGCCATACACACTAGTGGTAATAGTTAGCCTTTAGTTCAGATCATTTATGGTGTGAAAGCATTTTAACCAGTGACCTCAAAATACACATTTTGTTTGTTTGTTTGTTCCTTTTGTGTAGTTGAGACCCGAATAATGTAAACTTTTGTCAATGCCATTAAAATTAAGCCTTTTTGTTCAGATCATTTCAGGTGTAAAAACATTAACTAGTGACCTCAAAAATACACATTTTTGTTTGTTTGTATGTTTGTTCCTATCTATCTATGTTCGTTTGATTGATTGTTCGTTCGTTCTTTGTGTATTTGAGACCAGAATAAAGTAAACTTTCGAAAGTCAATGCCATTAAAATACGCTACTCAATCACGTAATATTATTTACCATATACGTACAAGGAAATTTCTACTCAATCTATGATGCAAACAAACCAAGTAGAGAGTTTCATTCAACAATCACGGAAAGTATGGAATATTTACACTCTGCTACGAGTTAGAAGAGTCTATCATTTCAACTTTTGTTTCACAACCTGTTTCATGAATGTCTTGGAGCCCCGAGAGAGCGCTGATTTGTAGTACGGGTAAATTGCCTACGGAATATATACGGTAATTACATAGTGTATAAATAGAACACTCTAATTGGCAATGCGAATTTACGCACTAATTTCATAACATTATAGCATAAATCCATAAAGAAACATTGACTGTATATTGCTGCCCAATGTTTTAAGCTTTTGGTAAGCCCGAATCTGTTAAAGTTAGGCATGCAAAATGGCAAACATTACAACTATGTGTTGTACATAATTAGACCTGCAAAGCAAAAATTATGACATGGAGCCCTGGGGTCCAAGGTATAAATAGAAACCTTAATTTTCACTTTCAATTGAAATTCAATTCACTTTTTCACTTTCACTTGGCAACTAAGAGTTTGATAACTTGTACTCGGGATTTGAGTGTTTAATATGGCTCTAAACGCTGTTGGTAGCTCACCTGTTGGAATATGAATGTGGCCAGACTGTCTATCATGGATGCCAGGTCCCTGTACTGGCCTGTGTATCTGGAGACAGCCCACACAAACAGCAGCAGCAGAGCCACGCACAGCAGAATGAGAATAAGGTTTGCTAAGAATCCGCTCACAAGCCCTACCACGCCGGACGAAAGGTAGCAGACAATGATAATAGACATTAGCACTGCTGGAGTTCTCGCTGCCATAAATATATTCTTGTTGTCATTCGTCTTGCAGAACTCTTCAAACTGCTTCCCGATCTCCTCTTCTAGAATATTCTCGAACTTGTCACTCATTATGTTGCCGCCCATCTTCTTGATGGAGCGGAACACGCGAATAGCGTCCTCCTTGGCCTGGTAGTGCGACACGTCGAGCTCTTCTGGGTTCAGAAAAGGCGTGCTGGGTCCGCAGATCTTACGGAGATAAAGCGAGGAATTACTTTGCAGTAGAACCACGTTAGTACGAACACGGGTAATACGAATTTTCGGTTAGTACGAACACACTTTTTGAAAGGATTTTCAATACAAATGATATCGCTTAATACGAATTTCGGATAAAGCGAATAAATATTGCCGGTCCCTTAGTTGTTCGTGTTAGCGAGGTTCTACTGTATAGCCAAGATCATTTCATAGACTATGACCATTTCAATATAAAAACTCGGCTTCGCAAAGGTGAATTCTGAAGGGGAAAAGACCTTGGCAATGCCTGAAAATTACATTTGGTCAAAACATATAAAGTAATTCCTAAGTCCTAAATATTGAAGATATTCTACCACAGAACAATTAAACCTTTCAAACCTCATCCATGGAACGCTTATACGAATCCAGACCATCGTCCTTGGCCGCGAGATGGTTAGCCTCAGCTGTGGCCTACAACACAACACAACTAACTACCAATCAGCTGTTCCTGAGTCAGTACTAACCTCCAGCATGCTCTTGGGCTCCGGCAGCTCTCCTGTCTGGAATATCTTAACGTAGCCCTGACAGACAGACAGATACAATAGTTAATTAAATAGCTAATGAGTAGATTTCTCCGCTTAATGGGGTCAATTTTCACAGGATTTATAGGACGGAATTACAGTTTGGCTTCAATATTTTCGGTTAATAGATTTCTCCGCTTAATCGGATCAAAGTAACCTGGTCCCGAGGTGACTCTATTAAGCAGAGTTGACTGTAGCTAATGATAAACATTAAAACATTACTCACCTCTACGTAATGCATTAGTTTCTTCCCGGTTATAACATTCCCGCTAATCCGCTTAACAACCAAATGTTCTGGGTCCAGCAGAGAAGGCATCAGCTGCTGGAGATGACTCACAAAGTCAGAATCGATATCTACACAAACAGACGTTGTACCGCTTTAACCGAATAATTAAACCGAATGATTGCCAAACCGAATAGTTATTCAACTTAATAGTTATTTAACTAAATAGTAATTTAACTGAACAGTTATTAAATTGAATAGTTATTCAACTAAATAGTTATTTAACTGAATAGTTATTCAACTGAATAATTATTTAACCGAATAGTTGTTCTACCGATTACAGTAGAACTTCGTTAACACGAACACAGTTAATACCAACACTATTTCAGTCCCTTTCGATGCTTTTTCAATACAAATGTTATTGGTTAATACGAATTCCGGACGCATTTGCATTTGAACGCATTTTGACGGTCCCCTGGTGTTCGTACTAACGAGGTTCTACTGTAGTTGTACGTATGTATGTTGTAATATATTTGCTTATTCAATATTGACTCACGCTTGACCTGTCCCGAGAACTCCTTTCCCCCGACAGCTACCTTCATGCCCGGATGAGGCATCAGGTAACACCGAATATCATCAAAGCAGAAATAGATATGTTTCCTTGTAATAGACAGCTCCTCTTGTTGTCCGTAGTGTACCTAGCAGCTTTGTAAACACAACTCTATTTATACAGGCAACTCTCGTTATAACGAAGTGCTTGGGATCTGTAATCCCATCGTTATATCCGGATATGTATTCGTTATAAGCGGATAGTAATTAATACATTTAGTGCTCTGGGGGAAAATTCCCATTTCGTTATAAGCGGTTATTTCGTTATACCCGACTTCGCTTCGTTATAAGCGGGAGTTGACTGTACACGTAGTTCTATTTATAGTTCTATTTAAACTGGCAACTCTCGTTATAGCGAAGTACTTGGGACCTGTAATCCCTTCGTTATTAACGGATATTCGTTATAAGCGGATAATAATGAATACATTTAGTGCTCTAGGAGTAAATTTCCATTTCGTTATAAGAGGGTATTTCGTTATATCCTACTTCGTTATAACGGGTGTTTACTATAGTTCTATATGTAGTTCTATTTATAGCTATACCGTACCTCTAGAACTGACTCCAGATACTCCTTCCCCCCGCTGTCCCCATAGGTGTGGTCGTCCAGATGGTACCAGTCCCTGACGAGGAACAGGAGCGACTGGAATGGCTTCTCGGACATGTAGTCGCTGGCGAGGCGCGCGTACTCGGTGAACAGCTGGAGGTGCTGGAGGTCATTCTCCTGCACCTGCGAGGTCAGGTTGTATATCTGTATCGAGCTGAGCATCGTGCTGAGAGCGAATATGGTAGCGTTCTGTTTGACGGTGCTCTTGGTGTCGAATGCCCCCTGTGTGTCCATCAGTAGCAGGGCCACCTCCTCGCCCGTGTGCGGGAGGGTTCGGAGAAAGGGCTCGCTCCAGAGGAGGATTCCGTTTGTGTCCGGCTTCGAACCGGACTTCCAGGAAAAACCGGTTAGGGACTCCTCCTGGTTAGACAGCCACTCCGACAGTCTATCCTGATTAGTCGGCGTAAACAACAACAAACAAACAAACAACAACAAACCAACAAACAAACAAACAAACCAACAAACAAACAAACAAACAAACAAACAAACAAACAAACAAATAAAACAACAAACAAATAAACAACAAACAAACAAACAAACAACCAACCAAATGAACAACCAAATATACAACAAATAAACAAATATACAACAAATAAACAAATAAACAAACAAACAAACAACCAACAAACGAACAACAAACCAAATAAACAAATTAATAACATACAAACAAATAAACAACCAACAAACAAATAACCAAACCAACCAACCAACAACTAACAAACATATAAGAGTTTCCCCACTAACTAACTAATAATAGCACACTAGCTACTACTCACCTGCATGAGGTATCGCAGCATAAAGTCTAGCAGGAATGACTTCCCTTTCCTGAATGCCCCGGCTACAGATAGGATTACGACGGACCTGTTTACCACATCCGGATGTAGTAGCACCTCTTTGAGACCGGCCATGTTTAGACTGAACCCCGTCCCCCCCTTCTCCCCCTCCACGATCTGGACAGCGTGCCCCCTCCCGAACCCCGCGGCCCGAGACACCTCCACAATATCGTCTAGACAAGTGAGTGTGAGTTGTTATGTAGCAAATGTATAGCAAATGTATAACAAATGTATAACAAATGTATATCAGTATGTATAAAAACCTGGTTTCGGAAAAGGTGCATTTTTGATGAAAAATTACCTATTTAGTGCCTGAAGTTACATTAAAAAGGTGTTGTTCGGTTAACAAGTATCCTAAAATTAATAATTGCAAACCTGTTAGTGTTGCCATACGGAGGAACCTCTAATCTCCGAATTTGAGTTGTTGGTGCAATAAACTAAATACACTAAGCAAATCTTACAATATACAGTAGTATCAGATATAAGCATCATATTGGAAAATGGTTTCCATATACCCTGTATAATTTAAGTCGGTTATAAGAACACTATATGCAGTTCCCGACGATGTTCTTATATCCGGTATCCACTGTAATACTATCTAGATATCTAACTATGTATAATCTGCTAACAAACATTGTTAATAAATAGATTAACATCCGAACTAACACGAATAACAGAATACTAAGGAATCACATAACTCTACAATCCCTACAATTTCTGCCTAACTACTACAGTTACGTAGCAGGACTAGCCAGTGCTATCATAGTGAATCTCTGCTCGCTCGGGTCTCGCAACATAAACTCCTGACAGACCTTAGCGCAGTCAGGCAGGAAGCTGGCTGTGGTGCATGGCCCGTGGCTGATCGGTCCGAACTTCCTCCCGTCCAGCTCTATAAGCTCCCCCCCACGATGCACGAACGCCACGAAGTGTAGGTCCACCCTCTCTCCCGGAGCGGGCACAGAGGACTGTCCCACCTCCCCTGCGGCCTGGTGCAGCTCTGCTATTTCGCGACTCGTCTCGAGCTTCTCCCCTCTCAGCTGGGGAGACAGGGCCTTACAACTGATTATTAGCTTCCGGAGGGGACCCTCCTTAAGTACTAGCTGGTCATCCATGGTGTTGGCTATACAGTGGATAATAGCGACGGTACCACACGCATTGCCTATGGTCTGTTTCATGTAGTACGTGTTATCCGGGATCTTCTGTGGATCGGTCTTATACTTCTCTCCCTCCAGGGTACGGAACTGTTCGTAGTTCTCGCTGACAGGGAATAGGAGGATTAGAGCGCAACAAGGGGAGGGCACCATCCCCAGGAGCTCTGGCTCCAACCCGTATACGTCTGTGAACTGCATGTTATCTACTCCCAGAGCTGATACTAGTTTGTTCATAACGTCTGGATTAGACTCGAGAGGAATCCACTTTACCTTGGTCGGAGTTTCGCCTGCTTCTGCCATGCTATGCGTTTGTATTAATTAATTATTTATGTTAGCTTATATGCTGAGTTATATAGGGAGGGAGTGTACTATTAATAGTAACAATGCAGTATCAGAAATGCAAGTAAAGCTAATTAAATTAACAGTAGTTGTGAGTAGAATACTCTAGAATTTTTAAAAAGGAGAAGGAATTTGAAAGAAAATTGAGATCTTGGAATTTAGAATTCAATTTACGCACCAAATCTAAAAATAAACTGAATGACTAAGAAGTTGTAAGAATCCAGTTATTTTTAGATTTTGTGCTAAAATAAGGAATGGCACTGAAAATCTGTCCAAAATAAAACTACTTTCTTTACATTTTGACAGAACTAATTATTGCAATATTAGCAAAGGATTAAAAGTTGCAATTAAATTTACTATTTCTCATCATTTTCGCTCTCAGAACTCTCATCCATTGTTGGAGTTCTCTTCCCGCTGTTGTAATCTGTTTCCATTGAAGTGCAATCCGGCTCACTCTTAACACCTACCATTTCCGGCTCCTTCTCCTCCTCCTTGACGGGTGTCTCGGCTGGCTGTGCCACCAGAGGTATCAAGTGTACCCTCTCGGCGCTGCGGGCTAGACTCTCCAGTTGCTGTGCCTCCATTCTCTCCAGCAGCAGCGCGGCCCGGCGGTCCGTCACCAGCGGGAGAGAACTCTTGACGCTATCCTCCTCTCCCAGGACCCCCTGTCCCCTGCGGTCCTCCGAACTCACGCGGCTCAGTCCGTCGCCGATCCCCGGCACCTCCCCCTCCCCCTTCTCCCCTGGGGACGCCACCCGCGCCACCTTCCTGCCTCTGGCCTCTGTGTCCGTCTCGACAGCCCGCGGCCGCACGCGCGAAGGGACCGGATCCGGGTCGGACAGGGGGGCCGGTTTGGGGTTGTCGATAGCCTCCAGGAGGTCCCGGGCCTTCTGGTTAATCTCGTCGCCCTCGAGCGGGCCGACGGGGGAGCGGCTCTCCTCGCTGAGCGCCGTCTCCATCGGCTCGGGGTCCTTGTCGGGGAGGGGGAACTTGAGGGGTCCGATTAGCGGCCGCTGCTCCTGGAGCATGGGCAGCATTGGGAAGGAGAAGGGACCCACGGGCAGCAGGGGGGAGGGCGGGGCCGGGGAGGGGGGCTCGTCGGGCTCGTCAGGGAACTTCTCCTGGTACTGCTTAAGCGACTCCAGGATAGTCCTGGCGGTCTCGGTGAGACTGTCGTCCACCCGTGCCGCTATGATCGGGTTAACGAGCGGCACCTCCGGCGGTATCTCGCCCTCCTCCAGCTGCATCTGGTACCGCTCTACGGTCTCCTCTGTGAGCGCCTCGGGCGGGAGGGACGCCCCCGGCTCAAGCAGCACGTTCTCCCGTCCCAGCCGCGCCGAGAGGGCCTTGATTCTGCGGTTGTACTCGTCGTACACGAACGAAGCGAGGTGCGGCATGTCGCGTATGACGAGCACGGGGGGGCTGGGGGGGCAGAGGACCGGGCGGAGGGGCGGATAGCACTCCATGGGACACAGGTGCAGCGCCAGTGGGTGTCGCGTCAACAGCCGGAACGCAGGGGACAGCTCGAAGCAGTTCTGGAAGAGACCCACCCGCGCGAACACGTACAGACCGAGCCGCGCCCGAGACATGGCCACCACGAGTCGCCGCACGTCCCTGAGGTGTCCGACCGCCTTGGTGCGGACCAGGGATAGGATTATGTAGTCGTTCTGCTGGCCCTGGTACCTGTCCACCGTGGTCACCTTCTCGGGGAGTCCGAAGGCCGGATTGTCGGCACACCTCTGTCGCAGAATGTCTCGGATGAGGTGTTTCTGTCCGTTGTAGGTGCTCAATATGGTGACCTTGTCCGGGGGGTACCCCTGTAAGCGCATGTACATGAATAGAGCCACGCAGAACTCGGCCTCGCCCAGGTTCTGGTAGAAGTACGGGTTCGGCTCGTGCTCCCCCCTCCCGTTAAAGTCCTCCACATTAACAACCTGGCAGTCGAAACAGAACCCCGGATTGGCGCACTTGTACTCGCCGCCCTCCAGAATGTGCGGCAGGTCCCCCAGCAGCTCGTAGCGCCAGCTGTACAGCTGTCGGAGCGAGGGACGCGCCCGCCCCTGGGCGTCCAGGTGGACAGCTGGGACCCCCAAGCGGACGAACCGCGTGAACATCGACTGCTCCATGTTAGAGAACTTCTGGAAAGCCATGTTCTTTATGACGGGCGGTAGCTGGTTGTGGTCGCCAATGAGAATAACGCGTTTGAGCCTATTCAGGTTATCCTCTGTGGTTTGCAGCATTAGTGGAATGAAGGTTTCTATCTCCAGGATTTGTGCTGCCTCCTCCATAATAACGTTATCGTATTTGAAGCCGAGCTCTACAAAGCTGCGTCGCTTCATGGCGGCGTGTGTACACGTCATAGCTATGACCTTAGCCGTCTTTATGAGCAGATAGTTAATCCTGTCCATCCCACTACGTAACAGCTCGAACGCCCTGAACTCATTCAGCTGATCGAACATCCTCTCTATATGCGAGAAGCAGCCCTCAGCTATCGCCAGGTCCTCTCGGTACGAGGCCCCATGGAAGAGGGGCTGGGGGGCGTTGGAGAAATAGTCGTGGAAGGGAAAGCAGTCGTGCACCCTGGCCGGGTCCCCCTGGTCCCCCTCGGGGGGCTGAATCTCGGAGAGGTACCTCTCCCATCGGGACCTCACCTGGTACAGGAAGAAGTGGCCAGCTGTTTCGCAGGTGTACGACACGTCTCCGGGGACACTCAGACTCTCCTGCAGTCGCCGCACCTCCTCCAAGAGGTCCAGTCTCATCTGGAGAATGTAGTTGACGCGTCCGAACCGAGAGAAGTCCTTCTCGGTCTCCAGCGCCTCCTCCCCGTGGCCCAGGCGGAGCAGGTGTCGCTCCTCGATGTCGAGACGCATTATCTTCTCGAACAGCTGGTTCAGGGCCTGGTTCGAGTGCGTCACTATAAGCGTGCGCTGCTCGGGGAAGTTGTGGTACAGGTTTGATATTATTTGCACCGCCACGTCCGTTTTTCCGGTGCCCGGCGGCCCTACCACCATTGTGAGGCCGGGGTGCATTCCCGAGGTGACAGCCTCCACCTGAGTAGGTGTGAAGGGAATCGAGTTACATTTCGGTTGGTCATAAGGGTAGGGCCCGCGGTTAGTTTTAACGTAAGGCTCCACTACGATGACGTCATCAGTTTCCTCGTTGCTTTGTCGCCCCTTGCGTTTGTTCGGAAATGTGACTCTGAAGGGGGGCACCTGTTTGGCGGGGTTCTCAACTTCACACCTGACTTGGTACTGCGGGAAACTGTTGATCAGATGCTCCATGCTAAGGAATGTGTCGTTGAAGTCAAACGTGTGAGTCGAGTGACATAACTTTGTGTAGTTGGCGTCGCTAGGGTCCCCGTATCCGAGGAATATATTGTGTATCCAGGCTGGCACCACGCACTCCGCATTCATGAGCTCCCTAGTCGTCTCTAGGACAGCTTTGAAGTTGTTCTCTTTCGGTTTCCGTCGCAGGAATATATTAAACGTGCTGTGTACCTCCTCTTCGGACTGTTTGAGGGTCCTATTCATATCCAGCTGGTACTGGTTGGGATCTAGCAGGACACGAAATGTCCTCTCATTGCTGAGGAACTTGGGTTTGCTCTCCGCGGACCCGGGTCCCTCCTCTATGAGCCTCCCCTCCTCATCCAGCATGCCCTCTATCTCACAGCCCCTTATGTGCCGGACTCCCATGTCACGCATGAAGTTCTTACGGTCGGTGACGTCATCAACCGTCACCACGGATATGGCGGGCAGTACGGTTATCAGGAAGCACACGTCATGCTTCCTTAGGGACTCCCACTCCGCTCGCACGTCCGGATGCACCTGGAGGTTAACTGTGACGTCAGCACGGACACGCGACGGCCAGGTCTCCCCAACATTCGTCTTTCCGACTTCGAAAACCGAGAACCCGAGTACCCGCTGCGCCATGCGTGCCCAGCCCAGGAATATGGCCTCTCCCTGGGGCGTTATGCGGGGCTTCATTCGCGTGAGGGAGTCCTCTATGTCGAGACGTATCTCGTATGTTGACTCCAGTTTGAATAGCTGTAGGTTCCGGAGGAGGTAGTCGTGTAGCGTAAGGAACTGTAGGTTCAGCTTCGGGAGGGCCAGACAGCTCTCCCCGGAGTAGTAGGCGGAGGGGACGATGTTCTCGTTCCAGAGGATGTCCTCGTTAGGGTAGAGCGGGGTCTGGTTAAGCACGTCCAGCTGGGACTGTCTCCTCTCGTGGTGCGAGACCAGCAGCTCGATTATGAACACCTTTGAGAACCGCTCCCCCTCTGTGTCGCACGGGGGCACCAGACAGAGGTAGGCCGCTATGTTGTGCAGCGTCTCGTAGGGGAGAGGTGTGAAGTGCTCCTTGAGACTGTCCCGAGTGTCTATCCTAGAAATGTTGCTCAGCGCGAACATCCTAAGATCCGAGTAGTTCTTGAATGCGGCTCTCTGTAGCGAGGCTATCTTATCATAGTGTATGCTGGTTACGCTGTTGGCAGCCAGCGGCATGCCTGTCTGGTCATTAATCTCGAACCCGGCGTAGAACCTGAGAATCTCCAGCAGCTGCGAGAACAGGTTCCCCTCGGGACGGGAGACCAGCGGGGCCAGGCTGCATAGCACGATGAGGTGACTGTCATCAAGGAGCGTGTTGAAGTAGCGACGCGTGGGCAGCTGCGCCTCCAGGTCGATGAGCAGCTCAAGGAACCGCTCGCAGTAGGCTATGTCCAGGCGGGACGGACGCACGCCCTCCTCGGGGATACGGTAGAGGACACGCAGGAACTTGTGGAACATGCGAGTCATGAATTTCCGTTCCTTCTCGACAATGAGTCTGGTTAGGTCGTCCATATCGGCGTCTCTTCTGGGCAGCTTCTTGAAGAACCGCTTCATCAGCTGATTGCTGTGCAGCTCCTTGTCGAGACGGGACGGAGTCAGGTTGCCCCAGGTGGCCTGCGACACCAGCTTCCAGACCTGCTCCCTGACCAGGTCCACGGCCAGACTGTTGAAGCAGTGGACCAGGAACACTAGCAGGTGCAGCTGCTCCTTCATGCGCACCTCCTTATCCGGGGAGAGACACTTCTCTAGCACCGAGTGGAAGAAACACGGAAACCTGTCGGGGCACTCCGCGAACACCAGCCACGGCTGGAGGCCCTCGCGGAATTTCTCGTTAACCATGGCGACTATAGACATGACGTGCTGCTTGCTAGCGCCAGGGTGGAAATGCGGCCAAAGGTAATTCTCGAGATACTGACTCAGCTCTAGAATCATTAGTCTACGCGTGGAGAACCCGCTGTTGAGACATTCCCGGAGGTATATGTCGTTGATGAGGTCCGGGATGAATACCCGCTGGTCGGGCGGGACCTGTGGCGCCCAAACCTTCATGGAGAGCTGCGTGAGAGGATCCGAGAATATTTGGTCGACAGTGGGGCCTCCCTTCCGTTTGTAGCCCCGGTCTAGCTCGGGGGGCGGCCGGATATGCTGCAACATTATAACTGTCGCGAGTTATATACAGGCGATACTTGTTAGTGAATAGGGCACCGTATAAATGTATTAAATTTCAAGAAAATAAATATAGTCGACTCTATGTACAAGCACAAGGGAAATGTATTTTTTTCGCCTTATCCTAAATTCGTATACAGTGCTAATCAAAATATGAACATTCTAACTTTAGATGGCCATAAAACTAACTATATATAAATGTTGAGACACACAAGTACAAATAATTTGTGAAATATAAATTGAATTGTAAACAAAAACAAAAGTTTTATAGAAGTTTGGCAAAAGCAATTATTTAGAAACAACAAATTCATAGAAAAATGCACAAAGCAAAATATCCATACTAAAAATCAAGTAAAAGTCAATCACTCTTAGTTTTTAGAGTTTTAAATTTCCCGCTGGAGAAGTCATACTCGTACTCGCTATCCTGTTCCCTCTTCTTATCCTGAGACAGCAGTTTGTACAGAACAGCGCTGGCTACGGCCGTGTTAGCCCCCACCCCTATAACGCCCAGGGTGCCCCCTATAACCCCACTCGTCACGCCAGCAGTGGCTACGCTAGCTACTACGCCACTAGATTTAGCAGCAAACAGCATCACCGAGCCGGCGACAACCGGAACAGCGGCGCCGCCCGTCAAGAGAACAGCAGCCGCCCCCGCTAGCGCCAGGACCCCCCCTCCCCCGAGGGTTAGGAGTGCGAGAGTCCTATTCGAAGGCAGATAGCTGGAGATCGAGTGAGCCACGGAGTTCGTAGCTGCTTCAGGAGTAGGGGAGGCCGGGATATCAAAACCAGCCGACATGACAGAACTCACAAACTCTTTCCCGTAACAGCTCTGCTTCATGGCCTGAGAGAATGTAACCACTTGCCTAAGGAATAAGCTCAGCTCATCGGGACTCGCGTCCGGATGCTTGTTAACCACAACAACTCTATTCCCCATGCTACTTCTCAGCTGTTTCATGGCCGGAAGCGCTTCGAACATGTCCCTGCTCTGACTCACCGCGTTATCGCAGTTGGAGTGCGTTAGTAGAAAGAAAGAGCGGGCGTAGAACATGTCCAGCTTGTCTCCAGAAATGGAGCTAGCAAGGGACTTGATGTGGTCAATGAAGCTAGATTTGAGTTTAACGTCCATCCTTATCAGAACGCAGAAAGCAGTGAATGTGTGTGTTTCTACCAGCGAGTTAACGAGGCCACCTATCTGTTTCAGGGCATTGCTCTTCTCAAAATTATCCGAACAACTCAAGGTGTCAAGAGAAGAGAATTCAAAGCTCTTTTCAAACGAGAGAGAACACCCTTCGAACTCAATGCTAACTGCATCAACTTCGTTCTCAACATACCCAGGCAAGGCATCAGTCCCCCCCACCTTATTCCCTCTCAACAGAAGCAACAGTTCATTCTGTGTCTCCAAATGCGGGCCCAGGAGCAACACTCGGATCTTAGGCTTCGTGAAGTTAACTATTTCCTTCATCTTCCCCACTCTGTACTCTCTCTCAGTGGAATAGCAAATGCTGCTGACCAACACGTGTCTGAACCTAACCAGAGTCCACAGCTTGTAGAGAGGAATACAGGTGTCTATAACTCGGCAGAGAGAGCTCTCCTGCTCTTGGGGAGTGGCGCCGATCTTATCTGCGTGTGAGAACACAAGCAGGGCATTCTCTGTTAGGTTAAAGTCCGGTAATTCTACTTTATCTATGAAGCTGAGTACCGCTGCTACAGTAGAGCAGAGCTCGTTTCTGTTGGAGATATCAATAACGATAGCAAATAGCGTGGTCATGCTCTTAGCACAGCTCTTAAGTGCGGAGTACGTGTTCTTAAGGTGAGTTGTGTCTATCTTCCTGGGGTCATTCAGCCCTGGCAAGTCGAACACATGCAACGCTACATTCAAGCCGTCCTCTGAATAGCGACAGCTCTGCTGCTGAACTGACTGCGTGGTAGAAAGCATGCCGGAGGCAGTCTCGAAACTGTTTCGGCCGAGAAGGAAGTTCCCGAACTCACTCTTGCCCGCCCCCGTCTCTCCCAGCAGGATTATGCTCCTCTCTTCGGAGGCCTGGCTATACCACTGTCCCATTACTATTCCTACTGTGTACCTACCTTAGTTAATCCTTGTAATAATACTAGCGTAACAGCATTTAGCATTCATGCATTACATCATTATATTCACCTGCCAGGTTAATCTGGTGGTCTGACTATTCGGTAGCATATTTACTATTTAGGTATTCATTAACAGAGATGTCCTAGTAAAAGGTGTAGTACAATAATATTCTGTTCAGTGCTATACGTAGGTTGTTGTTTGTTGTTAGCAATTTAGCAATTATTAATATGGATTATCGGCAAAGTCAGGGCAGGGTGATTTCTAAAATACAAAAACACCTTTACAAAGCTGGGTTTAGATTGAAAAGGTGTTGGTAGAATTATAATAATATTATGTTATTGCTCTATTAATTAATGAATGAATGAATATTATAGCCTCGTAAGCAGGAAAAAGGGGACTAAAACTGGGTTCTAAAGTAAAACAAATTGCCATAACAAAAAAAAGTTAGAAGAATTGCAGACAAGCAGTATCCTTTTGACACACAACTACAATCCGTCCTGTGTTGTCTAGCACTATTCCCCACGGCTTATAGAACTCCCCAATACCCTGACCATTCTTCCCAATCCTGTGTATATCTTCTCCCTCCTGATTGAATACACACACACAGTGAGTACCGTAGTCACTCATTATGATGTTATATTCTCTGTCTATGTCGAAACAGATTGGATCGTTTGTTTGCTTACCATCACCACGAGTTATCAGTCTGTTGGTTAGAACGTGATTTGTATCGAACACAAACATACACGGATCACTACAATCTAGCACCAATACTCTGTCTCGTGTAATCTTAATATCAAGTGGATAGTTAAACACGCCTATTCCTAGCATGGAATGGAACTTGAGATCCTCTGTGAAGATTTGGACTCTGTTATTATCATAATCGCAGACATAGACATCGTTAGTTCTATCAGAGACAGCCAGACCGATTGGACCGTTGAACTGAGCTTCTCCACTCCCTTTGCTACCAACACTCTTGATTAGTTTGCCTTCTAGCTCGTACATATTAATACAATGCCCATCGAGTTGTGTAACTAGCACGCTATTATAAGTGATACAGATACCGAATGGATTATTCATCTTCTCACTGAACATAAAGAGATAGTCTCCGTTACAGGTAAATACCTGTACTCGATGGTTGTCCCCATCCGCTATGTAAATGTGTCCAGTCTTGTAATGCACTGCTATGCCTCTGGGACGATTCAATTCTCCAGGAGCTTTCTGTTCGGTAGACTTCTTGCAGCAGTAGGCAGTAGGCAGCCGTTTAGCCTTGTAGTCCGGTACAACAGGCTTCACTTGGGGAGAGAAGGTGCGGGTGGGAGATATGTTAGTCTGACCGTTAAGCTTAATACTCCCTAGCTGTTCAATGTCAGTCTCGAATAAACTGTCCCACTCGAATTCAATGCTACCGTCTATACCAGCTGTTAGCTCTGCTATCTTGTTGTCAATTGTAGAACGAATTATTTCGTTTATGTCAGCAAGTTTATTGGAAGCGAGAGTATCTGAATTTTGTGATTTCGCCTTATTTAGATTTTCCACTAACTCTCTCATTTCCTGAGTTTTGCAATTGTACTCTGTCTCAATGCGATCAACTTTAGAGAGGAGGCTACTCTCTCTAACTCGAAGAGCTTCATGAGACCTCTTGAAGCTGTCTTGTATCTTCCTTCGGGTCGCTTTTATTTGTTCGGGGAAATTATTGTTTGCGTGTAAGTTAGCCATTCAATAGAATTGTATTTCAGATTAATTTAGGACTATAGTTATATACTTATTTTATAATTTATACTACATAGTTCAAGTTACACCAATACCTCAAGAAGTATATAAATAGCTCTATTGCTAATATTCCCTAATTTATTAGTTTAATATGAAAATAAACATTATCCTTTGCCAAACAATAAATATTAATATTTAATTTAATTAGAAAATCACATGAATTGAGCTATGGCAAACTAAGTAGCATTGAGCTAGCTAAAACAGGAACAGGAAGTGAGATAGGTTCCGGATTGACGGAGAGAACCGTTAATATATTCGCAGGCTAATATTGTATTAGTTGCCGCTATGCATTCCGGGCTAATTAGCACTCCAGCAGCTAGAAGTGCAGTTAGCTCCATAGTTGAAGTTACAGCTGGGAAAGTACCCGGCAGCTATATTACAGAAATAAGCGTTTGAGCAAATGGGAGCCCAGATATTTTTAATCCAGTTAATAATAATAGTATTACTAAATCATTAATGTATTACATTATATTACTGTGCCGACTATACTATAGTATAGTGGCCCAGTTCTAATCTTACTGCCTTGGTTATTATGTTCTATTGCAGCTGTACTATTCGGTAGCATATTTAGGTATCAACATAGATGCCCTAGTGAAAGGTGCAGTATAATATTCTGTTCCTAAGAGAGCATGTTTAGTGCAAACTTCTCCAGTTTGACATTTACAGTGGTATAAAGTTTACTTATTTTTTATTCAAATATACAACCGGCAATAAATTTCTAAAAGGAGTTTGTTTGTGAGCGTAAGATGTGAGCACGCGTGCGTAGAACGGACAACCAATTTGTAATTATAATTAACTACACATTGTAATGTAAAAAAGTAAAATAAAAATCTGATCATTACAAGATTCGCGGTCGGTATATTAATAAGTGTTCGGTCAACCTCTCTCTGACTATACTATTAAGCTTTTAACCAATAAAATAAATCTCTCCCCCGACTCTCTTGTAAGTCTATGGCTCTGGAATCTCCCTCCAATTATTTCGAATCCGAATCACGAAAAAAACACCAGTCAGTACTATACCAACCAATAATGAACCCCCCACTAACCACTGTATTGGTATTCTTACAGGCGGAGGGTTTTCTGGAATTGGTGTACCAGGATTCCTCAACGGTGATGAAACCCGGATAAGAGCTAATAGCGAAAGTCTCGCTGCCTTCTTTAATAGAGGAACAGCTCCTCTCCCCAATGAACTAACAGATGTACTGAAAGTAGATTGAACTCTAGGGATAGGGGTACCCGAGGTAACTCCACTAAAGGGTGAATAGAATTGTGATATTTTTCTATTAGTTAGCAGAAGTATTGAGTCAGTAGCAGCCTCAGAAGCTGGAAAATCAAAATCAGCAGACAGGACAGAATTCCCAAACTCTTTCTCGTAACTCGTCTGCTTCATAGCCAGAGAGAATGCAACCAATAGCATAACTACAGGGAACTATGAACTATAGCTATTAAACCCCCCAAGTATCCTATCCCATGTGTGATATAACAGATAATTAGTTTACAAGTTTAGAGTTATAAAACTACTTTCCAAATTAATGCGAGGGAAATATTGCTGATACTCTTAATGGAAGAGCCACGCTTCATACTAATTTTCTGAACCGTGAATATAGTTTGTTTAGCAATTTAGCAATTATTAAGGCTTGATAAGTTGATACAGTACATAACTCAATTCAGCAGTGGGGGAACAATAACAGGTATATAGCAGAGCTTATTATGAGGCGTTAATTAATCAAATTAATATTGTGAGTAGAATTGAGCTAATGGCAAACAGGAACAGGAAGTGAGATAGGTTCCGGATTGACGGAGAGCCGTTAATATAGCTGCATGCTGCCGTGGTATTAGTTTCTTCTTTGCCGGAGGTTGCATTAACGTTGGCTGTGATATAACTGGCTGTGGTATAACTAGCTGTGGTATTACTGACTGTGGTATTAGTTTCTTCTTTGCCGGAGGTAGTATTAACGTAGGCTGTGGTATTACTCACTGTGGTATAACTAGCTGTGGTATTACTGACTGTGGTATTAGTTTCTTCTTTGCCGGAGGTAGTATTAACGTAGGCTGTGGTATTACTCACTGTGGTATTACTAGCTGTAGTATTACTGACTGTGGTATTAGTTTCTTCTTTGCCGGAGGTGGTATTAACGTAGGCTGTGGTATTATTCACTGTGATATTACTAGCTGTGGTATTACTCACTGTGGTATTACTAGCTGTGGTATAACTGACTGTGGTATTAGTTGCCGCAAGCAGTTCGCAAGCTGCCGTGGTATTGGTTGCCGCTATGCATTCCGGACTGACAGTCGAGCAGCTAGCTGTGCAGTTAGCTCCACAGTTGAAGCTACAGCTGGGAAAGTTCGGGGCAGCTATATTACAGATATCGATATTGCAAACGGGAGCCCAGTAATTTGTGCGGCTAAAATGTGGTAGACAAACCTGGTAATCTCCCAACACAGCTCGCATGTCAAACAGAATACAGTTTGCAAACTCAAACTCGCATTTAGGACCGAAAAAACCTTCCAGACAAGAACAGGCGGAATTAGTACAAATTCCTCCGTTAAAGCAGTCGGCATTCGTGAGACAACTACCGGCTGCCATGGCAACGAACACAGACATAAAAGCAATCGATACAAATAAGTACTTATTCATTATTAGATATAAGATATATGGATATACAACTATTTACATTTATATTTATATAATGCAATCATAAAGACTGGTATCCAGAGCATAAATGCAATCATCGCAAAGTGGTATTCACATAAATGCAATCATCAAAAGACTGGTATTCAGAGGGTAAATGGAATTGGAAAAAATAATAAATTTTATATATACGTAGAAAGCAGAAACCCTAATTTCGAAGATAAGTAAATAAGTAAATATTTATCTCTACGCATCATTGAAACACCTATTGTACTATTGTATTATCACAAGATGAAATCAGTGTTGGACTAAGTATACAAGTAACTCCCGCTAGAACGAATACTTGCTTATAACGAAGTTATATTCTCCTGGGGCTTACTTTAATTCGGTTAATACTTTCATTATAAAACTCGGCTTGATAAGGTGAATATTTTATGTTAAAAAAATTACCTTGCCTGTGCCCAAAAGTTACATTTATAAATTATAAAAAGTGTTGGCCGATATACTACAAGCAGTGGCGGTCCCAGGGGGGGGCATCCGGGGCAAATGCCCCGGGTAAAAATATTTTGCCCCGGATTCCAGCCCAATTGGTAGTATAATTACATGGAGCATGCCCCGGATTTATACTAAAAGCTGCTCTTTTGCCCCGGGCTGGCCAGATCCTGCGACCGCCCCTGCGACCGCCCCTACAGTAATTCCTAATAGATTTCACTCTGCTTGTATTGAAATACAGGTTATAACGTGAGTTGACTGTACATTGGAATCTACGTACCTGCATGATGGAACTAATTATATTTATCCAATGCAACAATCTAAAAGGCTGGTATTAAGAGGGTAAATGGAATCGGAAAAAAGAATAGATTTTATAATTAAATAGAAAGTTAGAAAACGCTAACTTAAAAGCTAAGGCTTGAATTATTATATCTCTACGATCATTGAAGAATCTATTGTATTAATATCACAGGATTCAGTATTGAACTACAATCACCTAGGCTACCAAAATTATTCGTACC
Source organism: Hexactinellida sp. DTS-2022 (assembly GCA_028753945.1). Lineage (NCBI taxonomy): Eukaryota > Metazoa > Porifera > Hexactinellida > Hexactinellida sp. DTS-2022. The sequence goes on along the minus strand of JAPNXP010000018.1, from coordinate 572,523 downwards.
AATCAATAACATACAGTATAACTCGGGTATAACGTACCTGGGTTAGAATGTCAATTAACCAAGTTTATAAAGCAGTATGTATCTCCATGTAAACCATTGTAAGGGATTTCCATCAAGGTGTCAAGAGAAGAAAATTCAAAGCTCTTCTCAAACGAGAGAGAACAGCCTTCATAATCAATGCTAACTCTATCAACGTTAATGTCAATGACATCAGTTCTTCGCACCTTATTCCCTCTCAACAGAAGTAGCAGTCATTCTGTGTATCCAAATCAGTGCAATCACAAGCACACGGATCCTAGGTCTCTCTTTGGAGGGTTGGCTGTATATCAAACCCATTCCTACTCATGTAATTTAAATTAATCCAGTTACGTGTAACTACAGGAAACTATTAACAATATCTTATCCCATGTGTGATACAACAGATAATTAGTTTACAAGTTTAGAGTTATAAAATAACTTTCCAATTCAGGCTAAAAGCCTGATTCTTCATACATCGAATCACAAAATACAAATTGAATTGCTATAGAATCCTAGTTGTCGCACTATTGATCAGTGGCCATTGCTGCACTATTTGTAATCTCTACATGCAGGTCATACTGCTGGTCTAGTCCAATGTAGGAGTCCGACATAAGCAGGAGAGACAGAGTGTGGTGTGCAGGGTTCGTAGGAGCCGTGAATGCGAGGGAAATATTGCTGATGCGCTTAATGGAAGAGACGCGCTTCATACTAATCAGAGACTTTGAGTTTTTCTGACCGAGAATGACCCACCAGCCCTCGTCCTTTGACTTTGGAAAGCGAGGCGTTTCGGCGCGGTTTCCTCTTACGCCGGCTCGCTTATACATCTGACGGAGTCTCACTTGCACAATGTGTTCCTTGCCAGGCAACAAACGGTGTACCGTTACAGTCCTGTTCGAAGTTAGTTTGGTATCAACCTGGCTCACAGTCTCATCGTCTAACTGGACCTTGAAAGTGTATTCTAACTGAATGTTTGGCATGTGTTTGATGAAGCGAGTCATTTCGAATATCTGTTGATGTGTGAAATGTTCCTTCAGCATTTGGTCCATAATTTCGGGAGACTTCTCCTCGGCTCGCATTAGCTCTGCGATCGAGCTGATCACTACAATCTGTCGGGAAGACGGGTTTATAAACTTGAAGTGCTGCAGTGTTTGTGACGTCACATGCGGTAGCATTATCAGAGAGGAGTCGGTTAGCCAGCATGCCTGCGTCACCATTTGTATCAAGTGAATCGTCAGTAGAGTTTGCTGGAGCAAGCTCTCTCCAGCTACCACATCCAGAATGGCCTGCAGGATACGGAAAGTCTGGTCCATAACGGTTTTCCTGTCAGTATAATAGTCAGCTATCGGGAGCGTGGAGCGCGAGAAGTGGGATTGGTAGAGCAGGAACGCTTTGGTGTGCGGACTCTCGTAACCGGAATCTAACACCTCTAGCGGGAGGGAGGAAGCGAGCTCCTTGTTGAGATTATCCTCGTTGTGTCGGACCGGAAGCTCTGCGTACTCCTCTACGTCACAAAGTAGCTTTATGAGGTCCACCAGTCCGCACTGATTGGAGATGCGCTGTTTTATTATCCGCATTGTGCCATGTCGCAGGTAGTAGAACGAGGCGACCCTACCGTATTGCAGAGACCGTATCTCGCCTGTTTCTTCCACAGTGATACAGCGAGCTGTTTCCAGCTTACACAGCGCGTCTGCGATAAGGGTAGAAAGGAATGTATTCACATTCTCCTCGTCGATTCCCTCTAGCTTATAGTAGGTGGGGTTAAGGAATAATCTCCTGAACAGATACGTCCATGTCATGTAGTCTATGCAATCCTGTCGGGACTTTATGCTGCCAGATACTATCTCAGCGTTCAAGTGGTCAGGAATAACAGCCAGCAAACTAGACTCTACGGGGAAGGGCTCGTATAGAAACTTCTTATAGAAATCCTTTTTAATATTATGCACTAGAATAACAGCAACGCCTTCATCATCAAACTGAGGCCGACCAGCTCTGCCCATCATCTGCAGCACATCCGTTATTGGGAAGTCCACATACCGCTTTAGCTTGCCGTCGTAATACTCCGTCCCTTTAACTATAACGAGGTGAGCTGGGAAATTAACTCCCCAGGCGAGTGTGGAGGTAGCGATGAGAATCTGGATTCGCTGATCTACGAACAGCTGTTCCGTCATCTTCCTATCGTTCTCGTGGAGCCCTGCGTGGTGCACGCCGATGCCAAACGACAGGAAATGACAGAGATTTGGATCCTGCACCTCTCTCAGGAGCCTGTCCAGATTCTCGTCCTCCTCCATGTGTAGCCACTGTTTGGGGTCCCCTTCCAGGGCCAGGAACCCTATCAGGTCTAGAGCAGTCAGTCGCGTCTGTCTCCGAGAAGACACGAATATGAGCACAGGCTTATGCGGCGAGTGTGTCTTGACTGCTTTGAAAGAAGGTTTGTTCATTGTAGCCATCCGCGGGCAGTAGTGCTTTCCTGGGAACCCATCTATGTGTACCTCCAAGGGAACTGGTCTCACTGAGGGTTTGAAGTTGAATAGGCCTCCGGGCTTAATGCCCAACCACTCGGCGAGATCGCGGGCGTTCGCAAGCGCAGTTGACAAACCGATTATTCGCAATTTAGAGTCAGTTTGCGAGGAAATAAAGTTAGTTCTCGACACGATAACTTCCAACACAGGGCCCCTGTCTTCCCCCAACAGATGTATCTCGTCTATTATAAGCAGCATCACGGATCGCACGTAGGAGCGAGTTTGCCAGGAGCGGGATATCCCGTCCCACTTCTCAGGGGTGGTCACTATGACGTCAGAGCTCAGTATCGAGTGTACGTCGGGGGTAACATCTCCCGTCAGTTCTACTACTTTCTTCCTAAGTTTAGTTTCAAGTCTCACTTTCCAGTCCTTCATTCTCTCCCTCACGAGAGCCTTAAGCGGCGCGATGTACACACACTTTGCTCCCGGGTAATGGTTGAATACGCGTAGCATCGCCAGCTCTGCTATTACGGTCTTACCGGAGCCAGTGGGGGCGCCCAGAAGGATATTCTGGTCCGAGTGGTACACCGAATGGAACACCTGTGTCTGGATAGGGTTGAAGTAGGAGAACGAGAATATGGATTCGTAATCCTCGTTTTGTAACACCTTTTTCTGCAGCGGCTGCAGGTCCAGGAGCTCTGAGTGGGGCGGGTACACCTCGGGGAGGACGAGGTGCTTGAAAGAGAGACTCTCCTGTGTCTCGCTATGCAACCACAAGTCCGAGACAGCGAATAGCAGGTACTGGTCGGGTAGTGGCTCGAATATCGGGATAGTAAACACAATGTCGATATCTTCGTTAGTTCGCACCTGCTTCTTGTTAATGGTTATAAACTCTGTGTAGTACATGTGGTCGTTCTCAGAGTCAGTTACCCATAGCCACCATGATAAGCTGTTGCCATGAATACGCTCATTCCATTCGAACCTGGGTAGGATTGTGACTCTCACGCGTAGCACTGTTCGTGTGATGGGTTGTACGACCGATTTCAGTTCTATACACGGGAACTGCTTAACGCACTTCTTAATGACAGAGCCGCCCTTCTGGTAATTAATGATGCGACCTATCTCATTCTCGTCCATGTCCTGGAGACGGAACAGATTGAGGTCCTCGCGGGTCCGGAGTTTCTCAAACAGATCGTGAGAGAGCATGGACTGCATTTGGCAGAGAGGGTGGTCATTAGGCCACAGTTGCCAGTCCACACACTTAGCTATGAGGAGGAGAGTTTGGGAGACCCGGGGCCATCCCTTCTTAAGAGCGATGTCAAACAGGCCGCGCAGTATCCTGCCCCCGTTCTGAGATATGTAATGCAGATCAGAGATGAGAGAGAACGTCTCTACTCTCTTACGAGAGATGTAGGATTGCAAAAGTATATTCACTTTCCCGTGGGGGTGGCCTGGCCCGCCCATAACTTGGAACCAACACTCGTTTTCAAGCATCTTCAGCTCCGGCATTTCCTCTTCCCTTACCTTGACTTGTTGAAATTCGCGGGCCTTCGAAATGAGCGCAAACAAATGGCTATCATCCAAATGAGGTGTCAGCTCTTGGTTGATGATATCAATGGTATCGTATTTTATGTAGAAATGTGAAGCGGTGCGGCCTAAGTCAGTGGGAAATATGTACCCAGTTCTCTCAGTGAATCTGACCATTTTAATCTTATCCAGGTTTGTAGCCGCCTTAGTGATAAGTTCGTGACAGAACATGTCCAGACGCTGCCCCCTATCTCCCGCCCCTGTCTGGATCTTAATTCCATACGTGATAGGACTCACTTGCATCCTCACATACAGATACGTGTATTTAAGCCACTGTACTGCCTCCTCCACACTTGTTACGGTGCCCAGGACTAACTCGGCGTTCAGATTGTCAGCCAGCTTGTCGATAAACTGGGACTCGATGGGTTTCTGTCGCGTGAGCAGAGACAGATAATGGTGCAGCTTGTCATGGGTGGTTATTATCATCCCCTCCCCCATGCTATCGTATTGCGGCCGGCCGGCCCTACCGAATATCTGCAACACGTCCAGAATGCCGATGTCAACAAAGGCACTTTTCTCGGCGTCGTATATCTGAGTGCCTTTTATGATGACAGCTCTGGCGGGCAGATTGACTCCCCAGGCGAGCGTGGCGGTGCAGACCAGCACCTGAGCCAGCTTCCGCGTGAACAGGTCTTCCACCAATGTCCTGTCTTTGCGTGGCATTCCTAGAGGGAGGTACCGGTGTTAAGGAACGAGATACATACAAGGGTATTTGTGTAGAAATTTCTATACATACAGTCGAAACCGGTATATTCTAACTCGGGTTATTCTAACTTATCGGTTTATTCTAACTATTAGTAATGCAATCTTTTGTAAGAAATTCCAACTATACTGTATTTTTCATCTGTTTTTTCTAACTTTACTATTTTTATCTGAAAAGAAATAGTTAGAAAAACCCGGTTTGAACTGTATCTCGTTATATCACTATATAACGAGATATGTATAGAAATGGCTTTGCATTATAGACAATAACTAAAGATAAATAATTTCAGTAAAACTTCATTATACGAACACCAGGGGAACGTCAAAATTTGTTCGCCTTATCCGGAATTCGTATCAACCAATCTCATTAGTATTGAAAAGGCTTTGAAGGGGACAGAAATAGTGTTCATAATAACCGTGTTCGTACTAACGAGGTTCTAGTGAAGTATATTGTTTGTTGTTGTTTGTATTTGTAACAAGTTAATTAGCAATTATTAAGGCTTGATACAGTACATAACTCAATACAGCGTGGATGGAATAATAACAGATATATAGCAGAGCTTATTATGAGGCGTTAATTAATCAAATTAATATTGTGAGTAGCATTGAGCTAATGGCAAACAGGAACAGGAAGTGAGATAGGTTCCGGATTGACGGAGAGCCGTTAATATAGCTGCATGCTGCCGTGGTATTAGTCGCCGCTATGCATTCCGTGCTGAGAGCAAGGCAGGTGGCTGTGCATTTAGCTCCACAGTTGAAGGCACAGCTGGGAAATGACTTGGTAGCTCCATTACATAAGTTAGGGTAACTGCAAACTGGACCCCAGGCATTTTGTGTGGCGCCCATTATGCAAACCTGGTAATCTCCCAACAGGACTCGCATCTCTCCCACAGTACAGTTAGCATACTCAAACTCGCATTTAAAAAAGAAATAACCTTCCGGACAAGAACAGGTGGAGTTAGTACAAACTCCTCCGTTAAAGCAGTCGGCATTCGTGAGGCAACTACCGGCTGCCATGGCAACGAACATAGACATAAAAGCAATCGATACAAGCAAGTACTTATTCATTATTGGATATAAGATATTGGATATGTGAATATTATAAAGCTATTTATATAATATAATTGTATATAAATGGAATCAGAAAAATGATAAATTTTATATATAAGTAGAAAGCTTAGTAAAGTAGTAATTATTTTTCTTTAATGCATCAATTGAAACCTATTGTACTATTATCACAAGATTAAATCGGTATTGAACTAAGACTAAGTTGCAATACTGCATATAACGAAGTTATATTTTCCAGGGGCTTACTTATATTTTGGTTAATACTATAATATAAAACTCGCCTTGATAAGGCGAATATTTTATGTTAAAAAAATTACCTTGCCTGTGCCCAAAAGTTACATTTAGAAAGGTGTTGGCCGATATACTACAAGTACAGTAATTCCTATTAGATTGTATCCAAATACAGGTTATAACGGAGTTGACTGTACATTGGAATCTACGTACCTGCATGATACAACTAACTATATTTATCCAATGCAACAATCTAAATCAGTATTGACAGGTTATAAGTATTGACATGTTATAAGGGTATTGACAGGTTATAAGGGTATTGACAGGTTATAAGGGAGTTGACAGGTTATAAGGGAGTTGACAGGTTATAACGGGAGTTGACAGGTTATAAGGGAGTTGACAGGGTATAAGGGAGTTGACAAGTTATAAGTATTGACAGGTTATAAGAGAGTTGACAGGTTATAACAGTATTGACAGATTATAAGAGAGTTGACAGGTTATAAGGGTAATGACAGGGTATAAGGGTATTGACAAGTTATAACGGTATTGACAGGTTATAACGGTATTGGCTGTACAATGGAATCTAGGTACGTACCTGCATGGTGCACGAGTATTCCCTCGTGGAACAGCTGTTTGAGAGGAGTGTAGTGACATTTCATGATAGCCTTCTCGGCAATGCCCACAGCTGGGCTGGAGGGAGGTCTGAAGTACTGCGTGTCTCCTTTGTTCTTAGACTGCTCCTTTATAAACTCAGCTGTCTTAACCGTAGCGTTGCGAGCATGCACAAACACCATTACCTAGCCAACATTATAAACACTCGCTTAATAGTACGTACTACAGTAGTGTCACGTAATAGCAAGTCGCGTTTGCACGAAATTTCATTGGTATTAGGCAAACTTGCTATTAGAGGAACAGAATTAACATTAAATGCTCGCTTGGGGACTGAAAATAACTTGCTATTAGAGCAATATTGCTATTATGCGAACTTGCTATTAGAGGAACGCAATTTACATTAAATGCTCGCTTGGGGACTGAAAATAACTTGCTATTAGAGCAATATTGCTATTATGCGAACTTGCTATTAGAAGAACGAAATTTACATTAAATGCTCGCTTGGGGACTGAAAATAACTTGCTAACATAGCAATATTGCTACTATGCGAACACACTGTATACTACACAGTACCTGGTGTCCCTCTTTAAGCACCGCCAGTGCTTTGTCGTAGCACACCAGGTCCATTTCCCTGAGCTGATGCATCTTGTTGTGTCCCTTAACGCCTATAAACGTCTGGCAGAGAGGGACCGGTCGGAACCTGGCGTCGAAGAAGAACAGACCGGTGTGTGGGTTAACCCGCAGGAACCTGGCTACGTCCAGGTAGTTGGGGAGGGTCGCGGAGAGGCCGACTATCCGGATCATTTTCTGGGAGGTCTCCACCTGTCGGACGGTGCGGGCAACCAGGGACTCCAGGACAGGCCCTCTGTCGTCATGCAGGAGATGCACCTCGTCGATAATAAGCAGCTTAACGCTCAGCGCCAGGGACACGTCTCCTGCGGGAACAGGAAAGTTAGTCGGCAATAGGAACACGGATAATGGGAATATCGGTTAAGGAGTACAAGGTTTAATTCCCCTAGCCTATACAAATGTATGCAAGTGACTCCGGTTAATACGAATTCCGGATAATATGAGCATATTCCTATTAAAGATACTGTAGTACTTTTATCCACTATTGATGTGGACTCTAGGTATAGTATAAATCAGTACGTACATATTGCAACAGTCCCCTGGTGTTCCTATTAACGATACTGTATTTTTTAATGCCATTACTCTAGTTATATAAAGCAGTCACTAACCAGTTGACTTTCTGGTGACAACATCCCACTTCTCGGGAGTAGTCACGATAACGTGAGTCGACTTAATCTCTGTTCTAGATAGCTGCATGTCCCCAGTCAGTTCCCGAACTACTATTCCTATCTCCCCGAGTCTCTCACTCATCTTACGGACTATTTCAGCAGCGAGGGCCTTCATAGGAGCCACGTACACTATCTTGAATTCCTCCACACTGACCTGCTCGCGATACCAGTACTGCTTAATGCTATGCAGCATCGCAAGGAGAGCTATGTTAGTCTTACCAGCGCCGGTGGGGGCACACACCAACAGATTCTCGTTAGAGTTGTATACAGTCTCGTACACTCTGCTCTGGATAACATTAAGCTTCTTCTCTTTGAAAGTCTTCTTGACTAAATCGTCCAGAGACCCGACTGGGATCTGGGGGAACGAGTCTATGAACTCTCGGTCTCCCTCTGAGACTGGGATCCTAACTTCCTCCAATTGCTACAGGGATTGTAGCGTATAATAACAGGTGTATAAGGCATATTAGAGCAGGAGTTTTTACAATAATTTATTTATTAGCAACTAATGCAGGTTTTTTTTAAGGTTGAGACCAACCTGAATCGTGGTGTAACTCCAAAAATATTGGTGCAAAATCTACACCAAGAAAAACCCTGTATTAGAGTGTATATTTACATTATAATTTCTGGGATTACACTCTATGAGGCACTGGTATACTTGTTTGTTACACTCACACTCTAATATACAGTAGAACCTCGTTAGTAGGAACACCAAGGAGCGTCAAAATGTGTTCACCTTATCCTGAATTCGTATTAACCAATATCATTTGCATTGAAAAGGCTTTGAAGGGGACTGAAATAATGTTTGTATTAACTGCATTCCTACTATCGAGGTGCTACTGTATAATCTAATTTATATATTTACAGTTGAATGATCTAAGACTCTAATCAAATCCTTAAACATTAACACAGCACAAAGGCCGCTATTAAAGCAGCATCACTTACGACGGTGTCTCTCCTAACTGCGTTGCTTGGTAGAGATATGCTGAACTGTCCGATACTGGCCGCTACCATCTTAAGCTTGCCCAGCTCATCGAACACGTGTGGATACAGATCGGACGCGTGCACATCCGACACGCCGGGAGCTCCTAAGGGGCAGTAGGGATTGAAATCTATAGTATACTACGCTTAATAGAGTCACCTCGGGACCAGGTTGCTTTGACCCGATAAAGCGGAGAAATCTATCTATTAAGCGGAATAAACTGTAGTAAAATCAACATTAAATTAATTGATTTTGATTTTATTTAAAAATTCATTGTTTTTCCATCCCTAAAATTTAATTATCAAGTGTTAACTCAGGCTATAGGAAATTCCCAATTATGTTGTTTTGACGAAAATGGCCCCCCCTACGAAAATGATCCGGGGGGACCATTTTCGTTAAATTTGACGAAAAATGGTCCCCCCGGATCATTTTCGTAGGGGGGGCCATTTTCGTCAAAACAATGTGCCCGGATAAGGGAGGTTTGAGTGTATTAGCTCAGGTTATAACTCAGGCTATATATAGGCACTAGCTACTAACCTGAGAACAGAGGTCTCCGCTTGGCCTCCCGTAGCTCCAGTTCCCGCTGAGCTCTGAGGATCTTAGGATCGAATCTCGTCAGCTGACTATCCTCAGCTGAGGCCGCCTTATCCGCTAGTCTCGCTTCGTTCTTCCTTCCCTTGCGTAGCTTCCTGGCCAGCTCCTTCTCCTGCTGCGACTGCACCAGAACGGAGCCGGCTATGATGGGGCCTCTGGTGCGGTTGGAGCCGACAGGGGGAACTGAGTCCAGGGAGAAGAGCTGAGGAGAGGCCCCTCTGCAGATCTCAAATCTAACAAACATATTCTGTAGTTAACCCTGTTGTTGTTTGTTTGTTTGTTTGTGAGTTGTACAGTAGAGCATCGTTATAATGTGTACCTGAATCGGTTATTGCTATTCCCTAGGGTTACGTTATAACAGCACTATATACAGCACATATTACGAACCTATTCTCTAGCAGTGTGTGCACCAGCTCTATCCCTGTATCTCCGAGACACTCGAAGAGAGTCTCCGCTATTCCCTCATCCCCCTCGGGCCCCGACAGCAGGTTTATAATAACCCCGCACTTGTCCCTTGCCTCTGGCTGTAGGAATAGCAGCCGGAGTTGGTCCAGCAGCCAGTACGGAGCGAACCGAGAGCTCAGGTCCTGTGTCTCGGTAGCAAACTGCTCTATCCCGTTACCCATGGTGTCTCCGGTCTCCACTGAGAGAGCGTGTGTGAACTCGTCCGAGTAGTCAGCTGGCAGCTCAGTGACGTCACTGCTCACGGGGCTGAAGCGGATCTCGGCTCCAAAGGGCCGGGGGTTTAGGACGCTGTGTTCCTTTGGAGGCGGGGCTGTGGAGGTGTCTGGGGGAGACAGCATGTCTCTGAGAGCTGGAGTCGCTACGAGGACACTCTGGACAGCCTGGCCGATCTGCGTGACCACCGTAGAGGGAAACGGTCCGAACATCTTCCGGACGGTCTCCCCCCTCTGCTTGTCCAGCTGGCTGGAGAGGAGGAACACTCGGAAGAAGAACACAGCTCCCTCCTCCAGACCCGCGGGGGGCGCGTCTTCTCCCATCACCTGTGCGGACAAACCGGCACTTAAATAGTACTGTCAGGTCTGAGTGGTACAAACTTAATTGTACTGTCAGGTCTGCTTAGTGTGAACAATTGGTGGTAATTAATATGAGAAATTTCATTTTGAACAAGCCCTATGGCCCCAATTTAACAACTTATACGTATAGGGTTATTATTATGAGTTCGTATATTATGTAGTCTCTCGATTATGAACAAAATACAAGGGCCTTAAATGTTCACAATAATAACCTGACTGTATCTACTATCTATCTATTAACAGAACAGTTCTATTAGCAATCAGCTGAGAGATACCTTGGCCGTCATAGCGTATATGTTGTTGAGTTTGTCGCGTGTCTCCGTTGCCTTCTGTCTCCCGTTCTGACTAGCCACTATCTCAGTGGCGATCTGACACAGGTCCCTCCAGGGGATCGTTATGTGTCCCTCGGGGGGCAGGGGGGCTCCGTTCTCAACAGGGACTAATTCCTACATAAATAGATAAATGAACTTACTAACTAATAAACAAATAAATAAACAAACTAACTAACTAATAAACAAATAACCAAACAAATAAATAATCTAATTAATAAATAAAATAATCAACCAAATAAATAACCAAACAAATAAATAAATAACCAAACAAATAAATAAATAATCAAACAAATAAATAAATAAATAAACAAACAAATAAACAAACATACAAACAAACAAACAAACTAGCTAACTAACTAACTAGCTAACTAACTAGCTAACTAACAAACTATCTAACTATCTAGCTAACTACTAACTTGTTTGGGGTCTCTGGCCCGTAGCATCCTGAGGATGAGAGGAACAGGGTCTGTCACAGACGGGTCCTGTGTCCCCTGGTGTCCGGACAGATTAGAGAATATTCTCAGAGATTCTGTGAACAGAGGCAGGTGCTCTCCCTGCTCGAATGCACCGTTCATAGCCACTAACCGAGCTATGTTACTGTAGTAATTATAGATAGAGCTGTAGTATAGTATAATTGTAGTATATTATTATAGACTGTAGTATAACTGGTAGTATAATAGTAGAGTAGTATATAATAGAGCTTGTTATAAGTAGACAAATGCATTGAATTGTCCCAAGATTTTTTTGTTGGTTTGTTTATCTAGAATTAATTAATTAAGACGATGGGAAGAATATTTATACAAGCAATCTTATCAGAGCTCATTGTATCAATAAAAATAATAAAACAGCAATATATACAATACAACAACAACAACAACACAATAATAATAATAATGTTATCACCTACCCATACTATACATAACAAAACCTCGCTAATAAGCAGCATAAGCAGCAGCCAGATATGCTCCCGTAACAAACCCTACTTTCCCAGTTCCCCGCATTCCCTTATCAAGTTTCTCACAAAGCCAGGCGTTCCCACTAAACTCAGTCACGTGCACCATGTCCCCCCTGGCCAGGGCGAGCTCGCTAGGAGCCTCGGACTTGTGACCGTATATAACCTGGAACACATTCCTCACAGATATACCCGGTGACACCTCTTGATTAGTGACGTCATTGTAGTGCGAGCACCAGGTAGAGTCCACCAGAGCTTTGCCGAGGGACTCGAGCCAATCTCCGACATCGTCCGGATCTGCCACCGAGAAGAAATGTATCTTCTTCCCGTCGTGAGAGAGACAGAGGACGTTCTTAGTCGGACCGTAGGGGCCCAGCCACATTCCGTAGCACTTTGAGAGGTTTATTCGTCCCAGCACCTGTCTGTCCCCCTGGGACCTGTAGTGGACCAGGAAGTCGCCCACCACCGAGAAGTAGTTCTGCACATACCTAAGTTGTGTTACGTATAAATAGTAAGTGGAAGTGGAACCTCGTTAACACGAACACCAACGGACGGTAAAAAATTTGTTCGCTTTATCCAGAGTTCGTATTAACCGGAGTACCCATTCAATAGCATTGTAGGGACTTGGTTTTGTGGATCTGTTTGTTCGTCTTATCCGGAAATTCGCATTAAATGTGTTCGTACTAACGAGGTTCTACTGTATTAAGTATTATACGTAAATATGTAATAAATATGTACAGTAAAACCTCCAAAAGTGAACACCTCCAAGAAATGAACAACTCTAAAATATGAAGACTTTTTCTCGGTCCCAAATTTCCCCCCCCCCCCCTAGGGTGTTCACTTTCTAAAGGTTTTACTGTACACTGTACGCGTATTAACACTTATGTACATACCGGTCCGTCTTCGGTTCCAGGTACCAGAGAGTGCCGGCGTGTGTGGGGTTACCCTGCACCTCCTCCGAGCGGGAGAACATTGAGAACCCGACCTTCATGGTCTGTCGGAAGGAAGTCCCGATCCCCTTCTTGAGAGAGGCGTCCTGTCCCAGCCCGAGGCTCTCGGGGGATATATACTCCTCGTAAATGTCCTCCTCCGCTTGTATCGCCTTTGCCAACACCTGCAGCCATTTCGCGTCCGGGAGCGAGGCCTTGTAGACAGGGGCAAGTGCCACTCCCTTCTTTATGTCAGTCATCGTCACCTTTATAGTTGAGCTCTTGGTGGAGAGCTTGGCGCCGTATACGGAGTACTCCTCCTTCACGTCCTGTTCCTTGTCGTCTCGGTAGATGGTCAGCTGCGGCCCGGACACCACCACCCACACCTTGTGTGACGTCAGATTCCCGACCCGCTTCAGCCACCCCTTCTTCTCGCAGACACTCTCCCCCTCGTCCGTAAGCACGTCTTCTAACGCGTTCTCCAACTCTGACACGGTCTGTTCCAGCGACTCGGGCTCTGGCTCCGGCTCCGGCTCCGGCTCTGGCTCTAAGGGGACGGGTACCTCGAGAGAGCGGGAGGCATCTGCCCCGAGGAAAGAGGGGGACTTACCCCTGCCGGCCCCCCCTGCGACGGTGTCCGCATCGGACTGGGACCTGTCCTTTCCGGCCCCGTCCCGGCCCTCCTTCAGCTGTCGGACCCAGGTGTCCCTCTCCTCGGGGCTTCCGGCCGCGAGCAGGTAGTTAACCCCCTCCGCGCTGGTCAGCTCGAAGGCGAAGGGGAGCTCCTTGCTCTCGAGCTCTGTTAGGCTGCAGCCGGCCAGGCGCACCTTCAGGTCAGACGGGGCGTTCTCCGCGCCGCCGCAGTAGAGACAGCCCTGCTTAATCGCGCAGAACTTGGAAGTTGGTTTGCTAAGAACTCCCGCCTTGACGGTTAGCTTTCCCGAGAAAGCTGCCTTCTTGCGATCGGGCAGCGGAGACAGGACCTTAGCTTTCGCTTTCAGATAGGAGCCGAACTTGGCGCCTATGTTCTTAGGTTTCTCGACGGGAGAGGGCTTGTCCGGTTCGTCTGGCACGGAGGCGGTGTCGTCATATAGATCGTCGTCAGCTCCGAAGTCCACCTCGGGCTCGGGCTCCTGCGCTTTCTGGGATTTGGCAGCCGAGTCGGAACTGGGGGAACCCTGCTTTATTATCACTTCTCCGTTCGCGCCGATTTCTATCGTGAGCTCGCCGCCCTTGAGCCGCTCGTTGAATCGGAAGGGTTTGGACTTGGTTCGCTTTAGCCCCCTCTTGGTCTGTCCGGGAGACCCTGTCTCCTCGCCGGCCTCCCCCTCGTTAAGATGGGACATGGGCGCCTTGGCCACATTCTCAAAGTCTACCATGTCTTTAGTGAGCAGCTCTACCAGTTCCTTCCGGCCCCACTCCTGAATGGGGTTAGTGAGGACAGGGATCTTCTGTAGGAAGTCAAGCGCTTTCTTCAAATGTTTCAGGAGCTTCTCGACGTCAATACCCGCCATGACAACGCGATAGGGTGAGTGGAATGATAGCTAATAGTATGGATTTGTATTACTGACCAGAGCTTATAAGAAAGGCAAACCCCGGAAAAACTCTCTTTTTGTGTGTCATCAATCTACTCTATACCCCGTGAAAGGACCACCAACTAACTCAGATATAACAACCATACAATGCTTTAGGTTGTAGCGTACAACTATTTCCTATTGGGTGACCTGTATTCAGTAATTGCAATAATTAATTAAAATATTATTCCGCCTACCTAACCATACACAGTGAACTCTCGTTTATAACGAAGTGCTTGGGACCTGCAATTTCCTTCGCTATTATAAGCGTTGTTATACGCGAATAATAATTAATGCATTTAGTGATCTGGGGGAAAATCTCTATTTCGTTATAAGCGGTTATTTTCTTATATCCGACTTCGTTATAGTTTACTGTAGATGCCAATATATAATATGTTTATAAGGGAGGGCGGTAAGTCCTAGTGCAAGATGTGAAAACGCCCGTAGCGCAGAATGAACATAACTTGTAAATAACTGATACAATCGGGATAACTGTTTAACGGGACAAATGCATGGAATAGTTGTTTCTAGAAGATTCTAAATTCAAATATTTGAGGGGTGATATTTGGAGATTCCTACCACAAGCATAAACTCATGAACTAATCCTGAAAGATAATTGTGTTCTGAAAAGAATAATATGGTCCGTGACTATAAGAATATCTGTCTATTGTATCGAGTTACAACCAATGAAAATTGGTTGGTTTCGGACATGCGATGGGAATTCTATTATCTAAATAGATTTCCAAAATTTGAATAGCTTCCTAATGAGTGATAATTATCATAAGAATCCCATGTGAAAATACGGGTCTGTAGTATATGAAATCCCATATCAAAATAGACACCAAAAAAATTCAACATTTATCGAGTTATTAAGTGGATAAATTTACCCGGACACATGGTTGTAAATACATTGCACATTATGCACTTCACTAAGGAATTACAAGTGATAACTTGAAAATTAAATTATAATAATTGGAGCCTTACACCTCTAGTTCAAAAGGGTTTGCTTATATATTGGCAACCTTTTAAATATAAAAACCCGGCTTCGCAAAGGTATATTATTAAATCCTAAAATTTAAGTTTCCGAAATTGACATTAGAAAAGGTGTTGGCAGATAAATAAGAATTATTTGTGTACAGTGGCGTAAAACAACATAACAACTTAATGGGCCGAAAAGAAGGATAACTAAAAAAGCCAGTTTATTCATTAGATAGAAAATAATAATCAGCAAAGTTAAATTCGTAAACATTAGTTCAAATCTTTTGTAAATATATTAATCGTAATAAAATAAGGGTGACGTCTATCAAAATTACCTGTCTTAATAAAGATAATTGGATTATACATACATACAATATTCAATAAACTAAGAAAAGTGATGTTCATATTGTCATTTATTTAATTAAAGTAGTGAGTCCCAGACAGGTTTGAGAATAAATACTTAATATTAAAACCTTTAAAATTAAAACTGCTGAGCTACTAACTAATTGCACTCATTTGGATTTGCGAGGGTGAACAAAGGCGCATTTATTCCCACGAACGCACCTCCCTTGGAGCCAGAATTTGCAGGTTACCTTGCCCCCGGGCAGGCTCTCAGGGGGCTTCGGGTTGTCCGGATACCGAAGTAGGAGGCACTTCCCATACTTCTCCACCCCCTGGAGAGTATTTATAGCATTCGCCGCATCGTCCGCACGCGTGAAGTTAACAAAGGCCGCTCGGTTCTTGCCCTGTATCTTCGGAAGGAAATACACGGACTGAATTCGCCCGATCCCGGAGAAGAGATCGGAGAGCTCCTTCTCTGTCATGTGCACGTCGATATTACCCACCCACAACGAGGCCACTGTTCCCGACTCCTCATTCATCCCGACCTGTCTCAGCCCGGCCCCCTGGCCCGACGAGCCCTGTTTAGACATCGGATGCTGCGCCCCCTGGGACTGAAAGGGGTAGTGGCTAGCCATGGACCAGGAGGGGTTCTCGAACATTCTCTTGTACCCCTCCCCCTCTTCATCGGAGCGATACACCTCGTCATCCGAGTCGGATATCTGTCCGTGTATCAACAGGTCTATGGCCTGTTGGTACGTGGTACACCGCTTCATGGCCTTCTCTGACTGACTCGCCGTGAAGCCGAACTCCTGCAGCTGGAGTCCGCGCACCAGCTTGAGTTCTATCTCCAGGTCCTCGCTGACCCCCTGCAGAGACTGGACTATGGATAGCGACTCCTCCGCCTCCGAGAAGCGCTTCAGCCCCCGCAGCGCACGGGCCCGCCGGAAGTACGCCTTAGGCCAGTCGGGCCGGAGGTCTATGGCCTTGTCCGAATCGGAGAGAGCTATCTCGAAGTCGCCGAGTCGCTCGTAGCAGAGAGACCGGTTCCCGTAGTACCGGTACTCCTTCGGGTTATAGAATATTGCGCTCGTGAACCGCTCTATGGCTATAGTGAACTGCTCGCGACTGGCAAACTCGTTGCCCTGCTCGGCCAGGTGAATGGCCTCATCGAGATGCGCCGTGTTGGTAATGTGGCTACACTCCTCGCCGTAGGGCTCTACGTAAGGGGAGGGCATCGGGTTGAATATCGGGTTAAACTGCTGCAGGGGCTCGCTTCTCATCGGGGGCTCCTGGAAGGTGTTGGGCGCCGCGGGGGCGGGGGACACCGAGACGGGGCGCGGTGGCTCCTTGGGAGGGGGCCTAGCGGGGGGCGGAGGGGGCGCAGGGGAGATAGGGAGCTCCTGGGGCTTAGGGGGGACAGGTAGGGGACAGGGGACAGGCTTAGAGGTCCCGTTGAGGTGTGGCTTGTGGGGCACAGGGATAGGGGCCTGGGGGAGAGACCCATTAGAGGTGAGGCCACTTGTGCTGGCGGCCTTCTTCTTGCGACGGGATACAGTAACGAATGCGGAGTGGTTGTGTGAGTCCCGATGTGGGGTCTCTTCCTGGAGAGAGTTCCGCTTGTGGGCCTCCAGTTTGGGAGGGGCCTGCTTCTGTTTGGAGCCGTGAGAGCCCTTGTGAGCGAGCTCTTGTCGGGACTGTAGTGATTGCTTCTTTGCTGTCGATTTATTTTGTTGTACGTTGGGAGGGACGGAGGAAGCGATCTTACCGTTTGGCAGGGCTGAGCTCTTAGAGGTGTTTGGGGGCTGTTTTATGTCCCCGTTGCCGAGGGGCTGGGGGGCCGGGTTAGAGGGGGGGACAGGGGGGGCGGGAGGGGGCAGTCGCTTCTCGGGTTTGTCTTTTGGAGGTTCGGGAATAAGTGGGTCTTCTTCTGAGGTTTTGATTTTATTCGCTTGTTTTCTTTTCCTATTTTTCGTCCTTTTCCGTTTATTTTTAGTTTTTTTATTCTCCAACCTCCGTTTCTGCTCTGCCTCCTCGCGAATTAGTTCCTCTGCGTTCTTCAGAGCCTCCTCAGCTGTTCTCGCGAAGCCGGGCGGCTTCTCCTCTCGCAGGTACTGGTAGTCGAGGGGTCCGTTCTCGTCCGAATACTCAGAGGAATCGTAGTACTCCTCAGAGGTGTAGGGGAGGTCGTCTTCGTACTCAAGGTCGTCGTCGAAGAAACACTCGTCTTGACAGTGCGCCATGAATATCCGCATAAAGAACTGGAATGCGTCCTGGAAATCTTCAATCTCGATCGAGTCTTCTTCGGCGGTGGTCAGTTTCTGGTAGGCGGCAGAGACCTCCTGGAACCGATGCGTCGCGTTCTCCTTCTCCGGACCCTCGTGTTTGTCCGGATGCCATTTCATGGCCAGCTTCCGGTAGGCAGTCTTTATGTCGGCCTCTGAGGCCTCGGGGGTGACTTCTAGGATTTTGCACGCTTCTTCGAAGGTGAGTGCCATGTTGTGTGAGTGGGCTAGAACAGCTAGGATATCTAACTGGGAAACTAGTAACGCTTTTGTACATAATGCCACGAATGCAAGGAACCTTATAGTTTGAAAACAAAAAATGGACAGCTGCAGCAATCGGCCTTAGCAGCGAAGTCCTGAAGGAATAAGCGATGAATAGATTTCTCAATAAATTGAACAGATTCATCGCATTGAGCAAAGGCGCAGAAAACTGAGCAGAAATTAGGAATGTTACAAAGTTGGATAATTAGCGAGCCTAGAACTAATCTATGAGGAATACCAGTAAACAGTAGTTTGCTAGAACTTTATATTATAAACTGTGCCACAATAGGTGAATCTAATTACGAGGTTAATGTAGAGGTGAAGAAACCCACAATTTCAAGGATGGTGGTTTGCTATTGTAACGAATTTGTGTACATTATAAAGAAATCTGCAAACTGTGCAAGTTGCTAATAGCATTTGTGTGGTTATATTACAGATTGGAGAATGCATGACACAAAAGGAATGTATGAATAATCATAGTTTGATTGTTACTCATTCCTGTGGAATGAAGCGTGACAGTTAGCTAAGTCATAGTGTTGACCTCAAAATAGGAACTGATTGATAGCAAATACCAATAAGTTATCTTTACTAATGTGAATGGTAATTATTTGGCACACGAGACTTAATTTTTGTACAAGGTTTACTATCAAAAACTTCACAAGGTTACGTTTCTGTTGTTAAAATATTTGCCAGTGACTGAAAATAACATTATAAATGTTGGCCGAAAAAGAGATTCCTTGTTGTTATAATACATATTTTCCAACTTGTTTGCAATCGGACAATATTTTGAAAACTGCTTTAAAGCACCATAACTTGTCTACCTCTCTACGAATACAAAAATCGAGAAAAACAACAGAATAGCTCCCAAAATTGATAAGAAAAAAATTTACCTTATTATGAACCAGTCCTCATTAAATATCAAAATGGGTACTCACAACAAGAGTCAGTAATAATAATACAAACTTAATGAATGCTTAAATAAGCATTCTTGAATCACAAGCTTAATTCGAGGCAGGCAGTACACAACTCGAGATTCCTATTTGAGTCCCCATAAAGAAAACTATCATTTTAAGCATATTTGTGGCTGACCTATGATCGCTCCTTTAACTGGGAAAGAATGCTTAAGTAATATAATTTAGCAGGTAAATCCCATGCAATTAGTGTATACTAATTTTGGAAAGGAGTGAGGAGGGGCGTATAGGTCATATCGAAAGGGAAGAGACCTACACTTTTATTTAGAATACTTAATGAGTAATTTAATGAGTAATTTAATGAGTGTTAAATGAAAGTATTAGAGTACAATCTTTCAAGAAAAATTTACTTGCAAAAAGGAAATAGAACATATTCAGATTTTGAAAGTTTAATCTGACGAAGCAAATATTTTGCAGAATGTAACATAATTAATACAGCGGGGTTCGCCCATAGCAAGAATAGCATATTTCTACAAATATACTAGCCATTAATTAACACCATTTTAACTATAAATTAGTAGTATTGTAATGTGGCTGAATAGTTGTAATGTTTAATGAAGATCAACCATAAGACACAGGGCACTATGCATTACTAGCTCGAGCAGTGAAACTCGGGTTTATAAGAAATGAGAGAAAGGGACAGTAAAAAGAAGAGAGTCACTACACTCCGCGAGAAAACAAGGAACAATGAAAGCAAAGGCAAACGAGGCAATGAAGGAAATAAGAATATAAATTTTCAAGTTATATCTATTGCAATTGGTATAGCAATAATATACTACTTTTATATATTTAGTTTGTTTGAGAATGATTTGTTCTTCTCACACCTCTCAACTCTGGAGAGAGAACTCGCTTTTCGCACAGAAATGGGACTTTACTATTCGTATTACAAAACAGTAGCAGAAGCCCCTAACTTGCTAGAAGGAATACAAACTCTGCTACGAAACAACAGAACTGAGTATCCAACTACAATAAACACATTACAGAGATTCAATCTTTACCCTGAGGTAATCCTAGGTATCATGTACCGTGGATTGCGTAATATTCTACCCAAGACTTGTTACAAGATTAACCGTGGATACAACCAGCCTTCAGTAGAGTCGTGTGTGGGAGTGGGGGACATACACAACTTCTACGTCACCTGCATATTTGCGCTCAACGGGATGCTGGGAGGGCTGATATTCTATGTGGGGTGGAGCTTAAGTGGCAGTCTAATGGGCGGAACTGTCTCAATTGTTCAGTTTATGTTCAATCACGGAGAAGCCACGAGGATAATGTGGACGCCTCCTTTGAGAGAGAGCTTTTCATTCCCCTTCCTATTCCTACAATTGCTAGTTCTAATAAACTCTCTCAAACAGAAGGAGTTTGGCTTAAAGCGCTATGTAGCACTGACGGTATCGACCGCGTGTTTTATGGTGCCTTGGCAGTTTGCTCAATTCGCCCTATTCACACAGCTGCTCGCGCTGCTAGCTATTTATATGCTGGGCTATTTGTCTAAACAGAGATTCCAATCAATCATAGTCTGTCACATATTGGCTCTGGCTGGGAATTACGTTCTACAGTTCTTTAACTCGATGCTATTCTCTTCCCTACTATTTCCCTGTCTCATCGTTTGTCTAGCTTTAACCGCGATACATGACAGAATAATGCGCATAACAAACAGCATAGTTAGATGGGTATCGCAGGTGTTTATAGTCGCGATATCGACAGTACTACTAAAGGTAGTTATATCGCGGTTATTCGGAATACAAGATGATAATCATATATTCAACATTCTACGCTCTAAGTTTACAGAATACAAAGATTTCGATACTCAGCTCTACACCTGTGCGGCCGAATTCGACTTTATTGGTTGGATTTACGTCGGGAAAGTTAGCATTACGCTTCTACTGCCCGCTTGTATGTTTGTGCTCCTGGGGCTGACACGGGACTATCTGAGCGCATTCAGGGGGATCAGCTGTTCCGAAGACAAACTGGAAAACAGTCCTAAGTATTATATGGCGTTTCAGACAATGGCATTCGCGGTTTTAGCGCTCCTCATAATGCGATTAAAACTATTCTTTACCCCCGCGATGTGTATACTGGCATCTCTGCTCCCTGTGAGCTCAACAGCTAGGTCGATAGGACACAAGAAGTTCAACAGATTTATAATCGGGTTCCTCTTGCTATCTTCCCTGGCTGGGGGTTACAACCTGTACAAACAGCTTAAGATATACGGGGAGTACAACAACCCAATGATGGAGGAACTTATTCTGTGGATCCGAGATAATACGGATAAGCACGCTGTGTTCGCTGGGAGCATGTCTACAATGGCAAACATTAAACTATCGACAAACAGACCGATCGCTAACCACCCGCACTACGAGAACGTAGAGATAAGAGAGCGCACGAGACTGATATACCAAATATTCGCCAGAGTGAGTCCTACTCAAGTGTACAGCACGCTTAAGGGACTAGGAATCGACTACGTTGTTGTGGAAGATGGGTTCTGCAATAAAGCGACGAGAGAGGGCTGCAAACTGGCAGACGCACTTGCTATCGAGAACAAAAGCTTTCAGGAGGAACTGGCATTCTGCGAACTAGTGACTCACTCTATTCCGAAAGGATTCATAGAAGCATTCGTTAACAAGAACCATAGGGTGCTCAAGGTGCTCTGAGATACGAGTTGTATGATAGGAATGCAAATATTATTCGTGTGTCAATAGTTAGAAATCCAGAAATAAATGTAAATTTAAAAACCCATTGAGTTAGAAATTATAGCAGAATAGTTTAATGATTGTACTCTTTAAGTTTGAATAAGTTTGAAAATATACTAAATTAGTTAGACTATAAATAACTACGAATGGTGTGTAAGCTAATCATCTAATTTGTCGGCGCCGTCCGTACTGCCCACCTCCACTTCCTGGGAGTCCGGCTCTCCCTCAGAGTCTACAGAATCTGATAAGTCCAACTCGCCAACGCAAATCTCTTCAAAGCTGTTGTCCCCCTTATGCCAGCAGCAGAGTAGAGTTATTCGGAACGTAGCCATTGGTATGGCCAGCAGTTTCAGAATCTGGCACTGCTCGGGACTTAGCACTGCGCCCTCCCTACAAACCTCGTAACCGGTTATAAGCGAAATGACTCCCTTCTGCATGCAAGTGGGCATCCCTAGCTGTCTCAGCTGGGGCTCCATCGTGTGTTGGAACTGAGAGAGCGGCCCGGCGGGCAGCGACACCTCGTGGGTCGATTTATTCCCCGCGCGGGCGTAGTCAACTTCCTGGTACCCCTTGAACCACTTAACCACCTTATCAGTTGCCTCCGAGGTGAAGAAGAGACCCACGGACCCCCTAAGGTAGCCGGACAGTTTATGGAGTCCCTCTCGATACTCCGTTTCCGGAGAGGTACCCAGGGCAATCGCCATAACTTTGTTCTTTCCAAAGAAAAACCTACTGCCTTCCCAAAGCGTGCGGACGTCCTTAAGTTTGCTATTACGCATGTCTCGCACCGAAAAAGCATAGGCATACTCATGTTTGTCAACACAACTCCTAACGTCTTGGAGCAACTTAGATTTGAGATCAAATCCCTTTTTCTTTGGGACGGTTAGTGAGTAGGGCTTACTACGCTTAGATTTAGGCATTAAATTCCTTTGCTCCTGTCGTGTTGTCTAGATTATGTAAGAAGTCAACAAAGGAGTTTACAGCTGCTGTTTGAGATAACAAACTTACAAATTAAAACTCAGCAAAATTATAGTTTAATCAAAGAAATTGGAAAAATGCTGTGTCAATTTGCACAAAATTATGGCAGAATTAATTTGTAATTGCAATTATAATTTGTCTACATTTGTTTTCGGTATTCATAGTTTCAAGTAAATCCTTAGTATATCTATACAGATAATTCTAAGCTTGTTAATTCAGATAATAATTAAATGTCCAGTGAACAATGGGCCCCCAAAGGGGATCAGACTTAATAACCAAAGGCTTAAAGTAAAGTAGTAAATATAAAATTATGAATAAACATCAAAATATTAATCAAACTACTATATTTACAGAATAGTAATGTCAAAATATGGAAGAGGGACAAGTACAAGACAACTACAAATAATATATTGAATTAAATAAAAACTGGATTAAGGAGAGGTCTTTAGGGTCGAGAGAGAGAGAGAGAACTCTGAGAGTCTGTGAATGCAGCCGTTAACTAAGAGAAAATTCGTATAACGCTGGAGGGTGTTCGCATCTATTAGGAAATAAGAATAATCCAATTGTTAGGTATGGAATTACTTACAGTGGTGTTCGCCTAATAGCAATTGCTCTAATAGGAATATATTGCTTTATTAGCTATTTATTTTCAGTCCCCAAGCGAGCATTTAATGGTAATTTTGTTCCTCTAATAGCAAGTTCGCCTATGAGTAAACAAATTTCGTGCAAAATTCGACTTGCTATTACGCGAACACCACTGTATATATATATTGGCCAACGCCTTTATAATGAAAAACCCGGCTTCACAAATGTGTTTTTTTAGAGTAAATAAAAACATCTTGTCAGTGCTTGAAATCACATTAGGAAATATGTTTGCCGAAATACAGTCGACTCCGCTTAATAGAGCCACCGGTTAATAGATTTATCTGCTTAATGGGGTAAAAAATTTCACAGGATTTATGGGACGGAATTACATTTTGGCTTAAAATATTTTCGGTTAATAGATTTCTCCGCTTAATGGGGTCAAAGCAACCTGGTCCCGAGGTGGCTCTATTAAGCGGAGTCGACTGTACTTATAACTAAGTATATTGTGGAATGGGAGAACTCACAGTATTTATAGTGCCGGGTTGAGCAGACTCTCGGAGGGGGGGCTGCCAGTGGGGGTGTGGTAGGGACTGAGGACCAGATTCTGATTGGGTGTCTGTTGCAGCTGGTTCATCCCAACACCCGGGTTATAGCCGGGGCGCAATTGCGGGACAGCCGGAGACAACCTCTGCTGAGGCTGGGGGGAGGTTGTATTAGGACTGCGGTTAATAAAGTGGCGGTCTGGCGGCATGAGGGAGGGAGATGTGAGAACGGGACTGGTCGGGTCAAGCATCATAGCTTGGTGGTAGGACTGCGTTGATGGGAGTCTGGGGAAATTGTCTGTTATCTATTGAATTGAATAAATGTATTATTGCATGGGTATGATTATTTGTTAAATAATTAAATAAACATACTACGAATTAACAGGTAAGTGTTTGTCTGTTCCTTAGACGATAAATCGAACTTAAAATCGAACTTAATCATTAGCTGAATAAGTAATAATTAAATTAACTCACCGGAGAAGATGCCAACATGGATTGGGAAGGAGAAAGCGTGTGAGGAGAGGGAGTTCGGGAAGAAGATTTGTGTCTTCCTACTATCAAGTTGTTTATATTCTGTCCAGCCAAATGCAGGGGGCTAGACCTAAAGGAAATAATACAATATATATATAACTATTAGGCCATATAAAATAAATAACTTGTTTATCATCCCCATCCGTCCCAATTTTACCCTCCGTCCGATATATTTTATAAATAATATTTTTTATTATTATCTTATGAACATAATCGTAAAACTACTAGCTATAAAATACTCCTAATGTATCAATTTTTAAAAGTCTTGTATTTTAGGACATTACTTTAGTTATTTGGGCATTGTAATGTGATTTTATAATTAATAATTAATTAATAATTACTGTTTGGCATAGGATAATTTGCCGTCTGTATTTTCTGAAAAAATCTGGACGATAAACAATTAATGTATTTAACCTGACCTAATATAAATATTTACATTTCTCTACAAAAGTGACAAAGTCTTTAGCCAATTAAACTCGAGGGTTGTCCCAGTATGGATTCACAACTGACATTTAATTAGTAATTAAATAAATTATTTATCAGTTGTTAAGTGTGTATTATAAAACGCATACTTGCTTGAGTCACATTTTTGTGTTAATTTTGGTAACCAACATGTACCAGTACAAATATGCAATACCGTCTAATGCTCATATGTAGTCAGTATGGACACAGCTGTAAGCTAAGCAATCAATTAGTAAGCGAGGCTGATGTACTACATTGTGGCTCTATTACATTGTGTCTTGTTAGTAATCAGCGAAAATATGTTGAGGCAATGTAACTAAGTACATAATAAATTAAAATATTAACTATGTATACTGTGTTTACTGAAAATATTTTAAATTCCAGAGAGTTTTATAAAATTTATCCACAAAAATTAGTACTAAAATATAATATAATAAATTGTACAAACACAGTAAACTCTCGTTAACATGAACACCAGGGGACCGTCAATTTTTTTCGTATTTTCCGGATATTCGTATTAACTGGAGCATGGAGTCACTTGCATGCATTTGTATAGGTTAAGGAAATTAAACATTGTAGTTCGCCTTATCCGTGTTCCTATTAATTAGAGTATACTTTACCTATAAATGAGTTTAACTGAGAACCTATCACAAACCTGGGCGAGTGCGAGGGAGAGGAGAGAGGAACGTTTAGAGAGGAGGGGGGTATTATCTCGGGGTGCTGAGGTACATACGTCATGGCAGAGGAGCCGGGGTTAACTTGTAGAGTGGGATGAGATCCGATTAGCGGCATCTAAAGGATAAACTCAGTTATTGGAGAACACAGCATTCTGAAATGACAATGACAACAACAACAACAACAACAACAACAATATATGAGTGGGGTTAGTTACAGCGGGCAACACGATTACAATATAAAAACACGGCTTGTAAATATGAATTCTTGATGTTAAAATGATTAAATTATAGCTAAGTATAGGGCTGAAACGAATATACCGAATATTCGAATATTCTTCAAAATCACTAACGAGTATTCGAATATTCGTTCGTTTAAAAAAGGTTCGCTCGTTAAATTTCGAATATTCGTTTCAGCCCTAGTTAAGTATACAATACTTACCTGTATATGTGAAGGCAGTACATTAAGGCTCGGATGAGATGATGATGTATTTGGAATGAGTCCGCTTATTTGAGACAAGGCAGGGAAAGCCATACCATCGCTGAACAGTTTAATATCCTATCAGATAGTCCATCATAAACACACTATCTAGCTTAAACGTAACTGATAGCTCAATAATACAATGAGATAAACTCATATTTGGGAATTATAATCGAGTTTTAAAGGTTTCGATAATAATCATATCTCAAATAATTCTACCACAATTCTAAGAGATAGACCTTATCTGGAGACAATACCATTTCAGGAGTTATGCATTTCTCGAATAGGAATGAGAATTAGGTAATTTCCGATTATTTAAACGAATAATTGCCAAATGGACTAATGCAATACGTACTGTAATCAAAGACAAGATTATTCTATTAATTAACAAGTAAGTTAAGTCGTTCGAAAATAATTTAAGGTATTAATTAATTCATCAGGTAATCTAAATAGCAAGTTATAAGCAAATTCTATGTCTATAGCATCAAGATTACTAATAATTGAATTTTAAGTAATAGTGTTAGTTTGGCGATATTGGTTGATTCCTTGTATAAGAACTAATGGATATCTGTATGGTGAATTTCGTAGTGAAAGTATTAGCTTAATAATGATCAAATTTTGCTAATGAAAGTACTTAAAAATTTCTTGGTATAAGACAACTGAAAGAAGAGCCAAATGGAATTACGAATAATACTAATATAATGTGGTATTTGACCGAAACCAAGTCATATAATTCCAGTCAACTGGTCGTAACACGTTAATATTAATTCTTGGAATATAAATAATCGAGTTACACGGAATACTCTGTAAAACAAAAGGATAGACACCATCATTATGTTAGTAGTTTCATAATGATAGATATTTCTGTTAACTGGGAATTTATCCACAGGTTTAGCAAAATACCTTATATCTGCCTCTCTTAAATCATGAATATGGAAAGGTAAATAAGAAGGATTGAACAACAATTTCAGATTATTGATAATTGCTGATTTTAAGTTAAGAATTGAGATATCTGATACAAGAGCATAAAATAAATGTCGAATTGCAATAGAGAAATCTAGGAGGATTTATGAAAAGAATGTTAACTTAGACACATCCAGGCATATCAAATGGTGGATATTAGAGCTAATAACAAATGATATCAACTATCAACTACAAATAATCTTGAAAATAACCCAGGAATTTAGCTGACTGTTACCTTGTGGCATAACAACGGAACTACCTCAATGGAATGCAAAGAATGTAAACTACATTAGTATAAATGCAAAAATATCGCAGTAATGTCGCAGTATGGAGAAACAATACAAATTCAAATTGCATGTCCCGCACCAGATTCAATAGAAATGAATTTTGAATGCAAGATAAAGCGAACAGTGATTAAAACTGATGCACAGATAAGTTAAGTTAGTGTCAGTTCTCACGGAAACAGCAATGTTTAACTGCATGGCTGCCGTTAAAAGGGCTTCACTCAGCGAGTCGCTGAAAGGATTATTGAACTGTTAATTGAACACTGTGATAGATTAAAACCACTTGCTAAAATCTTTTCATTTAAGAGCGGGACCACCATAAGGCCGTTAGACAGAGAATTAAGTGGACTGAGTAATCAAAGCGAAGCCTACTTGAACGATTATAAGCAGAAATTTCAGTAACCTGAGGAAAATGGGAAGCCATTGCATGTGGCCTAGGTCTGTTCAATTTTATGAATTAGACAGGGGACCAATTTTGCAAGGCTTCAAATCAAGAGTCTATCTCTGACCTAGCTAGGAGCTGGAATCCTGATTATATAATTCCAATTGTAACGATGGGAAATGTCGGCGAAGTGGTATAAAACAAAGATTATTTATAAACTTCCAATTTATAAGGCATTCATGTAATGTACGTTCAATCAGATTTGAAACTGATTCCAACAAAGAATACAAATAAGCAAATGCCATTATTGGCATTTGAGATGACCATATATGGAAGTAAGCCATCTTACAAAATTATTCTAAGAAATAGTTGCTTATTTAAATCGCTTTAAAAGGCAATTCTCTCAATTAAATCATCAAACCAGCCAAATTGATTTAATTACATTTGAATTTGGTAATGGTTAAAATGCTTTAAACAAATTAACACTAGTTAGTAGGGTATCATGAAGTGTTATGGAATTTAGTGGTATAATACTAATTACCGAATATTAATGTCAAAACAACAAGAATGTATTTCACTTTCAGAACATGTGTATGATTACATAATAATAATAAAATATTTCTGTTAGTTTCAGTAAATAATCAGGAGATCATGGCACAGCTGAATGTTGCACTAGACTTGAATATTGCGGTTAATGAACGACCACGCTTATACATTGAATCAATAGCCAACCTCTATTAAATTAAACTATTGCTATAATTAATATTAAAACCGTAGAATAGTACAAATAGATGGTTTATTGTTGGGACAGTGGCGCTAAACCGAAACATTTTTCAGCTCTTTACGTTACTATGGAATAATTGAATAAATTAATATAGAAATACCTTCATTTCGTCCATACTGTTAATAACAGGATAGTTCAAGTCCATTTCTTCGAATCCCTGCATATTCATTCGTTGAGAAGCCTCCGTCATTGTCGGGTTGGCAATGGGGTCGGGGCTATTCAGACAGGTCTGTATCAGAGCTTTTCCGCGCTCTGACGTAATCATGGGCTGAAGTTTTGGAGTCGCGAAAGTGTACACGTGCCCGGTTTCCGAAGCGACCAGGAGCATGACTTGAGTGCCGGTAAGTGTACTCAGCTCGAATGCCTAATTGGGAAACAAACAAGTAAAAAAACTAGGTAGTATAAAGCAAATACAGTCGAAACCGGTTTTTCTAACCAATTCTTTGCATGGAAATAAAGTAAGAATAATTAGAATAAAACGATTGAAAAAAAAAAAATTGGAATTTCTTACAGATTTAGAATAAAAAGTTATGAAAAAACGATTAGTTAGAAAAACCGGGTTCGACTGTAATAGTTTATACAACAAAAGGATCTATTGGAAGTTCAATTATTAAATGCCTGTGGTTTATAGTAGAGATATTAATATATTGCTGTGTGGATAGTATACAGCAATACCTGGCACTATTAATTTCCCTCTCCAAGTATTAAGAATATAATTAATGATTTGCGAATAATGAAAGAACTATAACTAAGTGGTATTCCTGATTAAATTGTAGATAATTTCAACAAGATTAGTCTTAATAGCAAGAATTGAGAGTAATTAAGGTAATTTCCTACATTATTAATGAGGTTTAATAATGGTAATTACGTGAATGGAACTTAAATGAACACAAATATAATACTAATAAATATAGTGAATTAAACCGCCATTTAAACTGTTAAATAAGCACAACAACAAAAAGTTTTGTGTAAAAGGTTTTTGGTAGCAAATCCCTTAGTAAGTAACCAGGAGATTTCCGAAATTTTGACCTTTTACAAAGGAATAAATTTGTGTTTTAAAGTGTAACAAAAACTTGGATTAATACTACGTTTATTTGATTTGGAAATTAATATACAAGATCAATTTCTTACTTTTTTCATGATACCAGATTTCCGTTTGCTGAAAGTTGTATAACGTCTCAATTTGTTTGGTATATACTCCATGCTAATCTTAACTCTTCCTTTTGTCTTCTTCGTTTTAACGACACCCTCTCCGTCTCCGTTTGACCCCACCCCCTCCCCCGAGCCCGCCGACCTGTCTGGAGGGGTGCCAAGGGTCGTGTCGATATCCTCTGAGGAACGAAACCGCTTCGAAGAAATCTGTTCGTCCTGACTATTATCCTCTAGCCCATTTGACCTACTGTCATGCCTAATGAATAGTTAATAAATATAAATTGGAGAATTCAAATGAATAATATAAGAACATCCTGGTATAGAAATAGACGGTCCAAGGGATTATACAGGAGCGCGAGACGATACTTTTGGAACATGGGGAAAAAAAATCTTTTGGAGCATGGGAAAAATGGGAAAATTTGAATTTAGGAGCGGGAAAATTTGGAATCCTCTCCTATACCGTAACATTAATTTGTGATTTAGGCGTATTAATATTGGATCAGACCAGGATTAGGAGCGTATTTACAAATGGCTGTATAATACACTGAGACGGTCTACATATAAGTTATTTCATAATATAATTACTTATTTTGGAGGATTTCGCATAGAATTAATTAATTATATTTTCAAATACTCACCGATGCTTTCTTGTGCAACTCATTCCGTCTGGAGTTGCCCCAGAGCTGATTGGTGGAAATGATTGGATGCCGGAAGGGAGAACTATCCCGTGAGGGTTGATGCGATCCAACATTGGATTATAGGAACCTTCTGCCATATCGAAAATGTTGAGAGAAGCGGGGTCTATCAGGTTGTGTTCTGCCGCGTAATGGTGCGAGTCATAAATGGGCGATAACAGCGACTGGTTATTATGAGACATCATTGGGAAAGGTAGAAAAAATTTAGAGAAAATTAAAGAATTAGGTACGAATTTTCAAAAATAGAATTGAACCAATTTGTTACTTTCGTTTGGGCCAAGTTGCAATTTTGTCTAAAATGGGTGAATCTCATGCCTTATATATAGTAGTGTGTATACCATTCATTAGTAAACTAATGCACTGTGCTATTGAAAGTATAGCGAGTTTGCACAGAAACTTTCAGTGTCGATTTAGTGGATAGAGATCTCGGTGTCTCCCCCTATACTGTCATTGGTTGCAAATGTCTACATTGGAAAATAATTTGTGGTCGCTTCCGATTTAAAATATTAAAATAATCGATAAAACCGGTACTAAAAACCAACCAAGTAATTATTAGCAAAAAAGACATCTCGGATAATAACTCGCGTTACGAAACTACATAGCAACATGCCTGGTTAATTGGAATTGAGCAATTCGAACCCAATTAATTATCCTTGTGGTGTCCTGTGTTAATTAATTAATGAGGTATTCAAGTGACTCAATTACTTAACTGCTTGTAAAATATAAATATTACAAATTAATGTCACTCTATTCAAACCAAGCCAATTGGTGGTTACTCGAGTTATACGAATACTTGAATCATTCGTTTTATCAGAAATGGATCTCAATAGGGGGTGAGGAATATTCTAGAATGTACCTCAATCCGAAACATATTAAATAATTGATTCTAAAGTATTATTAGGGGTACCAAAAATTCGTTTTATAGTTGTGATATTTAATCATACAGATAGAGAATACGTATAAAGCAATAATCTGTGTCAATATTAATTTATATTTATGTGTTTGTGTTTAAAATTATAGTTAATTCGTGTAAAATAATGTATTAAAAAGCTTTGCCCTCTATAAGAATTGAATGATGAACAAATTCTGATAATTAAAACTAAGACAATTTACTTTTCCCTTTTACGAAAGTAACATTAATTTAATACAAATAATATGTGTATATTTAACATAAATTATTGGATAATTAACTTAAGATCAATTAAGAAATTAAAAATACCTTTGTAAACGAGTCAATAATTGTTAATTTGAATAAATGGATGAATTATCTGCAATATTTATCTGGAATTTGCCTAATAAAGGACTAATTGTTTAAGTTATTTAGCATTGTAAGTAGAACTAGTACTATTAAGTATTCCGTCTAATGGCATGGCCAAAATGTACCATTGATTGAGAGTATTCATCAGCTGTGTGAGATATAACAATTTGGTTTTATAAAACGATTAGTTATGCTTGCAAAGGAATTTAAGTTAAAAACCAAATAAGTAGAATAAATCAGACAGAGTCTGATCATCTGTCCTAATATGGTAAATGAATAAACTTTCAATTTCAGAATATACTAAGAAATAAATCGATAGATCAAATTTGTTCATAATAATATTATGTACAACGTGATACATCAGATTTTGTAATAGCAATCGGATTTCAGATCACTATGCTCCTAATTCAGTAAGAGTAAAAGGTTAAATATTTGCAACTAACAATACTAATGCAGAATTCAGCGAGCAAGGGTACATTATCTAAATTTAATTATTTTCAATCAGAATGGATTTGTTCAAATATAAATTTAATGATTAATCTGTGAACAATCGCATAATTGACGTTTGTAACTGTAATCCTATTTCTAATGATGCCAAAAAGATAAAAACCGATTACCCATGATATGTGAACTGGTATCAGTTATTATTAGATTGTTTGGACTATCAATTGTCGACAACTACTTTGTTTATTTTTACACTGTGCATAACATATAATTAGTCTAAATATCAAATAATTATTGACAAATTGCTCTCATAATTGCTCTTACAATATTATTATATTATTGCTTATTAAACTTAAACTTGACTACCTTTTGAATCTCTATTTGAAGGCATCGACAAATATTAACTATTTTGTGCTCTTTCTGATACCTATCATTCCTAGCTAGATAAACAATAATAACTGCAAAAAAAACAATCAACAAACAAATCATATTTTCTTCACAATCTGTATAACATCTTCGTCATGTAGTTCATGCTCCTTTCCCACTCTCATTGGACTGAATTTAACCGAGGTACCCCACACAACCGCGTACTTAAAATCCCTGAGAATAGCCTTATGCAGTTTGTTGCATAGATTCTCAACAGTGCTGCTATTCATATGAAGTACAACCGGAGTTTCGTAGTCGGGGAGCTGGCCCTTCGGTTTTGTATAAATACGAACTAATTTCAGATAGTCCCACATCTTTTCTAGGAGATCATCAAAATTCCATTTATGATGTGCTGAAATAGCCACGGCGTGTGGTATCTTGTAGATAATCTCCAGTTCCTCTATAGAGATCTGGTCGATCTTGTTCAGTAGGTAGATGCACGGTATATACATACGGTTCCCTTCTATAACGTCGATGAGGTCATCGGAAGTTGCGTCGCACCTCAATACTATATCTGCATTATGTATCTTGTATTCTCCGAGAATCGCCTTCACTGTGTGTAAATCCAGATAAGTTTGAGTGATGACCTGACTGAGATTAATCCCACCTTTGCTTTTCTTCCGAAAGGAAATATCCGGCGGTTGTTGGTTGAGTCGAATCCCGAAACCTTCTAACTCTCTCTCGATTAGTTTCTTGTCATGCAGTGGCTTAAGTACATCCAGGATTATGAATAAAAGTGAGCAGGTTCTAGCTACTGCTATGACCTGTCTACCTCTCCCCTTCCCGTCTTTCGCCCCCTCTATAATCCCCGGGAGGTCCAACAACTGTACCCTAGACCCCTTATACACGATAACACCAGGCACCGTGGTTAGAGTTGTGAACTCATAGGCCGCTACCTCCGAATATACCCCGGCCAGGTTAGAAAGGAGAGTAGATTTACCGACAGACGGGAACCCGATAAAACCCACACGGGCGTCGCCGGTCTTCCCAACGTCGAACCCGTCCCCACCCCCGCCGGAGCTCTTGGGCTCGGCCAGGAGCTCCCGCCTCAGTCGGGCTAGTTTAGCCTTCAGCTGACCGAGGTGGTACTCCGTGTTCTTGTTCCGCTGCGTCCTGTTGACCTCATCTTCTACCTCTTTAATCTTCTGTAGCATTGTACTTATCTAACTTGAATGCTAGCGTCAATTGTTCTATTACAGTAGAACCTCGTTAGTACGAACACGGTTAATACGAATTTCCGAATAATACGAACAAACAATTCCACTAAATTAGGTCCCTACAATGGCTATTCAATGGGTATTACTCCGGTTAATACGAACTCCGGATAAAACGAACAAATTATTAGTAAACGTCCGTTGGTGTTCGTATTAACGAGGTTCTATTGTAAACAGATTTGTATACAGTGGTACCTGTAATGTACGAACACTCTAGCACGGATAATACTGTATGTATTACAATAACCTGCAATGAGAGATCAGTGGTATTTACAACTACTTTTTGGGACTTTGGCAAATGATAGGTATTACTGTATTAAAACGGATAAGTAAATGAGGAAAGATATTATAATTAGTTTGAAGGTTATAGGCAGGGAATGAATGCTTTTAAACGTATTTAGAGATACCAATCTTATCGGATTATTATCCCATATCTACGTACCTTGTATTATCCGTTGAATGGGTTTGTATACAATTATATGAGAGGGGTAATGTTTTGTCTCAAAGTTTAATGAAAATACACATTTATCCGTTAATACGTAGGTTGTTAAATCAATCTAATAATTCTCATAACATCGTATTAAATGACCTGAATCAATATAAGATGTGAGCTACAGTGAAGTGTTTAACAACAATATAGTGGTATGGAGATATGTATGTGTACATAGAATTATACTACCTTATGGTATCCACTGTATTTGGTAATGGAAGTACATTTATGTTCCATTATTCCATTAGTTATAAATATAATGAGAACTGATTGTAACTAATAACCTAATATGTTGTAAACTGCACACAACAGACTTCTTACAATAGTATACATCAGAACGCAGAGGATCTAAATAGAATCTACAGGAAGTTCAAGTCGGACAAAAGAAAGGACGATTGAAAGAATTTTGTATAAATTACGGTTCGATTGAAGGACGAGATTTCTCATAGTACAATACAAGTTCTGCAAATAATACAATACAATACAACTCCAGCAGCAGTGAGTTAAACGGTGTTCATTAATAAATCAAAGTTATTTAAAACTGACTTGCTTGTAAAAGATTTGTTGCATGCAATTAGTTGCTGTTTTTAATATTCTTATATTTCTGTTGAGTTTCCCTGCGGGCATCTGGCATCAGCTGATTCTTAGCTCCACCCAGTACACTCGATGTGGCTTTTGTTGCTATTATAACCGGCATTATAACAGTGCCGGGGATCTGCTTAATAACTCCTGTGACAGCGCGAGTGTAGCTAAACTCCTTTTCGTCAACAGCTGATCTGTAAAAGTTGGCAGCGGTATTACTGACTCCCTACAGAGCAGAGCAAATAATATGTATCGGTTAACGTACACTCGGATAATACGTACTTATTTTCCATTCCCGAAGGGTACGTTATAAACAAGTTTTACTGTAAATAGTTATTACATATAATGAGATACAATCCATGGTTACTGTAGATCCTAACTCAGGACTCACAGATGAGACTGTGTGACAGGCGTGAGTGATTCCCTCTCTGATGTCCTGTGGGCGGGCTGGCAGCAACTGGGACTCTCCGTAGGCCAGGTAGTTGGGACTAATCAGCTCGTATATCGTCTCTGCCACCGACTACACAACGATAGGGATATTTAGCACTGAGCTACAGTAGACTCTGTTAATAGGAACACCAGGGGACCGGCAAAATATGTTCGTTTTAAGTATAATTAAATCATAACTTGTTATGATTAAATATGTTCTTATTCTCCGGAAATTCGTATTAACTGGAGTCACTTGCAGCATTTGTATAAGCTAGGGGAATTAAACCTTGTACTCCTTAACCGATATATTTCGCATTATCCGTGTTCCTATTAACGAGAGTCTCCTGTATTACAAAGCACTATACTATCTCGCTTACCTGTATCGTGACCACCACTCTGTTGGCCAGCTCCAGAGTAGCCATTGCTGTGGAGGAAGAGAAGGAGGTGGCCCCCTGCTGGAGGCCCCAGATTATGCGTCCGTCCTGTCGGTACTGCTGCCAGGGGAGCCGCACCAAGTCAATGGTACCCTGAGCTAAACAACAACAACAATAACAACACCAACAACAACAACCAACAACAACAACAACAACAACAATACAACAACGATACAATAACAACACAACAATAACAATACAATAATAACAACATAATAACAATAACAATAACGACAACAACAACAATAGCATAACAACAACAACAACAACAACAACAGTATAATATAATCTCACCTAGTTGAGTTATGTAGTACATGGGCCCTACTCCTCCTAAAATTCGCGGCAATTGATAACTCTTTATATCTGTCAACCATTCAAATATAACGAATTCCAACAGCTTGTCGTAACCTAGGAATCTAACAGAGTTTGTTATAAGCGGAGTAGAATCAATAGCTTATATATGAGAAATAAATGACTTTGTTATAAGCGGAATTTCGTTATATCCATTTCGTTGTAAACGAAGTTTTGATAATGTAATAAGATAGAAGGATTTCCGGACCATTGAACGACTTCGTTATAAGCAGGTACTTCGTTGTATCCGACTTGGTTATAACGGGAGTTGGCTGTAATAGCATTTAATTATAGTTTGCACTTACCCTTTCTTACTGTTGAGTTTCTTAAGCTTTATCTCAGAACAGTTGAGGTCAGTTAAACTCAGCAGCAGACCGGTTAGAGTGCCCTACAATAGAATAGCAGCTCACTAATTATCTGTGCAAACTGTAGGAGTATATCTAAGTGCCAGGTCTCTGACAATACTTTTGGCCATATAAATTCCTGGATAAATCCCTGTTTGGGTACTGTTCATTTTTTACCTCCTTTAAATAATGTCTCACCGTTACTTATACAAATTATGTATTATGGCTGACACCTTTAGGGTGCCATAAAAATCTAAATTCTATAAACAAAGTGCCGACCAAGAAAATCCTAGATAACCCCCAGGCATATAAGCTAAGCTAACAGCTGTTAAGTTTCCTCTGAATCGACTCCATAACTAACCTGGTCCATATGCAGTCTGTGTTTAGCCTGATAGTCCACTCGAATGGGAACGTCCGGGTAGAAGGAGAAGCTCCTCACATAGACAGGCTTAGTCTGGGACTGAGGCGTGAGGGAGTGGGATACGGGGATACTGCTGAGCGAGGCATATGGGGGCGCTAGTCAGGTTATAGGTAAACAACAACAAATATGATTGTTTGTTTGTTGTTTGTTTGTTGTTTGTATGTTTATTTGTTTGTTTGTTTGTTTGTTAGTTTATAATAGTTTGTTTGTTTGTTTGTTAGTTTGTTAGTTTGTTAGTTTGTTAGTTAGTTAGTTTGTTTGTTTGTTTGTTTGTTTGTTTGTTTGTTTGTTTGTTTGTTTGTTTGTTTGTTTGTTTGCTCATAAATTGAATCTACCTGGAAAAGAGACGGGTTTTGTTTCCAAAATTTCTCCAAAGAAATCTTTTATCATCAACAAGGCATCCTACAATCAATAGTAAACAGTAAACACAAACAAATAGACATGACAAACAGACAAACAAACAAACAAACAAACAAACAGTGTTTACCTGATCGATATTTAGTTTCATTGGCAGGAGAGATACCTTTATAGAAGCCTCAGAACTATTCAAATCCTCCTGATCGAATCGGGACATCAGTACTTTGATTGTTAGCTATGGAAGGAGAATATCAATTCCCATATCCCATAAGATATTAAAACTTTTTCCTTTCGCGACTCTTTTGGCGACCCAAAAATCTACCACTGCAATTAAATTCAAATTTTGCCATAGACAATCCGGTGACCCTAAATACTTTTGATCGACCCATGGTATAGAGAATTTTGCCCCTATCCCAAGTTTTTTTTAAGGCCGATCTTGGTGTAAATTTTGCACCAAGATTTTTTGGAGTTACACCACGATTCGGGTCGGCCGGGCCTGTGCAGTGTTGAGTTACACCAAGGTCTCAACCTTTAAAAAAACCCTGCCCTATCCCCTATCCCCTATCCCCTGTCCCCTGTCCCCTGTCCCCTGTCCCCTGTCCCCTGTCCCCTGTCCCTGCTCCTATCCCAGGCTAGGAAAATCAATGATTTTTTTGATTTTTTTAAGAAATTTAAATCATTGATTTGAATGAACATAACTCAAATTGTATAATAGGTATTCAATTGCGAATTTCGCAGTGAGTATAGTTTGTAATATTACGTCGAAATAACTACGATTGCAATAGGTTTCACAATTTTCAAATAGTAAAAATCAACTTTAAATCAATTGATTTTGATTTTGATTTTATTTAAAAAAATCATTATTTTTCCATTCCTGTGACCTATCCCCTGTCTCACCATATTGGCGTGTGTTGGTCTCGGCATGGCTTCCGACGTGAACACGTGCAGGAACTTGTTAATAGAGGAGGACTTTAGTTTGTCGAGAACCTCTATGTCATTGACAAGGAGAACGAAGCGACTCGACTGTTCTGAGTCCTCAGGGTATATCTCGTGCTGTAGTTTGACTTTCGATAGTTTTATAATCATAAGGTTGTGCGGATCTCTCCCGGGGCCCCCTAGCGCTTTCCAGTTGCTGGCGCTATACACCGGGTTGGGAGGCTTAGAGCTCTGCTTGAGGGGATATCCCTGGTCCAGGGGTCTCCGTACTATGGACAGCTGAGTGAGCCCGTCCTCCTTAGGGGGAGCGCAGCTGAAATCGGAGAAGCGGACTGAGGGTCCGATAACCGGAAGTGACACCTGATTCCTGCTTGTTCCCTTTGTATCCCTGCAGATACAGATACTAACTAGTAAAGTATTATAAGCAAGTCTTATACAGGCAGTTATTAAAGTCTCTATATATCCTTAGTTATTTTGAATTAAGTATAACAGTAATTGTAAGTTGACAATCCCAAATTTGTACATAGACTAACTTCCAAATGTTATTATAGGTGATAAGTATTCTGTACACGAATTTCGCGTTTACAAATTCATAATATCGCGTTTACAAATTCATAATACAAGTATTTATTGTTGTTGTTGACAAAATTAGGTAAACAAATTGGTGAACTTTCTAAATACAAGCTACAACTAACTTGGGTCTGCTCTCCTCTAAATCTGTCCCTGCGTATATGTGCCATACGATATTCAGGTCCCTAAGGCTATATCGCTGTATCGGACACGGGTAGTGGGAGGGCGGCTGCAGCTGATCAGAGGTCGTTATATCCTACAATACAGTTGTTATATCCATAATTATAGTACAGTAAACACCTCTAAAGTGAACACCTTCAAGGAATGAACAACTCCAAAATATGAATTCTCGGTCCCAAAATTTTCCCATTGCTTTAGACACACATTACGTATTATAAATCATAAAGTGACACCTCATTAAAGTAAACATTTTGGCTGATTCACTTTATGAAGTTTTCACAGTACATACAATCAGGCTTTCGTCCAAGCAATAATTATGAGTTTCCAAGCGTCGAAGCAATAATTAATAATTATGAATAAATTAGTACGTACTAAATCGAAGTACGTACTAACCCAGGTACGTTATAACCGAGTTAGACTGTACTAGCAATTTAGCATACAGGCACTCACAGGAATAGTGAAGTGATTCTCAATAACTCGAATCTTTTCGTTTGAGTCTAGCAGTCCTCGGACTTCTGGGACAACTTGAGAAACCTAGGGAAAGGAGATCACCATTGGTCAATTAGCCGGGATATAATGTTGTTGTTGTTTACCTTTGGATCTTCTAGAAGTGTGAAACCATCTTCCTCAGGCAGAGAGCTCCGGGAGAAATCCCCGCT
Source organism: Hexactinellida sp. DTS-2022 (assembly GCA_028753945.1). Taxonomy (NCBI): domain Eukaryota; kingdom Metazoa; phylum Porifera; class Hexactinellida; species Hexactinellida sp. DTS-2022. The sequence continues at coordinate 533,016 of JAPNXP010000018.1, read as the reverse complement.
CACTGACATCGAGAGGGGGTTGTTGGACAGTTTGGGTCGAATTGTGGATTGGGAACGAGGTTTGTGCGGATTCTTTGAGAATGAAATTTCCATTCCGTCTTCTGTATGCAGCACATTCAGTGTCTCTAACGAATCTTATATATTAAATCACAATGATTTGTTTTTTTTTTTTTTTGTTCAGAATTGATTGAGGAACTGGTAAGAGCTGCAGACTTGAAATTTGGCAGGGGGGTAGGGAATAATGTTTCTAGGAACAAGTTCTAATATCTAAGAAAAATATTCATGTCTTCCCTCTCAAAAGGTGTCAAAACTATCAGCTGTTAAGTATGCATTATAGAGAGCCTAACTGAGACTGCAATTTAATTGGCTGAAAAAATAAACACAAATAATTCTGGGTCAATACATTTGACCAATAAATTTTACCCTATAAGTTAGTACTTTAATAGTCCCATTGCATTAATCGCATAAATAGTCTATTTAGTAAAAGTTAAACTACACCTTTCATTCCACCTTTTTATAAACTCTTCATTTCCAAACTTTTGATTAATTAATCAATTAGATTTCAGATTTTCTACTCATAAACCCGAAAAAGATATATTTGTTAGTTAGGAATAATTTTCGTATCAATGACTTTATTAGCATGGATTAATGTATTATATTTACCGAGGCTCATGAGCATATATTATTATGATTTAGTCTAAAGGTATTTCTTTCTGAAATAACAAAATTTGTCTATTCTAATTAAGGAATCAAAATTGTTGTAAATTCACGCGAGGGCCGAAGGCTCGAGAATAAGTTGTGAGAACGCGCGTAGCGAGGTCGGTCAGCTTAAATATACTGCTTAGGGGGGGACAGCTCAATAAGGTTGGGATCTGCTACCTACATACTGTATAGTAGAATCTGCTAAAGGTTACTCTATACACGGTGATTTGTACATAGGCTAGCGGACAGCTATTATAATTCCTAATTGATTTCCCGTATTATAATTAACCTGCGTATGAGGCCTTCGTGTTACGTAACGCTTTGGAGGGGGGAGAAGGATTTCGAATGTCACAGATCGTACTTTTTATTCCAAAATGGCAAAAAACTTGAAGTAAGGAAAGGGATGTATAATTTTCGTTAAATTTCCGTTACACTCCACAGTATCTAAATACAACTGGCATACATTTGAAAAGGTATTTGCCATGAATACAAGCGAGGGCCACAGGCCCGAGTGCAAGTTGTAAGAACGCGCGTAGCGCGGACGAGCAGCTTTAATAATAATCTTATATATTAAATCACAATTATTATTATTATTTTTTTTGTTCGGAATTGATTGAGGAACTGGTAAGAGCTACAGACTTGAAATTTGGCAGAGGGGTAGAAAATATTGTTTCTAGGAACAAGTTCTAATATCTAAGAAAAATATTCATATCTTCCCTTTCAAAAGGTGACAAAACTATCAGCTGTTAATTATGCATTATAGAAAGCCTAACTGAGACTGCAATTTAATTGGCTGAAAAAGAAAATACAAATAATTCTGGGTCAATACATTTGACCAATAAATTTTACCCTATAAGTTAGTACTTTAATAGTCCCATTGCATTAATCGCATAAATAGTCTATTTAGTAAAAGTTAAACTACACCTTTCATTCCACCTTATAAAATCTTCATTTCCAAACTTTTGATTAATTAATCAATTTGATTTCAGATTTGCTACTCATAAACCCGAAAAAAGATATATTTGTCAGTTAAGAATAATTTTCGTATCAATGACTTTTTTAGCAAGAATTAACGTATTAATTTACCGAGAATCATGAGCATATATTTTTATGATTTAGTCTAAAAGTTTGAGCTGTTTACTTTCTTTCTGAAGTAACAAATTTGTCTAATCTAATTAAGGAATCAAAATTGTTGTAAATACACGCGAGGACCGAAGGCTCGAGTGAGAACGCGCGTAGTGCGGTCGATCAGCTTAAATATACTGCTTAGGGGTAACAGCTCAATAAGGTAGGGATCTGCTACCTACATACTGTATAGTAGAATCTGCTAAAGGTTACTCTATACAACTGTCATTTGTACATAGGCTAGCGGCCAGCTATTATATTCCTAAAAATTTCCCATAATATAATTAACCTGCGTATGAGGCTTTCGAAATTTAAGTAACGCTTTCGAGGGGGGAGAAGGATAACGAATGTCACAGACCGTAGTTTTTATTCCAAAATGGCAAAAAATTGACGTAAGGAAAGGGATGTATAATTTTCGTTAAATTTCCGTTACATTCCACAGTATTTAAATACAACTGGCATAACATTTTGAAAATATATTTGCCATGAATACAAGCGAGGGCCACAGGCCCGAGTGCAAGTTGTAAGAACGCGCGTAGCGCGGACGAGCAGCTTGTAATAATAATGTTACAAATATCCATAGTCCAGCTTGTAAAAATATATTATATGCAAGGATTTATACAGGAGCGCGAGACCTCTTTTGGAGTATGATTTTTTTGGAAAATATTAATTAGGAGCGAAAAATTGGAATCCTCTCCTATACCGCATTAATAAATTTGTGATTAGACGTATGGAAATTGCATCAGACCAGGATTAGGAGCATATTAACAAATGGCTGTATAATACACTGATTAGGAGCGTATTTACAAATGGCTGTATAATACACTAGTTAGGAGCGTATTTACAAATGGCTGTATAATACACTGATTAGGAGCGTACATATAATGGCTGTATAACACACTGGTTATACGCACCCTTAGGTTCGGAGGAGCCCCTCGGTCTACTCTTCCCCCGCTTGTCGGGACTCGCAGAAGTCAGCTGAGAGCCGGACACCTCCTCGTCAAGCTCCGCGGCCCCGTCCTGTATAGCGTCTATCAGCTGTCCAGTTATAGACTGCGTCAGAGAGGAGAAGGCATCTTGCTACAACAACAGAGCATAAATAGTACAGTGGACTCAGCTTAATAGTCACCTCGGGATCAGGTTTCCTTGACCCGATCTATTAACCGAATATATTTTAAGCCTAAATGGAATTCCGTCCTATAAATCCTGTGAAATTTTGACCCGATTAAGCCGATAAATCTATTAACCAGTGGCTCTATTAAGCGGAGTCGACTGTACAAACAGACAGTTGCTATCGCTAATAGGAACACCAGGGGACTGTCGTAATATGTTCGTATTATCCGGAGATTCGTATTAACCGGAGTCACTTGCATGCATTTGTATAGGCTAGGTGATTAAACCTTGTACTCCTTAACCGATATTCGCTTATCCGTGTTCCTATTAACAAGCGTCTACTGTATATTGTACAGTATATACTAATGTCATTACATCAGAGATCGTATCGAGTGTGTTTGGAGATATTGACATTGTCTCTGCTGGCTTAACCGTAGCATTAGAGGTATATTGTGTTTGGCTGGTGTGTGTTTGAGTGGCGTAGTCTCCGTTAGAAGTTATATACAGCAACAGATCTCTCAGTGTTATGACGGCATCTGCACACGTGTATATGTGCAGTGCGTTGCTGCTCACAGATAGGTCGACCTGTGGAATCTTCTAGAAGGAATACAACGTAATAATGTCATCAGTAGAACATGTATAATCCGACCCTCTATAAAAAAGGAATTCAGCAGAATCGACACTTTTCCTTTATCCCAATGAGCGTCGGACTAGCAATAATTATAACCTGCATAATCCGACAATTGGCAATACGATATTTCCCCCCATCCCAATAGTGTCGGATTAGACAGGTTCTACTGTACTTATACATCGATAGACACCTTTCAATATAAAAACCAGGCTTCGCAAAGGTGAATTTTGGGTTAGAAAAGGACCTTGTCAGTGCTCAAAATGCCGATATAAATGATTCCAATATTATAACTTGCAAATTTTAAGGAATAAGAGACTTACTGATATCTCATCTGAAGCCAATCTTAAAGTTAACTCTAACAATCCAAAGTCCATAGCACAGAAGTAATCTATAGAAATACAGTCAGGTTCTTTTATCATGAACATTGATAATAAGCGAACTCAACTTGATACAAACCCTATGTAAGTTGTTAAATTGGGACCATAGGGCTTGTTCATGATGTGTAATTAACCATAGTTACAGTACAGTAAAACCTCCAAAAGTGAACACCTCCAAGAAATGAACAACTCCAAAATACGAACACTTTTTCTCGGTCCCAAATATTCCCCATTGCTTTAGACACACGTTATAATAACCATATGAAAAGTGAACACCTCAAAAGTGAACGTTTTGGCTCCCCAGCGTGTTCACTTTCTAAAGGTTTTACAGTATAACGGCACAGGAATGCATATTTACCTTCTTTCAGGTTAGGAGGCCCCTTGGAATATTTCTGAGAGAGATACAGAGCAATGTCTTCCAATACAATTCTATTGATATGTACAATATTAATGTATTCCCAAAACATGCCTGTTAAACACAATAAATAGAATAAAGTTTAAACTAAGACTACATTGTTATTTTAATCCATTTGCCCAGTATATACTATTATGTTATTAGCTAAGCACTAATAACTTTCGAATGTGCTGGCATGTTACATTCCGGACTTAACTAATAATAGTTAACAATAAAAGTTGTTTGTGCCCTGCAATCAACAAAGTTATACGGATCACCTCGTGGTTAGGGACTCTTTTTAATGATCACAAAAATTTCAATTAGTACAATAAACTCTCGTTAGTATGAACAAAGATAAGGTGAAATATTTAAGGAGTACAAGGTTTAATTCCCCTAGCCTATACAAATGCATGCAAGTGACTCCGGTTAAATGAATATCCGGATAATGTATATGTATAGTTATCACAAGTATCTACTGTATAAGTTATAACACAAGTGTTACATAATAGCTTACCTCTGCATGGAGGTAGGAGCCCCAGATACGATGTTGGAAGAAAAGCAGAAAGACCCTATCGTTATGAATGTCCTCAGAGGCATGTGCAGAGGTCTACAGGAGATAGTCAATAGGTCTACAGGATATACATACTATATAGGCTAGTTTGTATGTATAATGCTATGTCTATAGGTTACTAACTTAAGTTTGTATAGAATGCTATGTACTGTATATAGGTTTTCTAACTTAAGTTTGTATGTATATATTGCTATGTCTATACTATAGGTTAGTACAGGGGTTCCTAAACTGGGGTCCGCGGTCCCTTTGGGGATCGCGAGATATAATAAAAACAATTTTATAATGAGATATTTTGCAAATTTGTATTAATAATCATTCTTGTGAGCAAAAAATATTAGTAATAAAGATTTAATATGTAGTAGAAACATAGTTTTGCTCTTTTTCTGTCATAAATTAGTATTTTCCAAAACATGTAAATTATTAGATTAGCAATTTTTTGTATAATATTTACAACAAATAAGCAGACCACATAAATTGGTAGATATAACTACAGAAAAATAAAGCCACCTGTTTTATTTAAAGAAATATCAAATTATAAATTCTCCTTTATAGAAAATATTGGCTGTAATATTTACAGGTGTTGCAACAAAAGTGATATTATCAAATTTTTGCAATAGCATAAACTTGCAAATGGAATTTAAGCTAGATAGGAAATATAGCAGTCAGCTCCGCTTAATGGGGTCAAGCTAGTACAAATATTTTCGGTTAATTGGGTCAAATTATGAAATTTGAGCCCAAATTTGGGTTGATTGAATGGAGTCAAGCTAGTACAAAGATTTCAATTAATTGGGTAATATTCTGTCAATCGTAAATTTACGTGATAATATAATGATAATATAATTTGTGATAATATAATTTAGCTAATTGGGTTCACCACTTAATCGGGTCAAACTATCCTTGTATCAAGGTGGACCGATTAAGTGGAGTTGCTTGTACCTGTAATCAATCCCGCATTCCTTCAGATGCATATATAGAGTGAATAAGACGGGAGGCGCGTTCCTATGTCTGTTCTTAAAAGGCTGCGTATTTATACTCTCCCGAACTTCCGAATTAGACTCAGACCCTCCCAAACTGAAGAGGTCTCCCAACTAAAGAAACACAGTACAGTGGATGCCGGTTATAAGAACATCGTCGGGAACTGCATATAATGTTCTTATAACCGGCATGTTCTTATAACCGGTGTTATTATATCGGATATCTACTGTACTCAGTCGCAAGAGCGTACAGAAATATGGAATGGGGGGGAAATGTTATTTCTGGAATATAATTGTCCCATTTGAGAACGTTTAGGGCAGTGGTTCCCAACCTAGGGTCCATGGACGACAGTAGGGGGGAATTATTTATATATCGGCCTTGGGGGTCCACAGACCACAATATCTCAAAATGTGTATTACGGTCAATGGGAGGGGGGTCCACAGAATGTCTAAGAAATGGTATAGGGGATCCACGGTTTTAAAAGGTTGGGAATCGTTTGTTTAGGGGGGATTATTTAGTAGTACAGCATTTGATGCAAGAAATAAATAGCAATAAAATAGTATTTCTGTAGAGAGCCCTTACCTGAGAGAAGCAGTGTAGGTGAGAAGGCATAAACACGTGTCGCATCGCTAATCCAGTCAGCAGCAAACTCATTGTGATAGACTACACAGAATAAATATAATAAACCGTAGACTATGAAAAAACATAAATTATACTTATTAGATATGAGTAAAAAATTTTAAGTGTTATAAAACATGGTTCCGAGCAAAAAGCTAAATTATAAGTGTTAAAACTCACCTTACAAGGCCTTAAAGTTGTAATAAAAACTAATAATTTTTTAGAGCTGATAGTTTTCTAGAGTACGTACTAACCGAATTAAAATAAATGTATTTTATTTACTTGGGAATAGAAATTGGCACGTCTTAACCGAATCATTATAATGGATCAGATAGGAGGAAAATCGGTTATTAGCGAACAGTACGTATTATCCGAGAGTACGTCTTAAGCCGAGTACGTACAAGCGGCTTCCACTGTACATACTACAGTACCTTTGACTGTGTACAAATACATACTACAAATACATACTACAATTACATACTACAATTACAAACACATACATACTACAGTACCTTTGACTGTGTAAGGGCGTCCTGCTTGCTCCTGATGGCCAGAGCTAGACAGGGCGGGCTGTCCTGAGTCTGTCTGTCTCGGTAGAGCCCCGGAGAGAGCGTAGCTGAGTGCTCCGAGCAGAATAGTAGCAGAGGCAGGGAGTCTGGGGCTATGGAGCGGTTGGGGGAGTCCACACAGGAGTAGGGCTCTTCGGTAAGCAAATCTATATAGCGGCATGTTATAATAAGAAATAACTTATATGTAGACCGTCGATTTCTAGCTAGGTTTTCTTACATATAAAATAGTATTACCCATAGGCGGCAGGGGCTTTTGGTCTACAGAATTTATAGACGGTCTACAAATTTTTAGCTTAATTGTATGGGCTTTTATAGACAGTCTACATATAAGGATGCTCTTGCAATAAATACACAGGTATACGGGAGTACATGAATATAGTTTGGTATCCTAATTTAAACTTATTTCTCTATACAGTAGAACCTCGTTATTACAAACACGGTTAATACGAAATTCAGTTAATATGAACACTATTTCAGTCCCTTCAAAGCCCTTTCAATACAAATGATATCCGTTAATATGAACGTATTTTCCGGTCCCCTGGTGTCCTACTAACGAGACTCTACTACAGGTATGCTGTATACCTTTGTGAGACAACTGAGCTCTCTTTATAAAGATAGAATCGTAGCTGAGTGTATCGTCCCCTCTGTACCTGGATACGTGATAGAACTTAAGGAATGTGCACTGTAGCATGCACTCGCCCACTGGATCCTCATTGGTTAACTCCTCCTGCAGCAAAGTGGTGGGGGCATCCTCACACAAGGGACCGTCTAATCCGGGGTCTGTAATGTCACCCTACACAGTTATACGTAATAATACAAGGGTATATATGTAAGCCAAACTGTTATTCCGTACTATAAATCCTGTGAAATTTTGACCCGATTAAGCGGAGAAATCTATTAACCGGTGGCTTTATTAATCACACAAAAAATAAATAAAAAATAATTTTATTTATTTTTTAATTTTTTACTTAGTTGCATGCTAAAAAGAAAATGTTACAATGTTGGTTGTGTGTTGTTAACAGAAGTAGCTCATGTAAAACTAAGTATATAATCTTGTGGATCAAATACAGTAGACACTTGTTAATACAAACACCAGGGGACCGCCGAAATTTGTTCGTATTATCAGGATTTATTTGCAGCATTTGTATAGGGTAGCTAATTAAACCTGTACTCCTTAACCGATATTCCCCTTATCCGTGTTCCTATTAACAGAGTATACCGTAGTATAACTAGTTACCAGTACTCGTGTGACTGCGGTTACGGTTAGTGAGTCTACGTAGAGAGAGAGAGATAGGGCGCTGAGTCCGCTGGGCCGGGCGGCGGCGGTAGAGGAGGAGTTCTTAACCGTTCCGGGGGAGGAGCTGAAACTGGACTGTTCTTCGTCAGATTCGTATTCTGTATTAGCACTGCTGAGTCTATCTCCAATCCCCTGACCTAACGTATGGTAGCACTTATAGGTACAGGTTATACGTATATACTGCTTTATAATTATTGCTATAAAATACAGACAACTTGAAAGAGAGGCCCAAGAGGATTTAAAGAGGAACTGTTAAATCTAATCAGAGAGTTGGAAAATAATGACTTTTTTGTATAAATCAAAATGATTTAAAATAGAGTTGTAAATATAAATAGGGCGAAAAGAAATTCCACAGTAATTTTTTACATCAAATTACAAAATATTTTGACTATTCAAATGGCAACTAATTACAATCTTCAAATCATTGGTTTAAAATTAAATTACTCCAAAATAAAATAAATACAGTAATGCCGGATATAAGAACGTTCTACTGAAAAACGGTTGCCATATACCCTATATAATTTATGCCGGTTATAAGAACATTATGTGCAGTTCCCGACGATGTTCTTATAACCGGCATCACTGTACTACATTTCCTGAGGTGTATAGGAGGATAATACAATCTATATCTAGTGTTAATATCTAACCTAGATACATGTGGTGTAAGGGAGTCAAAGGAGAGGTATTAGATAGGAAGTTACTTGGAATCTTTTTATGATCGAGAGAGTCCGTTTGGGGAGTATGTCCTGTGAATGAATTCCAGGTTGTCAGGTCTGTCAAGCTATTGGTCAACAAATAACAATACTTGTATAATATGCATAAATAAATAACAATAATTGTATAATATGCATAACAAATTGTTACCGATTAACCACTGTTTGTAGAATATCCTTGCTCGGGATGTGAGCTCTCACAATTGGGAAATTCAGCTCGATGCCGAGAAGCGAGTTCAACTTAGAATCAGTTTCAAATTCCTCCATCTCCATTTGGTTACCAGGCAGTATCAACTACAACAAATTTGCAATAATTAATCATACATATATATTGTGAACTATTTCCTGTCTGCTTAATATGAAAAACTTTTCATATGAACAAGCCCTATGGTCGTAATTTTAACAACTTACATAGGGTTTGTATTAAAGCTCTCTATTATCAACACAATTTATGGTCCCTTGAATGTTCATAATAAAATAACCTGACTGTATTAAATCACAATGATACTGTCGACTGAGCTTAATAGAGCCACCGGTTAATAGATTTATCAGCTTAATCGGGTCAAAGAAACCTGGTCCCGAGGTGACTCTATTAAGCAGAGTCCACTATATTTTGTTTGTTTTTCGTTTGTCCAGAATTGATTGCGGAATAAATGTAACATAGACACGACATACTTCCTCTTGGTTGTGCACGTATTTCTTGCTCGAGAAGGGAGATGCGCTGTTAGGCCCTGTATGCACGTAAACAGAGTCGGCTATACTAGAGCTGTTATTCTGTATTAGAGGGGTAGGGGGGGCCAGAATGTTAACTGAGTCCCCGATAAGAGAAGAGGGCTCCTCCTTAAACCGGAGCGTGACACTAAACACAAGAATAAAGAGAGATTTATGAGGTCAAGAGAGGACTGACCTCGGGGTGTTGGCTGCCCCTCCCAAACGGGAGTCCAGAAGGAGCAATTTGATTGGCAGACTGGATGAAGTCTCTCTCAGAGAAACTATAAAAGGATAATTATTTGAAATATTAAGTTGGAATTATTCCGAGAGCAATCAGAGGAAATTCTTCTCGAAAGGAAGTAAAGTTTTCCTACAATTATAGAAACCATCCAATTTAAATAAATTAGAATGCCATTTGAGAAATCTAACTTAGGAACTAAAATCAACCAATTTTCATCGGATGTATATTAAGTTATTTGCATATAAATACAGTCGACTCCGCTTAATAGATAGAGCCACTGGTTAATAGATTATAGGACGGAATTACAGTTTGGTTTAAAATATTTTCGGTTAATAGATTTCTCCGCTTAATCGTGTCAAAGCAACTTGGTCCCGAGGTGACTCTATTAAGCGGAGTCGACTGTATATAGTACACTAGGATAACATTTCAGTCCCCCTTGGGTTTGGCCTGTATCTAAAGGAAATTAGCAATATTTACCAGTCAGGTTATCAGCTAAAATAGAGAGCGCTCTCTCTTGTCTCTGCAGGGAACTCTCCTGATAGGAAGCCCGCACATTCGAGGAGGAAATAATAAATGTTTCCTGGCGCAAAGAAGGTATCCACCAAAGTCCAGTCTCCTGACAAGCCTCCTTATCCAGGATAGGAATTCTATACAGTACAGTGGATGCCGGTTATAAGAACATCGTCGGGAACTGTTCTTATAACCGGCATAAAATATATAGGGTATATGGCAACCGTTTTCCAGTAGAATGATCTTATAACCGTTTTTCCAGCATCTACTGTAGCAAACTAGCAGTATACAATGAATTACGTATTATATTATGAGCTACATAAGCATGTCAGTTAGCTAATTACGTACAACAATACAAGTTATGTCATTAAGCGTGATTGATATATAAAATAGCTGAAGATGTATTTTCTGACATAAGCAAATAAAAATGATTTCTTGCAGCAAATAGTATTGAGATTATTTGCCGGTAATCGTATCCTTAGTTTGATCATTAATACCCTCACAATGTAAAGGGCACAATGGAATGTGAACTTATTAACTTTAAGGTAACTAAATAATGTTATTGTTACGCACTTGCATATGATAGCAATTGAAGGAGATTTGAAGTGAAACGAAGTTTGATTGTCAATTGGAATATTGGATTCATCGACTGTATTCTGGAACAGAACTTGTCTTTGCTAAAACAAACAATAATAAACACATTTGTCTATAACAAGTTTCAAATTTTAGGCGGCTAAACGAGATACTCCCAAAATACGAAATAGAAAATAGCTATTTTAAGATTACAATTGGAACAAAGGGTTGCATGGCGCTGAATTCCAATTAGCCATTACTGTAACTTAATACCGACATATGAATAATTGCTCAATAAAAATACAATAAACTAAATATAGTTGCTTTCAAATGGACCTAATTATCCAATTAGTTTGTCTAAACACTTATCTACATTATAATAGAAGCATTCATTGTAATTTACAATTAAAACTCTGAATTCTAATTAAAAACTAATTTGTATTCAAACAACAACCTTAGAGCCACAAGGGAATTAGTAACTGAATTGACTTAGCATAGAAATAGGTAGTTAAGTTTTACAAAAGTGCTTTTCATAAGTCGCTATAGTATATTCTAATTCATTCGACACCAGGGGACCGTCGAAATTTGATCTATTATCCGGGATTCAAATTAACCGGAGTCACTGCTGTATTTCTAAGGAATTATCCAGGAGCGCGAGACGCTCCTTTTGGGTTATAATCTTTGGAAATTTTAGTTTGGAGCAGCGAAAATTTGGAATCCTCTCCTATACTGTAACATAATTTGTGATTTAGGCATTTGGAAATTGGATCATACCAGGATTTGGAGCGTATTTACAAATGGCTGTATAATACGTGGTGTTCCTATTAACTAGTCTACTGTAAATAGTGTATCTATAGCCACATTAAAAATGAATATATTTGGTCTCCTGGATTCATTTTAAGAAACCCTTTCTTTACTTGTAATACGTAGTAACAATCTAATCTGGTTCAATTTAATGTTCTCAAAAAAACATACGTGTAAAACAATACAATAATTTGAATAAAATATATTCAAAGTAAAACAGTTAGGCGTGAAGACTAGCAAAACGTTTGTGTTGTTTCTTTTGAGAATGTTTAGTGAGAGAGTTCTCTGTTATTTCCTTATCGGAGCTGGGTATGCGAGATACAGAATTAGAGAGACACGAGACTTCCAAAAGTTCGATATCGAAGAATCCAAAGTTAGTAGCTTGATGGGGGATACGTTCTGGGACTGTGGTGTCGTGAGCCAAATCAGAAAATTTCATTGTTGCAGTAGTCATGTTATAGGTTTAGTGTTGTGAGTTGGGTTATGTAGTTTTGCTATTAGGGTCCTTATATACTCGCACCTGCATTGATATGCTCTGTTGTATGATACAATGTAGTTATTATAGCTGTGATACAATGCAACTAATGTGTTGAATATATACAAGCCAACATATTGGAATTTAGCTCAAATTAATTAAGGGACCTCAAATGAGATTATTTTATAGCCAAACCATTGTTGGTTATAAAGAGTATAGATTGGGATTTGTTTGCTTTGAAGAGCAAAAGATAAGAAATATAAATTTACAACATATATAATTTAAGCACACATATTCAAGAGATAGGGGCATTTAATTGCAACCCTGAATGAAAACTTACAATAAGTGCAAATAGGAGTTTCGTATCAAATACGTTAATTAAATGAATTGGGATAAACCTGGCCAAACCCCTGGAAAATCTCCGATCCTTATCGTGCAACTGAAATTTATTGAGCTACCAATATAATATGAGAATTTGAATTTCCCAAACAAATACATTGCATAGCATTCTTACTAAGGAGACTTTATTAAAGCGACCGTATAACTAAACTCACAGTGGAGATTGATTGGTGGACAGATTGGAACACGGATTTATAGTTGATGGATGTGCTCCACTGATTATAGCTAGAGGCCTGCATGTCTGGCTGCAATAGAGCGTGTATTCTGTTCAGAATAGTCACATCGAGTACAAAGGTGAACGGGAGAGTTTCAACCCTCAGGTCTGAAAGGGATACCAACGGGGCCTTCTGGAATGCCAAATTCTCAACCTAAGAGAAATACGTAATAAGGCAAGTTAGTAATAATAATTTATATAATAATTGTGCCAAGGAATGCTATAGTATAAGAAATGAGAATAAAAAATGAGCCAAAAATATTAGTTTGTTTTGTTGGCAAATTCTTCATAGTGACTAGCTTACTTACTGTAAGTAATTTAAAATATATTTTTAGAATATTATTGAAGCATTAGCATTTTAGTGAAAGCATAAATTACCAACATACAATGCAAATTTGAAAGTTATACAATGGTACATGTATACTACATCTAGCTATACTGGGAAAAGTAAATAAAATATGCAAAGATGTAAGAATAAAATTAAGAGAAATACCTTTCGTTTTTCTTGACTGAAAATAAATCTTACAGAGAGACAGGAATCCGATTTATCAGGATTTGTGTGAAACTTTAAAACCTAAAACATACACATGGATAAACATAGTCATTTTTATTATCTCATTGCCAATATAGAATTAATATTTAAAGTTAATTCCTCAATAATGATAACAACTTGCTAATATTTAATGCATAATTCGTTTGCGATATAAATATGCAACTGTAGAAAATACCTTACAATATTTTTTGCTTGTATGCTAGCAATATGGTTATTAGAGAGATAATTATGACTTAAAGTTAATTACTCAATAATGATAACAACTTGCTAATATTTAATGGATAATTCGCTACGCGATATAAATATGCAACTGTAGAAAATACCTTACAATATTTCTTGCTTGTATATTATAACCATTCAGGCAGGCTTGTAGTTATTATTGTCTTACTTATATATCTGGCAAAATCTTGCAATAGAAAATTTTACCCGGCTTAACAAAAAAGAATTTTTGAAGCAAAAAAGACAGAACGTTAAATTATATTAGAAAACAGTAAACCTCCAAAAGTGAACAACTCCAAAATATGAACACTTTTCTCGGTCCCAAATTTCCCCATTGCTTTAGAGTCTAGACACACGTTATGATAAATCATGAAAAGTGAACACCTCTCAAAAGTGAACGTTTTTGCTGGTCCCCAGGGTGTTCACTTTCTAAAAGGTTTAACTGGTATATAACTAATTCCGTTATTATAATAACAAGCTAGTTATGGGCTCACATACCTGTGTATGACTCAGGTTATATTTAGTATCATGCATATCTGTAACTCTAACGGCATCTAGGGGCCCACAGAATTGTTCCGTTGGACAGTCGAACAGACACTCACTTAAGTTGGCGCCGTTAATAGAGAGAGAAGCGTCGGTTCTGAATGCACTAATCTGGAATTCGGCGTTTATCCCGCAAATATGCAGTCTGGAGATTCATAATAGGTTTTAACTTTTTATTAGATTCCTTTGTGTTGTATGAATTCAGTATTAGTACAGAGAATTAATAAAGTATACGTAAGTAAGTTCTGAAGATAATTAAAATAACCGTTCTTTGTAAATTAGACTGTATTAATAAGTTAGATCAGTGGTTCCCAACCTGGGGCCCGTGGACCCTTGGGGATCACAAAATTTCAAGATTTGCATTACGGTCAATGGAATGGGGGTCCACAGAATGTTTGGTATTTGCTATAGGGGGCACACGGTTTAAAAAGGTTGGGAATCGCTGACTCGGTTACATTCAATAAGCTAAACTTGTTAGGCTAATCCATGGTGAAGCAATCGAATATATTTATAACTAATGGAACACGGATAAAGTAGTATACTAGATACTGAGTACAAGACAATAAGTTTCCAATGTGTAAAGGTACTGTTACATTAGAAACACAATGATGCGAGATTTATAATCTTACCATGGATATCATTAAAATTAATCTTGTTAATCTAAAGGATTCAATTTATCATACTTGGGTTTAATTAATAATAATGAACTAACCTTAGGTGGTCGTTTGGAATTGCATAAGCAAACTTTGGCAGTTTTTCCAACAACAGATTTCCAGTTATATAACTGAGTTCGCTCAGCTCAGCTAGCTTATTCAGCCTATGGAAATACAGAGTAGCAATTTGTGCGTGGGTTGTCATGCCTCTTATTCTAGAATGTTCTGTCCCCAAATACTCCCTAAGTTCGGCCAGCTGTATCTCAGGCAGCTGATACAAACTAGTTATACTAACGTGCAACAAGGCTAGGGACACGCCGCCTAGCTTTATAACGAATTTATTGCAGTCGTTAGTGGGAGGGGGGTCTACGAATCTCTGTTTCGGAACAGAGACTGATTCCTGTGTGACTCTAACAGGTGTGTTGTGAGGAGAGATGGGAACTGTTGAGTTGATGGAGAGAGGAGAGCCGCTGAAGTTTGACAGCAGGATGCTAGGCGGCGTCCCAGAGCTCCCGAGACTAGTCAGCTGATTCGTGTCTCGCATGGGTATGCTGATACCGTCACTCCTAGCTACAGAAATGGCAGGTGGAATGTCTAGGGGTAGCAGATCTTCGTCTAAAGAGGAGCGGATTGAGAAATAAGTTTGGTCTTCTTCTGATTTTGCGATGGAATCTGTTTGTCCGCACGAGTGTATGGAGTTAAGGGAATATAGAGTTTCTGAAATTCTCTGTTTCTGTATATGGTGCGTAACCTGGGGCACTATCTTAGCGTAATCCAGCTGATTGATTGGCCGACCTCTGGGCCGAGGGGGGCTCGCGATTTCCCGTCTCTGATCTGAAATAAATAATCGAAATTGTAGAAATGTTGCAGTGGAAACGCGAAATTGCGGTACACGTGGTCACACCAATTCGTCTGGTGCTTTAATGCAAGATTAACTGAAATAGAACCTCAGTGGAATATAATTTCGCGTTTTACACCAGGCAGTTATATCAATGTTTAATCGCCCGCCTTCTATAAAGAAGTTCGTGGGCTATTTGAAAGGAACATACAACACAACAACAATACAACAATACAACAAACAATACAATAATACACCAATACAACAAACAATACAATACAACACACAACAAACAATACAACAATACAACAAACAATACAATACAACAACACAACAAACAATACAACAACACAACAAACAATACAAACACAACAAACAATGAACAATGAAGAAAAGAACAAATGTCCAAGTTTACTAGCAAAATTGCATAAAATTGCAAATTAACTATCAAAATTTCTATTACGCTCACACCACGTACACAGTTAATATGCAATATGTCCGTAATTAATGGCAACTGACTTACCTAACTCTTCCATGAGGCCACACGTCATCTCAGCAAGCAAATGTACGATCTCTGGTGAAAGTAAGAAGTGCGCTGAACCCGCCGTACACTCTACTTTCAACTAGACAAACAAGGAATTGGATGAGGTAACCTGGCCACAATATAACCTAATTCTATTCAATTCCTAATACTTTCATTATGAAATTGATTGAATATAAAGAGTGAAACGTGAGACACAATATAATACCATTAATGGGATCATTAGGCTTAGCATTAAAGGTACGGCAATGCACTTTCAAAGTGTATTTATAAGAAACTGTGTAAACTAATCCATTCATTACAACAAACTTATACTTAGCATGTCTGACATTGAGACGGTACTTGCCGATGTGTCCTACATAATGGCGGTTAGCGACTCCAAATCGGGGAAGCGAGGAGCTGGCTTTACGAGAAAGAAAGTTACGCTTCCTGACACGAGCATACAGTACGCTATGGGAATGATTCTCTTCGAGAAAACCGAGCTAACATTTGAGGCGGTGTTCATACAGCCGATCGCCTACAGACTTATGGTGCAATTCTCGGAACTCAACAGAGACATAGGAGCCTCGCTCCTATTCTACGACAGCATACTCACATACGAGAAGGAGCCCGACAGAAACGAGCGTAAGAAGATAGCTAAGAACATTACTGACACCTGTCTAATGCCGGACTACTTATCCAAACAGCTGCGATTAGCTAAAGCCAACTACGATATAGTGTTAGACCGGATGTGCCAGGAGGATTTCTCGAGTGACCTGTTTCGCACGTTCGTAGAACCACTGTTGCTGCAGATAAAGGAAAGTGTGTTCGACTCGTTTCAACTCAGCAGAGAATTCACGCGGTTCTGTCAATGGAAAGCTCTGGAAATGAATTTCAAACCTGGTCTTCAGGACTTCAATGTGCACCGGAAGTTGGGGAGAGGGGGCTATGGGGAGGTTTACGGTTGCAGGAAGATCGATAGCGGGCGGGTCTACGCCATGAAGGTGTCTTACAAGAAACGTATAAAGGTTAAGAATGGGGAGGGGCTGGCTATTAACGAGCGTAACATCTTATGTAAGCTGAATAGTCCGTTTATAGTCGGGCTCCATTATGCGTTTCAAACGCCAGACCAGTTGGTACTGGTGCTAGACCTCGCGGAGGGCGGCGATCTACACTTCCATATCGACCAAAGGGGGGCGCTCCCTGACGACTCTGTTAGGTTTTATACAGCAGAGATGGTGCTCGGATTAGAACACATGCATTCACAGAATATAATATACAGAGACATGAAGCCTTCGAATGTTCTGTTGGACACAGAGGGACACGTGAAGATATCGGATCTGGGGCTGGCTCATGACCTAAAGTATAACTTTCCGAGTAGCGCAGTAGGGACACACGGGTACATGGCCCCTGAAGTTATATACAAAGCGACTAAGTACAGTTTTCCGGTCGACTGGTTCGCGCTAGGCTGCACCATATTCAAGATCTCGACTGGCCACAGTCCCTTCCACACCAAAGACGCGAAGGATCGTGACGCGATCATAAACAAAACATTGAAAGAAGATCCAAATTACCCTGCTGCCATGTCAGAAAGTCTCAGATCTCTGATTAGCGCTTTTCTAACGAAGAACCCCGCCAGCAGACTTGGGTCGCCACCCAATGGAGTCGATGGTATTAAAAACCACCCATTTTTCGCACCTATTTCCTGGGCAGCGGCCTCTGCCCGCGGATTAAAACCGCCGTTTATTCCACCGACGGGCGAAGTCAACGCGGCAGAAGTTGACGACATCGGATCTTTCGATAGTTCCGAGACACACAAGGTTAAACTGACAGAGGACGACCAAAGGAAATACGACGGCTACGATCTGACCATGCCACTGAAATGGCAAGAGGAAATGCTTGAGACACTTTATGTGAGCGTTAATGAGTCGAGGGATAAAGTGGACTTCAAAGGACAGAAGAAATCTGGTGCTATCGATATGATTGAGGACTATGAGAAGGGCTGCATAATGCAGGGGTGGATCGAGAAGCAGAACAGACTCGGAATCTGGATGAAGAAGTACCTCCGCATTTACGAGAGTCGGATTGAGATATGCGAAAGCGACGGCCCGGGGGTAAAGAATGTGATTATTCCAATGGCGAGCATCCTAGAGATAAAAGAGCTCCCGCCTACCAAAGAGAAGGGACACACAAAACTTGAGATTATCCAGCGAGACAAGAAAGATAACTATGTGTTCAGAGCTGAATTAGAGGTTGTAATGCCTGTATGGGTAAAGATACTGAAATCAATGTGTCAGCCGCTTCGCCACACGACCCCGCCCCCTAAGCCACCGCCGCCTAAAGTCAACGAGAAGGTTCTCTATCACAGATATACCTCTACAACTCTTGCAGGCACCGATAATAATGGGACAGAAGATGACAATAAGTTGAGGACTCCTAAACTGGGACAAACTGGTAAGAGCATGAGTGATGACACAAGCAAACTGTAGGAGAATAGAACTATGTGTGGGCTGTAAGATGTATTTGTGTCTTTAATATAATAATGTTCTGTCTGTTTGTATAACTAGCTTTTGTAGGTTTATTTGTGCACCAATATATGTTTGTCATTTGAAATAAATATATATGTATACAAATATGAGGTTAGTCAGTAATTATAAACAGGGCGAAAATTGGAATACATGCAATAATAATAATAATAATAATAAATTTTAAAGATACAAACAGATAGTATACTTGAGTAACTAACTAACTAACGAACGAACGAACGAACGAACGAACTAACTAACTAACTAATTAACTAACTAACAAATAAATAAATACCTTTGGTTCATTATAGTTGTCAGATAAAT
This sequence comes from Hexactinellida sp. DTS-2022, assembly GCA_028753945.1. Taxonomy (NCBI): domain Eukaryota; kingdom Metazoa; phylum Porifera; class Hexactinellida; species Hexactinellida sp. DTS-2022. The sequence goes on along the minus strand of JAPNXP010000018.1, from coordinate 513,829 downwards.
TGAGTTTAATTCGTATTTCCATTGGTCCATTCACAGATGCGATTGGATACAGAACTTCTCTCTGAGGAGCCTCCAAACGGGGACCGACAGGGGCACCTATAAATACCCCAATTTAAGTCAAATAACTATAGTAGACTCTGTTATAGGAACACGGATAAGGCGAGATAACGGTTAAGGAGTACAAAGTTTAATTCCCCTAGCCTATACAAATGAATGCATGCAAGTGACTCCGGTTAATACTAAGATATTTCGAGGTCCCCTGGTGTTCCTATACAGTGTATTATCAGCCATTTGTAAATACGCTCCTAATCCTGGTCTAATCCAATTTTCATACGCCTAAATCACAAAATAATGTTGCAGTATAGGAGAAGATTCCAAATTTCGCGCTCCTAAATTCAAACTTTCTAAATATCATGCTCCAAAAGGAGCGTCTCGCGCTCCTGGATAATTCCTTGTTCCTAATCCTATAACAAATACCGATTATAAGAACATCGTCGGGAACAGCATATAATGTTCTTATAACAAGTGTTATTATATCCGGTATCTACTGTACGATCATATTCCTTAGTCCCCTGGTATTCCTATAACAGAGCTACTATAGTGTGGTACAATGAATATACTATAGAGTGCTATAATGAGTATACTACAGCTGGTACAGCGAGTACCTTGCTCCAGTGATGACCTGTACATATCGCCTCTAACAATATGCGCACTGCTGTCCCCGAAAGCCCGGTTGGTATCAGCGGGACAAGGGGTCCGGTTATTGGGACCCTGTCCCACCTCCAGGGTGACCCCGGACAACTTGAGGTGCTTTATAGAGAATATCGGCGGTGTGTACACGTGGGAGGAGGGAGGACTCTCTCCCGAGTCAGACTGCGTCTGTTCGGGGGAGAGGGAGCCCTCAGAGTCGATGTAGAATGCCTCGTCGAAATACTCAATTCTAAAACAACCATAGTAACATATTCTAACGAATTGAAATTGAAAAAATCCGTTAGTAGAACACTGTTTCAAAGCCTTTAATAGTTAAAGACACTTGTTAATTAATTAATACTACAGTGAACTATCCTTATAAGTTATAACGAAGTGCTTGTAAGTTCCTTCGTTATATCTGACTTCGTTATAACGGGAGTATACTGTAGTTTCATTTAAGGAGAACAAATTTTGACGGTCCTTAAGTACTCAGTGCCGTACTAACGAGATTATTATAAATACAAACCCTTTTATGTTGAGTTGGATGATAGAAGCCAAGGGCTTGTCAGGAGGGAAATATTTCATCTGAAACTTGACATTTGAAACAGAAACCTCAATTCTGTTGAGAACTAAATAGGAGTCAGTTTGTTGTTATTTACTTTAGAGGTCCAAACAACAACAACAACAACAACAACAACACTCACTAGACTCTATTGTCTGGGCACAGGCCTCCATTCCTTCAAATGTAGACTCACTTTCTTGCTGCATGCACTGCTTAGCAACCTTTAGGCTGCAATGAAATTCAGTTATTAGATACAGTACTGTAAACGTAAACAATTCGATCGTTTGTAGAGACTATACTCTTTGAGTCACTTGTGCCACAAGTGGCTCATGACTAGGGTGACCAGAGGATTTTGGGCCAAAGCCTGGACATTTCTCAAAATTTCGACAAATATCCTGGACGATCCTGGACACAGGTTATAAAAAAATGAACATGTATTAGTTGAATGTGAACGAATCGGAGACAATTGCAATTGGATGATAATAAAAAATAATTGCAAAAAACTCTGGACAATATAGAAATTCTGGACATCGCACAATAATTGTAAAAAACTGGACTGTCCAGGCTAAAACCTGGATAATGGTCACGCTACTCATGACAGAAACTCGAATTCTAATACAGTAGAACCTCGTTAGTACGAACACGGTTAATACGAATTTCCGAATTTCCGGTGTTTGTATTAAAGAGGTTCTACTGTACATTGCTTTAATCTGAAATGACTTGAAATATCATACTATCGTTATAAACTTCGAATTTTCGGTGTTTAAATAATTTAGGCCGGGTAGAGTACATGTGCACTGGCACGACAAAATGAAATTTTGATGTTTTTTTTCGAGGCTTTTGATGGTGTCTAGTTTGTACAATTAACAGTTAATACCTGAGTGTAAGACTGCTTGAAATGAGAGATTCTGTCATCGACACTGTAGAATAAATAAACTAATTATAATATCCATCTAAGTAATATGGAACAAGGAATAAGGAGAACACAGTATAACAACATGTAATTCTATTTATAGCTCACAAGTATTATCGGATTGAAACCCGTTCCTTGGGGCCACTGTAAGGTTGAGTCCGGATATTTCCAGTCTGCAGTTGTCTCTGAATAGGTTGGTCCAGGGAATCTGAACCGAGAGAGACCCGATAAACCCGTCCAGGATTTCAATGGGGGCGTTAACGTTATCCAGAGATTCGTTAAGTGCCTATCAAAGTATCAATAATAATAATAATAGAGATATCTTATATCTTATATGTAGACATATACATTAGTATTACCCATAAAAAGTAGGGCAAGTGGTCTACAGAATTTATAGACGGTCTACAAATTTTTGGCTTATTTGTATGGGCTTTTATAGATCGTCTAGAAATAGACTGTCTACATATAAGGATGCTCTTAATAACAAGGAATTATTGTAGACTGTAATTAATTCGTGTTCCTACACGAATAAGGCGAAATATCGGTTATGGCAACAAGGTTTATTTCTCCTAGCCTATATAAATGCATGCAAGTGTCCGGTTAATACGAATTAATGAGAGTCTACTGTACTTATATATCGGCTAACACCTTTTCTAATGTATAATTTGAAGGCACTTGAAAGGACATTTTTAACATCAAAATTCACCATTTTTTATATTAAAAAGGTGTTGGCCGATATATAAATAAGCCCAAATAATAATAATATTGGTACAATTATAGGCGCAAAAACGAATACAGTAGATGTCGGATATAAGCACACCGGTTATAAGAACATATCGGATATAAGAACACTATGTTGGAAAACGGTTGCCATATACCCTATATAATTTATGCCGGTTATAAGCACATTAAGTGCAGTTCCCGACGATGTGCTTATAACCGGTATCCACTTTACCAAGTATCGTTTAAAAAAATAATACAATCCATGGTGTATAACCTGTGTATCCAACTGCACATTGGCTATGGTACCGATCCCATTTGAGATATCCACTGTAAGCTGGTCTACGCTGAGTTTCTCTTTGAAGAAGTGTCCCAAGTAGTGCTGTATCAGGTAGCGACAAGCCCGCTTCTTTACGAACTCAGGGAGCGCAAACCAAGGCATCCGATGTTATTCTAATTATAGAATACAGTCGACTCCGCTTAATAGTCACCTCGGGACCAGGTTGTTATGACCCGATTAAGCGGAGAAACCGATTAACGGAAAATATTGTAAGCCAAACTGTAATTCTGTTTATAAATCCTGTGAAATTTTGACCCGATTAAGCGGAGAAACCGATTAACCGGTGGCTCTATTAAGCGCAGTTGACTGTAGTTATAATACTTCCCATACAAGTTAATACCACTATGCACACATAGGGTCAATTTATTGCAACAGGTAATATTATGTTATATGTACAGTATAATCTCGTAATAACGAAGTGCTTGGGACCTGTAAATCCTATTCTAATTATATTACAGTCAGGTTCTTAATTATGAATGCTCAAGGGACCAACAATTGTGTTCATAAAGAGAGACATGTTAATAAGCGAACTCAACTTAATACAAACCCTATGTAAGTTCTTAGGCTTGTTCATAATAAAGATGTTAATATTAAAAGACGAAAATAGTTCACAATAAGCAGACCTGACTGTAGTTATATTACTTCTCATCGAGGCTAATTCTAATTATAGAATCTAAAGGCGTTCGCTTTAACCGTGTTCGTACTAACGAGGTTATACTGACCCATTAAGCGGAGTAATAGTTATGAGGACTAATATCTGAAAATATATTTAAATAGAAAGAGAGAGTACTTAATATTAATATAATAATTAGTGTTAGTGTGTTTGTATCTATAGTTTAGAATCCGATTTGAGTGTCAAACTGGTTTGAGAAGTTGATCGGGGTGCCGCGGGTCTCTTTGTCTGAGATAGAATTATTCCGGAGTCGAAAGAGCCTCTTCTAACAGCTACAAATACATTTGTTAGTACAGACGCATTATAATAACTGTAGTATGTATCATTAAACTATCCATAATACTACAGTATCATAATAACTATTGTATCATTAAACTATGTATCTGAAAATAGAAAAAAAATTGTATTACAAAAAACTAAAAAAGCGTGACATAATTATTGCGTTATGTTATTTAATTAAGAACAAACTCGATGTTGTATTAACTGTAAATTAATGACTACATTAACCTTGCTATGTTAAATTAATTCTATAGTATAACCTCGTTAGTACGAACACGGTTAATACGAACACTATTTCAGTCCCATTCAAAGCCTTTTCAATACAAATGATATTGGTTAATACGAAATTACGAACGCATTATGACGGTCCCCTGGTGTTCCTACTAACGAGGTTATACTGTATAATATTACCGCTATCGTGTGTTGGAGCCTCAGGTGTGCTAAAATCGCTACTTTCGATTCCTTGGAGCTTCTCGAGTGCCTGTAATGAACAGTTAAAGGAACTGAGAAACATATTGGAAAATAGATACAACGAAATCTCGATAATCCGAAAATACCTGACTGGTCCCAATATTATATAAGATATACCGTATATACTATAGTAGTGTTCGTTAATAGTAAGTTATTTTCAGTCCCCAAGTGAGCATTTTAATTTTAATTCTGTTTCCTATTAGCAAGGAAATTTCGTGCAAAATGCGACTTGCTATTACGCGATCACACCACTGTATAATATATCCAATAAATTAGTTCAGCTTTAGTAACTGAACATATTAGGATATTCGAGATTGCATTGTATCATAAGGAAATTGGTAACTAACTTCTTGTAACTCTTTCAAATTTATAGATTCCAAGAGAAGTTTAAAATCTAACAAACACATAACAAGAAAGCATTGCCTAATATCATAACAACCAAATGTGTCACAAGTATGCTAAATAATGAACTTGCTATTATAGGAACTGAAGTTTAAATAGATTTAAGAACTATCCATGGTTTAGTTCTAATTCCAACTGGATAGTTCCTATTAGCTATTTTGTACAGAATTAATTAAGGAACAAATAAAGCATATAAAACCGAGAATAACAATATCAGCAATCTCTAAGCTTACAATAACATATACATAATAACAACAACAACAACAACAACATATACAGATGATTATATTATATTCAAGTCAGATCAATAAATATAGGTTTATCCGGTATAACAGTCAGATCGATTACGTCATCAACCAATATAGGCTCGACAGAATTATTATCAGTCAGAATGTATGTGGCATCCGGGTTGAACATAACTGTATTTGTGTTTGGATGTGTTTCTAATATTTCCTGTTGCAGACCGTCTATAAATAGCTCTGATAGGTTCAGATAGGATATACTACAAATGGGACATTGCACCTTTAATACTATGTCGTTACCGATAACAACGCAACCTGTTTTTATAAAGTAGTATGCTTCTATGCTCTGTAAGTGTTGGCATTGCGAACCACGGATTGGTCGCGTTATTCGGGACTGCGAAATTGGACACAGAAGACTGACTTCGTAGGAAGGAATCGAAATATCTAGGTGTTTATTCATCAGTTCTCTGTACTCACTTTCCATTGTGTTTCTATGTTTGTACGGAATAGTTTGTATCAGGTCCTCAGTCACCTCTTGGTCTGTTTTAATCGACATCATCGCGAGTTTAATTAATAATACCGGTTATATTATATTAGTTGTGTGTAGGTTTAACTAGGTTAGTGTACCTTGTGATTAGTGCATTCAATGGAGACTGTGTGTAAGGTTCTGATATTCCATATAATATAATAGCTAAGCTGTTAGGCAATAGCTGTAAACAAAATGTGTTACCAATTATGTATAATTATTTATTTCGAGGGATTATACGTTATACGTAGTATTGTTATTAAAATTAACTATAGTATATCGACCAACACCTTTCCAATGTTATTTTCAGGTAATTTTTAAAATCAAAAAATCACTTTTGCGAAGCCGGGTTTATAAATAGAAAGTGTTCGACCAATATAAACATATAAGTAAGCCCTGTGTAAGCTGTGTTAACTACTACCTGTGTTTATTGTTATTGTTATTATAAACTAATTCTATAGCAAACATACTTTCAACTTTCCCTTCCATCTGTCTGAGTGAATCGATAGCGTCTAGTTCCTAAGGAGTACATTAACAGACAGAATCAGAATGAGACCTGTGTCCTTATAGCCCATGCGCTATGTCCCTGCTCCATGTACCCCTCAAAGGGGACAGCGGACAGGTGGGGGGGTCTGGCGGTCGGGTCCGACAAAGCCAGGTCTCTGCCTCCCTCCCACGCGTATGTAACGGGGTTAGTGGGCAGGAGGATATTCAGGTCATGTAGAGACGGGACACGCGCCCTTAGGTCGCCGTACAATCTATCCCTGTACCCAGGGAACAGCGAGCTCCCCCCGGTTAGGATAATATTCCTAGTCAGACTCTCGGTCATAAGGGGCGGCGTGAGAGAGAGGGCATGTTGCACCGACTCTGGTATTCCCATCTGCTCCAGACCGATGTCTGAGGGCGTGAATAGGAGCTCGGGAACTGAGAACCGCTCGTTCCCGAGGTTCAGCGTCCGGTCGAGCGGACACACCTCTGCGGAAACCGGATTGTAAATGTACCCTCGTGAGGTACCGGAGTAGTCCGGGAGGATATACCGGATAAAGGTACCGGACTTCGGAACTCGCCCTGTTTCGCGGAAAGCTATAACTTCCTGTTTGCACCTACTCATGTCAGCGCGGAAATCGCGAGACACGAAACAAGTGTCCTCCTTAACCTGGTTGATAACGTACGTCTCTTCCGTCACATTAATCTGTCGGTAGGAAATAAGGTCCTTGAGTTGATTGGTTAGGAACTTGCCGCCTATGTCTATTCTTACAGACCCATTTAGCACCGGTTTCGAACCACAGAATGGCAATACGTGTGTGAACGAGAATCCTGAGTCGATAACTAGACATGACGGAGACAACGGGTGTTCCTTTGAGTATCGATAGGCACTCAGATTAGCGGCGGTACATCTAGCTACGGACCTAAACCCGAACTCCTCAAATAGTATCTCGTCAAGGGTGTCTCTTATGGACGGAAAGTTGAAAGGGGGCTCCGAGAATATCAGATCGGTGTCAGGCGGGTTTATACTGAGGTGTGACGGGCCGAGTAAGTGGTCGAACAGCTGTCTCTCTATGTCCCAGTTTACAAGATATCCCTTCTGGAAAGCTAGCAGCATGACCAGACCCCCCATATCAGTGTGCGAGAGTATCTCAGAGCCTACAAGCGACCTGTGTCTGTCTAACTTAGCTCTGGCGATGCAGTTGGGAATAACCCGAGGAGCGGAGTCAGTGGACATACCAGCTTTCATAGAATAAGCGCCACAGTCTATAATTAGCGACATTGTACAGTGCATAGATAATGTGTGTGTTGTGTAGTGCAATAGAGACTGTGTTAATTTGGTCCTGTATAAATATACTTAGGATAAGTACCTTGTTATTTGAGTCTTTTGGAGGTGTGAAGTTGGGAAGTGGAACTATACTGGATCCAAAGTGTCGGTTTAGTAATCCGTGCAGCGACCTAACCGAATGGAATGATAAGACGCGAAACAGTGGCATATAATGTGCATAATGTAGTATTGCAAAGTAATATTGGTGACTGATACATAATTGTATGATACAATTGAGTTTATTAATTAAACATGCCGGTTATAAGAACCGTATTATAGGAAACAGTTTTAATTGTTCATATTGAAAGTAATGATATAGGAACATTGCTGTAATAGCAATATTATATATAATGCTGTGTACAGTGTGTTCGTAATAAGTCACATTTTGCACGAATTTGCTTGCTAATTGATATTAGAACAGAATTAACATTAAATGCTCGCTTGGGGACTGAAATAACTTGATAATAGAGCAATATTATATATATTATAATGCTATTAGAGCAATTGATACTAGGCGAACACTACTGTATTATGAATAACTAGCATTTAACATAACTAACATTGCCCGCGTGAAAACAGAATCCAAACTAGTCTCAACTCTCCTGGCAACCTCGCTAGCTGATTGGACAGCAGAACTCTCTTCTGACTAAATAGCAGAGAATAGTTAGGCACACAATAAACACACATACAGTCACCTCTCGTTATAACGATTAAAGAAGTGCTTGGGACCTGTAAATTCCTTCGTTATATCCGGATATTCATTTTAAGCGGATAATAATTAATACATTTAGTGCTCTGGGGGTAAATCTCCATTTCGTTACATATCCGACTTCGTTATAATAATGGGAGTTCATTGTACTGTACATTAAACTCCTATGTTTAAGGCAAAAACAATAACTAATTACCATGGCAAATAACAGATAATATTATACTACGATTATGTGTAGAAATGATGATAGTACTATTACATACCTCTTCCCTCTCCTGTTGCCAGGCTACTCTCCTACCCGCTATGCAATAACTACTCTCCGGAGTATCCTGACCGGAGGCTCCGGATATCGGTGTAGAAGAGGTGACGGGGTCCCCTATCTGTCTAGTGTCCCCTCTGTCGGAGAGCAGAGAGTCCGTATTATCCGGGGACTCAGACACCGGCTTAGGGGGCAGGAACCTGAGCTCTGTATCCGAACAGGAATCCAGGCCCGTACTAAATATAGAACAGAGAGTATAAGTAGAACCCGGTTATAAGAACATCGTCGGGAACTGCATAAAACTGGCATAATTATATAGGGTATATGGTATCCGTTTTCCAGTAGAATGTTCTTATAACAGGTGTTTTTTATCAGGCATGTTCTTATAACCGGTATTCTTATATCTGGCATCTACTGTACAGTAGAACTCGGTTATAACGTACCTGGGTTAGTACGTACTACTATTTTTTAACCAATTTTATAAAGCAGTATGTATTTCTATGTAGGGTAAACTTGGTTCGTACGTACACTCAGATAATACTTACTTATTCCATTCCCTAGGGGTACATACTAACCGAGTTCTACTGTAGTTCTATTTATAAGCTAACATACTCTGGCGGATCAGCTGTTTGGAAGGAAGGCTCTGTTTCCCTGAAAGCCAGCTTAACTTTCGACTTCGGATTATCTCTCTCTCCTACAACAACCTGCACATTATAACTGCTATCAAATATATAGTAGAACCTCGTTAATAGGAACACCAGGGAACCATCTAATATGTTCGTTTTACCGGAGTTCGTATTAACCGGAGTAATACCCATTGAATAGCCATTGTAGGGACCTGATTTGTGGATCTGTTTGTTCGTCTTATCCGGAAATTCGTATTAACCGTGTTCGTACTAACGAGGTTCTACTGTATACAGTAGACTCTTGTTAATAAGAACACCAGGGGACAGTCTAATATGTTCGTATTTAACCGGAATTCGTATTAACCGGAGTAACTTGCATGCATTTGTATAGGCTAGGGGTATTAACCTTGTTCCTACTAACGAGAGTATCTATATCTTACTTGTGGTGTGTTTATTGCTATCTCTGAACAGGACTCTAGGCTCGCTATACGTGGCTCTAACTCTAGGTGGCTTCCTACTCTCGCTCTTGCTCTCTCCAAACTCTACTGTGAACACCTCGGACCTCCTGCTGCCGCTGTAGGGTGTGCTGAACACAGGATCCGGCTCTATTATGGGGCGGGAGAGGTGCGGGTCCAACTCGTTAAGGGGGATCTCGTAGGAGCCACACCTCCGCAGGGGGGGTGCCCTCTCCCTCTTTCTAGAGACACACCTCTTATAATGGTATTTGTGATACAGTTACACCTCTTGTTAATGTTATTACACACTTGTAATAATGTTATTTTGTGTATTATGAATGCTCAATGGAACAAATATTGTGTTCATAATAGAGACTTCATAATAAGCGAACTCAACTTAATACAATCCCTATGTAAGTTATAAATTGGGACCATAGGGCAATTTTATAATAAAAGTTCTCAATGTTATTAAGCGAACTAATTCTGAAGTATTTCTTATTATGAACAAGCCCTATGGTCCCAATTTACTTACACAAGGGTTTGTATTAGATTGAGTTCGCTTATTATGAAGTCTCTCTATTAAGGACACAATTTAGCTGCCCTGAATGCTCACACTTAAGAACCTGACTGTAAGTTTGTAACTAACTTTTCCTTTGCTCCTGTATCTATCTGGGTTATACCGGATACAGTTTGAATATCCTGAGTTACAAACGAGTCTCTATCTACCCTACTCTCTGTGTCGCTAGCAGAGGCAAGTACAGAGTCGGTATAGGACTGTTTGTGAGTAGCAGAATCAAGTGGGGAATAGGACTGTTTGTGAGTAGCAGAATCAAGTGGGGAATAGGACTGTTTGTGAGTAGCAGAATCAAGTGGGGAATAGGACTGTTTGTGAGTAGCAGAATCAAGTGGGGAATAGGACTGTTTGTGAGTAGCAGAATCAAGTGGGGCATAGGACTGTTTGTTACTAACAGAATCAAGTGGGGTATAGGACTGTTTGTTACTAACAGAATCAAGTGGGGCATAGGACTGTTTGTTACTAACAGAATCAAGTGGGGCATAGGACTGTTTGTTACTAACAGAATCAAGTGGGGAATAGGACTGTTTGTTACTAACAGAATCAAGTGGGGTATAGGACTGTTTGTTACTAACAGAATCAAGTGGGGTATAGGACTGTTTGTCACTAGCAGAATCAAGTGCTGTGTCAGTATAGGACTGTTTGTGAGGGAAGAGAGGAGGCTGACAGAAGTCGGGAGGGTCCACTGCCTTGTTGGGGTGCGGCGTGTCCGGCTTATCCTCCCGGTGGAGAGGAGGAGATACGAATGCGTCCGAGCCGTCCCCCCACCAGCTGGGCTGTCCGTACAGCGTGCGAGCTCTCGTAGGGACTCTGATCTCTACAGGTGGCAGTGCTATAGTATATACTCTGTTAGTAGAAACTATAGTATACTCTCGGTTTAGGAGCCCAAGGTTAATTCCTTAGCCTATACAAATGCATGTGAGTGACTCCGGTTAAGCAAACCTGTGTTTGTATTTGAATTTGAATTTGTGTTTGTTTGTTGTGTGTCAACACCTCTGTCTGGAGTAGGGGTCTCAATCGGGGCTCTAGAGAGCGATAAAATAAACAAACAAATAATAACAACAACAACAACAACAACAACAACAACAACACATACCTGTGTGTGTCTACAGTGGCTGCTCTCTCCGAGAAGCTACTATCTGAGTACCCAACTGAGCTCCTCGCTACCTCAGTCGGCACAAATGAGTTATCTCTGCTGCTGCAGGAGAGCTCTCTCTCTAGAGAGGAGTAGCCGGGGGTCTGGAAGGAGTGGGACATGCCCCCGGGTCTGGGCTCCTCTGGGGGAGAGTACGGGGCGACAGGGCGTCTCGCCTGCTGAAGAGAGACCTGTGGGGATAAGAGAGTATAGTATATACTCGAATAGAGTTAATCGGGTCACCGGTTATTAGATTTCTCCGCTTAATCGGGTCAAAGTAACCTGGTCCCGAGGTGACTCTATTAAGCGGAGTTGAATTATGTTCCCTTATCTTAAATTTCTATTATCATGTGACACTAACTTAGTAAGTATTAAAAACCTTTGAAAAATGTACATAAAAATTGATAAAGCTCCTTGGTATTCTATTCTATTCTTGTGATAGTAAATATACCGAATAATCCCCCCCCCCCATAGTAGCAAATCAAATTTGTTACCGCTGCCCGAAGTAAAAATCTTAGTCTAATATAAGTCTCAATAAGGATTATCAACCGATTATAAATGAAAAATTGTAATTAAGTGCGATATTCTCGAAAATTCATAAAAAATGTTTGGTTCCAAAATGGCGAAGAAAACATAATCACCTAGGCTACTATTCGATAAAAACAGTATTAATCTATAAGGGAACTAACTTGTAGTATTCTAGTACAGTGAAATAACGTACAAGGGATCTTAGTTAATTCGATATAAGCCGAGTAAAATCAATCACTCTATCCGTCTGGGGAATATATATAATTTCGTTATAAGCGGGTATTTCGTTATATCCACTACGTATAAGGGGAGTTTTCACAGGCATTACTAAATACTACCTGCTGTATATTATCTTGGGGTAACTGCTTGGGATTAGGCTCTCCTACCTCCACACTCCAAACCATAGGATCTGAGAAATACAGATGTTTATTAAACTCTACTTAGACTAGGAATGTTTCTGTTAAACGAAAGTTAATTAAATTTCAATTGAAAGTGAAAGTGGGGTCAAATCTATTTATACCTTTGACCCCAAGGCAAGAACGCGATAACCTATTAATATTAAGGAATTAATAATAGTTAGATACTCACTTCTGCCAAACATTATTCTTGTTCCCACGTACAGTGGTACCGATTCTTCGCACACGCTCTCTCCATTCACAAATGTCTATAAACAAACAAACAAACAAACAAACAAATAAATAAACAAACAAACAAACAAATAAACAAACAAACAAACAAACAAACAAATAAACAAACAAACAAACAGCCAAACATATAAACAAACATATAAACAAACTAACAAATAAACAAATAAATAAACAAACAAACAAATTAATAAAATAACAAATAAACAAATAAACAACCAAACAAACAAAAAAAACCACAAAAAAAACACACAAAAAACAAATAAACAAACAAACAAACAAACAAACAAACAAACAAACAAACAAACAACCTACAAATAAACAAAAAACAAACAAAAAACAAACAAACAACTTACCCCATAAGAGCTACCCAGGTCAGTGAGTCGGAACACGCCAAGTCTCTGATCATAGTTCAACACTGCGTGACGAATATCAATCCCTTTGTGCTAGAGATAAAATTGTTATTATTTCATGTAAACAACAACAACAACAGGTGTTTACCTTGACAGTGAGATCACAGTCGTTATCTCTCCCAACAAACAGCTGATCCTTATACAACTCCAGACAACTGCCTGAACAGCAGAGCTTCCAAACAGGCATTTAGCTAACAGAACGTGTTAGGGAAGTTATAACGCTAATATTAACAAATTAGGGGCTAGTAGGCGAAACACCACTCTGTAAGATAAATTTTTATAAATTACAATACGTGTATACTGTATTCAACTGTGCTGCTAGTTTTGAATATCTGTAAGAATTACCTATAAGTGTGTATGTCACAATATAATAAGCTGTAATATATCACATGATGATGGTGCAAGGTTAACCATGTGTCCTGATAGTATAAATACTGACTATCGAGTTAATCGGGTCAAAACAACCTGGTCCCGAGGCGGCTCTATTAAGCGGAGTCGACTGCATTTAGTTTACATAAATAATGGCCATATTTATAAATCTAGTCATACAAGGTATCTTGATATTTACAAATTGTCTTGCACATATCTACTTAATTAAATTAAGTGTTTGGTTAAATATTGTGAAACAATTAGATACTGTAAAATCAAATCTTTGAGAGCAAATTACAATTCAAATTTATCAACACAAGAATATTATTCCCATTTATAGTTTTTACAGATTACATTTCCCATCAGCTTGTACAGTATGTATGTAATGCATAGTTAGTTGGGAGCAGGGAATTATCCAGGAGCGCGAGACGCTCCTCTAGGCGTATGTTTTGGGTAAATTCTATGTTTAGGAGCGCGAAAATTTTACATCTTCTCCTATACCATAACACTAAATTAGTGAATTAGGAGCATGAAAATTTGCTCGGATACTGAAAAGGAGCGTGTCCTCAAATTGCTGTATAAGACCCTGGTTGGGAGGTATAACAGGAATAGATATTCCGCTCAGTTGCCTGATGAGCTCTGAGAAAGTAGGTCTGTCGGTCTTGTCCGATCTCCAACATTCCCGCATCACCGTACTCAGGCCCTGGGGACAGCCATAGGGGGGAGGGGGGCTGCCTCCGGTCGTGAGTGCCTCTATTATTTCTCCGTTCGTACACTCGCCCCATGGCTTGTCCCCCAGGGTCCAGGTCTTCGACCAGGGTCATGCCATAGGACCACACGTCCGATTTCTCTGAGAATTTCTGGTATAGGACGGCCTCTGGCGCGGTCCAGCGCAGCGGCACGGTCCCCCCCGAGGCGGCGTAGTAGTCGCTCTCCGGGACAACCTCCCGGGACATTCCGAAGTCCGCCACGCGAATCGACATGTCTTTCGCCACCAGCACATTTCTAGCCGCCAGGTCTCTGTGAATGAAGTTAATTCCGGACAGGTACTGCATGCCGCGGCGATCTCGCAGCTGAATTTGAACAGCAAAGTGGGGAGAATGGCATTCTGGGGGAAACCCTTCAGCTTGATGAGTAGCTCTCTCAACTCTGTTTTCAAGAGCTCCGTTACTATCATCATGGTTGCTGTGCAGTTACGACGCCCACCAGTCGGAGCACATTCGGGTGCGAGAACTGAGCGAGCGTCGCTGCTTCTGTCATGAAAGCGAGCATCGTGTCAGGATTCGCGGATTCTCTGAGTGTTTTAACCGCGACGGGCATGTCTCCTCTGTCCGTGCGGTAGGTCGCTCTGTAGACAACGCCAAAGTGTCCGCTCGCGAACTGCGGCCCTATCTGCAGCTCCCGGGGCTCTATCAGGAACGGACAGCTCCTCAGTCCGGACGCCAGCTCCGGGAGAGAGCCCGGCGGCTCCACGTACAGACTGCACCTCGCAGTGACGTAGTAGAGAGGGTTACTCACTAGGGAGTCGGTTGGACCGATCTGGCTCTTCGGTAGACTCAGCTCTCCGTATAGTCTCGCGTTGGGAACCTCTCCCTCAACGAATCCAGCGTACAACTCATTTATTATCAACCCATACTGGGGACCGTCATCTTGATTCTGAGTGGTGTTTCCTACTGTTCCAATCGCATTTATATTTTGTGTTATTTCGCAATAGACTCCACTGTTGGTTTCCAGGGGATTATCAATGGCATTTGCCCTATTCGTTTGTTCCATATTAACTGTACTGGGACTGGCATTCCTAATGAGAGAACTGAAACTCGCTTTTGTCTCAGTTTGCTTATCCCGAAGCTTGTAGAATACAATGGTTACAATAATAATAATAATAATTATTATTATTATTATAACCAGCCCTGATGACAATAGCAAGGGAATAACAACTGTTAATACAATTGTTGATTTTGTAAATGCTACTGTTACATTTGTTTTTGTTGATTCTGATGTATTTGTCGGGTTTATTCCTGTCGCCATCTCTCTACTACGACAAATTCCATTTATTTCCACACAACAATCTCGCCTTCGCTTTCTCCCACTCCTAGAAAGATTAACTGCCTCAATACTACAAATCCTATAATTTAATTGTTCATTCATTCCCATAACTCTCTGTGTCAGTATCAAATATGTCCTTGCAATTCCATTAACTATCTCGCGAATGCTCACAGCTTAACATATTATCCTCACATGAAATGTTTACGTCATCATCATCATCAAAATGCAGCGATTCTCCATTCAAATCATATAATTCACAATTGTAATTTCCAGCTAGTTTTCTACAGATTTAACGGTTGTCGCAATCGCTAACTGTTCTTATTCTATAACAACGAGTGCAGCTAAAATAATAGTTTTCTAACCCATAGCCCGCAACACAAATTAGCTTCAATACTACAATAATAAACATGATAATATTATTGATTACAACTCCAGGCTAGTATATATACCATCGAGACACATTGTCAATCACAGTGCCACCTAATCATTTGATGTATCACTAGAGCAGTGGTTCCCAACCTGGGAGGAAAAGGTTGGGAACCACTGCACTAGAGCATATTATATTGTGCCATCCAGTGTAGGAAATCATTATTAATTTATGTTTAGAAACTAAGCAGCATAAATCAAATCCAGTGTGTTTACGTAAATCAGGGTTCCGCAAACTAGGTTTTTCAGGCCGCATGCGGCCTGAAACAACCTTATGTGTGGCCTGATAGCCCAATGTAAATTTGTATCATTTGTGGCCTGAGAGACATTTCTAATTTTAATCTGGCCTGTAAACATATACATGTCGCAGGCGAGATTGAGTACCAGGCGAGATTGAGTCTCATTTTCACCTGAAACTCATTCTCGCCTAGGTGAGATTGAGTACCAGGCGAAAATGAGACTCAATCTCGCCTGAAACTCAATCTCGCCTACAACATACACACTGATTAATGTACTACTAAACAGTTTTGACTAGAGTCCTTTATGCACTTTTTGCTTAGAAATTAGTCTAGTTCTAGTATTACAACAACATAATAGTTTTGTTAGAAATTTCAAAAGATTTCTCGATATTGTTTGCGGCCTGAGGAAAATTTTGTTAAGAATATGTGGCCTGATATAAATTAATGTTTGCGGAACCCTGACGTAAACAGATGCAAGGTATTATTAATTTAGACCTCGTCAGTGAGTCGTCATGCCAATATAACTACGGAGTTGTTTTTATGGCATTTACCATATGAAATTACTTATATAGAGCTCAGCTCTAGTAGAGTTCAGTTTTTCACTATGTGTATTCAGGCACTGAGAAAGGTCAGTTTTTTTCCAGAGTTTTAAATTGACCTTTAGAAAGTAAGCCTGGGCTTTTAGTATGGGAAAAAATCTGAACTCTACAAAGCTCAGCTCTATATAAGGATTCTCTTGCCATATATGGGCATATCAGTCATTAGTGGCATTGAATACATTATTTTATATATCGTGGTGTTCGCCTAATAACAATGGCTCTAATAACAAGACTCGTCAATTAGTAGTGTAGAACAAATTAGACAATTCATAAATTAGTTACATTATCATGGATCCAATAACCAAATCTCAATTTAATATTATTCACATTTGAAAGATGGTTCCTAAGGTCCCCCACTCTCCATAGAATAGAGGTGTCTCTAACAGGTGTCAGGTGGTTAACACCTCTCGTGACACTTTACGAGACACCTCTGATAGTGTTAAGATTGATACACAGAGTTTAATGATAAATACAAACAAATAGGAACACAGTCAGTTGCTATCACAGACAGGCTGTGAGGAGTGAGAGGAGACAGGAGAGGAGTCAGCTGAGAGAGGAGTCTAGAGGAGACAGAGAGGTATCAACAGAGCAGTGCCTACTCAAGGGGTAATGGCTATATAGGAACTGGTGTGGAAGTTAATTGTATAGAGAGACTGTGGAGATTATATGTATATTTAGTGGCAATAATGCAACATTAGGTGTCAAATGTCAACAACAACTCTCCAGCTCTATAGATAATGTGTTAAAGCTATTTATAGCATACGTATATATTATAGAGACTTTATGCGTCTTATATTGTACGTATAAAGTTAAGAATAATATAATGTAGTACCTTAGTAGCAGAGATGAGATTCTACCTCAAAGAAAGCTTAATATAATACTCATCAGCTGTTTGCTGTAATAGCTTGTATGCTTCTTCATCTGGTTTGTTGAGGTCAGATACTACCAGTGTCTCCAGCTGTGTTATTGTTGGGATTAGGAGTATTAGAGTGTCACAGGATAGAGAAGTGAGATCAGCATGTAATACCCATAACCTCCTAAAAGTAGGATGATATGCCAGACCTGCACACAGAGATTCGAATCCTGTGTCATAGAGTCTGACACGCTGTAGATCCAATATAACTAATACTTTCATATTACTGACTGTGTTACTCCATAGAGTGATATCTTCAGTAGTTAGATTAGTGCTGCAAAGCTGTAACTCAACTAAGTTAGTACATAATGCTAAGCAATTCAGAAAAATACCCATATCAGTTAATATACTCCTTAAACTGTCTAAACACAAATATTTGAATGTGTTTCTGTTCTCAAATATCAGCTGTGGCAGACTAGCGCATTCTTCTGAGACTTCTATTTTCCAACTACCTATCCTCAGATAAGTTATGTTTGACAGATTAGTGAGTGCAGGTAGCAGAGAGTAATCTCTCAGTTCTATTTCTTGTAAGTTAGAGAAGTTATGTAACGCAGATAGCAACTGAGTGGGGTCATATCGCATTCTACGGAGGTGTAGAACCTTTAGTTGCGTCGCTTGACACAGGGCGGGGAATATAATATCAGAGTCCTTAGCTTCTAAACTTATATACTCAAGAGCTGTTAGTTGATTGGCTATTTGTTGCTTGAATTGATTTGAGAATGTGTTATCATGCAGTATCAAGCTAGATAGAATACGATTGGTGTTTGGAGAAAATATGTTAACAGCTGTAGTTAAGTCACATTCCTTTAGGTCTAGACAGAGTCTGGTATCATTCAATAGCTGAATATTCCTAATTGTATCGGTATACGCAAGGATTTCTGTAGAAGGGAGTTTGGTATCATAAGTGCCCGAGAACTCCAATGCTAAATAATGAACAGAGCGAACTTTAACTTTTTCAATCAAATCACTAAATCGTTTCGGATTTATGAATCCAGTATGGATATGAATGAGTTGGATTTGCGACAGAAGTTGGAGAGACTGCAAGAAACAGATCCACTCGTTAGGAGATACTGTTTGATGAATGTAAAGGTAGATTGGATCAGGCAAGAATTGACGAAAATGAGCAAACCAAGTAGTAATGCGATCGGAGTTAGTTTCATATAAAATTGGTGTTAATTGGAGATATAATTCAGTAAATGATTTCCAAGGCCCACTTAAGTAAATATTACGTCTTTCAAATTGTAATGTCAACGGCATACCAATCATCCGCATTGGTTGCGGGGTTAGGTACCTGTACATGACGGAGAGAACAGCAGCAGCTCTGTCGGACAGGAGGCCACACAGGAACCTGACTAGCATCCGGAAGAGGGAGAAGTGGGCAGTGGAGTGGGAGATGTAGCGGATGCTGAGACACTGCTTGGTCCAGGAATGGTTGCTTAACCAGTGGGCAGCTGTGAATTCCTGCATCGTCAGGTGCGCAAAGGTCCACACTTTCTTGACGAGGCCTACTGCCTCCTTTCTGTAGTGTTCGTGTGCCAGACCGAGGCAATGGCTGGGGTATTCCTCCTGTCCCATAACCAGAGGGACATTCTCCTCAGACACGAGGTCTCTGTTGGCTACGCCGAGGAACGCTATGAACCCAATTCGCTTCAAACAGACCTGTATGTCTGGATGGAGGTCTGACAGTGCTGCGACTCGGGAGAACTCGTGTAGTCCCATTCTCGACACTTCTCTTCGGACCAGGTAGAGGGTCAGCTCGCTATACAGCCTGGTTAGCGTGGTGATGGAGGCAGAGTCTTCTCCTTTCAGCAGAGCCGCGAATAGTGACGCGTTGACCGGGATCAGAGACAGCTGTTTCATCTCGTCGTGTCGCTCCATTAATTCCCAACAGGCCTTCAGTTTGGCTACGTTTGTAATTTGTTTCTTAAAGTATAGGTCTCTGTTCTCCGGGGAGAATCCGAGCACTTGGTAGTGTCTGTCTATCTTGAGTTCGTGGTTGGTGGATACGTCAGTCCAGGCCCCGGGTCTGCTCGTTAGTATTATTGTTGATTTTGTCAGAGATTGGCGTGTGAGCAACAGACCCAGTAATGATTTCTCGAACGGTACCTTTCTTGTGAACTCATCGAGTCCGTCTATTATCAACAGGAGTCCTTGTCCATCTGATTCAACGAGGTGTTTTGCAAGATCTTTGGCCCAAATGGGTCCCTTTGGTAGTCCCAAATTGAGCCACTTGCATATAAATTCTGTTTCGATTTCTAACTCATTTTCATACCGTGTGGACTCCATAGCGTGCCAATCTGAGTTGCGACATGGAACGGAGATTGTGTACTGAATGCCAGTCAACTCATTGCAGCTAAACCTCAGGGCTGTTCGCTTCGCTAGGAATGTTTTTCCGCACCCTGGGTTACCTATCAGGCACCAAATCTCAGGTTTTTTCGTTTCATACTTTGTCAATTCATTTGTGAAGTCGACTGGTGTTATATCAACTTCTTTGTTTGCTATTTTTCGGAGATATGCAATCTCATTATACGTGGTCTCGTCTTCCATGTTAATTTCTCGCGGCTTTTCTTTCAGGATTGTGAGCTCAATGTATACTTCTGCTAGATTAACTGTTTCGTCATCTCCCAGCATTTGTTGTACGGTTGCATATTGGATTTGTAAGAAGTCTTTCAGTTTTGTTTCCCACTGTATCAATTCTTTGGCCTGCTTATTAATTTCTTTTTTCAATTTACCCTCAAACTCTCCCTCTTCCATTTCACACAGTATCTTTTCGTATGGTTCCAGTTTCTTAATGACGTCATTTCGCTCGATTCTCTCCAGAATGTCTCTCAGGTTATTCAGGTCTCTCCCAATTAGTCCTTCCTCCAACAGCTTGCTCAGTGTAATCTCAAACCCAGCCTTATCCTCAATCTCTTCGCTTACACTCATGTATATCATTAGCCATTCGCTTTGCGTTATTTCCGACTTCAGCAGCTCCACTAGTGTCTTAACAGAAAGTTCCCTTTCTTCATTTTCGTACTCACAGGGCGAGGAGACACACAGCCACTTAATGCTGCATGCTTGCGCTACTAGGTCCGGTCTGGTGTCTTCCAGTGCCTGGTGGAATAGGAACGGATCGTGTTCTTTCCAACGTTTTATTGCGAACAGGAAATGTATTCCGTCCGAAATGTTCTCGCATAATCCTTCGGGTATTTCGATCAGCAGTTTCAGTTGTACAATGTCTGAAGTGGTTAGTTTCGCGGATAGTTCCTTCAACGCGGATAATTCATTTAAAGCCATCGAACAAGCGTACTCCTAGCGATACGAACAGTAAACACGATCTCTCGTTATTATGCTAGGCGAGTGTCGCACCATTACGAAATTAGCATAAATGTGTATACCGTATGTCGAGTTTCAGGCTCATTTCACATACAACGGTGCAACAATGTTGCAAGCAATATGTTGTATGCAACACAATTTTCGTGCAACATTGTTGCATGGAAATTTCTTTATTACACATAGTAAAATACTATTTAAAGAGTACTATACTTATATTCCCAATGGGTTTGTTATTTTCCAATTCAATATTGTGGATAAAACACACGTTGTCGTTTTCGCATTCCAAAGTATTATACTTCGCCGGAGGCAATAGCATTTGACCCGTCAACGCAAATTGAGAATCTCATGGGTTAAGTATTGGACCAAAATCGAGAGACGCAAAGTGCATTTCATCTATTGATTAAATAAATTTATCAGTTGACACATCTAGTTATACAAATTTCGTAAGGATGGATCGTCTGTCCAGTATTTTAATAAGGTATAGTCATTTTGGTATTCTTAGTTAGTACACGTACTGGATATTTATACATATATGTACTATACATCCAAACCTCCCTTATCCGAGCACTGTCGTCCGGAGGCTGCCATAACTAGAATTTTCAGAAATACAATGGCTAGTAGCCTAGTACATGTGCAATCCCAAAGTGTCTAATCCATATTTTCTAAATTAGCAGTAAATTAAATAGGTGTACTAGAAAGTCATGAACATGTGAATTCTTCAAATGTTTTGAGAAGGTGAAATAATGCAAACAAAAATAATCTGAAAAACATGTACTAAATTTCCATATTTTCGTGCAACAATCAATATACACGGTGCAAATAAGTTGCATGCAATGTTGTATGCAACTTATGGTATGGGCAGCCTCCTGACGACAGTATCCGGATAAGGGAGGTTTGGATGTATAGTATATAAATATCCTGTTCTAACTAAGAATACCAAAATTGCTATACCTTATTACTGGACAGACGATCCATCCTTACGAAATTTTTCTTTAACTGGATGTGTCAACTAAAAAAATTATTTTATCAATAGATGAAATGACTTTGCGTCTCTCGATTTTGATCCAATCCTTAACCCACGAGATTCTCAATTTGCGTTGACGGATCAAATGCAATTTCCTCCGGCGAAGTATAATAATTTGGAATGCGGAAACGACAACGTGTTTTTCATCCACAATATTGAATTGGAAAATAACAAACCCATTGGGATTACACGTATATTACTGATTTAAATAATATTTTACTATGTGTAATAAAGTAATTTCCATGCAACAATGTTGCACGAAAATAAATGTTGCACCGTGTATGTTACCTTGTTGCATCGTGTATGGTGGGCTTAACTACATTACTAAAATTTCGTTTACAACGAAATGAATATAACGAATAGAGTAATTAGACACACATAATTAACACAAAATAACTCGCTTGGTGTCTGAGTGTCAGTAGTTTATCTGTGTTTGTATTGCGTTACAAACTATAAACAGGTAAATATAAATAAACAAACAATTATATAAGCTGTCAGTTCCAATATTATCAAGGTGTAATATCTAACAGGGTAGTAGTATTCAATTTGTATGATGGTTACACCTCTAAGATACAAATTGTAAGATAGAATAGAGCTCAGTCTACAGTATTGTTTCTATTGCTTAGAGCCTTTAGGCAATAATTTATATAAAGATGGTCTCCAATAAATCTAGTAATACAAGTGATAGTTGCGTCCTAGATCACTTCTAGCATAAAGATTCGGGAAAGTGGCTCACAATTATACTATTTCAAATATATTAGTTAGACTGTTAGAGAATTTAATATAAATTAATTGCATTCCCAGCACACACCATATGCAAATGTGTGATAATATCGATACAGTGTAAGTATCCTGCTAGACTAATGTTAAAGTAATTAACCTGAACTTTATGGTTGATATCCTCATTATGATAATGAACTCAATGTGCTACTTCCAAATTAGTTTATGAGGTCAGTGTCACGATATCCATAACATTGTGGAAACTGAATATGGCTGTGTTAGTTTCAAATAACATAGTAGGTATTGAATAATAAAAGTTTGGTCACAAGAAGAAATAATTTCAGGGTTTGCTGATTAATCAGCCACACTGACTGACAGCTGGTAAACTGAGATCCTATCTACCATAAGAGTAACAAGGTTAATATTCATAAACAAACTTATAACCGATTACTTATAATTTAGAAATTAGAGTTGGAAATATACCCTCAAACGTGCCAATATATACTATGGAATATACTACTATAATACCTTGCTAAAGTAAATAACAAATGAAATGAAACTCACTTTGTGTCTGAGTGTTGATTTGTGATCTTTTTTGGTATTCGGTATTGTGCGTAATCTATAAACAGGTAAATAGTAAATACAAAGGCACTTAGAAAATAACAAAGAAGATAGCAATAATGAAGTGTGAAACATTAAATAATAAAATACAAGTGTGCATAATTGAGGAAAAGTCTGTATTTATATAAATAATAACGACCTCTGTAATTCAGTGTGAGAAGATTGTTGAATAGAATCGATTCGTTTGAATAGAATTCCTCAGTATAATGTGTTTGTATCCTAGCAAAAAATATTAGGATAATAATTATTAATTTCATTAAAATGATTAATCACATTGTTTATTAATTTGTTTTTATCATATTTACTAACCTGATAAATCGAAGAATAGAAACTGTAGGAATTCGTTTGAATTAATAAAGTACACAATTGTCTTTTGTGAAATATTGTTATCGAGAAAATAGTATAATT
Source organism: Hexactinellida sp. DTS-2022 (assembly GCA_028753945.1). Lineage (NCBI taxonomy): Eukaryota > Metazoa > Porifera > Hexactinellida > Hexactinellida sp. DTS-2022. The sequence goes on along the minus strand of JAPNXP010000018.1, from coordinate 490,172 downwards.
TGAGTAGAATTGTAGCTAGATACAGTCTGTGACTAATTATAGGAAAGTGTACTTATGCATATTCTCTGAACCGTAGAACCACATGCCATGTAATGTTATACTTGTTCCACAAATAAACCTGGTACAAAGCACTCTCTTATTATAACTAATTGTCCTAATGTCACAGTTGCACAGTTAATTTATTTATTTATTTATCTGTAGGTTTATATTTGAGTGTCAGTTGAGTAGATTTGGAATATTTAAAAGTATTTACGTAATTACAGTGACCCTCGTTATAACGAAGTGCTTGGGACCTGTAAATTCCTTCGTCATACCATTATATTTCTTATAAGCGAATAACAAATAACTTCTCTCTATACCAAAGAGACCCACTGTCTTTATAACATCAAGCTTAAGGGGGTCGATTTTATGGTCGATTTTAGCAATATAACAACAGCTATATTTCATGTTCAAAGATGCTAGGTTTCAAATATGAAAAATAAATTCGATTCAGTCAATTATTTTCGCCTTTTTACGTCACTAAAGGTGTCATTGGAAAATTGGTGCATGGGACCAATATTCCATAGAAAAATGGCCCTAGCCTGAAATCTTTCTGCTACTCCCTATTAAAGCTCCCGATATAAAGATAGCAACGTGACAGGAACATTTCCATTCGTGCGCTGAATGGTGTAAATACAGAAGGATATAAATAATGTTTTTTAACTGTTTTAGATATTCCTATTGTATCAGCGAGGTTTTGTTATACGGGTATCTCCTTCTATCCATGGTTACCTATGATGGCTATTGTAATGCAGCTGAAACGGCGGTTATATCATGATTTCTTGAAAGACGAGTTTCATAATATTTATCAGTCGTTGCTTGCTTTGAGATTAAATGACAAACAAAAGTGAGTTTATTAACTTTATTAACTAAAACTAATCCAGATTTAATCTGATACCATTTGTATATTTAGTGAATTTCCCTATAATGTAACTACTATTGTTATTTTGTTTTGTTTATGTTTACATAATATCTGAAACTTGGTTAGCTATATGATATCACATATTTGCCTAAAATACGGATATTAACTGTTCATTAATTAATATGAATTCATAATAATTGTAAAATAGAATACAGCACAAGTCAGTGAAAAGTGAATACTTTTTTCACAGCAATAATTAATTAAAATAAAGAACTAGCAATTAACTAAACACAGTTTCAGTCTATATTGTGGACTGGTACATTGGAGTTTGTATGGAGAGTCTTGTCTGTTTCGTCTTCAAAGAAGAATTTATGATAACCCATAACTGTATCTTTTGTGGGCAGTTCTCCACTGAATGTGCTTATTGGAGAGGATTTCTTGCAGCTAAGATACGTGAGCACCTTACTCAGGTATATCTACAAACAACAGTGATATAACTTATAGATTATAGGTTATAATAGTGTATTAATTCGTATGATAATATGAACAGTGTATCATATTGAAATGTGTTATACAGTGGTGTGATAGAAATTGCATTTTCAGTCCCCAAGCGAGCATTTAATGTTAATTCTGTTCCTCTAATAGCAAGTTCGCTTATAAATTTCGTGCAAAATGCGACTTGCTATTACACGAACACTACTGTAGAGTGTAGTATGTAGACTCTTGTTAATAGGAACACCAGGGGACTAGAAATATGTTCGTATTATCCGGAATTCGTATTAACCGGAGTCACTTACATGCATTCGTATAGGCTAGGGGAATTAAACCTTGTACTCCTTAACCGATATTTCCCTTATCCGTGTACCTATTAACACGGATTATTTTGTCCCTATTATATATAGGCTATGTGATTGCATAGGCTATATGTTTGTATAGTGTTTGTATAGGCTATGGTTTGAATGGGCTAGGGACTTATATATTTATAAAGAGATATAAAGAGAGTCTACTGTACTTATACTTATTCCTAACCTCTAGGAGAGTTTTCCTCTGAGCTACAAATGTCGGCGCTTTGTTTCCAATAAATCTCCGAGGCGGAAACTCGAACAGTTCTTGAAGCTAAAAATAGAACAGAATTTTAATAATAAGAATTACGTAATATCGGCCAAACACCTTTTCTATATAAACCCGGCTTCGCAAAAGTGAATTTTTTTCTGTAAATAATACCTTGCCAGTTAGAAAGGTGTTGGCCGATATACTAAGTGTATAACTAATTATTTAATATTATTGTGAGAGACAATTGATGATTCCAAAGAAATTACGTGTTTCTATTAAATTCCTATTTATTGTTTTTATTACATTTGACTCCGCTTAATAGAGCCACCTCGGGACCAGGTTGTTTTGACCCAATTAAGCGGAGAAATCTAATAACCGAAAATAATTGAGTCAAACTGTAATTCCGTCCTATAAATCCTGTGAAATTTTGCCCCAATAAGCGGAGAAATCTATTAACCGGTGGCTCAATTAAGCGGAGTATACTGTACGTATATTGAATAATTTCTATTTATTGTTATTATTATTTACCTCTGAGAATTGTAATTTAACTTCATCGTGTAGTTGTCTGAATTCGTTATACCGTCTGTACACATTAATTACTCCTTCGTTCCTCACGTCAATCTAAATAATTAAAGGTAAACAACAACAACAACAACAACACAAGTTTGAGTGTACATCGAAACTCTAGATTCTAATGTAATTTATAGTATTAGTACGGTTCCTATAATAAGTTATATTAAAATAGCTACTGTGTTAAGGCCTTACACAGTGGATGCCGGTTATAATAACATCGTCGGGAACTGCATATAATGTTCTTATAACCGGTATAAATTATACAGGGTATATGGCAACCGTTTTCCAGTAGAACTTTCTTATATCCGACATGTTCTTATATCCGGTATATACTGTAGTAACATTGACCTAGTAAGTAATACAAATAGTCCATATATACAATGTGTGACAAACCATCTTTTTGTATTACAAAATGGTCAAAAAGCGTTACATAGGGAGGGGTGTTTAATTCCCTAAAATTATGCGTTTAACTACCCTATCCATTGGTTGTTCTGAGCATAACTTAATGGTTGCTAGGATACGTACCTGCACGTGGTATATGTGGAATGTGCCTGAGAAAATAGCCTTCTTAACGAGATGGCTGAAGGGAATAGCACAGGTTATAATCAGCTGATCTGTCAGGGAGTTCTTGTCTCTCCTCATGCTCGAAGTGAGAGAGCCCTATCCATTCAATCATAATAATACATTCATTATAGAAGTCCATAGCCTATGTATATTCATTATAAGTACAGTATACTCCCGTTATAACGAAGTACCTGCTTATAATGAAGTCATTCAATGGTCCGGAAATTATTCCATCTTATTACATTATCAAAACTTCGTTTACAACGAAATGAATATAACGAAGTTACGTTTATAACGAAGTCATTTATTTCCCATATAGCCTATAAGCTATTGATTTTACTCCGGCTATAATGAACTTCGCTTATAACGAAATTAAACTACGGTCCCGAGCACTTCGTTATAACGGGAGTTGACTGTACTTATATATAATATCCATGGTATTTATTGTGTGTTTTATAGGTTGTTTGACAGATAAAACCTAGAAAACACAGTCAGTTCAGAGTAGCAATAGATGACTCGAGTAACCAGAATATACAGGATAGATACATGGTACTCTTATACTTAATGCACGAGAATAAAATGAGTCTCAAAGAGTGCTACGATTAAGTTAAGAGACAGCGAATGGTATAAACCCGAATCCTAGGTTCCTATAGGAACTAATCCGTTACAATATGATTTCAAGAAGAGGAAATTTTAACAGCGTCAACTGTCTATGGTTGGTTGGTTGGAGACGAATTGGTGCAAAGGAATGTGCTTACGAAACCGAAATAAAATGGTTGTCAACATTATCGGTAAACAGTAAATTGGTGTATTTATATGTATATTTATCTAAGAACTTAATAATATTGGTGTATTTATATGTATATTTATGTAATAACTTAATAATATTGGTGTATTTATGTGTATTTTATCTAAGAACTTAATAATATTGGTGTATTTATATGTATATTTATGTAAGAACTTAATAATATTGGTGTATTTATGTGTATTTTATGTAAGAACTTACTATTATTGGTGTACAGGTAAACCTCCCAAAGCGGCACCTCCGAGTAGCGGCAACCTCCGAGAAGCGGCACAAAATCATTCTCCCGATGGGTGCCGCTTTGGGAGTTTTACCTTACGAGCAACCTCCCAAAGCGGCAACCTCCGAGAAGCGGCACAAAATCATTCTCCCGATGGGCGCCGCTTTGGGAGGTTTACCTGTATTTATATGTATATTTATCTAAGAACTTAATAATATTGGTGTATTTATATGTATATTTATGTAAGAACTTACTAATATTGGTGTATTTATGTGTATATTTATGTAAAACTTACTAATCGAACTCTCGACTTGGCGACATGGTGTGATCTGTCCTTTTGCATTTCGGTTATTTGTCTCTGCATCTCTTCTTTCTCTCTAAAATAAACAAACAAATAAACAAACAGTCAATCGAACAAACAAACAAACAAATAAACAAACAAACAAACAAACAAACAAACAAACAAACAAACAAACAAACAAATAACTAAACAAACAAACAATCAAACAAATAACTAAACAAACAAACAAACAAACAAACAAACAAACAAACAAACAAATAACTAAACAAACAAACAATCAAACAAATAACTAAACAAACAAACAAACAAACAAACAAACAAACAAACAAACAAACAAACAAACAAACAAACAAACAAACAAATAATCAATCGAAAGGACAATTAAATATACAAATTAACAACAAACGAATTACCAAATTAACAAACAACCAATCAAACAAACAAGTATTGATATTTAAATGAAAGCTAATACGAAACTCATAGAATATCCCTTTACAAATATCCATGGTACTAAAGAGTTTAACTTACTGTTGTAGCTTAAATAGTTCTTGAGTGTGTTCGTGTTTAATTTTCCTCTTTTCGTGACTAATCATTTTCTCGACATCGAACATACTAACCCTCTTGTCCCACGGCTCGAGACTAACGGGTTCTATAAAAGCTAAATTGTTTCTGTTTGAAACCGGAGTGTTGACGTCATCAGAACTCGTAGAGGGGGTTCCTCCGAAATACAAACTAATTTCCTTTTTGTCCAACACACTGTCTCCAATTGAACTGCTAAATAATTAAATATAATACACGGTAACTCCCGTTATAACCAGGATATTACGAAATAACCGCTTATTGCGAAATGGATATTTTCCCCCAGACACTAAATGCATTAATTACTACAGTGAACAGTAAACTCCCGATATAACGAAGTTGGATATAATGAAATGGAATTTTCCCCAGAGCAAATGCATTAATTAGTATCCGCTTATAACGAATATCCGGATATAACGAAGGAATTTACAGGTCCCAAGCACTTCATTATAACGCGGTTATACAGTATAGCATAATACATTACCTGTTGTAATTAGCTGTAAGTAACTGTATCTCATTTTCCGTGTATATCCCAGGGTCGGGTTCCCCTGAATCAGACAGCAGAGACATTCTATGGAACGGAGACGTCCCAAGACTGCTCCTATACTCCTGTATTATAACCGCGCCGCCGTCAAATCTATTGAAATCTATCCCCAGTTCCCCTGAAGCTGAATTTCTCGCGGAATTTCTCACTGAGGGAGTGAACACATCATCCTCTATACTATAGTCTCTGCTCATTGTCTCGCCTATCAGCAGCATTTGGTCCTGGAACCGTTTGCTCGCCTCCTGCAGATCTCTGACCTGTCGGTTCAAACGCTCTATTTCTCTGTCCTTGTCCTCCTCCGCTCGCGAGAGAGCGAGCTCTGCCTGCAGACTCAGGTCCACCTCCTGACTGGGCGGGCTACACAGTACACACAGTAATGATAATGCTAATGTGTGGTATTAGCAATAGTATATAAGCACACCGGTTATTAGAACACTATGTTGGAAAACGGTTGCCATATATCCTATATAATTTATGTCGGTTATAAGCACATTAAGTGCAGTTCCCGACGATGTGCTTATAACCGGCATCCGTAATAGCAATAGGAACTATATATGGAACTAGTATACAGTATAACCTCGTTAATACGAACACCAACGGACGGTAAAATTTGTTCGCTTTATCCGGAGTAATACCAATTGAATAGCCATTGTAGGGGCCTGATTTTGTGGAACTGTTTATTCGTCTTTGTAATAAACCGTGTTCGTACTACTGTATATGGAACTATATATGGACTAAGATTAAGTTATATTCTTATTAGACTGGCAAATGAAGGTAAATCCATCGATTTATTAAAATTAGACTCTCGTTAATAGGAACACGGATAAGGGAAATTTCCGTTAAGGAGTACAAGGTTTAATTCCCCTAGCCTATACAAATGCATGCAAGTGACTCCGGTTAATACGAACAAATTTCAATGGTGTTCATACTAAGAGATTATACTGTATTTGTTGTGTTGTTGTTTACATGTCTATTGACACCTGTCTGTTTACCTGTCGGATAGCAAACTCTCGTCAGGATCGCTCAGCTCTTCTACCGCTAGCTGTAGTTCTGAAAAGGAACCTCTTTGCTGAGGATTGTAGAATTTGAGAACGCAGAACCTTCCCAAGAGAAGTGTGTCTCCTACAAACAAACAACAACAAATAAATAAACAAACAAACAAACAAACAGGAATGTTATGATCCAGACTAAGCTTAATAGAGCACAGGTTAATTGTTCACAGCGTTTGCAGAATAGCTTCAAATTTTACTGTTAATTAGGTCGATTAGACGATTACACATACGATACATTGTGACCCAATTAAGCGGAGTCTATTGTAATAATAGTAACAGAAAATGTTATACGTATATTATGCTAACGATACTGTTTAAAACTTTATTTATTGTTTGTTTATTTATTGTTTGTTTGTTTGTTTGTTCGTTTGTTTGTTTGTTTGTTCGTTTGTTTGTTTGTTCGTTCGTTTGTTTGTTTGTTTGTTTGTTTGTTTGTTTGTTTGTTTGTTTGTTTGTTTATTTGCTCACCATGGTGTAGCTTGGCAGGTTCCCTGACTATCTTCTGGTTGACAGAACAGTTCCCTCTCATGGGAATTAGCATAATGTCGTCCTCGTATTCTATCTGGCAGTGCTCCTCCAGGATATCCGGCAGGTCCAGTTCTATAAATAGGAATAGCAATAGGATGAGTGGTCAGTTGTGTTCATATACAGTGGATGTCAGTTATAATAAATCGTCAGGAACTGCATATGATGATGTTCTTATAACCGGCATAAATTATATAGGGTATATGGCAACTGTTATCCAGTAGAATGTTCTTATAACCGGTGTTCTTATATCCGACATCTACTGTATGGCTAGGTTTTAAGCAAAAGTATTTAAGCCCTGCATTTCATCCTATCTCAATAGAAACAGGGGTCTTAAGTTTAAGCATTTTATATTTATTTTGTTATTTACATGGGGCTTCAAACGTTACGTAACGCTTCCAAAGGGGAGGGGTCAACCAGTGTGTACAGACCTCCTTTTTGTATTACGAAATTGTCCAAAAGGTGTCTAGTTTTTCATGGAATTTTGCTTTAAGCAACGTTTGAACACCAACACATTTCAATATATAAACCCGGCTTTGCAAAAGTGAATTTTATGACTTTGCCAGTGCCTTAAGTTACATTAGAAGATGCTGGCCGATATATAAGTAATTTATAGTTTTTAACACCTTTTGGTGATCCATAGAACAATATTCACAAGCTAGCTACATTAAGCTATACGTACTGTATTTATTATATATTTTTAATGATTAATTCTCACCTATATCTGCAGTGTATGTTTCTGTAGATTTCCCTACTTTAATAATTCCTTTTTTAATGTGGTACATGACAAGTCCGGGGTGACTCGACCTGGCGTCTAGCTCTATCAAATGAGGCAGCTGTGAACCCAGACACAGTTTGAGACCATTCGAGGTTATCGCCATCTCGCGATCCTAAATACAGGAATATAAATAGACAGTAGAAATCCCTTTATAACCAAGGAATTATCCAGGAGCGCGAGACGCTCCTTTCGGAGTATGATTTTTTGAAAATTTGAATTTAGGAGCGCGAAAATTTGGAATCCTCTCCTATACCGCAACATTAATTTGTGATTTAGCCGTATGAAAATTGCATCAGATCAGGATTAAGATCGTATTACAAATGTCTGTTTAATACACATGATATACATATAACGAAATGGAGATTTTCACCCAGAGAACTTTTGACTGTACTTTAAAATTGGATCTAAACTCTAGTTCACATCTATAATCAATAGAGAGATTTCACTGTACAATATTCTGATATATATTTTCTATGTAGCTAAAGCATATCAGTTAATTAACTTAGAAATATCATATAACACATACCTCGATAACTTTCTTCATTTCTTGCCACTTGACTGTCCATGCTTTCGACAGTTCTATTATTTTCGATTCCTTGTCTATGAGTTTGGATTTCATTTGGTCGTGTTCCTTAATGAAACTGTCATCTCCTTGTAGCTGGTTAACATGTATAAACTGCCTTAAATTCTCAATTTCCTTCTTCAGATCTTTGATAAGTTTAACATTTGGATCCTCGTTCACTTCCGGGTTGTTCGTAACCTTCTTTGCATTGTCGGCGAAATACAAAGTGCTTAGAGTCTCTGGGTAGTTCAACTCGGATGGAGAAATTGCTAAATGTTATAGAATAGTAACAGGTTGTATCAAATACAATGTATGTTTAACCGTGACCTACGTTATTTCATAGATTAACTTATTTAAAATCGCGTATTAAAGGGGTTACTTATTTATCCACCAACATACTTACATTTTACAATTTAAAATCCGGCTTCGGAAAGGTGATTTGATTTGGACTTACCAGTCCTGAAAATTACCTTACAAAAGGTGTTTTTGGCCTATATAGTATAACTACAGTTGACTCCGCTATATAGGGTCAGTTTTGTTCCAGGTTAGTTTGACCCGATTAAGCGGAGAAATCTAATAACCGAAATATTTTGAATCAAACTGAATTCCGCCTATAAATCCTGTGAAATTTTGTCCCCATTAAGCAGATAAATCTATTAACCGGTGGCTCTATTAAGCGGAGTATATACTGTAATACCTATGTGTGTTTAGCTTACTTGCAATTAGGAATGTTTTTGAGTTCCCCCCGAGGGAATCTTGAAGCAGTCGAGTCAGAACTGAGTCTCTGTAAGGTACAAATAGACGCTTAGATGATTTAGTATCCTCAGCTAGAAAATAAATAATTTAAAATAGAACCTCGTTAGTAAGAACACCAGGGGACCGTAAAAATAAGTTCGCCTTATCCGGAATTCGTATTAACCATATCTTTAGTATTAAAAAGGCTTTGAAGGGGACTGAATAGTGTTCGCCTTATCCGGAATTCGTATTAACCAATATCATTTGTATTGGAAAGGCTTTGAAGGGGACTGAAATAGTGTTCGTATTAGCCGGAATTTCGTATTAACCGTGTTCGTACTAACGAGGTTCTACTGCATTCACTGTCTCCTGTATAAAGCTACAGTATAAGTCCGTACCTAGCTTTGATATCACGAGTCCGAGAGTGACGAGAGATTTGTTGATATTCCCGCCTTCTTTCAGACGCTCCCCGGTGGCACCGGAAGTAGCAGCTCTCTCACTATAGATACGATATTGGTACTTTGGTATGCATTGCATTGTTTCGTTGTGTAAACTACTTATATATCGGCCACACCTTTTCTAATTCGGGCACAGGCAAAGTCATTTTAACCTTTGCGAAACCGGTTTTATTTTGAAAAGGTGTGGCCGATATATAAGTGAGTCCTTTTGTTTATTTTTACCTTCCAGCTAAATCTATTAAGTGCATCTTGCTAATAATTTCACTTGGACCTTCTTCTTGCATTTGTGCCTAAATACATTAAATTTAATACAACAGTCATTAGTTAATACAATTATCCTCAGAACATATCGGATATAAGAACACTATGTTGGAAATTGGTTGCCATATACCCTGTTTAATTCTGTCGGTTATAAGAACATCAAGTGCAGTTCCCGACGATGTGCTTATAACCGGCATCCACTATAATACATGGTGCTTAATGGCTGTATAATACACTGGTGCTTACCATTGTCATTTTAATAGTGAATATAGCGTGAGATCTGCTGCTCATCTGGTTCATCATTGTGGAGGCTGTGGATCTACGGGAGTTCCCGTAGTCCATCCACTCACGAATAGCAGAGAAGTCGGACACCAGGCAGCTCGTCAAATCTAGATTCAATATTGGGACACTTAAATACAGCTGTTAAATGCTAATACAGTCAGGTTATTAATTATGTACATTCAGGGACCAAAAATTGTGTTAATAATAGAGACTCTTGCTAATAGAGCAATATTGCTATTAGGCGAACTGTATATAGTTTTGAGTAGCATTGTGAACAATTGTGAACAATTTTTCGCTGCTAAATATGAAAAACTTTTATTTATGAACAAGTCCCAAATTAACAACTTACATAGGGTTTGTATTGCGTTCGCTTATTATGATAGTATAAAATTATTATATTTATTAATGATAGATTTCTTAGTGTATTATTGAGACATTTATGCTGAGGCCATTGGTTATTCTAATACTGAAGACAAAGTGCTAGGGCAATGACCACCTACCCTACCGGAGCCTACTTACAACTTAGCATATAATATTGCGTTATAATACCATTAATTATAAAACTTACTTTCCACATAAGGTCCGTCCTTCGGATGTTCCCTGACTCTCAGAACTTTCTTACTGTTAATATTTCCAGCCGAGAGTAAGTCCTGTACTTTCTCGTTATAAATCTCGTAGTAGCTGTAAGGGGGGTAGAATAATTATTGTTAGTTAATCATATTATAATTTGTGAATAATTGTTGTTAGTTAATTAATAATATTTTAGGTTGTGAATAATTGTTGTTAGCTAATTAATTATATTTAATTTATGAAATATTGTTGTTAGTTAATTAATTATATTTAATTTATGAAATATTGTTGTTAGCTAATTTGTTTACCTAACTTCTGTTTTGAATTGTATGTCCTCTTCTTCTGTTAATTCGATTTGTGCGAAAAGTGACTAAATAATTAAATCATAATGAGTTGCTAACAGGATTTATCTGCCTAAATACGCCGAATTAATTTGGTATGTTTGCGAAATTACAAACACTTGATACAAACTATCGTTTTGACGCCTTAATTAGTACGCTAAGGATTTTAGGCGCGTTTTAATTGTTGGTTAAATTGATTTTAATTAATACAGATTACTTACGTTACATAAACGTGGTATTAGTCCTTCCTCCTTTTCTAAAATAAGAATTGAAAATAAATAAATAATTTCAGTCATCTAACAATTACACTTTGCTACGTAAATTGATTTGTAAAAGTATTAGAGGTACATATATAGGAAGTTCTTGTACTCACAATGTTATTTGCATGTAATGCAATGGTTACTACTTGAATTACAAGTACAGTAGAACTCGGTTAGTACGTACCCCCTCGGGATAGAATAATAAGTACGTATTATCCAAGTGTACGTACTAACCGAGTTACTCTACATAGAGATACATATACATTGACAACTTTGCCTATACAAGTTAGTACGTATTAAGCCGAAGTACGTACTAACCGAAGTTCTACTGTACCTCGTTATTATAAATTAATTATAGTTAATCCTCTCTATAAAGAATAGAGTCATCTAATTTAATTTCTAATACAATCATGCATCTTCTAGTATTACATTTGTATATTGTGTATTTCTAAGTAAACCACACGGCTAATATCAGATTCCAAATTTTATAGAATGGCTATGTAGTTGTATATTAAAACATGGCTAATTCAGACCCAATAACAACTCTAGCTACAGAGCACAAACAATTGAGAATTATTGGCATTAGTGGTGCAAGTCGTTCTGGTAAAACCCAACTTTCCAAAGGACTTTATTATGATCTTATAAAAGCTGACAAATCTCGTATTATCAGAATAGAACAAGACAGGTATGCATTTGATTATAAAACTTTAGGTGCCAAATTATCTAACCCATTCGAAATAAACTGGGATCATCCTTCTGCTATAAACTGGGATAAGTTCTACTCAGAAATAATGCGAGCTAAAGATGAGTTAATTGGGAATAAGGAGAGTGGCTGTATTATAGTGGAAGGGTTTTTGGCATTTTATGAGGAGAGATTGAGGAAATTGTACGATACCATGATTTGGCTTGAAATCGATTTAATAACTTGTTACACTCGGAGAATGAATACTTCATGGGTACCCGAAGTTTATTTTCATACGAAACTTTGGCCGAATTACTTAACTTATAGAAATCTATTGTTTGATGAGATAAAAGCTCCTTTGAATGTTATAGATGGAAACAAAAGTTTGCAAGTTATTTTACAAACAGCAGAGAATATTATAAATAAATAAATAAATAATCTTACCATCTCCAATTGTTCCCATCATTGTATATGATTTTCCAGATCCTGTCTGTCCATACGCGAATATACACGCGTTGTAACCTTCGAATGCCGCACTCAACGCTACTTTGCCAACTTTATCATATACCTAATTTGTAGGGGAACATATAAATAATGAGGATGGAAAAATTGATAATCTATTTTATTTTTTGACTAATTTAAATCATTTTTTGAATGAATATGTTTTAATTATATTACTTTATTTTGTTGTATTTGAATAGTCAATGCACGTATATTATTAAATATTATGTACAAATTTCCTGTGAAATTTTTTCGCTGTCTAACAAATACAAAATAAATGTATTAAAAAAACTTTATTTTCATTTTCTTACAAAAATAATTATTTTCCAAATAAAAGCAAAAAATATAATATTTAATACTTACAGCAATCTGTGACACGAAATCAGGATCTTTATGGTCGAACGACCAAATAGAATGATCGTAGAAGAACTGTTTGTCTTTAATTCTACCTTCCATCTAAATAAATATACACATTAATTTGTACACATATTTGTTTTATAGGATATTTGTTTAGTGTTTACCTTTGTATTTTGGATTGTTGTTGCATTTCCTTTCATTGAAATAATACATTTTGCGTCTTCAATATTCAATTCTCTACAAACAAATAACAATCGTAATTACAGTAGACTCTGTTAATAGGAACACAGATAAGGAAAATATCGGTTAAGGAGTACAAGGTTTAATTCGCCTAGATTATACAAATGCATTCAAGTAATTTTGGATAATACGAACAAATTTCGGTGGTCCTCTGGTGTTCCTATTAACGAGAGTCTACTGTACAGTAGAACCTCGTTAGTACCAACACAGTTATTACGAAATTCCTGTTGATACGAACACTATTTCAGTTCCCTTCAAAGCCTTTTCAAATACAAATGATATTGTATTGACGGTTCCCTGGTGTTCGTACTAACGAAGTTCTACTGTCATTGCACGAACTGCATGTTTAGTTAACTCTTTAAGGACCCCATAAGGGTGTTTGAGAGATAATTATATTGTATTTTCTCACTATTTCACTAGCACAGTTACCACTTATTACAACACTTTGCGGTTATTTCGTTAAATCCGACTTCGTTATAACGGGAGTTCACTGTAGATTAATTATTATCCGCTTATAACGAAGTCGGTTATAACGAAGGAATTTACAGGTCCCAAGCACTTCGTTCGTTATAATGAGCGTTTACTATACAACACTAGCACATAGTTATCAATGATAGAACTCCCGTTATAACGAAGGAATTTACAAGTCCTAAGCACTTCGTTATAACGATAGTTTACTCTACTTTACTAGCAGAGTGTACTAGTTAGCTCTTAATACACCACTAGCACATAGTAGTTAGCAGACATAGTTATCTCAGATGATAGACCCAGAGGAGATGGAACTGGGGGGGTACAGCGGATACGAGGGAGAGGAGAACGACGAGATTACCCCGGACCTCTGGCAGGAGGCCTGCTGGATAGTAATCAGCTCCTATTTCGAGGAGAAGGGACTAGTCAGACAACAACTCGAGTCGTTCGATGAGTTTATTGTAATGTCGGTACAGCGGATTGTAGAGGAGTCCCCAGCTATTGAACTACAGGTGACAACTTATAGCGAGCATGTGATTGGGTATCTAGTCAGGCATCGGTTGAGGCGCAAAAGTGCTTGCAGTGTGATTCCATTTAGGGGTCAGGTTGGCACTTAATTTGGTACCAACTGTCTGACAAGTTTTTTGGCATAGAAATTCCTGGATAAATCCCTGTTTGGATACCGTACATATTTTACCTCCTTAAAATAATGCCTCATCATTGAATTATACAAATTATGTCGCAGAGAACAATTACAACACACCTTAATATTATTTTAGGGATTTTTCGAAAATTGAGGGTAAAACACTTTTGCTTACCCAATGAGCGTCGGACTATGCATTAGACCCTGCAAAATCCGACAATTTTTCCCTTACCCAACGAGTGTCGGATTATACAGGTTATACTATAATATTATAATTGCTCTGTTATAGGCAGAGGCTCAATATGACACGGACAAGACCCCCACTCAGCACTCCATTAAGTTCGGACAGATCTACCTCACTCAGCCCACTTTCTGGGAGAAAGACGGTTCCTCCTCAATTCTTCTACCAAACGACGCAAGGCTCCGCAACCTAACCTACTCCGCTCCGCTGTACGTAGACATCACACAGACAATAACGGATAATGAGGAGTCAACTGATGTATCGTACAACAAAGTTAATATTGGGAAGATTCCCATTATGCTCCGCTCTAAGTACTGCAAGCTACGCGACCTGTCCGACAGAGAACTGACTGAGCTCAACGAGTGTCCCCTAGACCCGGGGGGATACTTCGTGGTTAACGGGTCAGAAAAGGTAGTTTATGTCTGCTTAATTAGAATACAGTAAACTCCACGTAATTGGGACTCACTTTGGTCCGAGGTAGTTTGACCCAATTAAGCGGAGAAATTGCTATCCGTTCTATCAACTAATTAAGCGATGGCTCTATTAACATGTGCCTCTATTAACCGGAGTTTACTATTTTGTTTTAAGCTTACAAAATTCATGGATTAAGATTATAACCATTCTACAGATAGTGTTTATTAATTATTCGAACAAAAAATGTGACAAATTGAGTTTAATTTAACTAAGGAATTACATATATTGGTTAACACCTTTTCTAATGAATTTTCATGCACTGGCAAGTTCATTTTAGCACCAAAAAACCTTGCAGAAACCGGGTTTTCAAATTGTTAGTATGCATTTTATGTAACTATGTTTAGGTATTAATCGCGCAAGAGAAAATGGCTACCAACACAGTGTATATTTTCTCTAAGAAAGACAGTAAATACGCATACGTAGCAGAAATACGTTCCTGTATTGAGAACTCCTCGAGGCCAGTTAGCACTTTGTGGGTAAGCCTACTAACCAGGAGGGGGACTGGAGTCAGAAAGAATATATTCGGACAACGGATCGTCGCGGCCCTACCCTATATAAAACAGGAAATTCCTATAATAGTAGTGTTCAGAGCACTCGGGTTTGTGTCAGATAGAGATATACTCGAACATATTATCTACGATTTTGAAGATCAGGAAATGATGGAAATGTTGAAACCGTCACTTGACGAGGCGTTTGTTATTCAGGAGCAAACAGTGGCCCTTAATTTTATAGGAATCAGGTAAAGTATTTCCTATAACATATGGTTATAACTCTAATTAGAGTGCGATACAATTTGTAATTGTAAAATTAAGGATTCGAAGCTCGTTTGTACTAATTTGAATCAATTGATTGAAATAATACAAAACAGGAATTAAAGTAGAATAGAACTCTTAAACGTTATTAAATGCCATACGAATTAGCTTATTCTGGCTGCTATATTACAATACAGTTAACTCTCGTTATAACGAAGTGCTTGGGGCCTGTAAATCCCTTCGTTATATCCGGATATTCGTTATAAGCGGAAATAATTAATGCATTTAGTGCTCTGGGGGTAATCTCCATTTCGTTATATCCGACTTGGTTATAACGGGAGTTCCCTGTATATGTGTGTAGAGGCGCAAAGCCTGGCGTAACGAAGGACCGGCGGATCAAATACGCAAAAGAGATTGTACAGAAAGAGCTGTTGCCGCATGTAGGCATCGGACATTTCTGCGAAACCAAGAAAGCATATTTCCTGGGGTACATGGTACACCGCTTGCTCCTAGCGGCCCTGGGTCGAAGGGAACTGGATGACAGAGACCACTATGGTAACAAGAGGCTGGATCTAGCTGGTCCGCTGCTCAGTTATTTGTTCCGCGGATTATTCAAGAATCTAACTAAGGAAGTGCGAATGTTCGTACAACACCACATCGATAGGAAGAAGGAGTTCGACTTAGAGATGGCTATTCAGCTAAAGACAATATCTAATGGACTCCAGTACTCGCTGGCAACTGGGAATTGGGGGGACCAGAAGAAAGCGCATCAAAGTAGAGCAGGGGTTTCTCAAGTTAGTTGGTATTATACAGCTTCTACTTATCTCGCTTGTATTGTTGTTACAACTGTTCGTCCGCGTACGGGCATTAGCATTTGCATGGAAATAAAGGAAGAAAAATCTGATAGTTAGAATAAACCGATTGAAATATAACAAAATTGAAATTTCTTACACATTTAGAATAAATAGTTAGTTAGAAAAAATCGGTTTTAGAAAAGCTGTTTCGACTGTACAGTATACTCACTTAATAGAGCCACCGTTAATAGTTTTTAACGCTTAATAGAGTCAAAATCTCACAGGATTTATAGGACGGAATTACAGTTTGATTCAAAATATTTTGGGTTATTCGATTTCTCCGCTCAAAAGCATGGCATTGTATTATACCAGTGAAGTGTGTTGTAATATATTACACTAGGACTCTTAATTAGATAAGCCAGCTTGTTTGTACACAGTTAATACAACCGGTAATAAGTTATTAACGGGACAAAAGCATGGCATTGTATTATACCAATGGAGTGTGTTGTAATATTATCCATCTAACTTCCTAGCAAGGAATTATCCAGGAGCGCGAGACGCTCCTTTTGGAGCATGATTTTGGGAAAATTTGAATTTAGGAGCGCGAAAATTTGGAATCCTCTCCTATACCGTAACATTAATTTGTGATTTAGACATATTGAAATTGTATCAGACCAGGATTAGGAGCGTATTTACAAATGTCTGTATAATTACTGTCTATAAGGGAAATAACTTGTAGTAATTATAATGAAATAACGTATAACAAAGTTCAAGGGACCTTATTTAATTCGTTATAAGCGGAGTATAACCACTGCATGTCCCTAGGTGTTGAACAGATTAACATTCGCTAGCACGCTATCGCATCTGCGGCGGCTAAACTCCCCAATCGGCAGAGACGGCAAGCTGGCCCGTCCCAGACAGCTGCACAACAGCCACTGGGGCATGATATGTCCGGCGGAGACCCCAGAGGGTCAGGCCGTGGGCCTGGTTAAGAACCTGGCACTCATGGCGTATATTAGTGTCGGGTCGGATCCCTCTCCCATTCTGGAGTTTCTAGAGGAATGGGGGATGGAGAATCTGGAGGAGATTGCCCCCTCTGCGATCTCGCAGTCGACTAAGATATTCGTTAATGGCTGCTGGGTGGGAATACACAGGGACCCGGACATTCTGATGGACACACTCAGGTATGTATGTAGGGATAACTTGTATACGGTATATAGTGTAGACTCAGGTATGGTAATAATGTTATGTATATACAATCAGGTATGGTATATAGGGAATATACTATTAACTACTTATATTCGGACAAGACCAAGGTTTAATCAATTTGAAAGGAAACTTTTCCAGGCGCGCGAAAATCGAGAGATACTCCCATGGGCTAAAAAATGTTAACCAATACCTTTTCTAAGGGAATATTTACTCAAACCGTCAAACTGTATCTATATTTTGACCAATGTAATTTCCAGGTACTACAAAGTTATTTTAACATCAAAAGCTCATTTTTTCGAACCGGTATCGACTGTACCATAACACCTTAAGCTATCTGCTTATAAATTGTATGAGACCGTATGTACTCCGCTGTAGGAAGCTGCGCAGACAGATGGACATAATAGCGTCCGAGGTGAGCATGGTGCGGGACTTCAGAGAGAAGGAAATACAGATATACACGGACGCGGGGCGGATATGCAGACCGCTGCTAATCGTGGAGAACCAAAGACTGCTGTTAAAGCGGTCTCACATCGACCAGCTTAAGGACCGGAACTATAATCAGCCCTCCTGGCAGGAGCTGGTGATGGCAGGGGTCGTGGAGTACATAGACACCTTAGAAGAGGAGACAGTCATGGTGGCAATGGTACCAGAGGACCTCGAGGTAACGGCATAGGTGTTAGTGGCAATAGCCGCGTAAAGGGACGCTTATAGGCACACGGAAAATCGAGAGATATTTGCATGGACTTAATTTTTGGCGAAGTGCCGTCTAGGCGCGTAAATTTGAAAGGATACTTTATCAGCGCGCGAAAATCGAGAGATGCTCGCATAGACTAAATTGAGTATTTTAGGCGCGTGTAAGCGAGCTCAAACTTAAACTAGTCGCAGAAATTTTACCTGGATGAAAACCTAGGCGCGTAAATTTGAGGGACACTTTCTAGGCGCGAAAATCGAGAGATACACTCATAGACTTTATTAAAATGTGTAATTTATCCGTGTGTGAGCGAGTTGAACTAAATCGATATCTAGGCGAGCAGAAATTGCCTGTTAATGTATTTCCTCTATTTGCACCTTAGTTACGCTATCACCCAATAGGAACGTAGCTCTGGCTACTGCTCTACATACACTCACTGCGAAATCCACCCCTCCATGATACTCGGGGTGTGCGCCTCGATAATCCCATTCCCAGACCACAACCAGTCTCCAAGGAATACCTATCAATCTGCCATGGGCAAGCAAGCTATGGGAGTATACATAACAAACTTCCATGTGCGTATGGATACGCTAGCACATGTACTGTATTACCCACAGAAACCACTGGTCACAACTCGCTCTATGGAGTATCTACGGTTTAGAGAACTGCCGGCCGGGATTAATGCAATTGTAGCTATTGCATCGTACACTGGGTATAATCAGGAAGATTCTATCATTATCAATATGAGTGCTATCGATAGAGGCTTATTTAGGTGAGTTATGTAGCAATTGGAAATACAGTAGAACCTCGTTAGTAGGAATATGGTTAATACGAATTTCCGGATAAGACGAACAAACAGTTCCACAAATCAGGTCCCTACAATGGCTATTCAATGGGTATTAGTCCAGTTAATACGAACTCTGGATAAAGCGAAGAAATTTTTACCGTCCGTTGGTGTTCCTATTAACGAGGTTCTACTGTGTATATGCAACTATATATGGAACTAATATTAAGCTAAGTTATTATTAGACATGCCATATGGAAGTTGTGGTTACTAAATCCATCGATTTATTAAATTAGACTCTCGTTAATAGAACACCGATAAGGGAAAATACAAGGTTTAATTCCCCTAGCCTATACAAATGCATGCAAGTGACTCGGTTAATACGAATTCCGGATAACAACAAACAAATATCGACAGTCCCCTTGGTGTTCCTATTAACGCATGTTTCTATAATTAACATGCGTATATACAGTGGAGTTCGCTTAATAGCAACCCGTATTTTCCACTAAATCTGGTTGCTAATATGGGAATGAAATTAACAGAATTATCACGCTTGGGACCCGAAAAGCGGTTGCTAATAAAGCAATATATATTGCTAATAGGGGAGTTGCTAATTAGCAAACTCCACTGTAAATGCCATTCTATAACGGGAGTTCACTGTATAATTAATGCATATCTATGTGCCATTCCGTTGCCAGGTCGGTGTTCTACCGGTCGTACCGGGACCAAGAGAGCAAGCGGGGGGGTCTGGAGGAGGGAGAGATATTCGAGAAGCCGGCCAGGGAGTCCTGTCAAGGGATGAGAAACGCGATTTATGACAAACTGGAGGAAGATGGCATAATCGCACCAGGCACGCGTGTATCGGGGGATGACGTCATAATCGGTAAATAGAACTGATTATAATTATATAAATACTGCTTTAGTCATTAACCTTGTAGGTAATACCCTGCACTTTATGATGGTATAACGAACTCTGTTATCTATAGTACTGATTAGTCTGAAATAGCAGTTGTATGCAAAGTGAATAATTTCCTAAATTAGGAAATTTGTGTGGTATACAAGTACAGTAAACTCTCGTTAATAGGAACACGGATAAGGCGAAATATCTATTATGGAGTACAAGGTTTAATTCCCCTAGCCTATACAAATGCATGCAGTGACTCCTGTTAATACGAATTCCTGATAAGTACGTACGAACATGCATATTTCGACAGTCCCCTGGTGTTCCTATTAACAAAAGTATAATGTAATTACAAATACAATATGCCGTGTAGCATATTATCACATACTATCCTAACCAGTGCATTATGCAGCCATTTGTAAATACGCTCCTAATCCTGATCTGATGCAATTTCCATACGCCTAAATCCAGGGCCGTAGCCACTGGTCAGGTTGGTCAGGTTTCAACCTGACCACTTTTGGTTGGTTAGACAGGTTAACCTGAACCCTTGGTCCTGTCCGTACTGTATCCAGCCCGGTCTAACCTGACCACTTTTAATTGGTGGCTACGGCACTGAAATCACAAATTAATGTTACGGTATAGGAGAAGATTCCAAATTTTTGTGCTCCTAAATTAAAATTTTCCAAAAAATCATGCTCCAAAAGGAGCGTCTCGCGCTCCTGGATAATTCCTTTGTATTCCTACCATACAACTCATGTAGGAAAGACCTGACTGTACCCTGTATAATCATACAACTCTTATACTGACCCTATAGCATTATAACCACATACTGTTTGTACTATAACAACTCCTGTAGGAAAGACTATAACTCTCCCTGAGAACGAGGACGACGATCCGGACGCTCCCAAGAGATACACGAAGCGAGACGCTAGCACATTCCTCCGGAGCTCCGAGACCGGCATTGTAGACCAGGTCATGCTGACCGTATCCTCCGAGGGATTTAAGTTCTGCAAGGTCAAGGTGCGGTCCGTGCGGATTCCGCAGATAGGGGACAAGTTCGCGAGTCGGCACGGACAGAAGGGCACCTGCGGTATAACCTACAGACAGGAGGATATGCCCTTCACGTGTGAGGGGATTTGTCCGGACATGATAGTTAATCCTCACGCGATTCCCAGCAGAATGACAATAGGACATCTCATTGAGTGTTTGCAGGTAACTCTAATACTTTTATTGTTATATTCGCTTAATAGCAATTGCTCTAATAACAAGTTATTTTCAGTCCCCAGCATTTAATGTTAATTTTTTTCTCCGTTCGCCTTATTAGCAAGGAAATTTCCTGCAAATGCGACTTTCTATTACATGAACACCACTGCATATGTATAAATACGGTCTAGTTATTTAAATATGGGCATTCAAGGGATCAAAATTGTGTTCATAATAGAGATACTTTATAATAAGCGAACTAAACTTAATACAAAGTTACAAACCCTATGTAAGTTGTCAAATTGGTACCATAGGGGAGTAGAAAGTCCTCCTTGGTGATAGCAAAATGGTATTGAAATTAATTACAATTTACGTATTGTCCTTATAATTTTAATAAAGGAACTGAATTTATTTGTAACATTAACACAAGTGGTACCAATTAGGTGTTGGTGTATAATTATATGCAACATTGACAATATTAATGCTCTGTATCATAACGTGCTCTTGTATAGTATATTGAACTTTTAGGTCACACGGAACACAAATACTATTTAATATATAATTGGCATATTAATTGCTTATTAAGTAACTTTATATATATTATATAGATATGTGGTTTTAGTACATGAATATCAAACTTGTTTTAAGTCCACCTGATTATTTTCAAATAATATATTTTAGCAAGTAATGCAAGATTACATATCACTCTACATATGGAGACTAAATATGTACTAATAATCATTGATAACCGCATAACATTTATTATACCACATTAAGGTTAATTTAATAATTTAGATTACTGTATATATTGTTCCCCTGTCCTTAATTCGTATTAACAGTGTTACTAAGTTAATGGCTTTGAAGGGGACAAAAGTGTGTATCTATTTACTGGATAATATACAGTATACTCTCGTTAATAGGAACACCAGGGGACCGTATAAATATGCTCGTATTATCCGGAATTCTTATTACCAGGATTCACTTGCATGTATTTGTATAGGCTAGGGGAATTAAACTTTGTACACCTTAACCGATATTTCGCATTATCCGTTTGTATTAACGTAATATATATTATCAAATTAACGTCTTATCTAAGTAGATTATAATGGATAATTAATAAAAAAATAATCTAATAAAAAATCGCATAGAAATTGATTTGGTAGTTAAAAATAATTATTAATTTCACGAGTTGTGTCCAGGTGGCACATTCCTAATTAACTAATTCGCATGTCTAATTTGAATGTTTTAGACAGTCCATTTGAGTTATCGGAATCTGTATACTATGCTCATTCATAAAACCCGTGTCAACAAATAAATACATATAACGACAATAACAACATTTGAGTGATTCTTCCACGTAACGTATTCTAACCAGATGATTGAAGTCTTTTTAAATTAAAACTACAATAATCTGACACTTTTGTGAAATTTTTCTGTTTTTATAAAAACAGAATTCAATTATTAAGAGAACTGCCTAATATCATTATTAGTGACTCTGATAAAATTTAATTTGTTTGAACTCAAAAGAACCAAATTCGATTCAATACAATTACAATAGACTCGTTAATAGGAACACTGATAAGGGAAATATCGGATAAAACGAACAAGGTTTAATTCCCATAGCCTATACAAATGCATGCAAGTGACTCCGTTAATACGAATTCCGGATAATACGAACAAATGTCGACGGTCCCCTGGTGTTTTAACGAGAGTCTACCAGTGTATTATACAGCCATTAATACGCTCCTAATCCAGATCTGATGCAATTTTAATACGCCTAAACACAAATTAATGTTACGGTATAGGAGAGGATTCCAAATTTTCACGCTCCTAAATTAAAATTTTCCAAAAATCATGCTCCAAAAGTAGCGTCTCGCGCTCCTGGGTATTCCTTGTTAGGTAGTATAGAGACTGGCTATAATTACAGATGTGTGCATAGGGAAAAGTGTCGGCAAACAAAGGAGAGATCGGAGATGCGACTCCATTCAATGATGCTGTTAACGTTAAAAAGATTTCAGAAGTTCTCAACGACTTTGGCTACCACCTGAGAGGGAACGAAGTCCTATACAATGGATTCACGGGCCGTAAACTCAATTCACAGGTGTTCATAGGCCCCACTTATTACCAGCGGCTTAAACATATGGTGGATGACAAGATACACTCCCGGGCTAGGGGCCCTGTCCAGAGTCTAACGAGACAGCCGATGGAGGGCCGGTCAAGGGACGGGGGGCTCCGGTTCGGGGAAATGGAGAGGGATTGTCAGATCGCCCACGGAGCAGCTCAGTTCTTAAAGGAACGTTTGTTCGAGGTGTCTGACCCTTATAGAGTGCATGTGTGTAACCTATGCGGTCTCATTGCCATAGCCAAACTGAAGAATAACGTATTTGAGTGCAAAAGCTGTAAGAATAAAACGCAGATTTCCCAAATTAGAATTCCGTACGCTTGCAAGCTTCTTTTCCAGGAACTGATGTCGATGAGTATTGCACCCAGAATGATGACAACTTAAATGTGTTATAAGTAGAACGGTGTTTGTATTAAACAGATAGAAATTATTCTCGTATTGTGAATGCAAAAGTAATAAATAAAGGCTTATTATAGTATATCGGTCAACAAATTTTAAATTAAAAACCTGGCTTTAAAAATGACCTTGCTTGAGCCTGAAAATTACATTAGAAAAGGTGTTGGCCGATATATAAGAATTCCACAAATAATAAATATTTACCTTTTGTTGAAAGGACGAACTCTGACTGCTACCTTAATATTATCACTCATTTTGAAATAACAAATAAATAATTACACACAAATGTTCTTTTATATAAATTCTCAAAGTGAATACAATCAAGTTTGAATACGAGTAATTGATACGTGTCTTGCAAGGTTTAAGATTTCTCTGTTTAAATACTTTTTCTGATACACTGTAGCTGTATTTATAGGAGATTCACTTAATCATCATATAAGATCATTTGATTGTTGTAAATATCCGAATCATTGTATTAGTGTAAAACTCTATTAATTGTATGCAAATGCGAATCTAAATAGATTCGTTGCACCATGTTAATTATATTAAAATATGACTTTATAATAATTATATTTTGTTAGTTTAATGATTGCACATTTCCTATAGTCATATAACTATGCGAAATATTAAAATACGTACATGGAATTACTTGTATATTTGTTGAGCAATACCTTTTCTAATGTAATTTTCTGGAAGAGTTGAGGGTATTTTCTAACAAAATTAACCTTTGCGTGCGAAGCCGGGTTTTTACATTGAAAAGGTGTTGGCTAATATATAATTAATTAAAGCCCTAATTTTTTACAAATGTTATAGTTGCAAATTCCTAATATCGTATTTATTCGAATAGTAGCCTAGGCGATTATTGTTTTTTGCTAATTTGGGGGGCTCTTATTTGAATAGGGGCTACTATTAGAGTATATACGGTATTTAAGGTTATTTCACTGCCTATTGATTTGAGGTCGCTCAATATAAAGTATTGGTGTTGTAAGTTTGTACAGTGAACTCCCGTTATAACGAAATAACTGCTTATAAAATGGAGATTTTAACCCCCAGAGCACTAAATGGTTTAATTATTATCCGCTTATAACGAATATCCGGTTATAACGAAGGAATATACAGGTCCCAAGCACTTCGCTATAACGAGAGTTTACTGTAGTATTAACAATTAATATATTGGTCCTTGAATGTTCAAATAAAAGAACGTAATTATTAGACAAACAATGGATATGAAACAATGTTATACTAATATTTGGAGAAAAATTATGTCTTAATATAAATTCAACCATTGATTATACTACAGTAGAACCTCGTTAGTACCTACTAACACCAGGGGATCGTCAATTGTGTTCGCCTTATCCGGAATTCGAATTAACCAATGTTATTTGTATTTAAAAGGCTTTGAAGGGACTGAAATAGTGTTCGTATTAACCGTGTTCGTACTAACGAGGTTCTACTGTATTTAGAATGACAACAGCACCTGTTAGATATCAACCTAGAACTAGAATAGAGAAGGTAGAGTTAAACTGGAACCAGTTGACACCTATAGTTTCAGATAACTTAGCTCTCAAACAGAAGCTAGCAAATATAAGCGCTTTGCCTTTCCACCAATTAGTGCGACAATTCGATCAGCTGTCTCCGAATGAAATAACAATCTTATTCCAAACTGGGATTCTCACAAATAAGATACTAATACACCAACATCCTAGTGACACTACGAAACGTATTTATTTCACCGCTTATTCGGTACAATTCTTACAACACCTGTTGGAGAGACAGCTTGTACCTCATGACGTCATGCTGTTAGTTCATACGCGGGATAACGAGAGGGTGCTTAAACCGATAATGTACGACAATATACAGACACTCAACTATTTACTGCTTAAAAAGCAAGCTAATCCCAACGTAGCAGATTCTAATGGCTGTCCGTCTTATCTAGATAACTGGAAACAATCTAACCCGATGCAAATCGATATTTTCAAACTTCACAAACTCCTAACCCTAGGCGCTACTGGAATAGGCATAGACACGAATGGAAATAACATTCTACATTTCATTGTGTCAGGGATAATTCCATGGGGTCCTATTTCGAACGTACTTCGTTATTTCATTAAAAAAGAGGATTTAAAATCACTCGTTTCTCAACCGAATAAGGCCGGATTGCAACCGTTACATCTCCTAATGAAACTAGCATTTGTAGACACCAGTAGCACTAAATCCGATTTTATTGAGATACTTAGTTTTCTAATAGAGATCGGTGCTGACGTGAACGCTCGTATTAAGCCTTCGGGCCTCACTTCACTGCATATAATTGTTATTAACTACGTTGCGACAAGTTGGACAGATACTGTAGACAACTGGTTACTATTCCTGGCCCCCTATCTCCGGATTATACCGGACGATTCTGGTATAACTCCACTGGTATTAGCACTGCATTTCCAGCGGAATAAGATGGTTCAATTCATACAGAACCATTTGAGCTTGAGTGTACGAGATGTACAGTCATGCCAAGCATATCTTATAACCTCTAATTCACAGAGGTTCACTTTATACAACTGTACAAATCGAGAATTTCTGTTCATGAGAGTTAAGCTGGGAATAACATGCACATTTCGTTCAATAGAAACTTTAATAAGCAATGCTAATTGTGATAAACTCGTGTTAGCACTGAACAACGTTAATTCATGCAGTGAACTCAGTAGTCCATGGTTCCTAGGTTATATGGAAGCACAAATGGAATCTCTGTTAATACGCACTGTGAATGAAACCATGGATTATAACACACTTTGCTATTTCCTACACTGTTATTTGGAATCTCTCAATTCTGAATACAAACTCCCAACAGCATCTGTGACACAAAAGAATTATTTAGCAGATTTCAATTTCCAACTTAGCAAACATTTAACTCGGATTGTTCGGGCAATTGGTCATTTAAGAACGAAATGCCATATCAATGTATTTATGGACAAATTCCTGTCTTTTCTCTATAAACAGATATTTCCTTTGCTCGACAAGAAATTAAAGCCTTCAGATATAAATGCTGTGAAGATTGGATATATCGGACATTTTATACAAGATGTTGTGTTCCAAATAACCATTGTACTCTATATTTGGTACAACCAGGTTACTGAAATTGAGAAAGAAAACATTAGAAAAGTTATAAATTCAGTTTGGCAGCGTATTATCCATAGTCCGAACAGCCAAATGTCAGTACTAGGTATGTGCGTAGCTTCTATTACGGCTTGGCGAGTTAAAATATGCGTTGAGCTCAAATTAGATTGCACGGAAATATTACAACTTTTCAAGGAAATCGGCGCTAATTTCAATGCCAGAATGCTACCTTCTTGTCTTACGCCTATAACTTGGATATTGACCAATGAGCAAGCAGGGAGAATACCCGCTATTTCGCTACTACAGTGCCTGTATGATTTGGGCGGATATTTATACGTTAGAAATGAACACGGGTTATCTGCTATCGATCTAGCTCTTAGAAATTCAGCTCTTAAGTACAGATTGTGGGGACAAACCTTCAGTCAAATTCCTAGGCCCCTAAAGACAGTTTGTGCTGAGTGCATTGTAGCGAATAATATCCCAATTCGGTCTCTTGGTCGGTCTAAACACTTGACTGAATTTGTGAATCTTCATAAAAGTAGAAATAACAATGAATTGTTTGTATTTAAGTCTGGTGAGATTTGTGTGTCGTTTCAAGATGCATTTTTTTAGTTTTGCATGTAAATACTGTTGTAGTAATTTTATAGGACTTACTGATTTTATAATGTAATTTTTGAACTCCGAAAGGATATTTTTGACATCAAAATTTTATTTTTGCTAACCAGGTTTTTATATTGAGGTGTTGACCGGTATATAAGTAAGCCCTTTGTTTATTTATTTTCTTGTTGTTGGTTAATTATTAGAATGAGGACAATAAATTACCTTCAAACTTAAAGCTACTTAACTATATTTGTTGTTGTTTACCAATAAATTAACTTAATTAAGACCTGTACTTTTACTTTCAGCTGATGAATTCTAAAATATTCAAATAGGTAAGTAGATACCAATCTTATCTGGGAAATACGGTAATCTTAGAAAAAGCTTATAAGTCTGACTTTAATTGATTTAATTATGGAATTTTCTGGAAATATAATTTGAGTAGATTTAGTTTGTGAAAGTAACAAGTCGATTCGTGAACATAGATGTGGTTTAATTTAAATGTTTTGTTAACTAGAAAACGAATAAGTTTGTTATAACAGGTGCTTTATAACTAACTAATTACAGCATTATTAATACTTTAATTAGAAACTGTAATTTCCATAAATGTTAATTTACTTTGTCTCAGAGATTGTGGTAGATAGCTACTAACTAATGTAGTCAATTCTTTGTGAATAATTTCAGAAGTTAATTTAGGTTAATTTATTATTTGGAGTAGAAATTTAACTTTCAATTTAGTAGAAATTCTACTTATTGTGATCATACAAATAATCGCTGTTCAATTGAGATAAAATGTTATTTACCAACAATATTATTTCTACTTTTATTATTTATTTATTTATTTAAACACAAATCTAAACATGTTGAAATATAATAATAATAATAGGAATTACAATGGTTTTCGCCTAATAGCAATAATATTGTCTATTAGCAAGTTATTTTCAGTCCCCAAGCGAGCATTTAATGTTAATTCTGTTCCTCTAATAGCAAGCAAATTTCGTGCAAAATGCGACTTGCTATATAAATTATTACACGAACACACTATACTTGTATATCGGCCAAAAAACCTTTTCTAATGTATTTTTCAGCCATTGGTAAAATCATTTACCATCAAAGATTATTCCTTCATGAAGGTTTTTATATTGAAGGGAGTTGGTCAATATAAGTAAGCCATTAATTAATAGTTTATTGCTATTTATTGAGAAGATCATTTCCGCTAAACCAACAAACATTTAAATTGGAACTGTAGTTAGTTATTAAATATAAATTAAATATAATTACATAAACAAATTTTGGAGCAACACAAAAAATATTGCAATATAACAAATTTACAATAATAATAAATAGTGCATTCTAACAAATTTAAAATAATAATAAATAATATTGCAATTTCACAAATCTAAATAACAATGATAAATAGTGCAATTTAACAAATTTAAATAACAATAATAAATAGTGCCTGGAACAAATATCCCAACAAGCTGTGGGTAATTAATTAAAACCTTTCTGAGATTATGGTTAGTTTTGGATTTATACATGTATACTATAGGTTTACAAATGCAGTAGAACCTCGTTAGTACGAACACGGTTAATACGTACACTATTTCAGTCCCCTTCAAAGCCTTTTCAATACAAATGATATTGGTTAATACGAATTCCGGATAAGGCGAACACATTTTGACGGTTCCCTGGTGTCCGTTAAAAACTCGGCTTCGCAAAGTGATTTTTATGTAAAGGAATGACCTTTCCTTTGCCTGAAATTTACATTAGAAAAGGTGTTTTTACAATCATTGATAATGAGACATTTGTCTCAATTAATAAAAATTCCTGTAATTAAAGTTTTATTATTTATTAGAGGTTATACCAATACTTATCAATTTACAAAAAATAAAGTGATTAAGTTGGTATTGTTAAGAGCAAGTGAGTTAGTTTAATATTCAGTTTCAACTTGAGATCTCAGATACTGTCTGTAATAAATAGTTTCTTGTAACAACATTTCCTTCTCTCTCAAAAGGTAATTTCGCTCCCTTTCTAGGGACTGTACACTCCTGGTATCTTTCGAAATATTGTCGCACGCACGCTCGCGGAATCTCCTCGCGGCTCTGCGGTTATTAGCTAATCTTCTCTGCTTTTTAATCTCCTTCCTGTCTGATTCATTAATAGCATCACTCTCAATTATTTTCTTTATTTCCCGATAGTCAACGGACTCGATTTTAGAAGAATCGAGTAGATTAATTACACTTTTCAGTTCAAACTTTCTGATATGAGGAATCCAAACTTGCCAGTTATCGACAAGTAGCGGCCTACAAAGCATTAAAATCCCGTAATTAAAAGCGTACGCATCATTAATTGAATCCATTTATTATTATTGATGTTATTGTTTGAGTGGGGTAGTCAGTTTCTTAATAATTATCGAGTCTGCTTTTATTAAGATTAAATGAGTATTTATAGTTTCACAAATTGTAATCAGCCAGCATTAATAGCTTTAGTTATTATTATTAACCAATTCATATTGCTTAGGGAATTTCCTATCTAATTTAAATATGCTTAGTATCAGTTCTCCTTAATATAGAACTTGTTAAAGAGTGTAAGTTCCAATTCAGTCGATAACTTTAGGTAAATTTAGATATTATGCCATAAACCATTGATGAAATAGAGTGACTTTATATTTGCAAAATCAGTTAATATCGATTAAGGGTAATCTGTATTGATATTCGGGCGTTCACGGTGAATCTCAGAATTGCATAATTTACTACTAGGAATACTCTAGATGAGATAGAGATTGACTTCTGTGATTTTTTTTCTTCTTAATTTTCAATCAAGATGGTGTTTTTTAATAAAATAAGACGTCGACTTCCTTATATGGGCATGACATTTTTTCAAAAATTGTTGAATCTTTTTGAATTTTTGAACATATTATTATGAGACTATTTCCTCTCAGTAATAATTTTTATTTTATTTATTTTTGCAGAAGAAACGATGCTAAAGGCCATTTTTTCAAAATAATCATAAAACGCAGTCGTGCACTAAACTATAGTTATAAGATGTTAGAAGAAAAAATTTTCAAATCTAGTTCAAGGGTCTGAGGATGTATCATGTGTTACCCCAGAGAAATTTTTTGACTTTCTGATTATTATTTTTGGTTTTATAAGCATTCTAAGGCTGCGGCCCACGAATTTTTCCGAATTTCAAAATCAAAAGAGGTGATAAAATTCTACACTGCCATATATTGTTCCCAAAATTAAAAATTTCGGAATCTACAGGTCAAAATATACAGGTTCACGTCAAAAAGTTCAGGAATATGTCAAAAATTAGGAAATTAGGGGCATAAAAGAATATGAAGGGTATGCAAGTACCCGGGGATCATATATTACTGTGGGAAATTGGACAGCAGAATAATTCTGTTATTCTTCATAAAAATGCGCCAGCTTCTTATCTATGCGTAGCATTTGTTTTCAACACTTTTACAATAATATATCATGAGTTATGACCAATTTATGACTATGGTTTTGTCTGTTTTGTCATATTTTCACACCTCAAGGCCCTCAAATATACAATAATGTATTATATAAAACACCAATTTGGTAATACAAATATGGAAATAGCATTTGCGCACAAAATGAGACGTTAAACAACACTATCCAATCATTATTCGATAAGTTATGGACTTTTGGGCCACAGAAGGGGGCAAAAAATCTGACATTTCACACCTGTTGATATTTCAGAAACGCTTTGAGATAAAATGATCATAGGCATTAGAAAATACTGTAAATACCTGACTTGCTATACGTTTATAATACATTTTAGGACTCTAAGTGTCACACTTTTTAACATGACCATATATGGTAATTTGATGTGCCCAATTTTGATGACGAAGCAAATATTGTAACTCTTGATCTCTGGACAGCAGAGACTAGCTCTAAAATTCTAGTCACATCATGATTCTATTTCTTACTCATTGGATAAACTTTTGGGATTATATTATAATTCGAATGATGTGTTCTGATTTCAAATGCCCAAATATGGTGGTGTCAAAGAGGCAATATGTTAAAAAGCTGACAAAAATCCAACTTCTGATCCAAATGAGATAGAGCTTAGCTCTAAATTGCTAAAAATAGTCTAATTCAATTTCAAATGACATTATCTATTTTATGCAGTTTAGGAACTCCTTTTCCTCGCACTTTCATATTCTGGACTCAGCCACTTCGACACAAATTAATTAAATGCTAATTATGAAGGTGTAAAAAAAGACCATTTGGGCATATGGATGTAAAAAAGAGAATTTTTATTCTAGAAAGTCAAACTTTTTTTTAAAATGCTCAGTATATGTAGGCGCATGTTTTAAAAGCGGGCAGTTTTGGCAATATAATACAAAAAAATTGAATTAGTATACTTTTAATGAAAAATAGTGGGTTTTTTTTGACCAATTTCACAAAAATGACAATAACATAGAGTAGATTAAAGAAAAAGCATATTTCGGTTCGATTTAAAACATTGAGTATTGACTCAGGTATATTTTATAATTGACATGTTTCGCGCTAAAAACTAACATAAAAAATTTTTGTAAATATTTGGCTAGTATGGATTAGGCCTATATTGACATTGTCTAGTTCATAACTAAGGATATATATGTTGTAGGCGAAATTGAGTTTCAGTCCAAATTGAGTCTCAATTTCGCCTAGTCCAAATTGAGACTCATTTTGGACTAGTCCAAATTGAGTCTCATTTTCGTCTAGGCGAGATTGAGTCATACTTATAGAAAATGTTTAAATAAATATTATGGGTTGTTAAAAATTGATTATATCCCAGGTATGAATCCAGTTATTTGTTCACTTCTAAATGTGTATACTAGGTAAACAAGTATGCTGAATACGAATCTGACACTCACAAATTTCTAATACAAATATTTATTGTTGTTATTGACAATATAGCTAAACAAGTTTGTAAAATATTAGAATTTACATAGAGATTAGACGGTTATTTTAAGTAATTTCATATGCTAAATACGAATTTAGAATTATCTACTTGCAAATAAGCGGTGTTTGTTGTTAAAGTTGGGGAATTAATGACTAAGAATAAGATTGAGATTTTAAATTATAAGTAAGTAAGCAAACAAAGTATCATATAGTTACGTATATAGATTAATATTGAAGACTTGACAAAATGAATACGAGTCCTTTTGTAAGTTAATTATATTGCGTGGTAAAGTGTAAATTATGCATGATAATAAATTTAGTGGAATAGTTAAGTATTCCCTAGCAAAAGCGAACGAGATTATAGGCACGTAATAAATATTTATCCTAATCTACTCGCGAATTCAAACCATTTCACTCAAGCCACCACTCCCACCAGTTTAATCTTCAATACATATAATTTTCAATACATTCACCATAATAAGAACATAATTAATTGCTACACATTCTCAAATGAATGTTGAGTTTATTGATAAGCTGCTGTGTTGTTAGTTGGTTTAATAGCTGGTCTTGCTGTTAAATCAGTTTATCAATATCACTAAGTTGAGAATGTGTAGCGAGTAAATGAGTAATTACGTTCTATTTATGTAGTAAATGTGTTTAAATGTGCATCTATAAATTAACAATACAAAGGCGTAGGCTCTGGTATGGTTGGTAGGGCCATGGACATACAAAAAATTATCAATTGAATCACCAATGGGCATTGGCCTCCCAATGTCACCGTAATGGACTAACCTATGGGCCCTAGCCCTACTAATCCCATTCCGAGACTACGTCAAACTCCGTATGTGGGAATTCTCCGAATCTAAGATGTTGACATTTTTCAGACTACTTTCTCAATATTGGAAAA
This sequence comes from Hexactinellida sp. DTS-2022, assembly GCA_028753945.1. Taxonomy (NCBI): domain Eukaryota; kingdom Metazoa; phylum Porifera; class Hexactinellida; species Hexactinellida sp. DTS-2022. The sequence continues at coordinate 456,825 of JAPNXP010000018.1, read as the reverse complement.
ATAGTCTAAAAATAACAATTGTTATAATATGCAACCAGAGATGTGGCCAAATCCCTAGGCCTAGGGAATTAGAGTTTTAAAGATTTTAAGATTAATCCCAGTCCATTCAGAATGGGATTGGGAATTAATCAGAAAATCTCAAACTCAAGGTCGGTGTGTGAATTAAGGAACTTCTTAATGATATTATTTCCAAACTGCTCTGAATTGGTGAATGACAAATAGGACATGTTAATCCAAGTTCTTTAAATTTAATGCGGCAATCTACACCAATTTGCATGTCTACAGGGTCTGAAAAGTAATTTCGTTTCTCGTACCTTCAAACATACATACAAATGTGTATTGTAATTTGTAATCATATTAATATAATTGATATTCATTAATTATTTAGAAGCTTCATTATAAAAAAAACAATCGGTAGAAACTAGCCAGGTTTTATAATACAAACGCCGATGATCGCTGTATAAGTAAATTCATATTATATTTAGACAGGTGCGAAGTCAGCCCTAACTATAGTGGGTGTCAAGTGCGTAGGAGTAAGTATAGCCAGCGACCCCAATGGGGGCTCAGCAGAAAACCTCTTACACACTAAGAGGACTTGTTAAATGTTAATTCAGGAGCACTTTCTATAAAAAAGGTGCAATTTAACGACTGAAAAAAAATAGCACAGTAACACATATTGACTGTGAAAACTAACTAATATGATTAAATTCTTGACTGAGCTTAGGACGTAATTGCATCTCTTACGAAAAAGGCACAAGCCTTAGTTATATTGATTATCTTTCTTTTGGATACAAACAACTTGTGACCTTCAGATGTTCTATATTTTGAACAGCGATTTTATTTATATTGAGTCAAAGTAAATCCATGTTAATTTAAATATCAATTACTAAATAGCATTAATATATTTATTAATACGTATTCTATTATTAGCCAATATATCATGTTTAAATTAAACACAATATCTGAAAAGTAGATATACTCAGGGGTTTATCCAGGAGCGCGCCATACGCCTAGAGGCGTATAAATTTGGCTATGTTGGCGTTTAGGAGCGCGAAAACTGCCGAAACTCCCTGTAGAGTAATACAAAACTAACCTTTTAGGCGTACAAAATACATACTCTAGTGACCTAAGGCCTATTAGGAGCGTTCAATTTGAGTCCTGTATAATTCCCTGGATGTACTATCAACAAATATTGTGTTGAGTGAAAACATAAATAAATTACAACTGTTATTGAATACTCACATTACGATAATTACTAAACAGTCGGAGAAATGCCAGCATAAAACATAGAGACAAAGAAGTCGGAAAATTCTAAACATTTGATATTTGGAATTTTGGACAAATGCCGACATACGGAGTCCGACAAATGCAGGCCCCTAGTTACGGTAGTTTTGATCTCAAATAGAGATGCGTTTTTTTTCTCCGAATTACTTTAATGTAATCCGGACAAACACACACACACTCACAAATAACTATTGTGCTTTTAATATATAGATTATTGTGGTCTGCTTAAGCACTGCCGGATTTGGTAGCCCGCGAGACCATAGGCGGGCAAACAATAGTGCAATCTTAAGGATTAAGGTTATCCACCAGTTGTATTTATAATAATTGTTTTGTTATCGCGTAACCCTTCTTATTCAAGAGGTTTTGATCCTAAGTCCCGGCTGTCTATTAACGGCCACCCCAAATAATATTATGAGGGGCGAAATGATACCTATTTTAATTTGAACATACAGACTAGACTAAATTCGGTTAGCCGGGTGACCGCTTAACCGCTGCTAATATTGGTTAACTGTTACAGATTTAATTAAGTAGTTAACCGGCCTGTTAATCTAGTTAAATAATATCAATGTAATTGCGAATATAAAACACTGAATTATATAAATTTTGTTAGAATATGGTAATCTTAAATCTATGCATTTCCATACATAGTAAATTCCTAAGAACCAAGCGTGGGGTTGTTAACCATTCTGAGGCTACAGGTATGATTCGTTTTGTTTATACAACAGTGTAGGACTCAAGTATTATAAAGTATTACTCCATAAGTAGTACATTAACTAATACATTTCGCAATTTGGGCAAGTTAGAAACAGTGTAGTTGTTGCAGCGTGTACGCAAGATTAGTCCGCATGCATGCACGCTAGCGTACATGCATGCGGATTAATCTTGCGTACACGCCGCAACATAGTCATTGTGGTGATGAGAAATGGATTTATGATAATCTTTTCCAACAAAATTCAGATATTTTTAATTGTTTAAATGTATTTCCTCGCTAATCCCAACAGAGGTATTCCGATTTAAAAAAATTATGTTCCGATTAGTGAATTCGTTCGGATTAGTGAAGTAATACATTTTCTATTGGCCTCTATAACATGAGATTCCGATAATTTGGATCAAAGTTGTTCATACCTTTTTAAACCAAACTAAACATGTAGTATACTACCTAAATAATTGTCTGAGACTTAATAATGTATAATTCCATTGTAATATACGTTGGATCTCCTGTTCGGACTAGAGAGGATGTACTGTAAGATAATTTCCAAATAGTACTGCTGATTATCAACAGCCCGGCTAACTGGTTAACGAAATCTGTAACCGCTAACCGATATTTAATAGCAACAGTTAAGCGGTTAGCCAGCCGGTTAACAAATCTAACCTTGTATAAACAATAGTTAAGGGTGGGATTGGTTAATACGTACAAGTTTATCACTTCAGGTTACTTCGTTGTCACCAAAATATATCGTGTTACTATGGGTAATAGGATAAACAATTATTATATTCTGAAAAAAATGCGTGCAAATTCACACTTTTATCCAAAAAATTGTATTTCGAATTGTAATATTAACATATCGGTTAACTGATCACTAAAATCCGTAACAGTTAACCGGTATTAGCGGCGATTAACCGAATCCAGCCTTGATTTAATATTTTCTGAAGGACGAAATGTAGTAGTACTAAGGAATAAAAGCAAAGCTGAACCTTACTAATTATGTAGTATAAATAAATGTTCTACTGTGTTGATCAGCATGGGCGGTTAACCGGTTAACCGTGGCGAGAAATTGAATCGTAACCGTAGCCCCAGAATTTACCATTGAATAAAATTTTGGTAACAAGAAGATACTCTCTCTCCCCTCCCCATGACTTGAGGGTGGAGTCGACTCCTCCCTCCTGACGCTATACAGTATGTGGCTTAGAAATTAGTACGTATCTCAAGTGTAACTAAGTGTCTCTTTAACAACATTTGCAAGTAGATAATTCTAAATTCGTATTTAGCATATGCAATTACTTAAAATAACCATCTAATCTCTATGTAAATTCTAATATTTTACAAACTTGTTTACCTATATTGTCAATAAGACAATAACAACAATAAATATTTATATTAGAAATTTGTGAGTGTCAGATTCGTATTCAGCATTACTTGTTTACCTAGTATACACATTTAGAAGTGAACAAATAACTGGATTCATACCTGGGATATAATCAATTTTTAACAACCCATAATATTTATTTAAACATTTTCTATAAGTATGACTCAATCTCGCCTAGACGAAAATGAGACTCAATTTGGACTAGTCCAAAATGAGTCTCATTTTGGACTAGTCCAAATTGAGACTCAATCTCGCCTGGTACTCAATTTCGCCTACAACATATACATAGTAGAACTCTAATATTTTCAGGGATATCTTAGATATATTAGTACTATCCAAAAACGCAATAAAAACATTAGGTCGTCGGGTGTCAAAATATCAGTACAGAGCACCCTTAATTAAATGGGGTTTAGCTTTAAATTGCAAGGTATGATAGCTGTAAATATCAGGGGTTTATCTAGGTGCCAGGCATCAGTTGAGGTGCAAAAGTGCTTGCAGTGTGATTTCATTTAGGGCCGGGTTGGCACTAATTTGGTACCAGCTTTCTGGTCCAGAAATTCCTGGATAAATCCCTGTTTGGGTTCCATACATATGTTACCTCCTTCAAATAATGCCTCACAATGAATTATAACGACTATATATTTTTGGCTAACACCTTTAAGGTGGAGTTTACTTATCCACCGATCATCGGCGTTTGCATTAAAAAACCTCGCTACTTTCTACCGATTGTGTTTTTTTAGGTTTATGAAAACACCATCGGTAGAAAGTAGCGAGGTATTTAATACGAACGCCGATGATCGGTGGATAAGTAAATTCTTTAGGGTGCCATAAAGATTTTACCTCCATAATAAAGTGCCGGCCATGAAATCCTAGATAAACCCCTGGTAATATGATACAGTGGTATGGCTGTAATAATATTGGAATTAAACGACTCAAATTATCCTGTAATGACTTGTAATAATTATGTTAAGTTGAAGTCTAAAATTTTACAATTTCACTAGAAACAAATTTTATAATTCCCACTTTGATATAAAACTTAAGCAAAAATAAATATAAATCCCTCCACGTGCCATTGTGGATATTTTAGTTATGAAATTTTTGGCTTTAAATGAATGAAACATAAATACAGATTAATAAGAGAAAATAATTTGTGGCTAAAAATGCTAATAATCTAAATTAACACGATAAGATCTTTCAAACTGAAAGTTGCTATTCCCTCTGGGCCATTATCATTTCAAGACTATTTAGGCATAATTAGGGTTTAACTATCCGATAAGGGGCCGTCAAAAGTTGCGTAAAGCTACTAAGGGGTGTCTAAATTCTGGGATTTTGAGTTACATAAGCTATCGTTTGAACGGGCCTTAAATACAATACAGTGGTGTTCACGTAATTGCAAGTCGCATTTTGCACGAAATTTTAAAGTTAATATGTGAACTGAATTAATATTACAGACTGAAAATAACTTTTAACCGGAATTTCGTATTTACCGTATTCCTACTAACGAGGTTCTACAGTACTTAGCACGTTAATCTGTGTTCGTACTAACGAGGTTATACAATACTTTAACCGTGTTCCTACTAACGAGGTTATACAATACTGTAATTAGCCGTTAATCTGTGTATATAATGGCTGGCTTCACTGGAGAGATACGTGAGTACCCGGGGTTGTTTGTGGATGAGTTTAGTGCGCACACACACAAGAGAGGAAAAGCCTACTTTCTGTCCCACGCACATAGAGACCACATGAACGGAATTAAATCGACAGGTTTCGCAGGAATCCTTGCACTTTCTAGCCTCAAATTATACACGACTGAAATCACTAAATCAATACTAGCGACTGATAAAGAACTAACAGCTCTACTGTCCTATATTGAGATTATAACCGTTAACTGTATGTTGAGCGTAACGCTATGGAATGGCTTAGAGGTTAAAGTGACACCTTTGCAAACTGGGCATTGCCCGGGAGCCGTAATGTTCCTATTCGAAGGCGATAAGGGAACTGTTCTATACACGGGAGACTTTAGGTTAAAGATAGAGGATTTGACAGAAACCAGGTTGTATAAGGAAAGTGAGCTTATACAGATTAACACGTTGTATCTAGATACTACATTCTGTCACTCTTCAGCTAACAGTTTTATAACGAGAGAAAGCTCAAGAGGAATAATACTAGACAAGACCACAGAATGGTTAGAAGAACATAAGGATAATACTGTGTGTCTGAATTTCCCGTGTTTAGGCTATGAGCATATTATTATGGAACTATACACACAGCTAGGAATTAAACTTAATGTGACAGCAACTAAATTATCAGATCAATATACAGCTATAACTTGCATTAGAGATTGTATTACAGAAGAATATTCTAGAATTAGAATAGTGAGTGTTAAAGAGACAGGGAAATTTGATCCTAAGTCTCTAAGTATAAAGCCTTCTGCTCAATGGTTCGTTAATAATAGAAAGATTAAGTCGGAGTGTGAATATTTCGAGCATCTCAATTTCTGGCGGATACAACACTCGAATCACTGTAGTTACACGGAACTAATTGAGTTTGTTACGAAACTAATTCCTGACAGGATAATTCCAATTGTGACCCCGGTTCTATCGAAATGTCCGTTAGAAGCAGTAGACAGACTAAAGCATTTGCTGAGACCGATTAAATTCGAGTTAAAGTCGGAACAACAACAACAACAACAACCATCACCACTACCACAACAACAACAACAACAACAACAACAGGATGATAAAGAAATATTAAAGGAAAGCAAACCAAATCGAATAAAGAGACTAATGTCCTCTCTAATTAACGACACAGATGACACTCAATTAGAACCTGTCTGTAAGAAGCGGAACTAAGAAATATTAGTTCCATATTAAAATAGCAGAAAAGCTTAGAGCGACATGCGAGAGTGAAAGTACAATAATATTATTAATAAGCATGCATCATAATTATTCTGTAAATTTTTCAATCAAAAGAAAGTCAGTTATTCTTATAAACTATGTGATCGACAGTAATGCATTTTACAAATAGATATATTTCCAAGGAAAAGTTCGAATCTAAATTTAAATAAATTATAGAAATGAACGTAAGTGGTACAAGCAGTTATACAAACACATTTGACAAATAATAATACTTATTATTATAATTAATTACACGAACACACGGAAGGTATTAGCAAAATGCAACTTTCTATTCCTCTTAATTCGTGGGTGTATAAAAAACTTTTTTTGAGAAAAACGTACACAAGTTAACCTAAGAATTGCAAGCAATGACTGATAAAAGAAATAAAGCATTTGGCTGAGTAGACATTATAAAGAGTAGTCAAAAGGTAAAACCACAAACAAATGTTCGTGTAGTCCAAATTATTAAAATATCGGTTCAAAGTTTATTCCTTTTATCTAAAGAATTAAAAGGGATATTCCGAATATCTCTTACATTTTGTCGATATCAATGATACAGTATTCAAATAGAAACATTCATAAATATATATTTACAGCTGTCTATACTAACAATCGCATTTTACAATACAATTCAATTGAAAGCTGTACTCACTCCAATATATTAAGATAATCATAAGTATATCAGTATAATTATATTATCTTCAATTTAGCATAATTCGCACCGGAAGAAGTTCCCTCAGCTAATTTCTGTCGGTGCACTATATGTTGGATAGTTAGCTGAAAATGTTTGTGGATTTGTTCAGAATCCTCGTTTGTCCCAAGATGAGGAAGGGAATCGTTTATTTTACGGATCAGCTGTTCGAGAATTTGTGTCGTAACGCTTTCGCATTCCTTCTCATAATAGTATAAATAATAGTTTAACACCTCTATAAACAGTTGTACTTGTGCCGCTGCTTCCATACACTGGTTTGCTATTTTCAGAGCTTTTCGGAGGCACTCCACGACCCTCTGTCCCTCCCTTAGGGGGCCCTCCCGCTCCGAAACCCGTCCGGACCAGAATAGGTTAGAGCAGAGAGCCACTGCCCGGCACTGGTTGGATTTCCTAAGGAGTTTGTTTGAAGTTACGGCGCATTTCGAGCGAAGTGTTTCGTGGTTCTCTTCTCCGAGGCTGCCCATCTGTTCCAGCATTCCTATCAGAGAATAAACAACTGTAAACTATAGGTATACGTATATGATATCCCTTATAGGGAGTATAATATAGTTTCCTATACAATACTAACATAGCATCGAATACTCGTTAAAAATAATAATTTCAGGGTATAGATTGGTTTGAATGCATTAGTTTTTTGTTGTTGTTGTTGTATGATTATATGTAAAGTAACTGTGTTCCGAATAAACAGGTTTAACTTAATTAATTTGTTTGTTTGCTGTTGTTGTTGTTGTTGTTGTTGTTGTTGTTGTTGTTGTTGTTGTTGTTGTTGTTGTTAACGTAAAATAACAAACTTATGAACAGAGTCCTATTAACAGTCTACTGTAATTCCTATTAACAGAGTATGAGTTCCTACTATACTACATACAGTATACAGTAGATGTCGGATATAAGCACACCGGTTATAAGAACATATCGGATATAAGCACACTATGTTGGGAAACGGTTGCCATATACCCTGTATAATTATGTCGGTTATAAGCACATCAAGTGCAGTTCCCGACGATGTGCTTATAACCGGCATCCACTGTACTATATACATATAATGAATGAGTATACAGTACGTATAACGAACCTATGAGTAGAGTGACGGCTGCAATCTGTGCCTTAGAGTCGCTGATCTCCTCCTCGTATATCATGAATGCTTGCGACACAAACTCATAAGCTATGGTCTCAGCCTGCACTCTATCGGCACACAGGGCAGACTGTACAAACAGTCTCAGGCCCAGGTCAGACAGGCCGGCAGTGGTAATGGAGTGTACGATCTGGGAAATGAACTGGAATATGTGTTGCAGTTTCTTCTCCCACTTATCGTCCGTGTCTTTGTCGGCGTAGTAGCGACGCACGAGCTTCATAGCGGCGAACACCAGGGGGGGCAGGGTAAAGCGGAGTCTGATAAATAGAGTTAGTAATAATATTATACCGTAATCGTGTTGTAACCGTATATTAATAAGAGGATTTCTATCAAGTTACCGTATTTCATTTTTGTTTGTAAGGGCCAAATTTACCTACAATTTAGGAAATTCCAGAAAATAATATTTAGGTGGATTATAATGGTTCTTAGTGACAGTAAACATACCAAAATTGCCTAAATCAATGTAATTAAACTTCAGTTATCAACAGAACTAATGGGTATTAATTTACTATTCGAGTAAATACGGTACAGTAGAACCTGTATAAGCCGACCCTCTACAATCCGGAATTCAGCAGAACCAACACTTTTCCCTTATTCCAACAGATATGCAGATATCGGATTAGACAAGTTCCACTGTACTTATACTTATAGATTAAGGGATCAGCTGTTACCTTTCCTCTCCCCCCTCCGAGAAGTGCTTCTTGGCAGTGGTTAGCACGTGGTACTGCTGGTCATTAACCGGGGACACCAATCGATGTACCACCTGCCCCACGAGGTTCTGTTCCTCCGAGAAATCCTCTGGATCTGTCTCCCCCGCTGGCTCGTCGCTCTGTCGCTTAATCAGAGATTCTATAAGCGTCAGGAAGTCCTCGGACTCCTGGGGGGTAGGGATCTCTATTCCGGTGTCGATTAAGTTCTGACATAAGTAGACCGCTAGGTCCTTTCTATGTTGGTACCCGAGACGAGCCATTAGGGGGGCGTAGGTTTCTATTTTTAGAATGGTTAGGACATGGTTGTAGGCGTCGATTGGGACCTTCAATAGTTTCAATAGTTCCTGTAAGAGAAATAAGGATAATATCGTAGTGCATCAGTTCCTTCAAATCATGTTAGTAATTAGTAACACCTGTTAATATGAATTTACGAAAATAAATAACTTATATGTATACCGTCTATTTCTAGACAAGGTTTTTTTACTTAAGTACTATTACCCATAGACGGTAGGGGATTTGGTCTACAAAAATTTTGCTTATTATGTATTGGCTTTTATAGACTGTCTACGTATAAGGAAGCTCTTATGAAAACTTATATACACTCGAGTCTGATTAAATGGGTCACTTTTGTCCGAGGTAAGTTTGACCCAATTAAGTGGAGAATCCAATTAACCGGAGGCTCTATTAAGTGGAGTCTAATGTATTAATGTAATTAATATATTAATTGATTAACAGACAAAATTAAATAATTCATATTCTACTTAATTAAATATTGAAAGTAATTATTTAGTGACTGATACACGTGAGAATATTGGTTATTAATTTATTCCTTATACTGTGCACTGATCTGTTAATTTGTAATACAATATGTAGTTGTATGATAGTTTATTATAGCTGAGATTAGTAGACTCAAGCACTTTTGTTGTAAATACACTCATAATAACTACAAACCATTTAAAAATAGTTTTTCTAATTCAAACCATATTGTATAACAAATTAGGAAATTACCTTGCATAATATACGTAGAAATACATTGAATCCAAAATAATTATTGCAAACATATTAAGTTTAAGGGATATTTAATGACTTGTTAATTAGAGGTTGGTAAATATTTTTGTTATCAAAATTAACCTATGGAACAATAGACAAAGTTCATTTTAAGTTCAACTAAAAATATTACAGTTCACGCCTGTAATTTTAGGGAATATTATTACCTGGCAATTAGTGGCATATTCCAAATCTCCATTTCGTAACTTAGCAAATAAAACAATAATAACACATATGCATTTCGCTAGACCACTGGTAACAAATCGGAAAATATGTAATAATAGTTACAATTGTAACTAATTATTATATCAATATTACTTCACGAATAGCTAAAAATATAAATAACCTAAAATTAGATATACAGTATGAGTAGATTATAGAATATATAGAATAGCTTAATTTTTCGTCTGACGAATATTAAATTGAACTTAATTCATTAAACTTCTTATTCCATAAAGAATTATAATATCCGTTAAATTAATTAAATTTCTATTATCCGTTAAATATAAGTGAAAATGCAAGCGTTTGCTTCCTGTACATTAATTTTGCAAATGAGAATATTTGATTTTTATTTGAAGAACTTTTTATTTTCAGTTCTATAACAATATTAACATATATAGAAAACATTTGAAAAACAAATGTGTATTTCTAAGTTTAATACTCTGAAATGAAACTAACAATTTATAGCAACTTTGCCTTTTTAGGAAAAATAGAAATTTTTGGGACAAACGAAGATATGAATCGACATTTTCAACAAAAAGTACAGTAGATTCTGTTAATATGAACACGGATAAGGCGAAAGTTTAATTCCCCTAGCCTATACAAATACATGCAGGTGACTCCAGTTAATACGAACATATTTCTACGGTCCCCTGGTGTTCCTATTAGCAAGTCTACTGTATTTGTTTGTGTTTACCTTAAGCGTGATATTATTAATATCAGCCTCGGGCACTGTGTCCACACACTTCAGACAGAAGGACAACAGCTGATCCACATAGGATACCTCTTTGGGGTAAATAGTTAGAGCCAAGTTAAGCACACTCGACAGCATAGCCAACCCGTCTACGATAGCAACACTTTTGTGGTTCTGTATTAACTCGGATACCTCAACCGAGAAAATATCGAATATCAGAATATCGGTTGGGATACCCCCGCTATCTGGGTTCTCTGAAAACTTGATTAATCTATAAATAGAACAAAGTTGGATAATAATACATGAATTATCCTGGAAAATTAAGCTATTTAGAAGGTTTACTACATTATTTACTTCATAAATATAAGTACACTTGTGTTCGCGTAATAGCAAGTCCCATTTTGCACTGTCTTATAGGGAATGGTAAGGTCACCTAGAATTAATAATATCTTACTGTTGTTATTATTGTTTGACTGTACATACAGTCGACTCCGCTTAATAGAGTCACCTCGGGACCAGGTTGCTTTGACCCGATTAAGCAGAGAAATCTATTAACCGGTGGCTCTATTAAGCGGAGTAGACTGTACATATATTTGCTACCTTTCTAGTAGAGACACGACTATTTTCCTGATGGCTACTCTCTCGTGTAACTTCTGACAGGTCCTCAAGAGGGGCTCCAGCGTGAGGAGGTGGAACTCGTCCGGAAATACCGATATTACACATTCCAATAGGTACTCTTGGGAGATAGGGTCCCTGCACTGGATAACCTGATCCAGGATTCCTGGCAGAACCTGTTTCTTGTAGCACTCCGCGTCAATTCCCTGGAGGTCTGACAGACGGACTAAGTTAGTCCCAACCAGGACCTACAAATGTGGTATTGTAATACAGTAGAACTCGGTTAGTACGTATGTACCTTGTGTATACAAAGTTTGTCAAATTATATGTATCTCTACCCTACATATATTGTATTAAACCAAGTAAATAAATTAATTGGTTATCATCCAATTTTTTCAGAATTTTTTTCCAATTTATTTTATTTTCATGCCATTAATATGCAAATAACATTAGTCTATGCCAAACAATAGATAAACAATACTACAGATATTGTAATACAGTAGAACTCGGTTAGTACGTATGTACCTTGTGTATACAAAGTTTGTCAATTTATATGTATCTATATGTAGTGTACAGATATTGTAGTAGACTAAAGTCGAATCCGTTTTTTCTAACCAATTCTTTGCATGGAAATAACTTAAGAAAAATCCGAAAGTTAGAATAAACCGATTGAAAATAGAACAAAATTGGAATTTCTTACATATTTAGAAAAGACCGATTAGTTAGAAAAAACCTACAGATATTGCATTATAATAACTTTATAATAAACTTTAATACCGTATTTCTCGAATAGTATCCTAGGTGATTATTAACTTTTATCCGTCCGTATTATTTGAGTAGAGTTACGTATTATCATAATTATTCTCTTACACCATTAATTCTCGTTAATACCAATAACGGGACCATCTAAATATGTGCGCCTTATCCGATATTCGTATTTCGCCCCCTAGAACTTGGTTAGCTATCATAATTAGACTAATTTACCCCATGATACCTACGGTATATACTCTGGGGAAATTCCCACATTTTTGACGTCCCTATGTGTCACTAAGTGTATTTAAACGCTTTGAACAGTGCCCGTTTAAAGCGGAACTTAATTATGTTCTACTAACGAAAGTGTGTGTATCAGCTTGGTAGGTAAATTTTGATTTGTTCTTTTTAGCAGCTCAAAATTATAAATCAATATTTGGTGTAGAAATTTTTACTTTTTGGCACAAAAAAATTTGAGCCATCTAACCAGAACACAACAATTCAAATAGAAATGATTCATATGATTTTATGGCTCAAATTATTCTATTAAAATGGAACATAAACTTGGCACAAACTCGAGTCAAATTATCAAATTAGCATTCTACAGTTAAGTCGGATATAACGAAATGGAGATTTTGCTGATACTATACTATAATATATTAGAATGTTAAATACTAATATACAGTAGAACCTCGTTAATGGACCTTCAAAATGTGTTCGCCTTATCCGGAATTTGTATTAACCAATATCATTTGTATAGAAAGGCTTTGAAGCAGACTGAAATATAGTGTTCGTACTAACCGTGTTCCTACTAACGAGGTTCTACTGTAATCACAATTAAACTAGAAGTACCATGGATAACACTTACTCTCAATTCCAATCTTTCCTTTTCTCTCTTCTCCTTCTCCCTGGAATGCCCCTGGTATTGCATACGCACCCATAACTTGTTCATTTCCCCGAAATTCAGATGTATGAACTCTATGCTGTCATCCACGCCCCCGTCTCCATACACCTCTGTGTCCTGTCCGGTGTCCGGCAGGGCCAGACGCGTGCACTGGAGCAGGTAGTTCCGCAGAAACAGACCCCTCAGAGGGTGCTGCACCCCGCGACACATCTCCACGAGATCGCGGAGAATGTTCTTGCGAGAACCCTCACGGACCTAGCAGGATTGGTGTACTACAGTTCTACTCTATTACTAGTACCATGGATATTCACTACCTGACAAACTTACTACCTTGAATGACAGGATTATTACTCTCTGATCGTGACCGTATTATAATTGCACAACTCTTAGGACGGTACACTTTTGAACTTTTTAGATTATGAGTAAATTAATTGAGTGAATAAACATAATGTAAATTATAAAGATTTGAATAGAAAATAATTTTTGAATTTGACGTAAAATTTGACTATAGATATTTTTTCGGAAAAATCTATAAAAATTGTATAAAAATTGTTATTTATTTTGGTATATAGTTACTACTTACTAAAGTGACAAATGTAATGTCATTGGGTGATATTACTATTTACTTAGCATCGCTATAAGGGTCACACTCACCTTTATATAGGCTGTCCCGACAGTAACCAGTAGATACAACCTGGGCACGATATTCCCACAATACTGCACCAATTCATACAAATCTGGCATCCTATTCCCCTTCCCATACTCATCACAGAGGAACTGGTTCAAATGCATTAGTTCGTCCGATACATTCATATACAGCATGTAGTAGCTCTTGGGACTCAGCAGAGAGGTTCGCATCTCGTCTAACATGGTCCCGGCGTGATTAACCCCGTCCATGACCTGTCCCTGGTCCAAGCACCGCTTCATATCGAAAGCGCTACGCTTTACCCGCCGGACCGCGTCATCTAATAACTTCTCTTGGTCCTCAAGGGAAGTACCTACCTCTTGAGAGCTCATGGCAACCAGACAGCTAATTAGGGGCAAATGGAATGTGGGAGCTAACTACAGGAGACTCCCGTTATAATAAAGTAGGATATAAAGAAATGTATTAATTAAACAGTGAACTCCCGTTATAACTTATAACGAAGTAGGATATAAAGAAATACAGTCGACTCCGCTTAATAGAGCCACCAGGTAATAGATTTCTCCGCTTAATCGGGTCAAATTTAACAGGATTTATAGGACAGAATTACATTTTAGCTTGAGATATTTTCGGTAATAGGTTTCTCCGCTTAATTGGGTCAAAGCAACCTGGTCCCGAGGTGACTCTATTAAGCGGAGTCGACTGTAACTGCTTATAACAAAATGGAGATTTCCCCCCAGAGCACTAAATGTATTAATTATTATCCGCTTATAACGAATATCCGGATATAACGAAGGAATTTACAGGTCCCAAGCACTTCGTTATAACGGGAGTTGACTGTAGTATTACAATGTAATGTTGTACAACTTGTACTCTAAATAATTTATAAATTAATCAGTTTATAACAAGTTAATAGGAAACAGATTTACTATATCCCTATTTGTAACTGTAGCTATAAGAATGCCGATACAAGTACAGTTAATTAATATAATTATGTAATTACAGTGTACAATACACACACAATATTGTTATCAGCATATATAGGCTATCTATCCTAAGTAAGGCTTTTCAGAATTTGTATTTATTTACCCCTGTAAGATTTCAGATATTGTCCACTTAGTAGAAAAACGTATTTGTTAATATTTGTTAATAGGGATATATGGAATTACAGTAGATACCGGTTATAAGAACATTCTACTGGAAAACGGTTGCCATATACCCCATATAATTTATACCGGTTATAAGAACACTGTATGCAGTTCCCGACGATTTATTATAACCGGCATCCACTGTATTAAGGAGGTTTCAGTGACTGTATGTTATAAGGCAAGTCTATTGTGTATCAGAAGAAATATGACATAATTGGAACCATAAAGTTAGTTCCAATTACAAAATTCAAATTTATTTGTTGCAACAATTGACCTTTATTTATTGGATAACTTGATAATAAAAATATAAATAAATCGCTAAATAAAAACTGAGCTAATATACACATACATTTCCAATTAAAAACAGATGTAAGCTATCAATTGCTACAACAGCTATTAGTGCTATTAGAGCCAGACTGTGTAACGGAGTGCGGCGAGGCCTGAGGTCTGTAGCTAGCCGAGAGAGAGAAAGCAGAGTTGGGATCCGTGGGGGTAACAGGACGAATGGCAGGGTCGGACTGTGTGGCCATTATGTGCTCCAGGAGGAATAGCATTGCGGAGTCTATATATAGGGTAAATGCAGTCAACTCAGGTTAATCGGACACTTTGTATAAGGATAGTTTGAACCAATTAAGCGGAGAAATCTATATGCTGAATTATACTACAGTCGAAACCGGTTTTTTGTAACTAATCAGTTTTTTCTAACTAATTATTTATTCTAAATGTGTAAGAAATTCCAATTTAGTTTTATTTCATTGCAAAGAATTGGTCAGAAAATCCGGTTTCGACTGTATTTTGAGGTTATAACTATATATTACATACGTATACTACTATAATATGAATAGATATACAGTAGAGCCTCTGAACAACGGACACCTTGGGACCGGAGTCGTTGTCCGTTATTTAGAGGTTGCTTTTCTATTAGACATATGCTAAATAAATAAATCCGTGCCACGAGGGTTGTCCGTTATTTAGAGGTTGTCCGCTATTTGGAGTGTCCGTTATGGGAGGCTCCACTGTATGTGTACTATACTACACGATGATATAAATACTTTTGCAAACTTAATTTGATACAATTAACAGAATATTGACCCGATTGATTGAAATATGGACAGATAAAGGGAAATATTTCGACGGCCCCCTTGTGTTCCTATTAACAGAATAGATTATAAATATATTCATAAACAGACCAATATTGAGATTATCTTTAGCAGAGGTTTGATACCTAAAATAGAACTCTAATAATAAACAGTTACATATACAGTAGAACCTCGTTAGTACGAATACCAGGGGACCGTCAAAATGCGTTCGCCTTATCCGGAATTCGTATTATCCAATATCATTTGTATTGAAAAGGCTTTGAAGGGACTGAAATAGTGTTCGTACTAATGAGGTTCTACTGTACTATACATAGCAACTAACCAGCCAATGAAATTATGCATTTGCAGGAAGTCATTCATATAAGTCATCTCAACCTCAAGTTGTTCTTTCAAGTCGCACTGCAGAAAGTATAAATAGCAAGTATTTCAAGAATAAGCGCAAGGTTAATAATAATGGCATTGGATGATAAAAATTAATATTAGTTGATAACTGAAGTGTAATTACATTGACTTAGGAGATTTCGGCAATGTTACTGTCGCTGAGAATTAGAATCCACTAAATATTATTTTCTGGATTTTGAAAAACAATTGAGGATTAATTTAGGCCACGAATTCGGGGAAATACGGTTTTCCATGGTCCAATTATAAAGTATCTCTATTAGCTAAAAGCTTTGAATAAGGTACCTTGTTTGCAAGGAGTAATACTGGGACCTGTTGGTTGTTTGATAGAACAACTTTTTCTTTGACATCTGTATACCACTAAGCAATAATAATAAACAAACAAACAAACAAGCAAACAAGCAATAATAAACAAACAAACAAACAAGCAAACAAGCAATAATAAACAAACAAACAAACAAACAAAATAAACTAACTACTGAATAAACAGATTTATTGTTGCTAAATTAAATACAATAATAACTCACTTTAAGAACAGAATCGAAAGATGCAGTCCTAAATAATACAACAACAATAACAACAACAGTTGTATAATTGTGAGTTTTAAACTTGCCTAGTTTGGTCGAAGACAATAATAGCCGCATGTCTAAATAAATAATTAATAAATAAACAAATAAATTAATCGATCAATAAATAACTAACTACAATAGATTACAGTTAATAGGAACTCCGATAAGGGAAATATCGGTTAAAGAGTACAAGTTTTAACTCTCCTAGTCTTATACAAAAGTGACTCCGGTTAATACGAATTCCGGATAATACAAACAAATTTCGACGGTCCCCTGGTGTTCCTATTAATAACAAGAGTATACTATACTAACTAACTAACCAACTAACAACAAACAAACAAACAAACATACAAACGAACAAACTAACTATATTTTAAATATATATATTTACGCGTATTTGTAATATACTCTAGTCATCTGTCCATATCTCTCATGTCCTGCTATATCCCTAATAACAGTTAATATTCAAAAGTATAACCGTATAATAATACTATCTAATAGTATAACAGTATAATAAATACAGTCAGGTCTGCTTATTATGAACAGTTTTCGTCTGCTTAATATTAACATATTTTGATTATGAACAAGCCCTATGGTCCCAATTTAACAACTTACATAGGGTTTGTATTAAGTTGAGTTCGCTTATTATAAAGTCTCTCTATTATGAACACAAATTAACTCCCTTCAATGTTCATAATAAGAGAACCTGACTGTATTTAATAGAATTATTCTAAACAGTGTGTACCATAGTTGTAGTGTCACTCTAGAATTGCTGTCCCATTCGTGAGATTTCGAAGAGAAATCAACTCCAATTGTAAGTTTGTAATTAGCAGTGAAGGTGTCTGTATACAGATATTAACTCATTGGTAAACAACAACAACAACAACAACAACAACAATAATAATAATAATAACAACAAAAACAACAACAAAAACTTACTTTCTGTGTATCTTCTAATAACTGCGGTCTAAAGAAACAAAATAATAAATTTATTAAATTGAGACACTTCCTAACTGTATTATAACATACCTTTCCTACACATGTGTTGTCAGGTTGATATAAAAGGAAAGGAGGAATAATTAACAGAACAATATACAGTAGAACCTCGTTAGTACGAACACCAGGGGACCGTCAAATGCATTCGCCTTATCCGGAATTCGTATTAACCAATATCATTTGTATTTAAAAGGCATTCAAAGGAGACTGAAATAGTATAGTATTCGTATTAAAACCGGAATTTCGTATAACCGTGTTCGTACTAAGGAGGTTCTACTGTACATATAAACTAACAACTAACGAGGTTCTACTGTACCTATTAATTAACAACTAACCTACTCCATAGTCCCCAATAACCAGAACCTTGAATAGGAATTCTTTCAAAGGTCCGGTGGACACGGCACCAACCCTTTGAGCCTCAGACATTCAACTAATCCACAATTACCCAACAAATAATCCACAATTAAATCCAACAAATAAATCCACAATTACCCAACAATTCTTCCAACAATTAATTCAACAAATAAATCCACAATTAAATCCAACAAATAAATCCACAATTACCCAACAATTAATTCCAACAATTACCCAACAATTAATTCAACAATTAATTCCAACAATTAATTCCAACAATTAATACCAATACATATACTACTCTCCCTATAATATACTGTATGGAGATACGCCTATAGTATACACGGCCCTTTGAACTCTAAATGGATTTGGCTTAGAAGCATGTAAGTTGTCGTCTACGGTTAATGGATTCTATAAACGTTTGAAATTGCTTTAAAGCGCCGATATTTGTTAGGAATCGAATTCTTATTGAACTGTCCCAGGTATGCTATTGCGGAAACCACGATTAAATAATTGTTTTATGTTTTGGTGCGTTTGTCAAGTTATAAGGAGAATAGGAATTCGGTATTAAAGATTGAACTGAAACTATAATTATAACGAACTCCAGGGAAATAAAATACAGTAGAACCTCGTTAGTACGAACACCAGGGGACCATCAAAATGTATTCACCTTATCCGGAATTCGTATTAACCAATATCATTTGTATTGGAAAGGCATTGAAGGAGACTGATCGTATTAACGAGGTTCAACTGTATTTTCATTAAATTAAATACTTATAATGTAAATCATTAAGAGAGCATTTTGATTCCTGTTTCATATTAAGAGTCCCTTGTGAATAAAATTGTGAATAAATTATCAAGAAACTATTTGAGGATTCTTACACCAATAATATAAGCAGACTCTCCTATAAACAAACAACAACAACAACAACAACAACAACAACAACACTCTAACACATCAATATATATCTAACACACGCCTTGGAATTCTATTGGGCAGCCTCTTTTGCCATCAATTCCTTACCCACTGTCATTCCTTTTATTTTCAACCAATCAAGTTTGGTGTGCGTAATAGGCAGAGCTCGTCTCAGCGCTTTGAAAGTTGTTGCATTCATTGTTCTGTAATTCTCATTCAGAGACTCCTGAAAGTGCGCCTCTGCACCACGAATAATGTCCAGCAGTCTCTTCGCCATGGCCTGCTCGCCCTCGTCAGGGAACCGATCTTTTATTTCCTTCGAAGAGACGAGCTGTACGTTCCCGGCTTCGTAGTAGTGTACCTGTACCTTCAGGATCCCCTTGACCTCAACCTGGCCCTTGGGGGCGAAAATAGCGGTCCATTCTGACCTCCAACGCGCGTTCCAAAAGTTGGACGAACTGAACTTATGATTCTCGATGCACAGCACCAGTTTGTAGTTGGCCCCGTCCATGGTCCCGAATACGGTCACGGCTCCGCTAGCGAAGTGCTCCGTTACGTAGGCGAGTGCCTCTCTGTCGACTGACTCTCGATAGGCCTCCGTCTGATTAGGTGAAAAGTCCTTGCGGATATCGCTTGCCTCGCGACGCATGTGGTCAAACCGGAAACTGCTGCGACTCGTGGGATCGAAGAAGCGTCCGTCAGGCAGCTGTGAATGGTGCGAGACCAGTGCGGCCCTCGGGTCCGCTAGTTGGACAGGAGTGAACTGATCCTTGTTGTACTTGGCGAAGGCAGGGGCTCCCTTCTCCTTGAGGAGAGCGTCGTTGCTGAGGAGAATGCGAATGTCGTTGAAAACCTCTACGAACTCTCCAGGCGGGGTGAGACATATGAACTGAGACGCAATCTTAACGCGATCAGAGTCTGTGATAGCGAATTCCTGAGCCATCCTACTCTAATAGGGAGGGTTATATTTGAGTTTGTTATTTGTTTGTTTGTTTGTGTGTTTGTTTGTTGTTTGTTTGTTTGTTTGTTTGTGTGTGTGTTTGTTTGTTTGTTTGTGTGTTTGTTTGTGTGTTCGTTTGTTTGTTTGTGTGTTCGTTTGTTTGTTTGTGTGTGTGTTTGTTTGTTTGTTTGTTTGTTCGTTCGTGTATTTGTTTGTTTGTTTGTTTGTGTGTACGGCCAGTTCGGGTGTTTGTTTGTTGTTCGTTGTTCGTGTGTTTTGTTCGGGTGTTTGATTATTGTTTGTTTGTGTGTACGGCCAGTTCGGGTGTTTGTTGTTTATACTATAAAATAATATAATGGTTATGAGACTAAGGCGAAAATTGTACTGTATAGGGAAACCTATCGGTGACTTGGAAACCATTTTATAAATTCAGTTTGGACAAAAGAAGTAATTTGATATAACCCAACTCAGTTCGAGATTTGCTATCGGTTGCTATGTAAACTGAGATCGGAATGTGAACTGATTCCAATAGTATCAGGGCAAACACCTTTCAATATAAAAATTAAGAATAATTTTTGATGTAAAAATGACCTTTCAAGCACCTACTATTTAGCAATAATTTATATACAGTCAAAACTACTTATTATGAACAAGATTTCGTCTGCTTAATATGAAAAACTTTTTATTATAACCAAGCCCTACGGTCGCAATTGACAACTTACATAGGGTTTGTAAGTTGAGTTCACTTATTATGAATTCTCTCTATTATGAACACAATTTTTGGTCCCTTGAATGTTCATAATAAAAGAACCTGACTGTAATTGTATTATAGAGAGAGCCTAAATTTAAATTAATCAGACAGCTGGTTAATAGAACACAATGAGTATAGGATCGATATAAATAAAATTAGTTTGAAATTAAAAGAGCGGAAGCAAATCTCTAATTATTCTGTGGGTTCCTCAGAACCAGGCCCGATTTCTTTTTCTTCACACCAGTCAGTTGTTCGCCCCACTTTTTGCCCCCTATAGAGGGCACAGGAACCACAGAACAGAGCCAGGTTACCAACACCAGTAAGATCACGAGACCGATTGCACCTAGCATAACAGCCCACCAATAGGCAAGCAGATATTCCTGTAGGTTCCTTATGGTCTCTGGGTTAAGGATTAGATTAGTGAGGCGGGTCAAGGGACCCTCGTCGTTTGGAGATCGACATACTCTGAAGTGGTCGCAGTACCCATTCGTACCGTTGCATAGCCCCCCGACCACTTGTAACCGACCTACAATAGTACAGTAGTATAGCTACAGTACTAAGTAATAAAAGTAGTACAGTAGACTCTGTTAATATATGGATAAGGGGAAATATAAGTACATGTAAGTATGTAATATATTTCGTAGTGGCTGTTAAGTACATGTAATATGTTGCTGTTAACATATGAAAAGTATAATTATATGAACTTATAATGCGATTTAAATTCCTTGTAAATCTCTATTCGTTATAAGCAGTTAATTCGTTATATCAACTTCGATATTACGGGAGTTTACTGTACAAGTTTTTAATTCCCCTAGCCTATACAAATGCACGCAAGTTACTCCGGTTAAAACCAATTCTGGATAATATGAAATTCAACGGTCCCCTGGGGTTCCTATCGGGAAATTTTTTTTGATGGCCTAGATTTAGTTTGAGCTCGCTAACACGCGCCTAAATTATTAAATTTATATTACGTCTATGGAAGCATCTCTTGATTTTCGCGCGCCTAGAAAAATTTCCTTTAAATATACGCGCTTGGTGAAATCTCCTATTAACGAGAATCTACAGTACCTCAATTAACCAAAATAGTTATATTTAACGTTATTTAACATTAAAAACATTATATAACCTACCTTCTATACCTGACCCTGGCATAAGGGCTAATTCGAATGTGGATATGCAGTAGGAAGGAATATTAGTGTTATTGGTACAGGATTGCTCACATAGAAGAGTGGCATTGTCTGAGTCCAAATCGCAGTCGAATAGATTGTTGAACAGACAGTAGGAGGAACTGCATTCTCCGTTAAAACAGATGCTCATGTTGCTGTTACACAGAGTGCTGTTAGCCTACGTATAGTAACACCTATAGTTCCAGTTCCGGTGTCATATAGCAGTGCAACACATGGGGAAAGGGACAGTTTGGATATCTACATACTAACCAACTCTGGTTATCCAGCAAGGAATTATCCAGGAGTGCGAGACACTCCTTTTGAGTATCATGTTTGGAAATTTTAAGCATAAAAAACTTTTTTTAAAGCATAAAAACATTGGCAATTTAGAATCTAGAAATATTCTTAAATACAGTCAGGTCTGCTTATTGTTAACAAGATTTCGTCTGCTTAATATGAACATATTTTATTACGAACAATTCCTATGGTCCCAATTTAACAACTTACATAGGGTTTGTATTAAGTTGAGTTCGCTTATTATGAAGTCTCTCTATTATGAACACAATTCATCGTCCCTTGGATATTCTTACAAAAGAACCTGACTGTATATATTAACAATAAATTTACTTATACAGCGATCATGGGCGTTTATATTAAATAACCTGGCTAGTTTCTACCGATGGTGTTTTTTATAAACATAAAAAAAACAATCGGTAGAAAGTAGCCAGGTTATTTAATATAAACGCCGATGATCGGTGCTACCGATGATCGCTGTATAAGTAAATTCATTAACAATAATATCAGGTATATCTGAATGGAGTTGGCTAGTATGCATAGGCATTAAGCTGATATCTGATTGGTGTATGTAGTATGCCTACCTTTGGGCCTGGAGTCGGACAGCTGGCATTCACTCCGGTGCAGCCGGAAGAGAATGCACATTCCGCCTCTGCCAGACACTGCATTCCTGAGTCCCTGTAGGTGCAGTTGCTATGGCAACAGGGTCCCTCCGTGGGACTGCATTCCACGCCCTTAAGCGTGCAGTTAGACGGATCGCAACATATGTCCGTGCACTGAGCGGAGAACCCACAGTCGCACTGCTCGCCCTCTAGTGGAGACATACTGTATTACTGGACCATGGATATGTTAAGAAATGTAGAACGTATTTACTCGAATAATCGCCCTCCCCTTAAGGGGTATAAATTAATAATCGTGTCAAGAATGGTTAACAGGAATAATTATATAGAGTCTAGAGTTCATGATATAATGCAAAATGATAGGAAATCACATTATAGTAGAGTCTCAAATACCACAGTATAATTCGTGATAGCATATCCATGGTTTATACTAGTGTATCATACAGCGCCTCAATACGATAGCGCCTCGATATACCACAGTATAATAGTTATCTCAATGAAAACATGTGTTGTTTGATACGTATAAGAACTCCAGTAAATACTACTAACGAGGTTCTACTGTATAATTAGGTCCAACAACTTATCTCAATGAAAACATGTTGTTCTATAGCAGCGATTCCCAACCTTTTTCAACCGTGGACCCCCTATAGTCATTATGTGGACCCCAGGTTGGAAACCACTGCTCTACAGCATAATAACTCCTGTTACTAAATAACTACTATATAATTATGACTCCTGTTACTAAATAATTACCTTCCACTAATCCGTTTCCGCAGAAGGCCACGCCGGTCCTAGCCTCGAAGCAGCCCAGGGGTCCGGAGCCCTTAACCTCGATAACCGCAGAAATAGCATCGATAGAGCAGGGAGAGAAGAGTCGGTTGTTAACCTGGGAACCGTCGTTAGCTCTCGGGAACATTATGTAGTTACCGGCGGGCTGGTCAATGCACAGGGCAGTTGCGTCGTGCTGGGAACCGAAATTGTGTCCCAACTCGTGAGCCAATGTGAGGGAAGTTGTTAGAGTGGATACTGTTCGACCGAAGTTAAGAGTTGTCACTATTCCTAATAGGATATATAGTGTTAGTGTCATTATTCCTAATAGAATATATAATACAGTGTTACTATTCCTAATAATCAAGATTATGTCAATTGTGTCAAATTACGTTTGCAAAAGTATATATTTATACCACTCGTAGAAAGTAGAGTACAGTCGAAACCGATTTTTTCTAACTACAGTCAACTCCGCTTAATCGGGTCAAAACAACCTGGTCCCGAGGTGGCTCTATTAAGCGGAGTTGACTGTAACTATTTACTCTTAATATGTAAGAAATTCCAATTTTGTTATATTTTCAATCGGTTTATTCTAACTATCGGATTTTCTTACTTCATTTCCATGCAAAGAATTGGTTAGAAACCCGGTTTCGACTGTATGTATGTATTTATGCATATCACAGTAGTCTACTCTGGATAATACAGTAGATTAGTATAGTATACAGGTGTACCATGGATATTATAGCAGACCCTACCTGTATTCAGTCCCTTTGTTCCTGTGAAGGTATCACAAATGCCCCCCGCCCCAAACCTCGTGGTGGCCACATACGCCAGCCCCAATACTCCGTCGTCAAAGTCTCTGTGAGTTATTTTATAAGCCAAACAGAATCCGTTGTGGTTAACCCCAGAAAATATATCCAAATAAGCACCAACTCCAATAAAGTTATCTGAGTATAGGGGTTCCACCTGTAGGTTAATAATAACCATTGGGACAATAATAAATACACCGGGGTCTGTATAAGTGGAGAACTGAGTGTTCATGAAGACTCCGGAAACAAGATTAAGGTGGGTAGCAACTTGTCCCATTGCGATACCTAGATGTAAACAGTGGAAATGTAAACAACAACAAATTACAATCACACTATAATTAAATAAATAAATAAACTAACTAAAATTAACAAGCAAACAAATTAGCTAGCTAACTAGCTAACTAGCTAACAAACTAACAAACAAACAAACAAACAAACAAACAAACAAACTAACAAACAAACAAACAAACTAACAAACAAACAAACAAACAAACAAACAACAACTAACAAACAAACAAACTAACAAACAAACAACAAACTAACAAACTAACAAACAACAAACAAACAAACAAACAAACAAACTAACAACTAACAAACAACAAACTAACAAACTAACAAACTAACAAACAACAACAAACTAACAAACCTCTAATTTGCGCAGCATCTGTAACAGATCCCTTAACGCTATCTACGTATTTATATTCCAGATCAACAACAACAGTGCAAGTCCTCTTATTCATATTAACCTGTCTCCTAACCCGCATTCCATTCTGTCCAAACAGCGAGGAGAGAGTAGGCACTGAACTGGCCTCAGACTCCGTAACCTAGCGGAGCATAGCAATCAATAGGGAGGATTGGAATCTGTTAATTGGAACCAAGGATTTGTTGTACAGTGGATGCCGGATATAAGAACATAGTCGGGAACTGCATATAGTGTGCTTATAACCGACATATATATAGGGTATATAATATATGGCAACCGTTTTCAAACATAGTGTTCTTATAACCGGTGTGCTTATATCCGACATCTACTGTATCACATAATAACTCTCTATACCGTCAAAACTGTTTTTTTCTAACCAATTCTTTGCATGAAAATAAAGTGAGAAAAAACCGATTACGTAGTTAGAAAAAACCAACTCTATACATCTATCCATGGTACCACTAATAGAGGCAGCAATTCTGACATGCAACAGTACAATACATAGCATTTACAAATGGCTGTATAATACACATAATTAAGTACAGTAGATGTCGGATATAAGCACACCGGTTATAAGAACATATCGGATATAAGCACACTATGTTGGAAAACGGTTGCCATATACCCTGTATAATTTATGTCGGTTATAAGAACATACCGGTTATAAGCACATTAAGTGCAGTTCCCGGCGATGTGCTTATAACCGGCATCCACTGTACTAATAATATTCTATTATTGTAACTAACTTAAGTATAGCACATAACAACTCTATACTAACCTATTCTATTATTGTAACAAACTAACCTCTCCCTCCACCAAGCCACACATCTTCCCATTAATCGGAAGCAAATCGCTCTCCTTGTATATTATAGAATGGAAGGGCTGTGAGCTGTTAAAGTGGCGGTCTGCCGGCTCCAATACGTACGTCTCTGTCTCGGTGACAATAACCCCGGAGAACACATCGTGGTACAAGTGTCCGGTTATAAACATAGGTTGCGAGGTCTTGCTTCTGCCCGAGTATAGCTTGGATCTGTTTAGTAGCAAACAACAACAAATAAATACAGTCAGGTCTGCTTATTGTGAACAGTTTTTCGTCTGCTTAATATGAAGGGTTTTATTATGAACAAGCCCTATGGTCCCAATTTAACAACTTACATAGAGTTTGTATCAAGTTGAGTTCGCTTATTAAAAAAGTCTCTCTATTATGACACAATTTAATGTCCCTTGAACATTCATAATACAAGAATCTGACTGTACTCTGGTAAAAAAATCCCGGATAATAAGAACATATTAATACGGTCCCCTGACCCCTGGTGTTCCTATATAGGCCCAGTGCCCGATTAACCATGACTCCATGAGGCACCTGAGGCACAGGCCTCAGGCCCCCAGCCTCTAGGGGCTCTATCGGGAGGTCTAAGGGGCCCCCAAATTGAGCTGTGCCTCAGGCCCCCATCTAGCTTAATCGGGGCCTGTATAGGCCTACTAACATTGCTCACCTATCGAACGCGTACTCCCTGGTTCCGTCTACGACTTTCAGTTCCGGAGAGAACACAGAATCGTCCGGAAACAATTCTAAGTCGAATCTCCTCCCAAACGCTTGGAACTTGAAAGGAACTTTTATCTGTGACTTCTCGAGGTCGCGCTTGGCCCTGTGGTGCGAAATGAGATCGCTAGCGTCGTAGCGCAGTGGCTCGAAGTGCCTAACCATTCTATTCAGACTCTCCACACTCGCTAGCGCCGGGCGGAGAGAGAGCAGACCGACCAGACACAATACAAGAACTGGAACCAACCGCATTCTATACTGTAGCTCCCTAACAACAGAATAATGGAATAAACGAGAAATGTTAAATGTGCCGTGGCGCCTAAATAGCTTAACCACAAATCTGAGATTCTCAAAAGTTGTTCTAATGGACTCGCAATGGTTGATTACCAATACACAACCCTAATAACAAGAATAGAAGGCATAGTTTATCTTAGAATGAAAATTAGAAACTGGCCTCTTTGTTTTATGGCCTTGTCGGCGACATATATAGCCGTATATTAAGTAGGCCATGGGTAAGTAACGCGAAATTTATGGGTAATTAGACAACCCCCTCCCTATGCCATGTTTATAACCATTTGTAAACAGAAGGATTTGTCACACATTGGTTGACCTAACCCCCCATTGGAAGCGTTACGTACTTTCCTAAAAAAAAGTTAAAATCAGTGTATTATACAGCCATTTGTAAATATACGCTCCTAATCCTGGTCTGATCCAATTTCATATGCCTAAATCACAAATTAATGTTGCGGTATAGGAGAAGATTCAAAATTTAGCGCCCCTAATAATATGTTTTCCTATAATCACACTCCAAAGGCATACTTGCCAAGGCTGCCAACCGTCAGGGATTTTTAATTTACTAATTATGAGTCAAATAAATTATTGCCTAAAATGTCTACAGTGATGATAGTATATTCTGCCATGCATTCTGCATTGACCAGATAAAGGCACAACTTTATATATATTTATTCAAGCGTACAGGGATTCCCTGTACAGTATATAATCCAATGCTTTCTTCTTTCCAAAGTAATATTTTTTCTATGTCTAAAATATTTCCCTAGACGAGCGAGCATAGCGAGCGAGAAAAAATTTTTGGGAGGTGTACAGGGGAAAATTGGAGCCCTGTACAAGAATATGACTCAAATAGGTTGGCAGGTTGCAAAGGGAGCGTCTCATGCTCCTGGATAATTCCATGGTTCTAATATAATAACACCCCATATACAGAATGTAGAAAATCATTATTACGTAGTATAGTAAACTATCTTTGATAATTCCCCACTTATTAATTAACAAATACAGTCGGCTCCGCTTCTATACTCTGTTGTGATATGGGGGGGTGGGGGTCAAATTATTTCAAAGGAGACAAGTTACTTCGTGACAGATCAATTAAACACCTCCCATTTAATAGTATCATTAGTTTAATAAGTTGATCACAAAATTGAACAAAAAGTGGACGGAGAATAGTACATAATTAGGAAATAAATTGTCATAATCCGTTCAAACTTTTCTGTTAATTAATTAATTAACTGTGCAACTATGACATTACGGACAATTAGTTATAATAAGAGAGTGCTTTGTACCAGGTTTATTTGTGGAAACAAGTATAGCATTACATGGCATGTGGTTCTATGGTTCAGAGAATATGCATATAAGTACACTTTCCTATAATTAGTCACGGACTTGTATCTAGCTACAATTCTACTCAAATTATACTATTTTCTCGATAGCAATATTTCACAACAGCAATTGTGTACTTTATTAATTCAAACGAATTCCTACAGTTTATATTCTTCGATTTATCAGGTTAGTAAAAATGATATAAACAAACAAACAAACAATGTGATTAATAATTTTTATGAATTTCTTTATCCTAATTTATGTTGTTAGGATACAAACACATTACTGAGGAATTATATTCAAACAATTCGATTCAAACAATTCTATTCAAAACAATTCTATTCAAACAATTCTATTCAAACGAATCGATTCAATCAGAGATTCTTCTCACACTGAAATACAGAGGTCGTTATGATTTATATAAATACAGACTTTTCCTCAATTAAGCACTCTTGTATTTTATTTATTTAATGTTTCACACTTCATTATTGCTATCTTCTTTGTTATTTCTAATTGCATTTGTTTATTTGTATTTACTATTTACCTGTTTATAGATTCCGCACAATACCGAATACCAAAAAAGATCACAAATCAACACTCAGACACTAAGTGAGTTTCATTTAATTTGTTATTTACTTTTGCAAGGTATTATAGTTAGTATATTCCATACTTTGTATTGGCACGTAGTATATTGAGAGTATATTTCCAACTATAATTTCTAAATTATAAGCAATCGGTCCATGGGCGCCGAAACTCTCAAACGCTAGGGGGGGTGTGACGTAATATTCAAATGTGAAAGTTCAAAAAACAATGCTTATGGGGATAAAATCAATGTTTGATGGGCATAATTGTAAAGATATATACATCATCCACTGATATTTATACAAACTCGTTATGGAATCAAGAATTTTCCATTTTTTTCCCCTGAATTCTCCTCGGCCAGGGGGGGTGACACCCTCCCTGACCCCCCCCCTTTCGGCGCCTATGAATCGGTCATACATTTGTTTATGAATATTAACCTTGTTACCCTTAAGCCCATATATGGTATATAGGATCTCAGTTTGCCAGCTATCAGTCAGTATGGCCGATTAATCAACAATCCCTGAAATTATTTCTTATTGTGACCAAACTTTTATTATTCAATACCTAGTATGTTATTTGAAACTAACACAGCCATATTCAGTTTCCACAATATTATGGATATCGTGACACTGACCTCATAAACTAATTTGGAAGTAGCACATTGAGTTCATTATCATAATGAGGATATCAACCATAAAGTTCAGGTTTATTACATTAACATTAGTCTAGCAGGTCAACTTACACTGTATCGATATTATGATGCATATGGTGTGTTTCTAGAAAAGTAGAAATGCAATTAATTTATATTTAATTCTCTAAATCATATACCGTATTTCCCCAAATATGCGCCGGGGGGCTTGAATAAGCGCCGGTTAAATTAATACAAATGGCATTTGTATGATATAATTAAACACATTAGTTGATCGCTGGAGTGTAATTCCATTGATTTTGGAAACTTCGGTATGTATGTTGCAATGTATTAGAGAATTTAATGAGTACTCATTAAGTTCTCTAATACACTGCAACAAGTATCAACTTGTGTTACTGGAATATATTGGAGACCATCTTTGAATTGCTATAATGCTATTGCCTAAGCAATAGAAACAATACTTAGACTGAGCTCTATTCTATCTTACAATTTGTATAGTAGAGTGAACCAATCATATACAGTCGACTCCGCTTAATAGAGTCACCTCGGGACCAGGTTGCTTTGACCCGATTAAACGGAGATATCTGTTAACCGAAAATATTTCAATCCAAAATGTAATTCCGTCCAATAAATCCTGTGATATTTTGACCCGATTAAGCGATGAATTCTATTAACCGGTGGTTCTATTAAGCGAAGTCGACTGTACTTTGAATACTTCCTTGTTACATATTACACCTTGGTAATAATGGAACTGACAGCATACATAATTGTTTATTTATTTACATTTACCTGTTTGTTTATAGATCATAACACAATTCAAATGTGTTCCTTGTGTTCCTTGGAATGCAATTAATTCATATATTTAATTTAATGAAATATTTGAAATACTATAAGTGTGACTAATTGAATGCTAGCTGGTAATCCATACTGGGACAACCCTCGAATTTAATTGGTTAAAGGTTTTGTCACCTTTGGGATAGAAGATCTGAATATTTCTTCAGTTTTAATATTTCTCGCTACCCCTGTCAAATTTCGAGTTTGTTGCTCTTACAACTTCCTCAATCATTTCCGAACAAATTGACAAACAACATACAAAAAATCTTTAAGATTTAATATACGTATATTATAAGGCACATGTATATGTAATTGTAAATCTAACCACAATTAATAATCTATTAATTAATTAAATGAATGAATATATTTAAATAGCATTAATATTTATGTTGAGTTACTGTAGTATTTATTGATTTGTTTTGTGTTTTGAAGTTTACCTCGTATTAATATTATTGAGTGATTTTACACATCCGAAAATTATTGGAAACTTTTTAACTCTTAAATATCATTTCATTATTTAACATTAGTCCCTGGATTATTGTATCGGTTGTTAAACACCAATTACTAAACTAGGTTGTACCATGAGTGAGAATGGAAGCGATGAGCTAAGCGCTTTGATTGAATTATCCGTCGAGTTAAGTACAGCAGATATTATCCATCTCAGGGATATAATTGGATTGCCGCAAGGGTTGTGTCAAGACGCCTCAAATGTGGCACAATTCCTATCCTCGATCAAAAGGTGGAGTGACCACGATCCATTCGTATTCCATCAGGCACTGCAGAGTGTACGACCCGACCTAATAGCCATAGCGTGCGAGATAAAGTGGCTGTGTGTCTCTAATCCAACCGAATGCGATTTTGAGAGAAAGGAACTTTCCATCAAGACACTGATCGAACTACTGAGCACAGAGATTCCCAAGGACACGTGGATACTGATTCACCTGGTTATAGCAAACGAAGCAGCAGATAATGTCGGTTTTGAAATAACTTTAAACAAAATGATTGAAAAGGGATTTATTAAGAAAGATTTGAAAAAGTTAACAGAAATTTTAAAGAAAATCAAGAGGGAAGATTTGGTGAAGAAATTGAAAATATACCAACCTATCTTTATGGGAATGGAGGAAGGGGAATTCATAACTAAATTCAAGAAAGAAGTTGGAAACCAAGTGAAGGAAATACAGCAGTGGGAAACAAAACTGAAATACTTTTTACAAATCCAATATGCAACCGTGCAGCAAATGTTGGGAGATGACGAAGCAGTTAATCTAGCAGAAGTGTACATTGAGCTCACAATCCTGAAAGAAAAGCCGAGAGAAATTAACATGGAGGACGAGACAACGTATAATGAGATTGCATATCTCCGAAAAATAGCAAACAAAGAAGTTGATATAACACCTGTCGACTTCACAAATGAATTGCAAACGTATGAACCTAATAAACCTGAGATTTGGTGCCTGATAGGTAACCCAGGGTGCGGCAAAACATTCCTAGCGAAGCGAACGGCCCTGAGGTTTAGCAGAAATGAGTTGACTGGAATTCAGTACACAATCTCCGTTCCATGTCGCAACTCGGATTGGCACGCTATGGAGTCCACACGGTACGCAGAGGACAGGAAAGTGGATTCCGAGTTCATTCAACAGTGGCTGTGTCTGGGATTGCCCGTGGGACCCAGTTGGACAATGGACTTAGCAAAGCATTTGAACGAATCTAGTGGAGAGGGACTCCTGTTGATAATAGACGGACTCGATGAGTTCACAAGAAAGGTACCGTTCGGGAAATCATTACTGGGTCTGTTGCTCACACGCCAATCTCTAACAAATTCAACGATAATACTAACGAGCAGACCCGGGGCCTGGACAGACGTATCCACCAACCACGAACTCAAGATAGACAGACACTACCAAGTGCTCGGATTCTCCCCGGAGAACAGAGACCGATACTTTGAGAAGCAAATTACAAACGTAGTCAAACTGAAGGCCTGTTGGGAACTAATGGAGCGACACGACGAGATGAAACAGCTGTCTCTGATCCCGGTCAACGCGTCACTATTCGCGGCTCTGCTGAAAGGAGAAGACTCTGCCTCCATCACCACGCTAACCAGGCTGTATAGCGAGCTGACCCTCTACCTGGTCCGAAGAGAAGTGTCGAGAATGGGACTGCACGAGTTCTCCCGAGTCGCAGCACTGTCTGACCTCCATCCAGACATACAGGTCTGTTTGAAGCGAATTGGGTTCATAGCGTTCCTCGGCGTAGCCAACAGAGACCTCGTGTCTGACGAGAATGTCCCTCTGGTTATGGGACAGGAGGAATACCCCAGCCATTGCCTCGGTCTGGCACACGAGCACTACAAAAAGGAGGCAGTAGGCCTCGTCAAGAAAGTGTGGACCTTTGCGCACCTGACGATGCAGGAGTTCACAGCTGCCCACTGGTTAAGCAACCATTCCTGGACCAAGCAGTGTCTCAGCATCCGCTACATCTCCCACTCCACTGCCCACTTCTCCCTCTTCCGGATGCTAGTCAGGTTCCTGTGTGGCCTCCTGTCCGACAGAGCTGCTGCCGTTCTCTCCATCATGTACAGGTACCTAACCCCGCAACCAATGCGGATGATTGGTATGCCGTTGACATTTCAATTTGAAAGAAGTAATATTTACTTAAGAGGGGCTTGGGAATCATTTACTGAATTCTATTTACAATTAACACCAATTTTATATGAAACTAACTCCGATCGCATTACTACTTGGTTTGCTCATTATCGTCAATTCTTGCCTGATCCAATCTACCTTTACATTCATCAAACAATATCTCCTAACGAGTGGATCTGTTTCTTGCAGTCTCTCCAACTTCTGTCGCAAATCCAACTCATTCATATCGATACTAGATTCATAAATCCGAAACGATTCATTGATTTGATTGAAAACGTTAAAGTTTGCTCTTTTCGTTATTTAGCATTGGAATTCTTTGGCGATTATTTTACCAAATTCCCTACTACAGAAATCCTTGCGTATACCGATACAATTAGGGATACTCAGCTATTGGCTGATACCAAACTCTGTCTACACCTAGAGCGGTGTGACTTAACTAATGCTACAGCTGTTAACATATTTTCTCCAATCACCAATCAGATTCTATCTAGCTTGATACTGGGTGAAAACAAATACTCAAATGAATTCCAGCAACAAATAGCCAATCAACTAACAGCTCTTGAGTATATAAGTTTGGAAGCTATGGACTCTGATATTATATTCGCCGCCCTGTGTCAAGCGACACAATTAAAGGTTCTACTCCTCCCTGACATCCTATATGACCGCTCTCAGTTGCTAACTATGTTACCTAACTTCTCTAACTTCTCTAACTTACAAGAAATAGAAATGAGAGATTACTCTCTGCTACCTGCACTCACTAATCTGTCTAACCTAACTTATCTGAGGATAGCTAGTTATATGCTAATAGGAAAGTCAAAAGAATGCGCTAGTCTGCTACAGCTGATATTTGAGAACAGAAACACATTAAAATATTTGTGTTTAGACGGTTTAAGCAATATATTAACTGATATGGGTATATTTCTGAATTGCTTAGCATTATGTACTAACTTAGTTGAGTTACGGCTACACCGCACTGATCTAACTACTGAAGATATCACTCTATGGAGCAACACAGTTAGTAATATGAAAGTATTAGTTACATTGAAGCTACAGCATGTCAGACTCTATGACACAGGATTCGAATCTCTGTGTGCAGGTCTGGCATATCATCCTACTTTTAGGGATTTAAGGGTAATAGATGCTGATCTCACTTCTCTATCCTGTGTCCCTCTGATGCACCTAATACCAACAGTAACACAGCTGGAGACACTGGTAGTATCTGACCTCAAGAAACCAGATGAAGAAGCACACAAGCTATTACAGCAAACAGCTGTTGAGTATTCTGTTGAGCTTGATTAGTACTATTAGAATCTCATCTCTGCTAATAAGGTACTACATTATATTAATATTAATTTTATACGATAAGACGCATTCTTATAATATCTATGCTATAAATATCTTTAACATATTATCTATAGAGCTGGAGAGTTGTTGTTTACATTTGACACCTATTGTTGCATTATTGCCACTAAATATACATATAATCTCCTCAGTCTCTCTATACAATTAACTTCCACACCAGTTCCTATATAGCCATTACGTAACCCTTGAGTAGGCACTGCTCTGTTGATACCCTCTCTGTCTCCTCTAGACTCCTCTCTCAGCTGACTCCTATCCTGTCTCCTCTCACTCCTCACAGACTATCTGTGATAGCAACTGACTGTGTTCCTATTTGTTTGTATTTATCATTAAACTCTGTGTATCAATCTTAACACTATCAGAGGTGTCTCGTAAGTGTCACGAGAGGTGTTAACCACCTGACACCTGTCTAGAGACACCTCTATACTATGGAGAGTGGGGGACCTTAGGCCATCTCTTAAAATATGAATAATATTAAATTGAGATTTGACTAGTTTATTATTGTCTTAGATAATCTAACCAATAATCAGCTATTAAAGTTAAGCTGTTTAATTTCTATTTAGTTCATTTAATACAGTGGTTCCAAACATAGGGTCCACAGAATGACTATAGGGAGTCCACGTTTGAAAAAGGTTGGGAATCGCTGATTTATAAACTGGCACATCAATACTGGGTCAATACTGCAATAGTGAACACTATGAATAGCTTGTGTTAGTATTCAGTTTATCTCGATAATAAGAATTACAGTTATTATTAACCAACTAGATTCGGCACAAATCTTGCACCAAAATATCCCAATATAGCAACAATGATATTTTATATATTGGAACAGGTGACTAATAACGAAGCCGAGTGTGCATTAAAGCAAACTAATATGTAAATACAGAAACAATTGGAGAGCAGGGAATTATTGGGTAGTGAATTTACTCTCTCCCAATTAAGTTAAACCCAGAGGGGCATTCTATAATGCACACATAAACGAATGATAGAGACACTAAAATCAATTTATCTAATAGGATGCTAGCTGCTAATCCATACTGAGACAACGCTCGAATTTAATTGGTTTATGGATGGCCACTTTTAGAAGGGAATATGTAAATATTTTCTTAGATATTTAAACTAGTTACCAGATTGAATATAATATGACCATCCCCCTACAAAAGTTAATGTCTTTAGCTAATTAGCCCTTACCAGTTCCTCAATCAATTCTGGTCAAATAAAGATAGTATTTTAAGAAATAATGAATCAGGAAATGAGTAAATAGCAAACTGAATAATGAGAAGGCTACAAAGCCTAAACTAACACAACTCTTAAAATAGAGTCAACTCAACTCAGCCTAGGCACTACTGAATACTAATAACTAAGAGTGAATGGAGAATGAATAGAATGCTATAGAGACTTCTGTGTACACTCCCTGAACTCAAGCATGAAATCTCTAAGACAGACCGTATCTTCTAGAGATATAGCGTTGAACAGGGACACCCTAAGACCCCCCACGGACCTGTGTCCCTTCAGAGACAGGAATCCTCTGCTCTCCGCTTTCTCCAGGAAGCTAGTCTCGAGACCGGGGCTGCCGTCCGGTCCGGATATACGGACAGGAATGTTGATTCGGGAGCGGGTCCTCTCCTCAACTGGGCTCCAGTAGAATCCATCCGACTCATCTATCACCTGAGAACAGAGACCGTACACACAGGGGTTATATAGGTGCATGGCCGGGACTTAGTGACAGCCAAGGTGCTTGCTGTATGGTTCGGTTTAGGTGCCGGCTTGGTACTTATTTAGGTGCCAGGCTACTGACCAAATTCATCAAAACTTCTATTTCGGTCCTATACGAATTTTATAGTGCTATATGACTGAATTATACCGATCATGTATTATTTATGATTAACACATTATGGGTGCCGTACGAAATTTATCTCATTATAAACTGCCGGCCCAGAAATCCTATATAGACCCTTGTATGTACCCATTGATAACATTGGTATCAGTTAGATAGAGTTGCCAATGGGAATGCAGTGTGTTCTTACTTTGTATATGGTCTCCGACTTCTGTTTGCATAGTTTCTCCATCTGCACCACTCCTCCGCTCTCCCGTATCCACTTTAACACCTCTCCCATTACGAACACGTTCCATACCGGGGGCGTGTTGTACACGGACTGGCTGTCTGCCTGGGATCTGTATTCTAGCACCACGGGACACAGGGGGGAGGGGGCACTGATGAGGTCACATCTGACGATTGCGAGGGTAACCCCCGCACACCCGATGTTCTTCTGGGCACCCGCGTAGATAACACTAGCAGGGTGATAACAACAATAATAACAACAACAAATGAACAAACAACAACAACAACAACAACAACAACAACAACAACAACAAATGAACAAACAAACAAACAAACAAACAAACAAACAAACAAACAAACAAACAAACAGCAAAACAACAAGAACAACAAATAACAAACAAACAAACAGACAAACAACGAACAACAAACACCAAACACCAAACAAACAAACAAACAAACAACGAACAACAAACAAACAAACAAACAAACAGCAAAACAACAAGAACAA
This sequence comes from Hexactinellida sp. DTS-2022, assembly GCA_028753945.1. Classification (NCBI taxonomy): domain Eukaryota; kingdom Metazoa; phylum Porifera; class Hexactinellida; species Hexactinellida sp. DTS-2022. The sequence continues at coordinate 419,805 of JAPNXP010000018.1, read as the reverse complement.
CAAATAACAAACAAACAAACAGACAAACAACGAACAACAAACAACAAACAAACAAACAAACAAACAGCAAAACAACAAGAACAACAAATAACAAACAAACAAACAGACAAACAACGCACAACAAACAACAAACAACAAACAAACAAACAAACAAACAAACAAACAAACAAACAAACAAACAAACAAACAAACAAACAAACAAACAAACAAACAAACAAACAAACAAACAAACAAACAAACAAACAAACAAACAAACAAACAATAACAACAACAACAACAACAACAACAAACCCGAATTTAGAGACATCAACTCTCCGAGTGAATAGGTTGGAGGACATATCTGCTACTATAGTAACGCCCTGTGTATCAGGAATGTGGTTGAACTCTACCCCATGCACAGTCTCGTTGTCGCAGTAGTACAGATAACAGGCACCGGGGTCCATGGTCCACTTGTGGGTGGGAGGAATAGAGTTGTGCGTCTCGAGGGGAGGGAACACTCTGTTCACCTAGCAAACAAATACATTGAATTATTGGCCGTAATTAGCAAAAATTAGCAATAAAAAAAATCCAAAATTGCAGCTGTGCCTACACATGTTGACTCCACTTAATAGAGTCACCTCGGGACCAGGTTACTTTGGCCCGATTAAGCGGAGAAATCTATTAACCGAAAATATTTTAAGCCAAATTGTAATTCCGTCCTATAAATCCTGTGAAATTTTGACCCGATTAAGCAGTGAAATCTATTAATCGGTGGCTCTATTAAGCGGAGTCGACTGTACATTTAATTATGTGCCGTAATTAGCAAAAATTAGCAATAAATTTTTTATGTTTCAATTAACAAAGATTACTGTAACTTCAAGTAAATATGGCGCCTCAATTTAATTAGGAACTGTACTAATTCTACTTTTGGCGCTCAGCTTTCTATAAATAGAACTTTGATATTATAGAACCATAAATATTGTGCTACCATATAGTGTATCCTCTCAATAAAAATACACACACCACACAAATTATGTTGTATTACATCTGCATTGCATTTGTTGTTGTTGTTGTTGTTTACCTGCTTTCTCAGTGGGTGCAGTCAGGAAAGGGGTTAGTTTCAGTTCTGGTACTAGGGGACCTCGGTCACTCCCCCCGAATGCAGAACCATGTTTCCTGTCTTGTTGCGCACGGAATAAAAGTTGAATTCATTGGATATCTGGAGTCGGACGTTCCTAGTCAAATCGCCGATTCGAAATTAGTCAGAATAAGACCCCTCATGGCTTTGCCGCGAATAATAAACAAACTTCCAAGAACGCTAAGATACCTCGCTAAGTTCACATTCCAGACATTCCATTTGCTACTCGTGTTGCTATGCAAGGTACCAAAGAGCCGTTATATTTTGGTGCAATCGCCCCCTGCAATCCCAACCCTATTAGTGGCTCTCATAGCTAGTTACCTTAGAGGGAGTATGGTATGTGTGGACTGGCATAACTACGGGTACACACTAATGGCATTACAGCTGGGAGATACACACCCTATTGTTAGAATAGCGCGGGTTTACGAACACTTTTTCGCGCGGGCGATACAACATAGTTTCTGTGTAACCCAGGCAATGAGGAATGACCTGAATTTATTCTGGGGCGTCTCCGCTGTTACTCTTTACGATAAACCGAATCCCCAAAGGTTCAAAGGTCGCGCCACGGGTGCGCAGGCTCATGAACTGTTCGGTAGAATCTCAGAGGACCATGGGGTAAAGTGGGGGAGTGAGTTCACTCGGGAAGAGAGAGGGGTAGCGAGTTATAGGAGGGAGAGACCGCTTTTGTTAGTTAGCGGAACCAGCTGGACCGAAGACGAGGATTTTGGGATTCTGTTAGAAGCGCTGAAAGCGTATGACGTCATTTGTAGCAGAGACAATACTCTACCTTGCATAGTATGTGCTATCACAGGTAAACATTGTGACAACTCTATTTTGGAACTGTTACGAGGTATAGTGTCAATGGATAAGTTAATTAGAAAGGAAACAGTTTGTTGTGATAAGCAAGTTCAGTAGAACCTCGTTAATACGAACACCAACGGACGGTAAAAATTTGTTCGCTTTATCCAGAGTTCGTATTAACCGGCGTAATACCCATTGAATAGCCATTGTAGGGACCTGATTTTGTGGAACTGTTTGTTCGTCTTATCCGGAATTCGTATTTAACCGTGTTCGTACTAACGAGGTTCTACCAGCTATAGTTAGGTTCCAGTATATACCGGACCTAACTATAGTTAGTATCTAACTCTCTCTCCAGGTAAGGGTCCGCTGCGTGCCCACTACGAGCGGGAGATAGGACAGCTGTCTCTCTCGCGGGTGCGCATAGCGACGCTCTGGCTGCAGGTGCGGGACTACCCGCTTCTGCTGGCTGCTGCGGACCTGGGAGTCAGTCTGCACAGCTCATCCTCGGGGCTGGACCTGCCTATGAAGATAGTGGACATGCTGGGGTCAGATCTGCCAGTGCTAGCGAGGAGATACAGGTTAGCGCAGGGGTCATTTGGCGTTTTGGAAAGAAAATCGATAGCGAGAATCGATAGATGCTCCCATAGACGTAATACAAATTGAGTATTTTTTTTTTCTAACTACATGTACCGTTTTTCTTACTATTTTAACTGAAAATAATATTTATAAAAAACCGGTTTCAATAGGTGCATCGAAGAGCTGGTTAAAGACGGCACAAACGGATTCCTATTCAGCTCGAGTGGTCAGCTGTGCGATCAGCTGGTACAGCTAGGGAGAGGGTTCCCGGACAATGTGGAACTAACTAGGTTCCGGTCGCTAATAAGCGCGAGCAGACAGAAAGACACCTGGCAACAAGTTTGGAACAGAGAAGCGGCCTTGTACTTCACACGACGAACCAAACCCTGGACATTATACGCCGCTCGATTGAGTATCTTGCTATTAGGCATAGCTGTTGTTATTTGGGTACTGAGACAATTTGGTATGGGATATATACTAGATGCTCTGATGGCAGATATATGATATAGTATAGTGATATATGTATATTTGTTGTTGTTGTTGTTATTTAGTAAACTTTAGTTGTCTGATTATTATGTGAAAACTTTTATTATATATATTTACAACTAACCTTTGTGAAATATGCAATAAAACCCTTCACATAATGATACTATATATAGAACAAACTATGAAATATGCAATAAAACCCTGGACATAATGATACTATATTTAGAACAAACCTTGAGGTACTTTTCCGCTTCCTTTGCAGCTTTAGCAGACCAGGTCCCTGTGATGACGTAATCAGCCCTTGGGTTGTCCCCCCTCATTAAGTTGAGTGGCACCCCTGAGAACTGCCCTGTCCCACCTCCGGGTAGGAACAACACCTTATAGTTGTCGGGTACCTCTAATAGGTCCCTTACCAACTGTTCCGTGTCCGTATTTATTTGCGAATATAGTTTTCCTCTGTGACTTATTTCCATAACACTAAGGCCGGAGCCTTTGTAGTTGTCGATTCCTTCCTTGCAGATTGCAAGAACTTCAGCGGGGATTTTAGCCGGGCCAGAGCCGAAGTTAATTATCTTATTGTTCCCATTCATCATGTTGTTAACTTCTATAAGAATAATAAATAGTAAACAACAACTATTATAATGGGGTTTGCAAAATAATAAATAGTAAACAACAACAATTCTAATGGGGTTTGCAATCTAATAAATAGTAAACAACAACAATTCAGATGGGGTTTGCAATCTAATAAATAGTAAACAACAACAATTCTAATGGGGTTTGCAAAATAATATATAGTAAACAACAACAATTCAGATATGGTTTGCAAAATAATAAATAGTAAACAACAATTATAATGGAGTTTGCTAAATAATAAATAGTAAACAACAACAAATTCTAATGGGGTTTGCAAAATAATAAATAGTAAATAACAACAATTCAGATGGGGTTTGCAAAATAATAAATAGTAAACATCAACAATTCTAATGGGGTTTTCAAAATAATAAATAGTAAACAACAATTATAAAGAAGTTTGCAAAAGAATAAATATAATACTAACCTTTTGTGTGTTGACTTTTGTTGGAATTTGTTGAATTTTGTTGGAATTTATCAATTTATGAATGAAGTCAGAATCGATTTATATACGCCTCAGACTGCATATCATGCCATTACAATTGACCTTTACCTTTGCTGTTCAACTCATAGCGTGATAGGTGCATGCATGCTAGTCTGATAAAATAACTGAGTTAATGAGTTTGTTGCTATACAAATGTAGGATGATTCGGTAATAACTTGTTGAGATTCAATTAGTAGAAATGAGATAACGATATTGTTATAAGACAGACGGACACCCAATTATATTAGTATATTGTTACTGCAGAGTTGCCACTGTCTAATTTCTAAATTAAATTTGTTGCCAAAAGTATAACTTAAGGCTTGTGTTAATAAATAAATAATATATAAATATTGCTAACGTTGTTTCAGCACCACACGAAGTCCATCTTAGAATGCTCGCTATAATTATTCATTATTTGATGAAATTTTGATAATGATATGTTTTGACATAGTAGTTTAAAATCACTTTGCAAATACAGTCAACTCTCGTTATAATGAAGTGCTTTGGACCTGTAATTCCTTCGTTATATCCGAATATTCGTTATAAGCGGATAATAATTAATGTATTTCGTTATAAGCGGGTATTTCGTTTGATCCGACAATATAAGAGAATTTCACCTGTATATTACCTTATTTAAAGAGCTTCTTTTTATGTAGACGGTCTATAAAAGCCCATACAAACGCTAACTAGCTAAAAATTTATAGACCGTCTATAAATTTTGTAGACCAAAAGCCCCTGCCGTCTATGGGTAATAGTATTATTGTATATGTAAGAAAACCTGGCTTGACAAGTTTATTTCTATCTTATTTTGATCATAAGGTTATAAATTGTAATAATTGAGAAGTTCCATTAAACAATGACTAATGACTATATCCATTAATTAGACAACTTCTTATTATAAATTCCCCGTGTGATTGTTTCTACTAATTAGCCTTAGATAATATGATTATATTTAGAATTCAGGTCATTCATTCATTTAAAATGTGTCCCTTGATAAGGTCACACGATACAATGTATAATTATATAATTTGGACAAGTACAATAAATAAATTCCAATTATATTATCCAATAGATTGTAATCATAATTTATTTATTATAAATAGAGATTGTTAGAATATCAATATGCAAACAACTCGTTTTAAGGTCTTAACTAAGTACGATTTTTATAATTATTATGCTTTTGTTTACAAACGGTTGTCCGTACTAACCGGTGTCCCAATTTGTTGTAGAAAGTATTGGTTAATTGGTTTTGAATAAAACTCCGTTTATAACCAAGTTAATTTAGTTCCATGCAGTTGATAATCGGAATTACTGATATTTATAAAGGACCGTTCAAAAGTTACGTAACCAAAAATTCTCGAAAATTATACACCCTTATGCTTTTTTGACCGATTTATAATATAAAAGGATGATATGTCACATTAATTAGTTAAAACCCCCTTGGAATCGTTACGTAACGTTCGAACGCCCCGAAGAGTGTTTTATAATAAGGGGAATGAATATTGGGAAATGTATAACGGAATAATATTGGGAAATGTATAAAGGAATAATATTTGGAAATGTATAACGGAATAATATTGGGAAATGTACAACGGTATAATATTGGGAAATTTATAACGGAACAATATTGTGATAAATTAATAATTATAGCCCAAATGAAGATATTTCTCTTCCTATCCTTTCTATCCGTATTCTCGCTAACTCTCAGCAGGGAGATTCCAGTGGCACATAGGAATGTGTACACTCAAAAGCTACAAAGAAACTATCTTTTGAAGGACACTACAATAGAAGAATTCGCTAGGAGACAAACCACCTATCTTAGAATTAAATATCTTGGCTCTGATGAGAATGTTACTCTCAATGACTTCGAAAATGCGCAGTATACAATGCCTATAACTATTGGAGATCCGCCACAAACATTCCACGTTAGTTAGTGTACAATGTACATACCAATCGGTTATTAATATTTCGCTAGTAGTCAAGCTCAGTTACTAAATCAAAAATTGTTATTCTAAGAATCGGATTCTTCTAAATTTTTAAATCGGTTTTTCTAACTAACTATTTATTCTAAATGTGTAAGAAATTCCAAACGTGTTTTATTATCAATCGGTTTATTCTAACTATCGGATTTTTCTTACTCTATTTCCGTGCAAAGAATTGGTTAGAAAAAACCTGTTTCGACTCTACTATAACAGATTGATAAATAGTAAATACGTATATTTATGTGTTATTATGTGTGTATGTACTATATACGTATATATATTATATTTATGTTATTTTATTATGTGATATTATGTGTGTCTATAGCTATAAATACGTATATTTATGTGTTATTATGTGTGTATGTACTATATACGTATATATATTATATTTATGTTATTTTATTATGTGATATTATGTGTGTCTATAGCTATAAATACGTATATTTATGTGATATTTGTGTGATATTTATGTGATATTTATGTGTTATCATGTGATATTATTTATGTGATATCATGTGATATTTATGTGATATTTATGTGATATTATGTGTGTATGTACTATATACGTATATTATTTATGTGATATTATGTTATTATGTGTGTCAGGTAATCCCGGATACTGGGTCCAGCAACCTGTGGATCTACAGTTCGAAATGCCATCTCTGGGAGCCGGCCTGTGTGGGCAAGAAGAAGTACCACTCGGGAGATAGTTCCACATTCCACAGGAATGGCAGCAGTTTCACAGTTCCCTACGGGTCGGGTACCGTAGCGGGATTCGTGTCTCGGGACGATGTGTACCTGACAACCGATCTGGTGGCTAGGAATCAGCTCTTTGGAGAGATCACGAAAGCGCCTGCGAACTTTGCATTATTCAAATCAGATGGAATCCTAGGTTTGTAATTAGTCTCGTTTCTAATTTGTTGATAGTATACCTTAGTTCCACTTTCATAAGTTATCCCGTAGATACCGTTTACATACATTATGACATTCGAACATAAATACAGTCAGGTCTGCTTATTGTGAATTATTTTCGTCTGCTTAATGTGAAAACTTTTTATTATGAACAAGCCCTATGGTCCCAATTTAACAACTTACATAGGATTTGTATTAAGTCGAGTTCGCTTATTATAAAGTCTCTCTATTATATACACAATTTGGTGTTCATAACAAAATAACCTGACTGTATATATAGTGACATTCTTTTTATTTACTCTCACTATTGACACAAAAATTGATGATTATTTTATTTAATACAATAGAACTTCGTTAGTAGGAACACCAGGGGACCGTCAAAATGTGTTCACCTTATCCAGAATTCGTATTAACCAATATCATTTGTATTGAAAAGGCTTTGAAGGGGACTTAATATCGTTCGTATTAATTGTGTTCGTACTAACGAGGTTCTACTATATACGTAAGGTAATACTTTCCAGTGCCATTAAATATATTAATAATTGTAACAAAACTCTCGTTACCTGAATTATTATTGCGAATTCTTAAGAATAAAGATTCAAAACAATTATACATTTATTTGATTTCAGCTATTATATATCAAACTTATTATCCTATATAATTATACGAACAAAGGTTATTGTATGAATGGAATTCTTATAGGTCCTTAAAGAATGCATATTTAGGAAATTAATTATAGAAGGAATACTTATATAATTAATTAATTAATTAAAACTGGAATGGCTTTGTTTAGTTAAACCATGCATTTTGAATTTTGATTAATTTGTTTACCTATTTTTGTAAATAACAACAACAAATATTCATATTAGACATTTGTAAATGCGAAATTCGTGTTCAGCATACTTGTTTACCTATTATAACATTCGGAGTTAGTTTATATCTCAATTATAAACTCGGTTTCTATTCCCCCATCACTTTAATACAATCCGGACAAACAAACAAACAAACAAACAAACAAACAAACAAACAAACAAACAAACAAACAACAATCGAGTTTAATATTATTGGGATTAGTGAGGGTGTACTGTAGCAATATTATTATATTTTTTCAAGTTTTGAGTGAGTACTTTTCACTTCCCTCTTCAATTAATTTGTGTTTTTTAAATGTTTATTTATACAATTCGAGGTGACAAAATGCTCTCTCTCTATTTTAGGTCTAGCTTTTATTGACATATCCGTTAACCACATAACACCTGTATTCGAGACAGTGGTCGAGGAGGGTTTGGTTAAGAACCCTGTCATCGGAGTGTTTCTAAACAGAGACCTGAATTCGAAGGAAGGGGGGGAAATCTCCTTTGGAGGAGTCGACCCAAGACACTTAACAGGCAACCCTCTAACAGTTAAGCTCCTAAAGGAATTATGGTTCTATTTTAACATGGATAATGTTAACAACAAGTATTGTAATTCCCCGGGTAGTTGTACCGCTATCGCTGATACAGGCACATCTCTGTTAGTCGGACCAATTGCGGCCATTACCGATATAAACGAGAACATTATCAGTAAGTTATTGTTTGTTGTATGACGGTTTAGCTACTGTATTACTATAACCAGGGATACTAAAGTCCCGTTTGACTTTATGTATTAGATATTAACGTTATTTTATTCAATTCAATTACGTAACGCAAAATCCCAAAATGATACAAACCCTTCCTATGTCACGATTTTACCAATTTTGTAATAGAAAAAGTATGTTTTGTTACACATTGGTTTATGAGTTAAATTATAATATATATCACAAATAAGACATTAGAACTATTTGAATCTAAGTTGACTAATTCAGGAAATAAGGCAAATAATAGTGAATTATTCATGAACTAGTCAACCTATGAATTTGTTAACTCAGTTGCTTTGAAATCTCCTTTGAAATATACAATAAAAGTTTTGTTCAAATAAATAATCATTGGTCTATAAACTAAGTATTAACTCAGTTCCTTTGAAGTCTCCTTTGAAATATACAAATTTTTTTTTTAATAAATAAATAATAACTGACTTATAAACTATGTATTAATTCATTTCTTTATTTCAGAGGGCACGAAGGGTCCGGGCGGTCTCTACATAGTGGACTGCAGTTCTATTCCTAGTCTGCCGGCCATAGCATTCCAAATAGCCGGAATAGTTGTCAACCTAGACGCTAAGCACTACATACTCGAAATAGAGAGCGAATGTGTGTCCGGATTTCAAGGAATGGATTTGGGGCCCTCTTCACCAAAATGGATTTTGGGAGATATTTTCTTGGGTCAGTTTTATTCCCTGTATAATATGGCACCAGGAAATGAGAGCGTGACTTTCTACACTGCACAGTAACGGTACTAATTTTAGATACATACTTTCCTTTCGTTCTATTGAGTAACTAACTCTTTTAGTAAGTAAGTTTGAATTGATTTTAGTTAGTCGATCGTCTCTTATTGTTTATTCATTGATTATCGAACTGATTCTTGTATTTACCTTTTGATTATATAATACATTTTCGATTTAGTTTGTATTTATAATTTTATATTTATAACTCCCTCGAACTTGGTTACCTACTAATATAAATATAGATTCACCATGATGGAAATCTGGGGGAAAGTTGGTAAAATGTTTGTCGGTTAACCGGAAATAATTACCGGAACAATTAACGAAGTTAGCAGCACTTTTATATTTAGTACTTTACAGTATAACCTCGTTAGTACGAACGTCGAACACCAGAGGAATTTAGGAGCGTATTTACAAATGGCTGTATAATACACTGCAGGGGACCCTCAAACTGTGTTCGTCTTATCCGGAATTCGTATTAAACTACTATTAACCAATATCATTTGTATTGAAAGGCTTTCAAGGGGACTGAAATAATGTTTTTATTAACCGGAATTTCGTATTAACGAGGTTTTGCTGTACATACTATTATAAATTTATAATATAACCGTGTTCACACAAACAATACATTTAACGCATAACGAATATTCCTATGCATACCAACCTGTATTTATACTAGCTAGCTATCCACCGACCAATAGAATGCTGAGTTTCAACCTATATCTGTTCCTAACTGCGCTATGCATTATCTCAACGCAAAACGCGTTTTCTAGCAAAGTTACACTTAACCGGAAGCGGTCCCTACATGAGTTCACTCGCGATCAGCTGATCACCGAGTACAAACGCGAGGCTGTCAGAATAAGCACCAGGTTCCGGACTAAGAGTAGGCCTAACGGAGATAATGTTAAAGAGGACGATGAGAATAATATGGAGTACACAGGACCTGTTTCCATAGGGACCCCTCCACAGACATTCCAGGTGAGTACTCTGTTGCTATGCAATACTGTAGTGGTATACAGTAGACTCTCGTTAGTAGGAACATGGATAGGGGAATATCGGGTAATAGATTTCTCCGCTTAATCGGATCAAAATTTCACATGATTTATAGGACGGAATTATATTTTGGCTTAAAAAAATTTCGGTTAATAGATTTCTCCGCTTAATCGGATCAAAATTTCACAGGATTTATAGGACGGAATTATATTTTGGCTTAAAATATTTTCGGTTAATAGATTTCTCCGCTTAATCGGATCAAAATTTCACATGATTTATAGGACGGAATTATATTTTGGCTTAAAATATTTTCGGTTAATAGATTTCTCCGCTTAATCGGATCAAAATTTCACAGGATTTATAGGACGGAATTACATTTTGGCGTTAAAAAAATTTCGGTTAATAGATTTCTCCGCTTAATCTAGTCAAAGCAACCTGGTCCCGAGTTGACTCTATTAAGCGGAGTCGACTGTATATAGGATGTACTGTACTTTGCATTATGTATATCAATGCCTGCTATATTTCTCTCTCCCTTAGCTAATATTTGACACCGGGTCTTCGGACCTTTGGATCCCAGGAATTAATTGCGACGGAGGCGCGTGTAACTCGGCTAGATTCGACGCCTCGGCGAGCAGCAGTTATAAGCCGACAGAAAAAGAGTTCTCCATTAGATATGGAAGCGGTTATACGAGTGGGGTTGTGGCTTATGATACTGTGAGGATCGGAGATATAGTTGTTACGCGGCAGATATTCGGGGTAGCTAATGATGTACAGTCTTCTGTACCTCTCGAGGGGATACAGGGTTAGTGTATGGTATAGTTAATAGGACAAGTAAACAAACAAGTAAACAGACAAACAAGTAAACAAACAAGTAAACAAATAAACAAGTAAACAAATAAAAAAGTAAACAAACAAACAAGTAAACAAACAAGTAAATAGACAAACAAGTAAACAAATAAAAAAGTAAACAAACAAACAAGTAAACAAACAAGTAAATAGACAAACAAGTAAATAAACAAACAAGTAAACCAACAAACAAGTAAACAAGTAAATAGACAAACAAGTAAACAAACAAACAAGCAAACAAGCAAACAAGCAAACAAACAAACAAACAAACAAGCAAACAAATAAACATAAAAATCTAAAATTACATCTGTGCCGATATCATTTTTCATATAATCTTCCAGAGTAAATCTAGACGACTTTTTATGCACTTCCAGTCATGAGAAAATACAATTGGAGCGTTTGAATAACTTTGTAGAGACATACAATAGAAACCTGGCTAATATACTAGAGCCTCCTTAATAGGACAAGTAACAAATAAACAAAAAATCTAAATTATATTTGGTGGTTTGTGGATTGATAGTGCCTCCAAAATAACATGTTTTCGGCACAGATGAAATTTTAGATTTTTTCGACACGAATCATCACAAAAAAGGTGCTAAACCTTTTATTATTATGGTTATTTGATACAACCACTTTGTCTTTGACATCAGGATACCACTAAGCAATAAACAAACAAACAAACAAACAACTAGCTACCTAACTAACTAGCTAACTACCTAGCTACCTAGCTAACTAACTAACTAACTAGCTTACTAAAAAACTAACTAACTAGCTAACTAGCTACCTAACTACCTAACTAGCTAACTAACTAACTAACTAGCTAACTAACTAACTAGCTATTATATAGGTTTGGCTTACGGTGCCATAGCAGAGATCGGAAAGCCTACTTTTATTCACGCGTCAGACGAGAAGGAAGTTGATTCTCTGTTCGGGATTTGGACAGGGTCCGTAGACGGGTCGGATGGTGCCGAGATCACCTTTGGGGGCGTGGACCCCGATCGTTACACCGGAGAGTTCTCCTGTACCCCTGTTATCGACCCCAGTTGGTACCTGGTGCAGTTTGAAGGTGTCAACGAAACCGCGTGTGGGAAGGAACATTGTTCAGCTATAATTGATTCCGGGACAAGTTTAATATACGGGCCTCATGAAAATATTAAAGCTATAAATAAAAAAATAGGTAAGTCAAATTGTAAATTCGCGATACAGTAGAACCGCGTTAATACGAATTTTCGGTTAGTATAAACACAATTTTTGGACTCTTCAAAGGATTTTCAACAAATGACACCGGTTAATACGAATTTCGGATAAGGAGAACAAATTTGACAGTCCCTTGGTGTTTGTATTAACGAAGTTCTACTGTATATACAATTGAGAATGTTTATATAATATGATTGATTTTAGGTGCCATTGAATATTATGGTTATAATTTGATCCAAAATTGTGACCCAACAACTTTACCGGAAATACAACTATCTTTCGCTGGATCGGCAATTCTGTCGATTCCTGCTTCTATTTATACTACTTCAATTGGCTACGGCGATTGCATTTCCAGCTTTATGAATTCTACAGCTGATCAGGGATTCGATTGGTTATTGGGAGATGTGTTACATAGAGCTTATTACGTGGCGTATCATGTAGATGATAAAAAGGTTTGTTTTGCAGAAACTATGAGCAGTAGTTATAAGTACTACAGTGAGCGTGTTATGTATTAGGTACATTTGTGTATATTGGATTTTACCTGTTTTTGTATATAATATGTATATCTTGTTTTTATTGTAAATTTACTTTTTGATTTTCTTTCCTAGAGTGACTTTTTTCTTGCTTTTTGTGACTTTTAATTGATTTATGAATGTTTTCATTTTTTCTTTCAATTATAACAAATATGTTCATAAATATAGAGTCGAGCGTCGTGTTCAAATTTATTTTAAAAATATATTTTAAACACGAATATAAACATAAACACTAACAAAAAGCGATTAAACAAATAGAGAAGAGTCTTCATTAAAATTAAGACATTCCTTAAAGAACCATATTAATCTTATGACACCAATACGATACGAAATATATTTATTTTAAGAAGAAGGTAAATAAGACTCATAATTGACATTCAAATTGAACAAGCACACACGAATAATTGTGTCCCATTCAATACTGTAAACTATAAAAACCTGAATGTTATGTATGACGTCAAAAAGCCCAAAACTATTCAGTCAGGATATAACACTTGTTTATAATTTGATTATATTAAGCAATACGTACAGTAGAACCTCGTTAGTGGGAACACCAAGGGACCATAAAAAATTAAAAATACTTTCGGCTTATCCGAGATTCGTATTAACCAATATCATTTGTATTGAAAAGGCTTTTAATGGGATTGAAATAATGTTCGTATTAACCATTTTCCTACTAACGAGGTTATACTATAGAATCTAAGATAAGCACCGGGGCGCCTATTCAATTCGCGCTAATCCTATTGCCAACAGCTCCTATTTATACGAATGGGAAACGCAGCTAGCCAATCAGACCTGGAGCCCGGAGACGTGGTGTACAGAACTATTTCCGGACAAATAGCTAACCACTACGGAGTGTATGTGGGAGAGGGTGACGTCATACACTTCTCGAGGGAATACGGCCTCTGTAGAATGAGTTTGGAAGAGTTCGCTAATGGTTATGAAGTCTCAAAGAAAAGGTATGTTTATGTAAACAACAACAACATGAGAAACAACAACAACAACATGAAAAACAACAACAACAACATGAAAAACAACAACAACAACAACAACAACAATAACAACAATAATAATCATAGCAATTACGATAAGTTAAAGTGAATTACAAGTGTCGAAGAAGTGACCTTATCATTCCCTAAAGATTACATAGTACAGTAGATGTCGGATATAAGCACACCGGTTATAATAACATATCGGATATAAGCACACTATGTTGGAAAACGGTTGCCATATACCCTATATAATTTATGTCGGTTATAAGAACATGCCGGTTATAAGCACCTTAAGTCCAGTTCCCGACGATGTGCTTATAACCGGCATCCACTGTATACAGTCAGGTTCTTTTATTATGAACATTCAAGGGATCAATAATTGTGTTCATAATAGAGATACTTACGTATTAATAAGCGAACTCAACTTAATACAAAGTTGTTAAATTTGGACCATAGGGCTTGTTCAGTGAAAAAAAAGAAATTTTTCAATAAGCAGACCTAACTGTATTTATAGTGTTGTTGTTGTTGTTGTTGTTGTTGCTATTGTGTTGTTTGTGTATTAGCTAGATATAATTATGACTCTGTCTCTAGTTATAGCAATAGTCTGCCTAGAGACGAGATAGTACAAAAGGCATGCTACTACCTAAAGAACCCAAAAGAGTGGGGGGAGTATAATCTAGCGCTTAACAACTGCGAGCATTTCGCTACATTCTGTGCCACAGGCGAGAAGAAATCCGGACAGGTCCAGAAGACAGTGGCCGCTGCTGTTATAGGGGTAGCCATAGGTGTTGGTGTGGTTGCGATGGCACTTGCAACAGGTGCTATAATGTCTCGGTCCAAAGATAAACAAGGGGATAAGGAGGAGGTTGATGTATAGATAGTGTGTTTTGTGTTTTTATTATAACTTGGCATCTATGCTACTGCATTTAATGTATATTTATTTGGTAATCTTGCTATGCTACTTATTCTATTCTTAGTTGTATAAATTGAATCCACTTTTGGATGAATAAATCCATTTTGCTATACTGACAAATAGGTTGCAGTGACCATTGGATTAACGACAAATTGCTAATAACTACCTCAAGTCCGTAGCAGTATTTGAAGCCACAGTTATTTAGGTTATATTATTATGAACATTGAAGGGACCATAAATTGTGTTCATAATACATAGAGAGACTTGTTCACAATAAGCGAAGCTGACTGTATTTCGGATTTAATGACATAACGGATATAGTGTCGTTAAATCCAAAAATTTAATTACGCTATTCGATTTTCCGCTAATCCTACTGCCAACAGCTCCTATTTATACGAATGGGAAACGCAGCTAGCGAATCAGATTTCGAGCGCGGAGACGTGCTGTACAGAACTATCGATGGAATGCTGATAGCTAACCACTACGGAGTGTATGTGGGAGAGGGTGACGTCATACACTTCTCGAGGGAATTAGGTATTTGTAAAATGAGTTTGAAAGACTTCTCTAGAGGTTATGAAGTCTCAAATAAGAGGTATGTTTATGATAAACAACAACAACAATAATAATTAATAGATATAATTATGACCATGATTTGTCTCTAGTTCTAGCAATAGTCTGCCTAGAGACGAGATAGTACAGAAGGCATGCTACTACCTAAAGAACCCAAGCGAGTGGGGGGAGTATAATCTAGCGCTTAACAATTGCGAGCATTTCGCTACGTACTGTGCCACTGGCGAGAAGATATCCGGACAGGTTCGGAAGACAGTGGCAGCTGTTGCCACGGGGGTAGCCATAGGTGCTGCTGGTGTGACAACAGGTGCTATAGTGTCTCGGTCCAAAGATAAGGAGCCAAAGGAGGATGTGTATGTATAGATAGTGTGTTTGTGTTGTTATTATAACTCATTTAATGTATACAAGCTGCTCGTCCGCGCTTGTAACACTTACCCCAGTCCAAAATGAGACTCACTTTGGACTGGAACTCAATTTCGCCTACAACATATACACATTAGATCCTATTGATTGATAATTTGTTAACTAGGAAACATTTAAACATTTTTATAATATTACATACATGTAAACGTATGAAAATATGATTAATACTAATTGAAATATTATTCTCTAGTAGAAGAACTCTTGCTAGAGATGAAGTAGTGGAAAATGCGAAGTATCATCTAAAAGAGAGTCAAAATATTTCCAGCTACTATAATTTGATTTCAAACAACTGTGAAAACTTCGCTACTAAATGTGCCACAGAATATAAAGAATCACAACAGGTAGAATCAGTGGCAATACCAACACCAGACATAGGGTTAAGAGTAGGTGGATATAGAGATGCAATTGATCCCTTGGCCGGAGCTTTTAATATAAAGCCGGATCCCTTTTCTGAGGTTTATAATGAAAAGCGTGGTTCGTATTATCGAGCATATAATGAATACCGGGAACCCATTTTTGAACATACTAAGTATCCAGTAATATTTGAAAGCGCCAGGGAATACCCACAGCAAAAAGATATTGATTCTTTAATAAATCCATTTCATCAAGAAAATTTATCAGGAATGTCCATGATGGATCAATTTTTGCTGAATAGATTTTCGAAATAACAACAGTACTATTACTCTTATTTTGTATACTCTATACTTATATTTTGTATTATCCTTATTATTTTGTATACCGTATTGCCTTGAATAGTAGCCGGGCGATTATTGATTTCAAGCCCCATTTAGGCCCAAGAAAATGTTATGATTTTCGAGAATGGCGAATATTTGTGGAATATAATCATTGGAGAGAGTCAATAATTGTAGGGAGGCGATTATTTGATATCAACGGGTATTCTAGGTGGTGTCAAAAAATAATTAGGACCTATTTGGGGGGGGGCGATTATTCAAGGGGGGCGATTATTCGAGGGGGGCTACTATTCAAGGAAATACGGTACTCTATACTTATATTTGTAATATCCTTATTAGATAAGCTAATTATGCTATTTATACCATTAAACTTTTCTTAATAATCATACAATGACCGGTCAAATGTATTTGAACAACAGGAATTATATTCCAGACATAATATGCTTCAAATAGTTTGTTGACGGCTGTTTAAACTACTCTAAAATGACTTTAAATATATTGCCATGATTCTCAACTTCATTACATTGATATTTTAAGTCAATTTTATACAATATCCATGAAGTGGCATAAGTGGCAGTGGCTTATCCAGGGGGGGATTTGGGTGTTCTAACACCCCCCTCATAAATGGTTTCCAAAAGGGATATGTTGTTATTTATAATTCGTTTTCCCTGAATAGTATTGATAAAATTATGCAACAAAGTTATCATGTTATCTAAACATAAACATCTAAACATCTTTGGTACAACTGAACAATATTACACTCCTACTATGTGACAAGAATATAGCTGTACATCGATGTTTGTCATTGTTTGAGCGTCTAAGATTCAAAAAGATTTCTGGGGGCTAGACCCCCAGACCTCCCCTTACCGTCGCTCGCTCTAAACCCCCTCACGATAATCCTGTATACGCCACTGAGTGGTCCAACAACTTGCCACTTGTGGCACAAATGGAAATGTGGCTGTATCTCAGTGAGAAATGACAAATTCTAAAGTCGCATTTTCCTCGAAATTTCCTTGCTATTGGACGAACAGAATTAACATTAAATGCTCGCTTGGGATTGAAAATTTCTTGCTAAATAGAGCAATATGTATATTTGTTATTAGGCGAACACCACTATTTGTACCATTGAACTTTTCTTAATAGAACTTAATTCTAGCAGGGTTGTTTGATTTAGATTAAAATTAAATTAATTCCATAATGTTTCAATAATGCTACCTTTAGAAAGTAGTCCGGTTATTTTATTATGAACATTCAAGGGACCAAAAATTGTGTTGATAATAGAGAGACTTCATAATAAGCGAACTCAACTTAATACAAACCCTATGTAAGTTGTTAATTGGGAGGGCTTGTTCACATTAGAAAGGTGTTTACAATAAGCAGACCTAGTTTTCGGAATTAGCCTCAGAATTCAATATCAGAAAGAACCTTGTAGTATTTATGTTCACCTTTTTTCATGATATTATTACCGACACTTTGCTTATCCCAATGAGCGTCGGACTATGCATTAGAGCCTGCATAATCCGACAATTTCCTCTAGTAAATACGGTACAATATTTATTCTATTTATAGGTTCTAAAGTATTTCAAATTAAATTCAAATGTATACGATATATATATCATAATATAAACAACAATAAAATGTAGAAAAACTAAATAAGATACAACCAAGAGGAGACGAAATATCAACAACAACAATAATAACAACAATAATCAATACGAAGAATAATTACAATCAAATGCTAGTGTTTGTAGCAGAGCTGTTTTAAAATGTAAACTAATGGTTGGGTTTTAATGTGTGGATCCATGAAATGGGAACCCATTGTGGTTCCCTGGAAAGTCGAACTGAAATCTGATGAATGTGATCTGCGGTGGATTCCGAATTCAAGTTAGTTAGAGTCTCATCAAAATACGCACCAAATTCCTGCGAAATTTCGAGGCTAGATGATATTATTGTTGTTATTTGTTTGTCTTTTGACCCCTGGTCCGATCTGACCCTACGAAACGCTCCTTTTTGTGTCTGTTTAAGTTGTTCCCTTAGTGTATTAGCCTGGGGCGCAGATAAGAACACTACATAGGGCATAAGGTTAGTTTGGTTGCGTATATACCGCATTGACTCCGGTGTAAGGGACTGTATACAGAACTTTCCGTTCTCTACAACAACTTGTAGAGACGCGGGAGAAACACCGTACATATGCGAACCTATTTCCCAGGGGTCTAGAATAATCTTCTGAGTCACACTCTGTTCGAACGTGCGTCGCGAAGTGAAATGAAACTCGATACCTTTCTTCTCATAAGATTTAGGCGGTCTAGACGTATGGTATATAGGTAGACAGAATATATGTGGATACTTGTCTAGCACGGATTGTATGACACGCTTATGTCCCACCCCTGGGGCCCCTACTATTATAACGGGTCGCGGCTTAAGGGAGGGAGAGGGGGCTAATAAACCCACCTCTTCGTAGCTAACCAGTTCCTGTGTAAGCGGTATACTACTCACATCTGTAAACATATCTGATTTCTTCTTCTTCCGAGACTTTGGCCATCGTATTTTCTTCTTCCCCCCCTTAGTCTGCTCGCTGAGCTCTCCAGGAGCATCCGCGGTGTCCTCGCGTTTCTTAGCGGGTATCAGTCCGGGGACCGCTTCCGGTGCGTCGCTCAGCTGTTTCGCCTCCCACCACTCAGTGTCCTGACAGGAGAGCAGCCGCAGAATCTGCCCCTTGCGGAACGGAAGTAACACCCCCGCGAAGGGACACTCCGGGACCTGCTGGGGGCCGAAATCGTAGAAGGCACGAATGAATATCTCCTTTCGGTCCGAGCCGGAACAGGGGACGATAAGGAACACGATCATAGACCCCGTCTGGGACAGGATGAAGTTCATAACCTGTTCGCTGGACCGGTTTATAACCGTCCTACCGTTGATCTCTAGAATCTCATCCCCCGGGTGTAGCTGTCCGCACTTTTCAGCATCAGAATGCCGCAGGGTACCCGAGACTATTATGGACTCTCCGACCTTATTCACCGTGCAACCCATCTGCTTATGCGACTTCCTGACCAGCACAATCCTGGCCTCGGCCCCCCGCTGTCCGTACGCCGTCCGACTGACCGGACGCTGTGTCCCTAAAGAGACCCCGGACCCCTCGCGCCGGTGCTCTGCCAGCTGCAGCGCAGAGGCGACCGAGCCCGAGCGGGCGTCGAGCCGGAACTCCCGACTTCCGGTCCCCTCCAGCAGACCGGAGCTGGAGACGCTGCGACTAATGGCAGGGGACAGGAGAGGGGAGAGTAGGGGGGTGAGGCCCCCCGAGGGAAACAGCTGGGAAGGGAAGGGTGTGAAGTAATCCATGGTTGCGATCCTGTCATGTGAGACCAGTGTGTGTGTCAGCGTGAGAGAGGACAATAGGTATATGAGCTCAGACCGGTCCGGGTCGGGTGAGGACAGGTGTCTGCTACGTAGATCCTTAAGGCAGTCGCCTAGGAGGTGAGCGCTGTTGGTTATGCGGGGCTTGGGATCAGCTGACTGGCGTAGGGAGTCTCGGGCCCTGTTCATGCGTTTGCATATTCTGTAGGCGGGGATTATGTCCGGGTCGGACAGGAAACTGTCTAACACCTGCAGCTCTCTCTCTTCCAGCTCCGGGCCGTACTTGTCGCGCAGCTGTCGCATCGTCTCCAACACCTAATCACACCATAATAATAATAACAACAACAACAATATAATAACAACAACAATAATAACAAACAACAACAATAATAACAACAACAACAACATAATAGTAACAATAATAACAACAACATGCGTTGCACTATGCATTATAACCTGCATAATCTGACATTTTCTCTATCCCAAGTGTGTCGGATTATACAGGTTATATGTACAATAGTATTTTCACCTTTTAAAAATTGCTGTATTAGCAAGGTAATTTCAGTCCCCAAGGGAGTATTTAATGTTAATTATGTTCCTCTAATAGCAAGCAAATTTCGTGCAAAATGCGACTTGTTATATAGTATATGCAATTATAACATCACAAACACACTGTACACTACATAATACTATACTATACTATACTATCAATACTCACCATGTGCATGTTGTTTACGTATGGCTGTTTGCTGGGCACCTCCTGTATGGTGCTCAGCACCGGCTCCTCAGCTGTTGCCTCACTGCTAACAGCTGTTCCTCCGTAGATCAGCTGATGGGAGAGCTGCTCCTCTCTCGGGAGGTACCGGATGGGCTGTGGGCCCGTGGGGGCGGGGGGGCCGGACCAGTGGGGCCACGAGTGCCGCCCTTGAGGGGAGTCCTCCTGGTGAGGAGCCAGGTGTCTGCAGCTGAGGTAGCGGACCACTGGCGGCGCGTAGGAGGGGTAGCTCAAGTACTGGGGGACCCCGGGCTGGGGGTACCTAAGGGATGGTATTATATACTGGCGCATGTGATAAAGATTTTTTAGATTTTTATTTGATTTTGGTATTTTTCGATTTTTTGCAATTTTTTCGACTGTAAATTTTTCGATTTTGCAATTTTTTTTTCGATTTCGATTTGATTTTTTTTCGATTTGCTTACAGCTTTCGATTTTGTACTTTTGCCTGTTATTACTTTTCGCATGCAATCTGATTGACTTATTTACAGTCAGGTCTCTTATTGTTAAAAAAATCGTCTACTTAATATGTAACTTCATTACAAACAAGCCCTATGGTCCCAATTTAACAACTTACATATTAAGTTGAGTTCGCTTATTATGAAGTCTCTCTATTGAACACAATTTTTAATCCCTTTAATATTCATAATAAGAACCTGGCTGTATAAAGTATCAATACAGCATGTTAATACGAACTCCGGATAAAGAGAACAACTTAATACCGTATTAACGAGGTTCTA
Source organism: Hexactinellida sp. DTS-2022 (assembly GCA_028753945.1). Classification (NCBI taxonomy): domain Eukaryota; kingdom Metazoa; phylum Porifera; class Hexactinellida; species Hexactinellida sp. DTS-2022. The sequence goes on along the minus strand of JAPNXP010000018.1, from coordinate 398,437 downwards.
CTGTATCGCATGCAAAAAGTAGAATATAACACAATACTTGGTCCCTTGAATATTCATAATAAGAACCTGGCTATATAGAGTATCCCTATATCCTATCAGATAACACTATTAACACAGCACTCACCTTACGGACCCCAGAGGGAGGTCTAGGGTGTAGGTGCGGTGCAACTCCGGGGGGGCGGGGCGAGTTGTCCGACTGACGTTAAGCGTGAGACTCCGATGTCTGGCTGCGTCCTGCAGCAGCTCCTTAAGCTGCTGGCGAGACAGCTGATCGCTAGCCCTCCCGTTGATAGAGGTTATCCTGTCTCCGGGCTGCAGGTCCTCCTGTAGGGCAGGGGGCGCCTCTACCTATGGGAGTGCAGGGTTTTTAAGGCCGATCTTGAGTTACACCAAGGTATCAACCTTAAAACAAACCCTGGTGTAGTGAGATAGAGCTGTATACGGTAGTACATATATTAGACATCTAGCCCTATGTCACGCTTTTTTGTATTATATTGGATGCCGGTTATAAGAACATCGTCGGGAATTACATATGTTCTTATAACCGGCGTAAAAATATGGGAACCGTTTTTCCAATATAATGTTCTTATATGCGGCATCTACTTTACAAAAAGGATGGTCTTGGAGTATGATTTGTGGATAATTGTAATTGGGAGCGCGAAAATTTGTGATTTAGGCGTATGGAAATTGGATCAGACAAGTGTATTATTTGTAAATAGGAGCGTATTTACTCTGTACACTGTGACGTTAGTATTCTTATAATAAGCGAGTGGGAAATACGATTACAAACATTCGTTAGGTATCAACTGGGATACTAACACTTTAGTGGCTCCTATTTATAGCTCACCTTCTCCACGACGGCCCCGTCCCCTAAACAGAGCCCGAAGGAGCACTGACTGGACTTAATCTGGAGGTTAACGGAGAACTCAATGCGACTGGAGGGCGGCAGAGGCAGCTGGCTGGACCGCTGTCGCTGGGCGGGCGCGTGGCGCGGTTGGTATAAATAGTCGAATGTAGGCTGAGGAGCGGTAGAGTTGCGAGGCCGGAAGTTGGGATCGATAAGCTGGATGGGGGGCCCCTCCGAAATGGGATTCTCCGGAGTGCGACTCAGGCCTATAACGGATAGGGGATAGCAGTTAGGTAACAAAAGGATTTTTGGCCAAAACGTGGACATTTCTCAAAATTTCGACAAAAATCCTGGACACAGGTTATAAAAAACTGGACACTGTATTAAACTTGGATAATGGTCACCCTAAGTTAGTTAGGTAACTTATAGTATATTGGTAACCCTATATATTACCCAGGGATTTAGAGTAGTTATTTTGGCTTATGAACCGGATTTCGCATTAATTAACCGTGTTCGTACTACCATTCCGGATTATAGAGGATCGGATTATTTGGCTCTACTGTGTCTGTGTGTAATTATGTTATATTTCCTTCTAGAACATTCCACAGAGCAATGGAATCCCGGAATTAAGTATATTTCTGTTCCCACCTGAGTCTCCGCTCTCCGGTATGGACACACGTTCGGTCTGATCGTGCAGACAGTCCCCAGGGGGCATAAAGTGGTCCTCTCGGGAGAAGGAGCCCAACAGGCCCCTGGAGTCCCCGCTGTTTGAGAATATCTCCGGTCGGTCGTTGGGGGAGGGGGGCGGCAGGTCCCGGGTGTCCACGTTAATGGCGATGCCACTTGAGACGTGTGTTAGGGTAACTGGACTCACGTATATGCGGTTAGGAATGTGGTGGAAGCCCTACAGAGCAGATTAGCAAACGTTCATAAAGTCACGTAGTATATAGTATACTTAGCAATTTGTATAATAGCAATTCGTATAATAGATATTTGTATAATAGCAATTCGTATTATAATATTCGTATAATGGCTATTTGTATAATTATAATAGATATTTGTATAATAACTATTCGTATAATAGCAACTAGTCAATTGCCCGTCGCTTTGCTGACGTAATATGGAAATATTTTCATGATACATTTGATATGGATATTGTATAGTGGAAATATATACTAAGAGGTGGCTATGTACAGATTACTGATAATTTATATATATCAGTCATTATAGCAAGCCCACCTACAAAACTTCTTTGTATACTACATTTCGGGTGTATTTTACTTTAGTGCACCTTATTTGAGACATTTTCAGCTGCGAGAACTTCGGGATTAAGGCGTGTTTTCTTTTGAACATTTTATTGCGCCATAAACGCTTTATCACACACATTGCCTTAGGACTATGTGGTATTTCCAATGAGTTGCCCGGGTTTGTAGAAGGTTCCATTGAATGTTAAACAAAATAAAAAAATTTCCGTATGTGGTATTTATTCAAAAAATGAATGTCAACAATGCATACGTATTAGGAGATAAATATTAGTGGTTGAATAGGGCCAATCAATTTGCGATCAGCAATATCAAAAATGAATGTCAACAATGCATATTAGAAGATAAATATTAGTGGTTGAATTGGGCCAATCAAAATGCGATTTGAGATCGGTTGCGGACACACACACACACACACAGACACTGCTCTATTAATAGTATAGATTCGTATAATAACTATTCGTATAATGGCTATTTGCTAATAGCAAAATATTCGATTATTAGCAAGAAATTCCATGCAAATGCAACTTGTTGTTACGTAACTGCAAACATAAATTATTATAAATTAATAATATGCAACTAAACATAATTTGCGCCTGATTTATTGGGATTATAAGTACAAGCCCGCTTAAATCTAAGTATAACCCCAATTGGCGCCTATTTACGCATACCAGTTGCACTCACAGGTTGGTTGGGGCTGTTGGGGGACACGGCCTCTCCGATCTGGTATTTGGAGGGGGGGCCGGGGCCGGGGCCGGGGTAGGGTCTCACAATGTGTCCGCTAGAGGCCAGGGTGTCCGGCCGAGGGGCGTGGGTGGCTTTGTTAAGACTGAATCTCAGCTGTGTTTGGTTACCGTATATCGCCTCCATCCCATTAAACCTGTAATTAATTGTAATTGTTTGTAATAGTTTGTAATAATTGATCATTAATTAGTCCACACATTTGAATGTTTTGAATTTATTTGTAATAGTTTGTAATAGTTGATCATTAATTAGTCCACACATTTGAATGTTTTGAATTTATTGTAATAATTGATTAATAGATTAGTACACACATGGAATGTTATGAATTTAATTAAAAGCATTTTCAATCTGATTAATTTGAGAATTAGTCGTCTCGACACAATACAAACTATATGCAGTCCTAACAGTAAAGTAAGCAATCAAATTATTCTATAATTTGAAATTCTAAATTGATTCTGATCAAAGTTTGTAGAAAATTACTAGAAATACAATTATACACGTATTTGCAAACAAAGCTAAATTTATAGTTTACAAAGTTCATTTTATAAGAGAGTAATTATTCGTAAAAATGTCTCAATTTTGTAGAATATCATTACAACTTGGCCGATATTTAAAATTGAATCAATCATTATAAATCCGACAATAAATGAATATTTAGTGTCGCTAAATGAATTGAATAAATCACGAAAAGTTAGTTTTTATTATAAATTGAATGGAGATGCCTACTTTTCCCAAAATACTTTCCAAACCGTTGAAGATACTCACTCGATAAGAAGTTGTTGATTAGATTATGCACTGCTATCAATCTAAGAAGATATTATACCCATTTTAACCAAATTATTCCAATAAATTAATAAACGAATGCCACTCTCAATGATTTTATAGTTGAGCTATGGATTAGGGACACAATCATATATTCGTGTGATTCAAAAGTATTTAACATTCCTATGTATTTTTAGGGGTACTAGAAATTATATGGTATGTCGTGTATGAATATGCATGTATGACTCAATTATTCTAAATTCCTGAATACCAGTGAATCATTATAAGAAATGGCTTATTAGCTAAGTATGGGCAAATTCCAATGTAAAGCTCATTGTTAATGCATTTTTGGGAAATGAATAGTTTTAAAGAAATTTGTTGTAAGGTTTGTGTTTGGAATATTTTGGGAACTTTCGAGGTTGAATGAGTTTTATAATCTGTGACAAGATTTCTCATTACAAAGTGTAACTTAATTTGTTCTTGTAAGAAATCGCATTTCTAAGAAAGCATGCAACAATGTAACTTCTAACGGAATGTATTTGTATTATAAATTATAATATCGATTATTATTATGATACCGCTTATTTATTTGCTATGAATTCTAATAGATAGAGTTAATACATAATAGAATTGTCCCTATAATTAGTGGAACATACTTTAAGTCTGTGAGCTAAAAGCTAATAATGATACAATAATGACTGTCTCAGATATTTAGCATATAATTAATTTGGACCTGGATCCACCCACCCTTTTAATTGAGGCTTTTAATTAAATACTTTCTGATAAGTCACTTTTTGGTGGCACTCCCCTAAGTTTCCAATATAAAGTGCTTATATAATAATAAATATAATCTTAATTTGAAGTTTCTAAATTATAAGAAATTTCCAAAGTTAGAAATAACTAGGACAATAAATTTGTTTTTAATACCAAAATTTCCTGCACTATTTTATTAAAAGCTGACGAATGTTATATATCTTAGCTATAAATACAGAAACACCCATGGGGCCTGAATACAATGTTCCTTATACATAAAATAGGTGGGTACAATAAGTTTTTACTAATATTCATTTTCTGATATAAAATCATGTACAGTCAGGTTCTTTTATTACACGTCTACTTTGCAAACTTTGTTATAACTCCTGTCCTATAACGTTACTTCTATGCACCTACAACACTCGAATACACACATCCCCGTAAATATTAAGAGTTTACTTATCCACCGATCATCGGCGTTTGTATTAAAAAACCTGGCTACTTTCTACCGATTATTTTTTTATGTTTATAAAAAACACCATCGGTAGAAACTAGCCAGGTTATTTAATACAAACGCCGATGATCGCTGTATAAGTAAATTCTTATAAGAACAGTTCTATATTTCTTATTGATATCCCTGATTGTAGTGCTAATTAGAAATAAATATTTAAAGAGAATACTTATCCACCGATCATCGGTAGCACCGATCATCGGCGTTTGTATTAAAAAACCTCGCTACTTTCTACCGATGATGTTTTTTACAAACATAAAAAAACAATCGGTAGAAAGTAGCGAGGTTTTTTAATACAAACGCCGATGATCGGTGGATAAGTATTCCCATATTTAAATTAGTATAAATCTCGTCTAATAATTGGTGTAATATTTCTGATTGATAGTATATAATTTAATGGCTGTCAACCTGAGGTTGTTGATGTATTTTTTGAACTATGAGCCCTTCGGTCTCGTCCTTCGCAAATGTCTGACACCTTTAGGGTACTGTACTAAGTTTTACCTCCATTATAAAGTGCCGGCCAAGGAATCCTAGATAAACCCCTGTTTGTCACATAAATAAATACCAGGAAAATTAGACACATACTCACTATGTCACGCTTTTCGACCAGTTTGTAATAGAAAAGATTGTCTGTCAGTCACACATTGGCTACGTAACGTATAACAACCCTGTTATAAGCAGGGCTTTTCACGAGTTAAAATCAAATAAATCAAATGACTCGTGAAAAACTCTATTATATAATTCTCTATTTATATTTCTATACATAGCATGGCCCAGCTGAGTTTAACAATAAACAAGTATATATGCTCCTAATTTATACGTCTTAAAATAGACGTGTATTCATCGAATTATTAACTTATTACAGTAAAACATTTAGAAAGTGAACACCCTGGGGACCAGCCAAAACGTTCACTTTTGAGAGGTGTTCACTTTTCATGATTTATCATAACGTGTGTCTAAAGCAATGGGAAAATTTGGGACCGAGAAAAGTGTTCATATTTTGGAGGTGTTCACTTTTGGAGGTTTTACTGTACTTCTTTATTGTTAACCTACCCACACCTGTTTAATAACACCTGTTATTAGCTTAGCTTAGCATGTCCCGTAGACCCGAGCACTCGGGTCCGGCAGAGTTGTACTACAACAGCCAGGAGGCTCGGAAGTACACGCATAACGGCCGCATAATGGAGGTGCAGCTGGACATGACCGAGAGGGCCCTGGAGCTCCTACGGCTCCCGGACTCTCCTCAGCTTCTGCTGGACATAGGCTGCGGGAGCGGCCTCAGCGGGGGCTACATATCCGAACAGGTGGCATTCTTATACGCATTCTTATAGGCCCTCTAGCAGCCGGCATTCTTATAGGCTCTCTAGACTAGACTAGTTATAGGCATTCTTACAGGCTCTTTTAGTGCTAATTAGCTAATAGGAATTTTGCTGTCCCCTATGTATTCCTTTTCCTACTAGCGAGTTCTGTCACGGAAATATTGGGCCCCTTGAAAAATTGGTCCGGGGGATCAAAAATTTCGGGTTAGGATTATTTTTCCATTGAATGAATATTGGATCCCCTGACCAATTTTCTCCTAAAAAAATGGTCCGGGACCAATATTCCATGGAAAAATAATCCTAATCCGAAATTTTTGATCCCCCGGACCAACTTTCCACGGAAATTTTCGTCACCTGGTCCAATTTTTTCGAGACCAATTTTCCAGTGACAGTTCTACAATATACTTTATTGCAGCTTTCATCACGGCAAAAATTTTCTGCGCGCCTAGATTTAGTTTGAGTTCGCTCAACGCGCCTAAAACACTCAAATTTCCTATTACACTTTTCGATTTATCTTTTTGAAGAATTATATTATTTGTCCTCCTATTACATACGAGCTGAAAAGCCTTTTCTGCTAGCACTCGGACCTGCGGCCCTTGCTTGTATGAAAAAATCTAAAATTACAGCTGTGCCAATAGCATGTCCTTAGTTTACTGTATACATTATATGCAGTTCCCGACAATGTTCTTACAATCGGTATCCACTGTATTCTGTCTAAATTAAATTACAGCTAATCTTAAAAAATCTAAAATTACAGCTGTGCCGATAGCATGTCCTTGGTTTACTGTATGCATTGTATCCCTAGGGTCACCATTGGGTTGGGCTGGACATAAGCACTGCTATGCTGGCTGTGGCTCGAGAGAGAGGGTCACAGGGGGACCTCTTATTGGGGGACATGGGACAGGGGCTACCCTTCAGAGCCGGGGTATTTGACGGCGCTATAAGCGTATCTGCCGTGCAGTGGTTGTGTAACGCGGATAGCAAGGCTCATAACCCGGTAGGAGCTTATTGACATGAAATCTATATTATATGACCACCCCTATGGTCCCAATTTAACAACTTACATAGGGTTTGTATTAAGTTGAGTTCGCTTATTATAAAGTCTCTATTATGAACACCATTTTTGGTCCCTTGAATGTTCATAATAAAGAACGTACTACTTACACAAACAATGGATATGAAATAATGTATCTAATATTCGGAGAAAAAGTAGTCTTAACTAATTCATAATTATTCGAGAAATACTCAAAATTTATTTCATACTATCGGAGTGTCCAATAAATATTTGGAAATAATTAGCTATGCCTATGGTATATTTTGAAAACTTGAAATGTGTCATGTATTACTACTAGCGCTGGTATTAAATCAGGCTTTCATCCAGGGAAATTTTCTGCGCGCCTAAATTAAGTTTTAGCTCGCAAACACGCGCCTAAAATTATCAATTTGTATTACGTCTATGGGAGCATCTCTCGATTTTCGCGCCTAGAAAAGTTCCTTTCAAAATTCGGCGCCTGGATGAAACCCTGTATCAAATGATCAATAATTGATTGTGAGCACATTGAACAATCATAAATAATGAGCAACCTTATATGTATTGTAGACGGTCTATAAAAGCCCTGTTGTATCGTATTTTGAGCAGGCTAGGAAAATTTATGATTTATTTGATTTTTTTGGGAAATTAAAATCATTGATTTGAATGAACATAACTCAAATTATATAATAGGTATTCAATTTCGAATTTCGCAGTAAGTATACTTTGTAATATTACGTCGAAATAACTATGATTGCAATAGGTATCACCATTTTCAAATAGTAAAAATCAACTTTAAATCAATTGATTTTGATTTTGATTTTATTTAAAAAAATCATTATTTTACCATTCCTGATTTTGAGGCGCTGTATGATACACTAATATAAACCATGGATATGCTATTACAAATTATACTGTGGTATTTGAGGCGCTCTAGTAGATTGAGACGCTACTATAAATGTCATACAGCGCCTCAATATACGATAGCGCATCAAAATACGATACAACAGCCCATTTAAACTAAGCCAAAAATTTGTAAACCGTCTATAAATTCTGTAGACTAATGTATATGTAAGAAAACCTGGTCTATTTCTAGACGGTCTACATATACGTTATTTCATAAATACTTAATATAAGTATTGCCATATCAATGGAGTATCTACGTAGGTTAGGAGACTGCATATTCTGTTCTCAACTCTCTACTCGGCTCTGAGGAGAGGCGCCAAAGCTGTGCTGCAAGTGTATCCGGAGAATGCAGAGCAAATGGAGCTAATCACATTCCAGGCGAGTGCATAGCAACCAGGGTTGTGATATGTGTATCATACAGCCTTTGTAAATACGCTCCTAATCAGTGTATTATACAGTCATTTGTAAATACGCTCTTAATCAGTGTATTATACAGCCATTTGTAAATACGCTCCTAATCAGTGTGTTATACAGCCATTTGTAAATATGCTCCTAATCAGTGTATTATACAGCCATTTGCAAATACGCTCCTAATCAGTGTATTATACAGCCATTTGTAAATACGCTCCTAATCAGTGTATTATACAGGCATTTGTAAATACGCTCCTAATCAGTGTATCATACAGCCATTTGTAAATACGCTCCTAATCCTGGTCTGATCCAATTTCCATACGCCTAAATCACAAATTAATGCTACGGTATAGGAGAAGATTCCAAATTTACAAGCTTCAAATTCAAATTTTCCAAAAATCATACTCCAAAAGGAGCGTCTCGCGCTCTTGGATAATTCCTTGGTTGTAACTTGTAATATGTTATTTCAATAGACAATAGACTTTGTATAGCAGACTCTTGTTTATAGGAACATAGCACGTATAACATGGCAGCCAGGATTGTTATATGTTAGTTTCGATAGACAATAGACTAGTGTTGTTATTTACTTTGGATAGCAGTTATAAGAGCATATTCACTAAGAAGTTCGACTTAATACAACATCATGTGGGGGGGGGGGTAAATAAATATAAATAATTAATTGTAGATACTATAAACTGCTGTATTTATATGTTGAATAATTTTCGCTATATCAAGTTGAATAGGAATGTTAATACATTAATTACATAAGTATAAAATGTGTATAAAACTTTGTTCGTAATGGATGGGATAATACATTTGTGTGTGATTTGTAACCAATGTAGGACTAAAGTCAAATTAAAAAGATCTACCATAGAGGCACTATAGACAATTAGAAAAAAATCTAAAATTACAGCTGTGCCGACAGCATTTTCTTTTTGAGGCACTATTAATCAACCAACCACCAAAGTATAGTGCCTCTAATGGACGGACATGCTGTCGGCACAGCTGTAATTTTAGATTTTTCTAATTCTTATTAGAAATAATTGCGAAATTCGAAACAGCATACTCAATTACTTATAATACCCGTTGGAAGCTAGCCTCATTTCATATTTCCATTAATTGCATTTTTAAACTTGTATTGGAACCACGTAATTATTCATATTAGTGGTAAGAACTGAAACTAAGCATAACTAGTTACAGATGTTGTTGCTATGGAGATATTATGGAATGTGGTTATACGTAGCATAGTAGCCATATGGTTGCCAGGCTGTGTAGCGAGCAGAGAGCTCTGGGATTGCCTGATAGAGTTGTGTGGTTAGTGGTGTAACGGGATAGCTAGCAGAGAAGTGGCGTGTTGCGTGGTGCGAGCTGTGTGAGTATAAGAAGAGCAGCCAGCAGAGATAGGACAATGCAACTGTGTTAAAGGAACTGAAACTAATCGAGTGTAGAATGGCAACTGAGTTTGTAGCGGACATGCGAGAAGAGACAGCCAGAGAGCTGGAACGAATTCGAGGGGAAGTGGTGATAGCGAAAGAGGAGTTACGTGTCCGATTCGAGTACTATTTCCAAGTGCTACGTGGCAGACACCTCGAACTGGTGGGACAGCTGGATGAAGTGGTCCGTGTGGCAGAGACACAAGTGGAGGACAGACAGGTGAAGCTGAATCAGTTGAAAATTACCAAAGCTGATGTGTCACACAATCTCCAACACAATGAGCTCAATGAGACTCTAGTAAATGTGTCCCGAGAGTTGGACGAGAAGATACGGGGACTAGAGGCGACTGTGGATCGGATTCCATCTGTGTGGCTCGAGTGGCATGACGAGTGGTTGGAAGGTGGCATGGCTGGATTGTGTCGCTTGTGTGAGGGTGTATCCTACGTGAACAGACACAACCCAGTGTGGTCTGGTGTTAAGAAAGGAAAGGGACAGATGGAAATATGTAATCCTCATGGTCTGTCAGTAGACAGAGACAATGGAGATATATTTGTGTGTGATTATGCTGTTAATAGGATTCAGGTGTTTAGCAAAGAAGGCAATTATTCGAGAACAATTAAGTCACAAGGAATGTCTCTTCCTAATTTCATAACTGTCTCACTCCATCACCTGTTTGTCATCTGTAATTATCCACATGATATCTGCAAGCTAGATAAAGTGTCTGGGGACATTCTGTGTCGTGTTGTAACAGAGTATTACATGTGTGGTCTGTCAGTTGACACAGACACACTGTATGCAGGAATGTGTGAAACTAATAGCATATCTCATTTCAGTGTAGAGGATTTGCGGTCTGTCGATATGACTACACTTAACTCTCCACATATAACAGAGGACACTTGGCTACTAGACCTAAAATTAGCTCCCTCTCTATTTATAGTCCTGTTTCGTGCGTGTTCCTATTCTGTCCAATCATTTACCAGAGATGGGAACCTAATGCATTCGATTGTGCCACAGGAACAGCTGATTGGAGCTTATTATTTCTGTCTGGACAGACACACGAATATTATAGTTAGTGACTTGGGAGCTCATAATGTTAAAGTGTTCAACAGAGAGGGACAGCTTGTCGGTACCATGGGACACGAAGGGACAGGACCTGGAGAGTTCCAATATCCTAATGGCATAGATATCAACAAGGAGGGACTTGTTGTTGTTGTTGATCGTAAGTCGTCTCATATACTACAATTCATTTGACTTCACATTATATTCATTTTGATTTCCAATGCTTTCGTTCGTTCGCTACTGATCTCCAATCCACGCGATTTCGCTTTACTCATTGCAACTACATTTTCTATGTTTTTTGCTATTAATTAGTTACTGCAAATTGTATTCATATTATCCTGTGCCCTATTTGTATGCTGCTCCCTTAATTATTGCAAATTATTCCTATTTGTTGCTTCCACATGAAACTCTCAGTTAATTAGTAACACACACATAATGAATACCGTATTAACTCGAATAGTAGCCTAGGCGATTATATAAATTCAGCCGCTTATTTCGGTTTACAGTTGAGCTACTATTTGCTATTTGAGGAAATAGTTAAATACAGTGGATGTCGGTTATAAGCACATCGTCGGGAACTGCATATAATGTTCTTATAACCGGCATAGATTATATAAGGATATATGGCAACCGTTTTCCAATGGAACCTTCTTTTATCCAGCATCTATTGTATTTGAGGAAATACATTAAATACCATTAACCTGTCAAACAACTCCCTCAAGTGCTCATGTGTGTTGTGTGATAATTTAATATTTATTGTTACCTATTTATGTGTAGGTTATTTAGGATTTATTCGTTATTGTTTGTTTTAACCCTTAGGGTGGCGTATTATTTGAGAAAAATACGGATTATTTATGTAGGTCATTTCTTAGTTGACTAATTCAATGAATTATATTAAAGGTTGATAAACTTATATCGTTATAATGTATTATTCCAATTGTGTTCTTGGTAGATAATGGCAGATATTCCATAACATGAATATACGTAACTTACGTATTAAACTTGTAACTTTACTTGAAGATTCACTTATTAAAATTAGCAATAATCCTGAAATATTAATTTATTGGTTATTATGCAATGAATTAGTCAACTGAGGGTAATTTTAATCCCTTCTATTACTAAATACACTTATTCACTCTCAGACATACTGAGTTTATAGTGTACTACCCTTATATAATCTATGCCGGTTATAAGAACATTATATGCAGTTCCCGACGATGTCTTATAACCGACATCCATTGTATTTAACTATTTCCTCAAATAGCAAATAGCAAATAGTAGCTCAACTGTAACCCAAATAAGCGCTGAAATTATATAATCGCCTAGGCTACTATTCGAGTTAATACGGTATTCATAATGTGTGTGTAACTAATGAACTGAGAGTTTCGTGTGGAAGCAACAAATAGGAATAATTTGCAATTAATTAAGGGAGCAGCATACAAATAGGGCACAAGATAATATGAATACAATTTGCAGTAAATAATTAATAGCAAAAACAAAGAAAAATATAGTTGCAATGAGTAAAGCGAAATCGCGTGGATTGGTGATCAGTAGCGAACGAACGAAAGCATTGGAAATATCAAAATGAATATAATGTGAAGTCAAAAGAATTGTAGTTTATGAGACGATTTATAATCAACAACAACAACAAGTCCCTCCTTGTTGATATCTATGCCATAAGGAAATAGGAACTCTCCAGGTCCTGTCCCTTCGTGTCCCATGGTACCGACAAGCTGTCCCTCTCTGTTGAACACTTTAACATTATCAGCTCCCCAGTCACAAACTATAATATTCGTGTGTCTGTCCAGACAGAAATACCAAGCTTCAATCAGCTGTTCCTGTGGCACAATCGAATGCATTAGGTTCCCATCTCTGGTAAATGATTGGACAGAATAGGGACACTTACGAAACATGACTATAAATAGAGAGGGAGCTAATTTCAGGTCGCATAGCCTAGTGTCCTCTGTTATGTGTGGAGAGTTAAGTGGAGTCATATCGACAGAGCTCAAATCCTCAACACTGAAATGAGATATGCTATTAGTTCCATACATTCCTACATACAGTGTGTCTGTGTCAACTGACAGACCATACATGAGACACTCTGTTACAACATGACACAGAATGTCCCCAGACACTTTATCTAGCTTGCAGATACTAACTGGATAACCACAGCTGACAAACAGGTGATGGAGTGAGACAGTTATGGAATTAGGAAGATACATTCCTTGTGGTTTAATTGTTCTAGAATAATTGCCTTCTTTGCTAAACACCTGAATCCTATCAGCCTTCCAATCACACACAAATATATCTCCATTGTCTCTGTCTATTGACAGACCACAAGGAGTATATATTTCCATCTGTCCCCTTCCTACATTGACACCAGACCACACTGGGTTGTGTCTGTTCACGTAGGATACACCCTCACACAAGCGACACAATCCAGCCATGCCACCTTCCAACCACCCGTCATGCCACTCGAGCCACACAGATGGAATCCGATCCACAGTCGCCTCTAGTCCCCGTATCTTCTCGTCCAACTCTCGGGACACATTTACTAGAGTCTCATTGAGCTCATTGTGTTGGAGATTGTGTGTCACCTCAGCTTTGGTCACTTTCAACTGATTCAGCTTCACCTGTCTGTCCTCCACTTGTGTCTCTGCCACACGGACCACTTCATCCAGCTGTGCCACCAGTTCGAGGTGTCTGCCACGTAGCACTTGGAAATAATACTCGAATCGGACACGTAACTCCTCTTTCGCTATCACCACTTCCCCTCGAATTCGTTCCAGCTCTCTGGCTGTCTCTTCTCGCATGCCCGCTACAAACTCAGTTGCCATTCTACACTCGATTAGTTTCAGTTCCTTTAACACAGTTGCATTGTCCTATCTCTGCTGGCTGCTCTTCTTATACTCACACAGCTCGCACCACGCAACACGCCACTTCTCTGCTAGCTATCCCGTTACACCACTAACCACACAACTCTATCAGGCAATCCCAGAGCTCTCTGCTCGCTACACAGCCTGGCAACCATATGGCTACTATGCTACGTATAACCACATTCCATAATCTCTCCATAGCAACAACATATGTAGCTAGTTATGCAAAGTTTCAGTTCTTACCACTAATGTGAATAATTTCGTGGTTCCAATGTAAGTTTTAAAATGCAATTAATGGAAATATGAAGTGAGGCTAGCTTCCAACGGGTATTATAAGTAATTAAGTAGTATGCTGTTTCGAATTTCGCAATTATTTCAAATAAGATAAGAAAAATCTAAAATTACAGCTGTGCCGACAGCATGTCCGTCCATTAGAGGCACTATACTTTGGTGGTTAGTTGATTAATAGTGCCTCCAAAAGAAAATGCTGTCGGCACAGCTGTAATTTTAGATTTTTCTAATTGTCTATAGTGCCTCTACGGTAGATTTTTTATATTTGACTTTAGTGCTACATTGGTTACAAATCACACACTATATATCATCCCATCCATTACGAACAAAGTTTCATACACATTTATACTTATGTAATTAATTAATTAACATTCCTATTCCACTTGATATAGCGAATATTATTCGCCATATATAAAATACAGCAGCTTATACTATCTACAATCAATTGTTAGTATTTCTTTACTCCCCTCCATGATGTTGTATTAATTATTGGTGAAGAGATAGTTGCATACATTCGCTATTCTTCCCTCCTTGGAAAAGTTAAGTATCGTTCAAAGCCTTATACACAGGCTGATTATATTATGGGAACCATTAGCAATTATTTTTACGAATGACTGTTGTATAGAGTGACATTTACTCTACAGCTTTTATAGACCGTCTACATTTATAAGGAAGCTCTTTCATAATCAGTCTAAACCATGGTAAAATTTGGGACCTAGAAAAGTGTTCATATTTTGGAGTTGTTCACTTTTGGAACTATTTTTTTAAGGGATTTGAAGCATATTTTATCCTATATTCATGCAATAACATTTTAACTCGCTATGTAGTATGTCTCCATGTAAATCTCGATAACAGGATGTATTACGGTCAATGGGAGGGGGTCCACAGAATGACTATAGGGGGTCCACGGTTGAAAAAGGTTGGGAATAGTCTCCTATATCTATATGTTTGTTTACAGGCCACCAAGGTAGGATTCACGGGCGGGTTGGTGGTTGACTATCCGAACAGCAGCAAGGCTAGGAAGCTGTATCTGTGTCTCTTCACGGGAGGAGCTCCTATCAGCCTGCCGGTGCCTCTAGGGATACAGGGGACACAACAGGTTAGTGTGTACCAGTGTATCATACATCCATTTGTAAATACGCTCCTAATCCTGGTCTCAGCCAAATTTCATACGCCTAAATCACAAATTAATGTTACGGTATAGGAGAGGATTCCAAAATTTTTCGCTCCTAATTCAAATTTCCACAAAATCATACTCCAAAAGGAGCATCTCGCGCTCCTGGATAATTCCCTGGTATATACCCCTCTTGATTGAGAGGCATACATGGTTATATATTAGCTAGATACAGTAACCATCCAAAGTATTCTAAATCTAATGCAGACACATTGATGAATATTTTATGAATTATTTACTTCTATTACATACCGTAGAACCTCGTGAGTACGAACACTAGGGGACCGTAAAATGTGTTCGCTTTATCCGGAGTTCGTATTAACCGTGTTCGTACTACACGGTTAATACGAACTCCGGATAAGACGAACAAACAGTTCTACATAATAAGGTCCCTACAATGGCTATTCAATGGGTATAACTCCGGTTAATACGAACTCCGGGTAGAGCGAACACATTTTCCTATCCGTTGGTGTTCGTATTAACGAGGTTATACTGTGTAATAGTTCCATACTACGGTATCAGTTGGTATGTGTGTAGATTGGTTTCTCGGACCGGAGACGGGTGGCCGCTAAGCCCGCTTCCCACAGAAGTCTCTACAAAAGCAGAGAGTGGATACTCAGCAAGAAGGAGCGAATACGGAGACAGGGAAATAAGGACGTTAGACCGGATACCAAGTACACTGGGAGGAGAAGAAAGGGGAAGTTCTAGAACATTCTAGATCATTCTTGTTTAGTATTAGTTCTATTAAATTGGTATTATTGTTGTTCGTTATAACGAAGTGCTTGGGATCTGTAATTCCTTCGTTATATCCGGATATTCGTTATTAGCGGATGATAATTAATGCATTTAGTGCTCTGGGGGAAAATATCCATTCGTTATATCCGACTTGGTTATAACGAGAGTTCACTGTAATTGTTGTGTTTGTATTGGGTTAAAGATATTGTGAGTTGTTTACAATTAAGTTTGTTTGTTTACTGTTGGTGCCGACATTGTTTACAGATTTAAAATGTTTAATATACAGTATACAATAAATGTGTTAACACTAGTGGACCGTCTTAATATGTATTATCCGGAATTCGTATTAACCGGAGTCACTTGCATACATTTGTATAGGCTAGGGGAATTAAACCTTGTACTCCTTAACTGATATTCTCCTAATATATTTTAGTTATTATCTACTATATACGTATGTATATTTTCTACTCAGTAATTTGTATAGAAAATGCTCTCTAATCTTGATATTAGCTATTATAATTCGCGATTTGTAACTAATAATACCCGTTTTCTACTATGGTAGTTATGTGAGTAATTCAGGCATGTTTGATATTTCCTATTTATACACCAAAATGTCAATAACAACATTCAAAGAGCTGTGTTAAGGGTTTCATGACTTTCATCCAGGCGTAATATTATAGGAAACTTTTAAGCGCACGAATTTCAGAAAATATATGTTGTTGTCAGGGTTGTTTGATTTAAATCAATGATTTTTATTAATAAAAATCATGATTTAAATCAACCCTGCGAGGCTGAGTGAGGCTGAGTGAAAAAAGTTGTTGTTGTTGTTGTTGTTGTTGTTACGGCTGCTTAGTAGCACGCTAGCATGAACCTAGAGCTCCTGCAATCTACCGGACAGATGTACCCTGACCAGTTAGAGGGCACTCTAGAGTGCGGTAGCGAGGCTATAACCTGTAGCTGCAACAGAAGAGGGACTCTATTAGCTGTCGGGTGTAACGATGGGAGAATCGCTGTATTTGACTTTCTGACTCGAGTGGTCGCTAAGATATACTCGGGACATGTGCATCCTGTCACCTCGCTATCTTGGAGCAGAGATGGGTGAGTTGTATTATTGTATTAGCGGACTATGGACAGTATAACCTCCTAGTAGGGACACCAGGGGACCGTAAAATGTGTACTCATCCGAAATTCTTATAAACCGAAGTAATATCCATTGAATAGCCATTTAGGGACCTGATTTTGTGGAACTGTTTGTTCGTCCTATCCGAAATTTCAAAATTTCAAATTTCGAAATTTCGAAATTTTATACCCGATTTCGTTATAACGAGGTATTGTAGATAACTAGTGCCGATGCTGTTGTTATTTGTATCTAGATATAAGTACGTACTGTTGTTATTTGTGTGTAGCTAGAATTACTCTTGTTGTGTGTACTAGATATAAGTACTACTATTGTATCTAGTTATAAGAATGACTGTTGTTATGTATCTAGATATAAGTATACTACTGTTACTATTATTATCTGTATGTAGTTATAAGCTGCTTAGCACGAGTACGGATAACAACGTGTCTATCTGGGACGTCCTGAGCGGAGAGTGCGAACAGAGGTACCACTTCTCCTCTCCCATCCTCAGAGCACAGTTCCATCCGAGAGACAAACAGGTACATTGGAATGTATGCAGCCAAGTTCTGTATACAACATAATATTGTATTTACAATAGGGCTTTTGTGTTAGTTCAGTTCCTATAATAACCAAATATTAGCAATTCTTAATTTTTAGTTGGTTTGTAACATTCATTTTAAGATCACTTTCATATTAATTAAGCAGTTTAATATATCAATAATCATACCGGAATTGATTCTATACATTTACCTGGTAACACTTGTATCAAATGCAAGTAATTTTATTAACTGCTTATACGTATAGACTGTTATGCGATTAATAGTAAGATTATCTAATAACAATATTGTCCAATAATTAGACACTCGATTAGTTAGTATATGTTCCAAACTGACTATTTTATTTCAGTTCCTATAAAAAAGTTGAATTTACAACTATGTTTGTATAGATTGTCATGACTTAAGCTTTTTAATTGAATCCAAATTAATTTACATATTGCATAATAATATACGTACAAGTATATTACACTTTTGTTATTAGTATTCTGCTGAATAATTTTAATCAGTGAATAATCACTTTTTAAACAACAGTACAGTATTTTACTTAACAAACTTAACAAGCCCTATGGTCCCAATTTAACAACTTACATAGAGTTTGTATTAAGTTGAGTTTGCTTATTATGAAGTCTCTCTATTATGAACACAATATTGGTCCCTTTAACTCTAATTATAAGATACCCTGACTGTATTACAGTACACCCTCGCTAATCCGAACAGAGGTATTCCGATTCAAAAATCTTCTGTTCCAATTAATGAATTCATTCGGATTAGTGAAGTAATGCTTTTTACATATGGGCATCTAAATGAGAATCTCGATAATCCGAACCAAACTTGTACAAACCTTGTTAATCCGCACTAAACATCTAGTGTACTCCTTAAAATACTTGCCTGAGACTTATTTTTTATACTTCCATTGCAATATACGATTTTTTCCCACATTTATTAGAATAATATTTTGGTTTCTCCTGTTCGGATTAGCGAGGGTGTACTGTACCCCTTGTAATATTCCCATAAGAAATTACTTATATAGAGCTGAGCTTTGTAGACTTCAGTTTTTCAGTATGTATATTCATGCACTGAGAAAGGTCAGTTTTTTTCCAGAGTTTGAAATTGACCTTTAGAAAGTAAGCCTGGGCTTTTAGTATGGGAAAAAATCTGAACTCTACAAAGCTCAGCTCTATATAAGGATTCCCTTCCCATAATATACCCTTACTATACTACCGTGTGTGTGTAGGTGGTGTTGGTGTGTCCGATATGGAACGCCCCCGTCCTGGTTAAGATGGCGGACCAGCACAAACACACGTCTCTCCCGACGGACGGAGAGAGCGAACAGAACATAGTGGCCTCCTTCACACACAAGGGGGGCTACATATACATGGGCATAGCAAAGGGACGCATTATCATCATCAAATACGATACTCTGCAGATAACAAAGTTAGTTGAGTAGAAATACAGTAGAGCCTCGTTAATAGGAACACCAAGGGACCGTATTAATATGTTCGTATTAACCGGGGTTCGTATTAACCGGTGTCACTTGCATGCATTTGTATAGGCTAGGGGAATTCAACCTTGTACTCCTTAACCGATATTTCCATTATCCGTGTTCCGATTAACGAGAGTCTACTATTAACTGTAATTTATTATCGATTCAAAATGATTATACTAATAGTGTCATAAATTCTAAAATTGGCCATCATTTTCTACGTAGTTTTATATTTAAGTTAACATTATTATTCTACTTTTTGCTAAATAATTTTACGCCATATAAGTTGGGAAAGTACCGTACCTTGTAAGTATCAATGGAATGGAATTCTATATTTCACTGACATTATGTTAGTTTCAGTTACAATAACTAACACTAGGTTCCATTTGTGTTTTGTTGGGGAATTTAGCTAAATTCAGAATCTCAAATTAAACACGACATGACTCAAATAATAAAATTACAGTAGAACCTCGTTAATACGAAATACTTTGAAATGCGTTCGCCTTATTCAGAATTCGTATTAAGCAATATCACTAGTATTGAAAGGGTTTTAAGGGGACTGAAATAGTGTTCGTATAAACCGTGTTCCTACTAACGAGGTTCTACTGTAGTTCCTTGCTTAGAATCCAATTAATTATGGAAAGTTATCACCTGTAAAATTCTCAATTAAGGGGCATCGGTATTGATCATCGTTGAAAAAGTTTGGACATAAAAATTTATTATTATTGTTAAATATCGTGCGAAAATATACCAAGATTACAAATCTAAAAAATTTCGATAAAATCACCTTTAACCGATGATTGATTATCTACTAAAAATTTATCGTACAAGTTAAATTTATTTCCTATTCTTATGGGAATTTTAACTATTTTATCAGTCATTTTAATTTCTATTCAAACATTCCAATATGACTATGCTGTCTCCTAGAAAATGTTAACTAATTATATTCATAGATATTATTTTTCCTGTTAATTTCTGTAAATTACCTTCACTACCATATCCGTTGTAAGAATGTCCCATAATATTGGTTTGAATCGATTCTCAATACAAAATATTGCAATTCTGAAAACTGATATTCGGGATCTAAACTTATTAATTAGTTATTTTGCTTAAATCATTAAAACTTGTAAATTACTGAAGTTTTATTAATTAAAAATAATTTGGTATAAATTTGGTAATTATACTTGAATCGCTTAATCAATACACTAATAATTTTATACTGTAGACTCTCGTTAATAGGAACACCAGGGGACCGTCGTAATTAGTTCTTATTACAATGATATTTAATATATATTGATTGTATTGCTCTATTAGCAAATTATTTTCAGTCCCCAAGCGAGCATTTATTGTTAACTATGTTCCTCTAAAATAAGTTCGCATATTAGCAAGCAAATTTCGTGCAAAATGCGACTTACTATTACGCGAACACCACTGTATCTGTTATTCGTATTAACCGGTGTCACTTGCATTTGTATAGGCTATGGCATAAGGGAATTAAACCTTGTACCCTTTAACCGATATTTCCCTTATCTGTGTTCGTATTAACAGAGTCTACTATAGTTCCTATTAACAGAGTCTACTGTAGTTCCTATTAACAGAGTATACTATAGTTCCTATTAACAGAGTCTACTGTAGTTCCTATTAACAGAGTATACTGTAGTTCCTATTAACAGAGTCTACTGTAGTTCCTATTAACAGAGTATACTATTGTTCCTATTAACAGAGTATAATGTAGTTCCTATTAACAGAGTTTACTGTAGTTCCTATTAACAGAGTTTACTGTAGTTCCTATTAACAGAGTTTACTGTAGTTCCTATTAACAGAGTCTACTGTAGTTCCTATTAACAGAGTTTACTGTAGTTCCTATTAACAGAGTCTACTGTAGTTCCTATTAACGAGTTTATTACAGTCAGGTCTGCTTATTGTGAACAAGAATTCGTTTGCTTAATATGAAGATTTTGTATTATGAACAAGCCCTATGGTCCCAATTTAACAACTTACATAGGATTTGTATTAAGTTGAGTTCGCTTATTATGAAGTCTCTCTATTATGAACACAATTTTTGGTCCCTTGAATGTTCATAATAAAAGAACCTGATACCTGACTGTATTTACATTATATACTCATATCCATGGACCACATATAACCCTACTCTATTACTATATACTATATACTATCTCTCTTTAGATCGTTTCGTGTGAGCACAGGAACAACTGCGATTAAGTCGTTTGAGTTCGCGAGGAGAGGCGGCTCCTTCCTAGTTAACTGTGCCGATAGGATTATCCGGGTGTACTCTCTGGATAAAGTTATGAGGTCACCCATCGGAGAGGATCCCGAGCCTGAACAGAAACTGCAGGACTTAGTTAATAGGTGAGATACATAGATACCATATAGGGTCACTGGTATGCTAATATTTGTTAAGTTGGAGCCGTTTAGACGTTACGTAGCATAATATTCCAGGAAATTAATCACCCTTTCCCTATATTAAGTTTTTGACCAGTTTGTAATACAAAAGGATGGTCTGTCATTAGTGTATAATACAGGCATTTGTAAATACGCTCCTAATCCTGGTCTGATCCGATTTTCATACGCCTAAATCAGTTATGGTATAGGAGAAGATCCCAAATTTTCGCGCTCCTAAATTCAAATTTTCCAAAAATAATGCTCCAAAAGGAGCGTCTCGCGCTCCTGGATAATTCCTTGTCTGTCACACATTGGTTGACCCCCCCCCCCCCCCCTAACTGTATATGAACACAGACGTATATAGCAATTGCAATATACAGGTAAACCTCCCAAAGCGGCACCCATCGGGAGAATGATTTTGTGCCGCTTCTCGGAGGTTGCCGCTTTGGGAGGTTTCTCGTAAGGTAAAACTCCCAAAGCGGCACCCATCGGGAGAATGATTTTGTGCCGCTTCTCGGAGGTTGCCGCTACTCGGAGGTGCCGCTTTGGGAGGTTTACCTGTATATCTAATTATGAAACATTTGGTCCCATAGCCATGGGTTATATAATATGTGACTTTATGAACAGACAAACAAGTGATTAGTAATACAATATCTATATTATTAAATCTCGATTGTTGTGTGTGTGTGTGTTTGTTTGTCCGAATTGTATTAAAGTGACGGGGGGATAGAAACCGCATTAATATATGAGATATTCACTAACTTTCAAATGTTATAATATGTAAACAAGTATGCTGAACACGAATTTCGCATTTATAAATTTATAATATGAATATTTATTGTTGTTGTTTACACAAAATAGGTAAACAAATTAATGAAATTCAAAATCAAACCAGAAGTTAGCTTCCAATGGGTATTATAGGTAAACAAGTATGCTGAACACGATTTTCGCGGTTATAATTTTCTAATATGAATATTTGTTGTTGTTGTTTACACAAAATAGGTAAACAAATTAATGAAAATTCAAAATCAACCTAGAAGTTAGCTTTCAACGGGTATTATAGGTAAACAAGTATGCTGAACACGAATTTCGCGTTTATAAATTTATAATATTAATATTTGTTGTTGTTGTTTACACAAAATAGGTAAACAAATTAATGAAAATTCAAAATCAACCTAGAAGTTAGCTTTCAACGGGTATTATAGGTAAACAAGTATGCTGAACACGAATTTCGCGTTTATAAATTTATAATATTAATATTTGTTGTTGTTGTTTACACAAAATAGGTAAACAAATTAATGAAAATTCAAAATCAACCTAGAAGTTAGCTTTCAACGGGTATTATAGGTAAACAAAATGATGAACACGATTTTCGCATTTATAAAATTATAATATGAGTATTTGTTGTTGTTGTTGTTTACACAAATAGGTAAACAAATTAATAAAAAATTCAAAATCATGACGTCCCTTGCTACCATTTCCATGGTAGAAAGTGTGAGGAGTAAGGCCGCACAGCGGCCGTTAACTTGAGGTGCGTAGCACCGTTCTGTCGCAAAGCGACCGAGACCGAAGGGCTCGTAAATAAAAAATAAAAATAAAATACAGACTTAGTAGCATAGCAGCAATAAGGCATTAATAAGGCATTAATTAATTAAGAGCAACAAACACACACCTGTAAATAATAATAACATAGAGATTTAATTAGAAGTAACTAAGGGAAAGTTTTCAATGCTTTTTAATAAAACCCTTGTCATGCCATTTTGACTTACGAATGTGTTTGTTTACCATATATGGGCATGTCAATCACAGATGGCAATAAAAGGGTTTTAACTTAAAGCCTATCAAATATACACATAAAATAAAGTTAGATTTCAAAGGTAACTACTGATCATCTTCATCCGAATCCGAATAATAATCGAACTCATAATTCTCAGAAAGAAACTGGTATTCTTCTGGTGCGATTTTCTGTTCAATCATGGCTCGCATATCCTCTTCACATTCCATTGGCACCAGTCCTAGCAACGAGTTCTCACGTAGGAACACCATAGGATTTGCCCCGGCGTCAAGTAGGCTTCTAACCACTTCGATATTCCCGTTTGAAACCGCCACGTGGAGTGGAGTAGCATCGTCCCACGCCTGTACATCCACGTCGATAACTCGCTTGTTGAGTAGGAAGTCTGTTAGGTACGTATTTCCCCTTTCAGCCGCGATGTGCAGCATCGAATAACCGCGTTTCTTATCCGTAAGTTTAAGCTGTTCGTCCCCGAATCGATAGAAGTTATGAAACGCAACCATATTTCCCTCCTGGACCGCTACCTGCATTGGAGTGACCCCCTCGGAGTCCCAAATGCTAAGTAGGGGAATTGCATCGGTTTTGAAAGAGTGGTTCTTGAAAATTTCCTCTGTGTACGTTTGTGCATTACGGTCAGCCATGTAGTGAAATATAGTTTTTCCTAAATAGTCGATCTGGTTAATCGGGGCACCAGCTTTTAGGAATTCCAATGTGAAGTTTCGGTTTCTAGCCAGGATCGATAGGAAGAGAGGGGAATGTCCCAAATAGTTCTGTCGACTGGAATCGAGTTCGAAACTTTGTCCGGCTTTTAGGGTTTGTATTGCTTTCTGGATAACTCTAGTATCAGAAGTTTCCACTGATAACTGGTGTAGGTTCGTAAATCCCTTTTCATTTCCCTTCATTAGGAAATTCCTGTCACCCGCGATCGCATTCAAATTATTCTCATAAATTTCTTGTGCGGAATTACGGGTTGGTTCGGTTACGGTTAGTTCTACTGTTGGGCATTTCTCGTTTGGTGTGGGTGCTTTTAAATATACACCGTCGGTCGTATCTTGGGGGATATTGCACCTTTGTATAGGATGGCAGGATGGCTGTTGGGTGACGTCACAACATCCTTGTTCAGAATCGGTTTCTAATTTAGACATTTATAAAGTTAGTTCAAAGGTTTGAGTTGTAAATGCATGGATTAAACCACTTTTATAGTTGGTTAGTGTGTAACTTAATATAAGTATACCTACTTAATGTCCACAGTATAAGTTGTTAGTTACGTATTTGTAAGGGAAGTTTTTTGGTGGCACATCTCATGTATATTTTTTTAATTAAAAATAGCGCTAATGTAATTAATATATTTAGTGTTCATCATTGCATTATAGCATGTAACAGTAAAGATTTCATTGTTGTTCATGAAATTTTTTAGTTTTTACTAATGAATGTAATTTCCAAACATTTTTATATTCGCCATAGCATAATTAGAAGGTGTTGTTTTAGGTACGGTAGACCATCGTTAGCACGAACACTATTTCAGTCCCCTTCAAAGCCTTTCAATACAAATGATATTGGTTAATACGAATTCCGGATAAGGCGAACACATTTAACGGTCCCCTGATGTTCGTACTAACGAAGTTCTACTATAAATTAACCAGAGTCAACTGTTTAAAAAAAGATGTATGTTATAATACTCAGCTGTATTATAATGAATAGTTAACAAATAGTTTACTACTAAAGTCCATATTGTTAGTGCAGCCGTTGTGTACTTTGTATTAAATTACATGTTTCAATGTAGCTCGATTTTCCCTAATTTCCTTTGCAATATTCCAGCTGTTTACATCATTATAATTTTAAATTGGAACTACACTATATCGAGGAATTTCTAAGGAATTCCTATTGAGTCAATCTGTAATTATATTAGATGTGTCCTCGTATGTTTGAAACTTGACACAAGAACACAATTATTTGGCTCATAAAATTAGTTTAATACATTATACTCTCGTTAATACGGACACGGATAAGGTGAAACAAGGTTAATTCCCTTAGCCTAGCCTATACAAATGCATGCAAGTGACTACGGTTAATACGAACAACGGACTTCGTTATAACGGGAGTTCATTGTATATGCAAATTACTATTTCCATTTAAATACTGCAGTGTTTTAAGGGACATTTGATTACTGTTTAATTTTATAAATTAGACTACATTACCTACATTGGGTGATCTCAGAAAATTACTGTGAACAATTTTTCGTCTGCTTAATATAAACATATTTTTATTATGAACAAACCCTATGGTCCCAATTTAACAACTTACATAGGGTTTGTATTAATTCTTTCTATAGAGATTGTCCATTATTCTGACATTATACTGTATATTATTATATAGCAGATTTATTAACAACAATATAATTAAGCAAATATTTCCTTACACCCCATTTCGTAATCATTTCGTAATATTATATGCGTCAATCAAGTTATATATTTAGATTTCTAATTAATTAATTACATATTTTCTGACAGACACATGAACAGAAAACTACCTTCTCTGCTAATAACCTAATTAGAGGAATTACAGACTTAATAACCCACTAAGTGCAAACATAATTATTTTGATTTAGTGATTTAATAAGGTGTTATAATGTGTTGTTAATGACTGCTATTAATTCGAGAATAATTTAGAATTTAATAAAACTACCTTCAATAACGCAATATACTTATAATGTTGAATAACAGTTTTAATGATCATAATTCTCGAATTTATTATTTTGAGCTAATGCAAAAATTAAAAGTAAGTGAAAATAATTAGCTCATATTAAAAAATTTGAATTTATTAATAGGTTTAATGGTGCAAATAATTAATTGATTAAATATGAACTAACGAAATAACGGATTATTTCTAGCTACCATAGCTTGGGTAACTTTAAGCAAAGGTGTCAAATTCTAAAAATATACATCTTGTTATTTCCCAAGATTTATATTTCTGTACTTTTAAACTAACAAAGTGCTTAGCGATTAAACTACAGTGGTGTTCAGTTCACGTAATAGCAAGTCGAAATTTGCACGAAATTTGCTTGCTAATTGGCGAACTTGCTATTAGAGGAAAATAATTTACATTAATGCTCGCTTGGGGACTGTAAATAACTTGCTAAATGCTAATACAGCAATATATATTGCTATTAGAACAATATATAACTTGATATTAGAACAATTGCTATTAGGCGAACATCACTGACAGTTAAATCTCTTGATTAGTTGTTCCTTCAAACTGATGTTCCTTATATTCCATTCCTATGCTAAAGTATTGCATTATAATTCTGGCTTACTTATATATCGGGAAAACCTTTTTAGTTAATTTCGATGTTAATAGATGACCTTACGAGTACCTGATAATCTAGATTATTAAATCTCTATTGTTGTGTGTTTGTATTAATTAAATCCGCATTTATAATTGAGATAGAACTAACTTCCAAATGTTATAATAGGTAAATATTTTGCTGAACAAGAATTTCGCATTAAAAGTTTTTCGTATGAATATTTATTGTTGTTGTTGTTTACAAGAATAGGTACTAGGTACGTAAACAAATTATTCAAAATTCATAATTATTGAAAAGCGAGACCGAAGGGCTCGTTACATTAGAAAGGTGTTGCTGATATATAAGTTCCCTAAAATTTTTGGATCTGCGGTTGTTTTATATAAGAACTGTAATTTTATCGCCAAATTTTTCCCTCGAGGTTATTGTACGGTATTCGCAGTTATTCTAGGAATCTATTAACTTGAGTTGGAAATAACATTTCTAATACACGCTCGTGTTAGTTAAGTAGAAATATTAATTTGCGATAATCTCATTTAAATTACTACTTTGAGAATAATAATTTATGGTCTAACATTTTGTGTGATGATTATAACCAAATATTTTTGAACTAAAATTTTAAGCTTTTTATAATAGAATTATAGAAAATTCTATACAATATTGGAACAATTGTTTTTTTTGAAGTTTTAATGCTGTTAATTAGTTCTTTAATGCCATACCTCTCTACGTATACTAACGAATTAAGTTAGACGATTACACTTCCAGATTCAGTTGTTTAGTTCAACAAGGTAATTTCCAATTCTATTCAATCGATATTTCTCGCCTCAAATTACTTAAATAGTTTAACCAATTTAATCAGTCGAGTTCAACACACGTATACTTTTTTGGAAAATTCAGTAAATTCCAGTTCAAATTGTTGTAATACAATAACCTTTATATCTAGTTTTTATTCAAAATATTTTTCTACTCAAATGGTGTAAGCAGTCACATGAATGCAAAGCATCCTATTTGACAATATTTCTAATTACTGTTATATTATTACTCGATCAACCATTGAATTAATTTAATATTATAACCGGTGTTATTCTCTTCACATTCATTAATAAATAGAATAATAGGCTTAGCTCCTCTCAATTCGATTGGGTCCTGGCAACCAATCCAGTAATTGTCTCGATTAAACTGTTATACAGTCAGGTCTGCTTATTATGAACAAGCCCTATGGTCACAATTTAAAAACTTACATAGAGTTTGTATTAAGTTGAGTTCTCTTATTATGAAGTCCCCCTATTATGAACCAATTTTGGTCCCTTGAATATTCATAATAAATAACCTGACTATATTACAAACAAATGTTGTTACCGATGAACAATCCCCTAGGACAGTTTATTCTTACACAATATACAATTTGTACATTCTACTGTTCATTGGGATTCTAATAACAGAATGTTCTTATTGACATTAACAGTATTATGTAATGCCTTATTTATACAAAGACAATCACAATAATATTAGCAAACTAATATTAGTATAATATACTGGGTTTCATGTTGATATCTAATATGTACCTTGTGAATTTACAGGGGAAAATATCTAGATTCTAGATAATATTATAATATTAATTGATAGAACTCATACAAATCCCTATGTAACATAATATAATTCGATTTAAGATTATTAAATGGGAGATATTGTAAATAGAATGTTATGCCAGAAACCTCTATCAGTTAATATTTTGGTATATTTTATACATTTATTCACAAGTAATTAGGAATATTTATGATAGTTATTAAAATTTGGAAATTGTGCCTTCAAGGATTTCGTATTAGCAGATTCCTAAGAAATGTCAGCATATTTATAGGATATTAGAACTAACAAAAGACCTAATATTATGGACAATCCTAATTAGTAACTATTCCTGTATGGGATTGTTACATTGAAAGTTCAATGAATCGGATTTATTTAGCAATTGTAAGTTGCTCTGAAACTAATTATAATAACATATATGTACTGTATTTATGATAACTCTTTCAGTGTTCTTTGGAAAGCTAGTTGTAATACTCTCCATTCCGATTATAATGTTCCCTAAAACAAGTTCTTTGTAACGGCACTAAAATAATAATATTATTGATATTGAAATACAGTTGACTCCGCTTAATAGGGTCACTTTGTTCCATGCTAGTTTGACTCGATTAAGTGGAGAAATCTATTAACCGAAATACTTTGAGTCAAACTGTAATTCCGTCTTATAAATCTTATGAAATTTTGACCCAATTAAGCGGAGAAATCTATTAACCGTTGGCTTTATTAAGCGCAGTGTATTATACAGTCATTTGTAAATACGCTCCTAATCCTGGTCTGATCCAATTTCATACGCCTAATCACAAATTAATGTTACGGTATAGGAGAGGATTCCAAATTTTCGTGCTCCTAATTAATATTTTCCAAAAATCATGCTCCAAAGGAGCGTCTCGCGCTCCTGGATAATTCCTTGAATTTAAGTGAAGTATACTGTAACTCTATTTTGGGTTAATTAAATTCCATTGCATTCCTACTGTCTCCAGGGAATTCTCTGTTGAAACATGAAAAAAAAGGCAATATTCTACCAAACATTCTTTAGATACCAAATACAGTAGAACTGTGAAATCTCAAATAGAATAATAACTAGGTAGAAAGGTATAAACCCATGCAAACAAGGCAACTTACTATATTTTCTACACAAATACTCACCTGACACTTTTATATACACAATTGTCTACTTATTAATTACACCATTATTAACGTTAATTGCATTGTTCGTCATATGCTAAGTACAAACTTAACAATTGTCTACAAGATCTCTAAATTTATATTACGGACAAAAAACTATTGGGAATCGCTGCCTTATTCATATTTATTTTGTGACAACTTAAAGACAGTCTGATAATTAATATTAATTAGATACAATTCGTTGAAACGAGAGTTGACTGTATTTCCCTCCCAAAACAATGTCTCAATATAAAGAATTCTATAATTTAATTGTATAATAATGTTATTGTAGCACGAAAAGAAGTAATAAATAACTAATTAGTTTTCCCATGCGTACTCTTCTTCGTTGTCAACCCAGTTTATCCTTGAGTTCAGGAACTGCCATTTCTCATCGCAATCCAGCGATTTGAATATCTCAGTTCGCATTATTGTGTCCCCAGATGTTTGTGTGTAGCTCAGTATTGAATTCCCGTACCGTAGAATCATAGGGTCGGTTCCGTTGGCGATTAGAATTTGCACAGCTTTAACATTATTGTTGCTGACTGCCAAATACAATGCAGTGAGACCGTCGGGACTTTGGTAATCGATTTCTCCGTAGTTACCGTGTGAGAGGATGGAATCTAGGATATCAAGATTCCCAGATCGAGCTGCGTACTGTAAAACCGAATATTTCGCTTTTTGGTCCACAATCGTAATATCGGCACCCATTTCTATGTACGCTTGCACCAAAGGAACATTCTGCTTTTCAACAGCGAGGTGCATCGGGGTTTGACCCTCGCAATCGTGGAAGTTTAGTGCGTGTACGGCGAATTTGCTGTTCTTTAACTGGCTGGGAATACGAATGGTGGTTTCGGGGAGATAATGAAATATTGTCCGAAGTTTGTAATCAAGAGCGTTGAAGTTTATTGCGTTTGTAGCTAGAAGCGAGGTAAGGATTTGTTCGTCATTTGAAAGCACTGCTAAATGCGCTACGGTCTTTCCCTCTATGTTCTGTATGTTCAGGTAGCTCTCAACCTGTTTGATGGAGACCTTGGAGCGATCTGATAACAACTGTAGGAACTCATAAAATGCATTTTTCATACCGGAATACAGTGCGATTGCGAGAGGCGTATTTCTATATTTATCGTAAGTGAAAAGGGAATCCAGTTTCATTTCAGTGGACAGGTTTGCGAAATGTTTTCTATTGTTGGTGCGCGCATACGATTCTATTATGTGCAGCGCGTTTTCAAGCGTGTACTCCCTTTGTTCGGGTTTTATGGGAGATGTGTGCGGTCGTCTTTCCTCTTTCTTTTCTTGTCGCGGACATGCAACTCCGTCGAAATATAAAGTGGGCGCAGGGCGAGTGGTTTTATCTGATGAAGGGGGGCAGGTTATTGAGTCCGAAACGATTTGGTTATTTGTGTTATGTGAGTCTGTTTGGTGTACTGCGGAATTGGGTCGTTGAGCCATTTTATTGTTCAGTTTGATTCTTTGTTTGTTTCTTAGTTATGATGTGTGTTGATTTATATTTACTTATTCACTTCAATTTATACTCTTTATAGTACAGTTCTATAGCATAGTATAAGGTTGCATTTGAATGTAAATTATTACTGGAATTTTACCTCAGTTTTACTGGAACTTTATTGGATATAGTACTGATACTATTTCATAGTGAATTATGTTTTAATTAACACTGGACACTATAACTACAATAGTAATTGTCATAGGAGATATTTCTGATAAAATTACTGATTTTTTAATCAAATTACAAAGAATACTACAAAGTTTGTTATTTCAAAAAATTTCCTTAGATTAAAGTTTAATTAATAGGTTTAAAGGGTAATTGACTCGAATGTGTTTGTGTTTAAATTAATTCGCATTGAAACTAATAAGTTAAGTTTGGAATTTACTTATTTTAAAAGGAATGAATGAGTTTTATAGGAATTGCAGAGTATTTCCAGATAATTTAATTATGATCGGGTTTTATTAACTTTTCCATTAATTACATATACTAACCAACATTATTAGCTTGCTTGTTATTGAATGGTTGAATGGTTGTGTATTGAAATTGTTTCAAAAGGCTTGTATTAGGGAGGAGTGTCTAATTTTCAGGTAATTTGCGTTACGTCCCTTACGTGAATGATTTACCGTACCCCCTAAAGCCTTTCCCCAGTCGCATAAATCGAGATTTTTTGTTACTTCGGATGAAAACTTTTTGAATGAAAACTTTTCTAGGCGCTCGAAATTCGAAAGTACAGGGTATTGTCTACACAAATTTCCTGCGGGCGCCTAGATTCAGTTTGATGAGCTCACTCGTATCTCTCGATTTTAGAAAAGTTTCCTTTTCAAAATCACCTGCCAGGATGTTACCTTTGCATCCAACTTCCAATAGAATTAAAACAAAATGTGTAATTTAGCGCGTGTGAGCGAGATCTAACTAAATCTAGGCACATATATTTTGCTTGGATTAAAGACTCTATAGAAAAGTTTCAAGGTCTCATTTTTACTCTGACTGAAATTCAATCTAGTTACGGACATCTCCCGTTTATAACTACGTAAATGGGAGGATTTGGACAGTCCAGTATTTTGCCTAATAACCTCATGGGACCTTAATTTTAGACAAAGTGAAATATTCAAAAAATTGCTAAGTAATATTTAACAATAACGAATTTTGAAGGTAATTTACAGAGTTTGGTTTTGTGTAGAATGTATGTGAGAATTTCAACCCACATTACATAATTTATTATTCGTGTTAAATAGTACGGCTGTATTGTGGTTAAAGGTAAATTTACTTTTAGCCACCGTATAACTAATAGATTGAAACTTAGGGGGAATTTATAGGGGAATTTTATAATGTAATTTACTCTAATATACTGAATTAATGAAACTGAACAATTACGTTATTACATTTATGTTTTAATCCATAACCTCATTGGTTTACTATGTATTGAAACCATATTTCTTTGTTAATATCAGTTTCGAGGCAATAATAATATTGTGCTTACTTAATAAGTTTATATCAGCCAACACCTTTTTAATATATAAACCCGCCTTCGCAAAGGTGACTTTTGAGGTTTACAAATGCCTGAAAATTGCCTGAAAAAATTGCAGTGCCTGAAAATTACTTTAGGTCATGTTAAGTAATTCCAATTAATTTATTCCATCCTACTATAACCACCAGTGAACTATTGACCAACCCTCTTTCAGAATATATATTACATCTTACCAACAGTGGGACGGTAATAGTTAGTTGACTTACTATACAGTAATAATACATTCATAGTCATATCGCTTATGATTAACCTTAAAACCCTAATATACAGTGGATGCCGGTTATAAGCACATCGTCGGGAACTGCACTTATGGTGCTTATAACCGACATGTGCTTATAACCGATATAAATTATACAGGGTAGATGGTAAACGTTTTCCAACATAGTGTGCTTATATCCGATATGTTCTTATAACCGGTGTGCTTATATCCGACATCTACTGTACTAGAAATTGGCAATAGGGTTTATTTAGGATTTTCTTGCCGGCACTTTTCTTAGGAAGATAATTTCGCCCGGCACCCAAATTCACATCTGTTTTGAAATCAATTTAAATTGGCATTATGTACACTTTTAGCTTAAATAGAGTCAAAACCGACACCTTGATTTTGTGTTCATGATGGCCCGGCACTTATAAGCCTAGGTAAACCCTTGTAATGACGTATCATTTTCAATATCTAAATTATATACTGATCATGTATATACTGTGCCAATTAATTAAACATACTACATTATTCGATTTTAATCAAGACAGGACATATTGGCTTATAATTTAATTAAAGCATCCTTATATGTAGACGGTCTATAAAGCCCATCTAAATAAGCCAAAAATTTGTAGACCGTCTATAAATTCTGTAGACCAAAAGCCCTGCCGTCTATGGGTAATATATACTAATGCAATGTATATGTAAGAAAACCTGGTCTAGAAATAGACGGTCTACATATAAGTTATTTATTTAATTAAGTGCCAACCCTTAACCTAAATCTAATCACACTGCAAGCACCTTGGCTCCTTAACAGATCCTTGATATCGACACGAGTCAAGAACATTCCCTATCAAAACCATGGTAACACTAGTGGTGCATAGTAATGTTTGATTGATTTGTTTTCGGAAGTAAATAAAATAAAGATTATAATAATTGGTAATAATAATAATCAGAAATTATTATGGTTCTTCCTATTTACAATAACTTGAGTATACTATTGTGTATAAATATTGTTCCTGTATTACACTTTTGTATACTTAGAATAATCTGATGTTATATATCATGCTTTTCTTGTGATATATATTATTTGCTTATATATTGATTAGTATCATTATAATAATATTTCCTATTACATTTACATAAATCATTATATCTAGAAGCTTACTATTAAGTATATTCCAGTTTGGTATATATCCCTATTATAATTTATAGAGGTATATTAAACTACAAACTATCGATCTATGTATCTCGATTGAATTTAGGAATACCGAATTTACACGAATATTAGCCCTAGCCCAGCGATTTACAACATTTTTAACCAAATATTATACATCTGTGGATCCCTCCCATTGACCGTAATACAAATTTTGAGATCTTATGGACCCCAGGTTGGGAACCACTGTCCTAGTTATTATTAATTTGAGCCGCCCTATTATTTGAGTAGAGCTACTATTAAGTTAGTACCAGTTTGTTTAACTTCCACAAGATCATATGGATATAAGTTTGATTAATATATATCATGGTAATACACTTTCTATTAACCGTATGTTACAAATTTGTTACAAACCAACTTCACCTATGAATCACTTTGGTCCAAGGATAGTTTGGCTCAATTAACCTAAAATTTTCCAAGCCAAACTGTAAATTATTTTCATATATTTGATAAATGAAATTGTTCACTTTATTAACCAGTGGCCCAATTAACGGAAATGTTAATATCAGGTGGTTAAATTAAATGGAATCTACCGTTACTTTATTTTATAAAAAGCAAAATACTTTTCTATCAGAGAGTTCTTCTATAATACATTTATTTTGTACTTTCTATTCTTTACAATTTAAGCATGTTTTGCTAACACTACATATTATACGTATGTATTTTTTGGAATAAACTTTTCAACCCATTTAGATGACTAGACATATCAAGTTATATAGATAGGATAAAATTATTTCAACTATACAAACAGGCTAATTATAGAATGACCTAAATTACTCTACATAATTAGACATCTGTTATTAACTTATTATACAGTAAACTCCCGTTATAACGAAGTCGGATATAACAAAATTGATATTTTTCCCCAGAGCACTAAATGTAATATTATTATCCGCTTATAACGAATATCCGGATATAAAGAAGGAATTTACAGGTCCCAAGCACTTCGTTATAACGAGAGTTCACTGTACGTATTATTTAATCGTTTGTGATTCAATATTATTGTCATATTTTTAAAAAATGTACCCCAGGTGCAAATTAGACGGTCAATCTGTAATTTTATGCCAATTTTAGTTTTTTATCTATAAAATTGTGACCAGGGCACCGTTTACTTATAAAAAATATAATAAAAGTAATAAAGGCAGTAATTTCAATACTGGCCCACTTATATAGTATAGTTGGTACAATATTTATGTACCTTTTTATAATTAAATAACAATTACACAATATTTTATTTGTAGCCTTTCTAGAAAAACTGACCGTTTCTTTTTGCATTATTGTTTGGTTAGTAGGCTGTTTTTATTATTGTGTCATTATTAATTTTATTACGCATGTGTTATTTCAGTAAGTAATCATATATTGTTTAATAAGTGGACTTAAAACTTGGAATTTAGTATAGATCTACGTATAATACAGTAAGCTCTTACGAACACGGATAAGGGAAATATCGGTTAATGAGTACAAGGTTTAATTCCCTAGCCTATACAAATGCATGCAAGTGACTCCGGTTAATACGAATTCCGGATTATACGAACATATGTCGAATGTTCCTATTAACGAGACGGAATACTATAGTAGAACCTCGTTAATACGAACACCAACGGACGGTCCAAATTCGTTCGCTTTATCCGGAGTAACTAATACCCATTGAATAGCCATTTTAGGGACCTGATTTTGTACTAAATATCTGTTCGCCTTATCCGGAAATTCGTATTAACCGTGTTCGTACTAACGAGGTTCTACTGTATATAAATTATTACTCTATAGTCTATACTATTATTGTTCTAGAACACTGTGGAAGAAATGTTGTTTCTCGTATTATTTCGTACTAACGAGGTTCTACTGTATATAAATTATTACTCTATACTCTATACTATTATTGTTCTAGAACACTGTGGAAGAAATGTTGTTTCTCGTATTATTTCGTACTAACGAGGTTCTACTGTATATAAATTATTACTCTATAGTCTATACTATTATTGTTCTAGAACACTGTGGAAGAAATGTTGTTTCTCGTATTATTTCGTACTAACGAGGTTCTACTGCATATGATACTGTATACTATTATTGTTCTAGAACACTGTGGAAGAAATGTTGTTTCTCGGGAGACGGTGAGTACATAGTGGCCGGCAGCTACCAAGAGCATGCGCTGTACATTTGGGATAAGGAGAACGGATCTCTGGTTAAGATCCTGTCGGGTCAGAAGGGAGAGAATATGCTGGATGTAGTATGGCATCCCATTAGACCGATTATAACCTCTATATCTAATGGAATGGTGCATATATGGGACCAAAATCAGGTGCGTGATTTGATTATTCATACTGTGATTATTAATTAAACCCTTGAAAAACACTAGTAAATAGTAATTTGCATACTACAGTAAACTCCCGTTATAACTAAGTCGGATATAACGAAATAACCGCTTATAACTAAATGTAGATTTTCCCCAGAGCACTAAATACCATTAATTATTATCCGCTTATAACGAATATCCGGATATAACGAAGGGATTTACAGGTCCCAAGCACTTCGTTATAACGGGAGTTGACTGTACTTTATTTAAAATTTATTAAACAGATGAGATTACATACCAATTAACACCTTTTGATCTAATTTACTGGCAAAGTCATTTTAAGAGTTTGAAAAAAATTGTTTATGCACACTCGACAACCCCTAAGGAAATATACTCAAATAATCTGTCGTTGTTGTGGATTTTATGTTACAAAGGTTGGCCCGATAAAAGTAAGCTCTTAAGTGAATACCTATCCACCATATGCGTTGCTACGGTATCCGTAAGCAAATTATACAATTGATATTTGGTTTAAGATATAACAAATTTGTTGAAAGTAATTCCATAATAGCTGATAGCGATTTTCTTATAATTAATTAATTAAATTTACTGTTTAATTAAGTTAATTACACTCATACGTACTACAAACTTTTCAAAAAATTCTAGGAAATTATTGGTAAATCCATGATTTTGCTTGATTTTATATTTTCCATTGGATTAACGAGTTTACTGGATTTACATTTAAATACCTGAAAATACACTAGAGCAATTACACTTTTGGAATTATTTTGTCAATATTTACACATAAAATGCTTATTTATTAAAAGAACTATTATAAATGCTCTTATTTCCTGGATTTGGTATTGAAAGTTTCCAACAATGGATTTTCCAGGTTTCCTATAGTTATAATTAGTATTAATAGGGTCAAGGGGTATATGGGAAATCCTTGGACTTTCAATAAAATCACTGGATTATAAGGTTAACTGGGTAATGTGAAAGTAATAAGATTTCTACTTAATTCGTTTAACTAACTTTAACAATGGATATAATTATTTGGAGTATTTGCTTAGTAATACAGTATTTTAACTATAATTTTTGTTTTACGTATTTTATTTATTTATTATTTTTGAGGCAAATATATTAATTTCTCGTGCATAATAACTATTAATTTTTAGTTTTTCTTTTATAATTTTATTTACATATCTTTTCTCACATACAAACAAACATAATAAATTTCCAAACTTGTATATTTACTTCCCTTTAAATGCCATTAATTGCAATATTATTAAGTTTTTCTATTAACTTTCACGTAATTCTAATAGCTAATAACTTCCTCCTATATTATAATTTCCGTTTAAAATGCTTTGAAATTTTAAGTAAAATCCAATTACATGTTTGTATACGTATTTGGTTAATTCAATAATTACCTTATGTTGCACAATTCTACTGTAGAATTGTTGAACTGGAATTTCCAGTAGAGTTCATAATTCTACTTTTAATTTTAACCAATAAGATTGCTGTCTATGATAACGCAATTAATTCTACTTTTGTGGTTCAAATTTCTTTCATCAAAAATAATGGAAATTACCCTGCCAACCGCTAAAATGCTAAATGCTATTTTATACATTTATTTCGCTATTTTTGGATTGAATTTTATGGTAATAATTTCTTGGAAATCTTAACAAATGTAGATTCCGGACTACTAATTTCGAGTACAATAATTTACGCATTTTCAGTTTACATTCCATAATACAGGGTATGTATCCAAGTGCCCTGGAATTTGCCAACATATTCTAACATTATGCAACATATTTTGGCTCAGAACAATTTTCATTTTTTTGTAGCATAATTTTGGTGAATTTAATTAATATGTGACATAATTTGATCAATTTAATTATAAGAATAAATTAAAGTAGACTTTTGTTGAAATACTAGTTTAATACGAACACCAGGGGACCGTCGAAATTTATTCTTATTATCCGGAGTCACTTGCATGCATTTATATAGGGAAAATGCTTGTTATTATACTATAAACAATTCTACTTATTTATAGTTAATTCTCAACTACTTTTGGGCCAAATGTACACCAGTTAATTTACAAACCTAGAAATAGTATCACTTTGTTTATACTATTCAGTTACCTTATCCACAAATATCTAGATGACTTTCAAGTTTTAATTAATTAGTTTAAACCTAAGAATTATCTGTACCCTTCTTTACATTATCGAGTTACGTCAAACTATAAAACTGCATTGTATCAATTGCGCGAATCAATTTAATCTAATAATTAACCAAAAAAAATTACCTTAAAGTTTTATTGTCTGTTTTTCTACTTGCACATTGTTTGAATAAATTATCAGTCCTTTTTTGCTCTTTTGAAATACAATACAATTTACGTAGCTATTGTAGCTATTTGGACTGTAATTAGATTTTTATTGAAAGTTTAATTGCTTGAAATAGTATTAACCATGGATATAATTTGTGAATTTTGATGTATTAAATTCAGCTAAATTGTACTAGAAATTTATATTTTTACCATGAATACTGCTCAAATAGAAATATAAAGTATTTGTGTAGTTCTGATGCTAATTTAGAACAATGGATTAGTTACTTATTTATTTGAAGTTATAAATCCATGGTACATAATTATATTTACAACTACTACAGTAGAACCTCGTTATACGAACACGGTTAATACGAACACAATTTCAGTCCCCTTCAAAGCCTTTCAATTTAAATGACGTCGGTTAATTCGAATTCCGGATAAGGCGAGTACATTTTGACGGTCCCTTGGGTGTTCGTACTAACGAAGTTCTACTTTAAGTTGGTGAAATGACATAGCCATTGCCTGAAAATTATATTAGAAAAGTGTTGGCCGAAAATAATTAATTCCTAATTATTTGCTATAATGTCAATTCCAAAGGTTACTTAATTAAAGTATTAACTTGTATGTAGACCGTCTATTACTTGACCAGATTTTCTTTACTTAAATAGTACAGTATACTCCGCTTAATAGAGTCACCGGTTAATAGATTTCTCCGCTTAATGCGGTCAAAATTTCACAGGATTTATAGGACGGAATTACATTTTGACTCAAAATATTTTCGGTTATTCGATTTCTCCGCTTAATCGGGTCAAACTACCCTGGAACAAAAGTGACCCTATTAAGCGGAGTCGACTGTATTTATAATCCCATATACGGCAGGGGTTTTGGTCTACCAAATGTTTTGCTTAGTTTATATGGGCTTATAAACGGTCTAGCTGCTTATAGGGAAACTCTTTATTATCGCACTCAATACAAATACAATTTAACACCTCTAGTTTGAATTGGTTCCATATTTGGGACTTCTCAATCTTTATTTGGCTGATTTTGAAAGGGAAACCTTTCCCTTTAGTGTAGTCACTGATTGGTGGAAGCCGATTTATTCTGTTTGAGAGGGTATTTAAATATAAGTAGAGAATACCTTGTTATTATGTTGTTATAAGTTAGCGTTTTTATACTACTATTTAACTAATTTTCTCTTCGCTTAGGGTTAAATAGAGTGACTCTCGTTAATAGGAACACTAAGGGATCATGATCATTGATATTTGTTCTTATTATCCGGAATTCGCATTAACCGGTGTCACTTGCATGCATTTGTATAAGCTAGGGGAATTAAACCTTGTACTCCTTAACCGATATTTCCCCTATTTGTATTACAAAGAGTGTACTGTAATATATTACAGTAGAACCTCGTTAGTATGAACACTAGGGGACCGTCAAAATTTATTCGCCTTATCCGGAATTAGTATTAACAAATATCATTTGTATTGAAAATGCTTTGAAGGGACTGAAATAGTGTTCGTATTAACCGGAATTTCATATTAACCGTATTCGTACATATCAAATATGTTTTTATTGTAGATTTACCTAATATACTTTAACATCAGTTAATTCGCCACAAACTTATGCAATAAATTGCTGAACGATCAAATTTCCATTTATATGTAAAAAATACAGATTAAAATATACATATTTGTAATACAATACTTGCTTTCACTCACATATGCACTACATTGTATTAATTGAGTAGGCAGCTTATATATATATATATTTATAACTGAGACAATTCACCTCTAAACATTAAAATGGCAGAATCGAACGAAGATAATTGCAATGAAACAGATCTCTTTGATTGTAAAGTCAACAAACTTTTGGGACAGGGTGTCAGTTTGGATGATTTGAAAACAAACTTTCGTCAACACCGTTCGCACACTTTCGATTCATCTTTTCCAACCCCTCAATTATCCCATTCCACTCAGTCACTTCGTGCCTCTTATAGCGAGTCTTATTCACGGGATTTTATAAGTGATTTGTTGAGGCTTAAAGGTGAGATCAAAAAGAAGTTTGGTAACCTAGCCTATATTGTAGAGCAACGTAAAATAACTCTGTTAAGCCAAGTCGAGAAGATTGAAAACGATTTCCTTAGGCGAAGAGACGGCGTTGAAAGCGAACGTAAGAAGATCCTCGGTGTAATACAAATGGCAGATGAATTAGGCAACGAAAGTACAGAACTTCGCGATAAAATAACTCGCTCCTCCAAACGTAGAATGAGTCAGCTCTCTGGCTCAACAGCTGTTAACTGGAATGTTAAACTCAAGTGGGTCGATTATAGCGAGGTGATACAAACACTTGGGGAATTAAAACTTAATCAAAACCCGAATTATTCAATGCGAACTGATATATATTCGCTCCCGATTTGTCATGGAAGCGGCGAAAATCAAATAGGCTGGGCAACAGGCATAGCTATCAATAAGAACCAGATTTACGTCGCGGATTCAGGGAATAGTCGCGTACAGGTTTATACGCTTGACGGCGATTACGTTTCGCAACTTAAAACTCCTAAAATGAATTGGCCGTTTGGTATTTGCGTGCGAGACGATTACATCTACGTAACACAGTTACTGACACACACCATAGGAATGTATAATGCTAAGGGTGATTGTATTGGCAGCTGTGGAGGAAAAGGAAACGGCACTGATAAGCTGAATAAACCTTCTGGACTAGATGTGTTCAGTTCCGAACTGTTTGTTTGTGATCAGGATAATCACCGGATCCAAGTTTTCGATTCTAAAAAGCTGTCTCATAAACGGAAGTTTACGGTTACTTCTTTCAATCATCCAAACGATTGCCAGGTGTTTGAAAGCGAGCTATTCGTCCTGTCTTTATCAGATCCGTGTATGCACGTGTTCGCGCTTAACGGCCAATTAATGAGACAGTTCCTTTCATGGGGCCCAGGTAGAGAAGTGAC
This sequence comes from Hexactinellida sp. DTS-2022, assembly GCA_028753945.1. Lineage (NCBI taxonomy): Eukaryota > Metazoa > Porifera > Hexactinellida > Hexactinellida sp. DTS-2022. The sequence goes on along the minus strand of JAPNXP010000018.1, from coordinate 356,894 downwards.
GTCATCAACCTTCTTTACTATTGACGAACTCGGGAATATAATAATCTCAGAACTGGGGGGAAATTGCCTGAAAGTGTTCTCTAAGGATGGCACTTTGTTGTCTAAGATAACTTGTAACGGAGTTCTTAACCAACCTCGGGGCATCTGTTTGGACTCAGGGGGACAGATATTCGTATCTCATCGTGAAACCAAGGGTGACATGAGTGTATTGCTAATGTGTTAACTATAGTTAGTATTCCAGTGTATTGTGTTTGTTATACTTCCCTTGTTTATTTCTCATTGCATTGTTTGTAACTATTCTGTTAATTTGTTTATAATTTGATGACTTGCTATCATTAATTGGATATAAACTAATATTATCTGTGAATTTTATTCCTTTTATTATGAACTTTCTGATTCAATGGAACAAAAATTGTATTCATAATAGAGATAATTCATAAAAGAGAACTCAACTTAATACAAACCCTATGTAAGTTGTTAAATTGGGACCATAGGGCTTGTTCATATTAAAAGTTTTCATAATAAGCAGGCGAAAACTGTTCAATAGCACTGACCTTATACCAATAAAACTTTCTAGGCGCTTGGAAATCGAAAGATTTTCCCATAAACTTAAAACAAAATAAAATTTCTCCTTGGCCCTTGGGCCTTGGATGAAAACATGTGAATAAGATGTAGCTCATTTATGGAAAAGTACTTTTATTTTGCATGGAAAAATTCCAATTTGCTAGCAAATACATTATACTCTCGTTAATAGGAACACGGATAAGACGAAATTTCAGTTAAGGAGTACAAGGTTAATTACCTTAGCCTATACAAATGCATGCAAGTGATCCCAGTTAATACGAATTCCGGATAATACGAACATATTTGGACGGTCTAATGATCATAATTCAAGTTCGTATTAACGAGAGTCTACAATAATAACCCAATGTCTTTAGTGGTTTAATGTTGAATAATGGAAAAAATAGTCCAAAAACATGTTTTTGTGGCCCTAAGCCTAAAGTAAGAGATATTATTGTACGCATATGATTACAGGAGAAATAAATTCAAAATTTTTATAAAAATACCTGACAATAATTAATTATATTTATTAACATTAAACCCTTACCAGGCTTACTGTTATATTATCTGATTGAAGAATGCTTTCACTTGCAGTTTTATTCAAATTAGAATAATTACCAAAGACATATGCTAGAATCTGTTTGCCTAGCAAGTACGTAAGGTGTTTAAGATTTCCGTAGCTCCATACATACATATATTTGCAATTTGTAAGCCTTTCCAATACTTAGAACCTGTTAGATTACTAATATAGTATTGTGTATAATGTTGATATGGAACCGACAGTAGTCAAATTTATTTACAGCTGTTTAAATGACTATTGTAACTTTACCTCTGCAATTTAATTAATGTATGCTAGTTCCAATTACAATTTAGTATTATTTGTACAGTGTTACTATATTGGAAAGGCCACAAGTTATTAAAGTAGATTTCGCGTTATAGCAAGTCGTATTTTCAACGAAATTTGCTTGCTAATAGACTTACTATTCGAGTTAGAGAATTAACATTAATATATTTTAATGCTCACCTGGGAATGATGTTATTTCTAACACAGTAGATGCCGGATATAAGAACACCGGTTATAAGAACATTCTACTGGGAAACGGTTGGCATATACTCTTATGTAATTTATGCCGGTTATAGAACATGTCAGTTATAAGAACATTATATGCAGTTCCCGACGATGTTCTTATAACCTGTATCCACTGTATCGACTTAGTTATAACACTGTACACTGTACTGTATTAACACTATGTACTATACTACGGTATTAACACTATATGTAGGTAGAGAACTGGAGTGCGTTATAAGTACTACTGTATATGTTATAAGTACTACTGTATAAGTACTACGGTATTAACACTATATGTAGGTGGAGAACTGGAGTGCGTTCGCGCCTGACTTCAAGGAGCTGGAGGAGAACGAGGAGTATGAAGAGAGAGAATCTGAGTTCGACCTCGAGGACGAGGACAGGTCTGTCGCTAGCGTTAATACGGAGTGTAAGAGCGGAGATGAGTCTGTTGACGTCACCACTGTGCAGCCTATCCCGGCATTCTGCTCCAGCGACGAGGACCCGGCTAATGTCAGTCATATGCTGTTAGTAGCTCTGTTAGTAGCTCTGTTAGTAGCTCTGTTAGTAGCTCTGTTAGTAGCTCTGTTAGTGGGACACCAGGGGACCGTAGCGTAGTAATGTGTTCGTATTAGCCGGAGTTCATAGTACTAACTGGATTCACTTGTATTTGTATAGGCTATGGGAATTAAACCTTGTACTCCTTAACCGATATTCCCTTAATCCGTGTTCCTATTAACGAGTCTATGACGGTCTGGTTAATTCGGATCCCTTTCAAAGCATTTGGAACTCATTTTGAGACACCTGTTAACTGTATAATATCGGCTTCGCTAAGGTTTAATTTTTTGTTTAAAAAAATAACTTGCTTGTGTTAAAAAATTACAATACACAATGTGTTGGCAGATGTATATAACAAATTCCTTTCGGATGAGTACATTAAGACAGTCCCCTGGTGTCCCTATTAACACTTGCTTTAGTTCCAATTGGAACTAACTGGCTTGCTAGGACGAAGAGGGACTCTTCTGGCTGCCCACGGCCCCGGAGGTTGACGACCCGGAGGACGGACCCGGGTGGGGACAGCTGGAGCCCTCTCTCTCAAACTTAGAGAATCTGGAACACATTTCCAAACGGCCCCTCGAGTCCCCGCCCTCCCCAGAGGTTCCCTCGAAGAAAATGAGAATTATAGGTTAGTTACAGTTACATATTAGTTAGTTCCAGTTCCATATAGTCGGGTCTGCTTATTGTGAACTTCTTTTTATTATGAACAAGCCCTATGGTCCCAATTTAACAAATTACATAGGGTTTGTATTAAGTTGAGTTCGCTTATTATGAAGTCTCTATTGAACACAATTTTAGTCATTGAATGTTCATAATAAAATATCCTGACTGTATACAGTAAAACCTTCAGCAAATTGTTTACTTTTCATGATTCATCAATAACTGTCTAAAGCAATGGGAAAATTTGGGACAGAGAAAAATTGTTCATATTTTGGAGTTTTCATTTCTTAAAGGTGTTAACTTTTGGAGGTTATACTTTGTAACAATGACATTATTGCTTGCTATGCTATGTTGCTATAAGTATATGGGGGTATATATATATAAGGTTTAGACCACTTCTAAACACTATATTGTTTGTCCCATTAGATATCCCTTAAAAAAATAGATTATGTAGTATAATATATAAGGTTGAGAGCCACCGGTTAATATATTTATTCGTTTAATCGGGTCAAAGTAACCTGGTCCCGAGGTGACTCTATTAAACAGAGTCGACTGTATATAAGGTTGATAACCACTGCTAATCACTACATGTTGTCCCATCAGATATCCCTTTGGCTAACAACTACGAACAGCAATCAGTTAAGTACAAGAAGAATAGGAAGCCCCCCGTTTGTCCCATCCCGCTTAGCAAGCCGAGGTCTGTGGCCAGGAAAGGAAAGAGCAACAGGAGTACGGCTAAAAAGAGGTTGGATAAGAAACCTAGCTTATCTACTAGCAAAGTAGAGCCGAGGAAGAGCAATGGAGTGGATACCGTGAGTTATTGGGAAGTAAATAACCATTAAGTTAAATTGGTTCCATTCGGTTAATACGAACACTATTCAGTCCCCTTCAAAGCCTTTTCAATACAAATTATATTGGTTAATACGCATTCCTGTTAAGGCGAACGTATTTAACGGTTCCTTGGTGTTCCGACTAACGAGGTCCTACTGTAATTTATTACAGTACACTCTTCTTAATATGGTTAAGTGAAATATCGGTTAAGAAGTACAAGGTTAATTCGCCTAGCCTATACAAATGCATGCAAGTGACTCCGGTTAATACAAATTCCGGATAATACGAACGAATATCTACGGTTCCTAGTGTTCCTATTAACGAGAGTCACTACTCTACTGTATACTCATTGAATAGGGAACATTATACCCTGTATTATTCCCTGCTCCTTACTATAGGCCCCCCTGTCCCCGGATACCAAGGCCTCCCCCCCTCCCGCCGCTAATCCCACCTCCAGCTACACCCAAGATAACTCCAGCATAGAGGTGCTAGAGTTCGGGAGCGTGTTTAACCAGGTAGACACCTCCTCATCCGACTCAGAATACTCCTCGGACAGAATATCCCTCTCTCATCACTCCACAGGGGCCGCTAGCAAGAGCTCTAGTTCCAGTTCTTCTGACGACAGTGATGGCTGATTGGTATGTACTGTGCTATTTATAGAACATTTGTTGTGAGGCTTAATGACTTATTAATGTATTTTATATGTGCTGATATCTTTATAAGTATATAGAATGCTAATTAGCTTATACAGTAGACTCCCGTTATAACGAAGTCGGTTATAACGAAATGGAGATTTTCCCCAGAGCACTAAATGTATTAATTATTATCCGCTTATAACGAATATCCGGATATAAGGAAGGGATTTACAATTCCTAAGCACTTCGTTGTAACGAGAGTTAACTGTATTTATAGACAGGCTTTCATCTAGGTAAATTTTTCGCGCTTCTGGATTTAGTTTGAGTTCGCTTTAACGCTTAAATTATCATTTTATATTACTCGATTTTCGCGCGCCTATAAAAGTTTTCTTTCTAATTAACGCGCTACTATATGAATACTATTAGCTTCTATAGATTATAAATTAAGAAAATTAATAATGCAATGGAATGGATTCAAACTACAGTGGTGTTCGCCTAATAGCAATATTGCTCTATTAGCAAGTTATTTTCAGTCCCCAAGCGAGCATTTAATTTAATTCTGTTCCTCTAATAGCAAGTTCGCCTATTACAAGCAAATTTCATGCAAAATGCTACCACTGTATTATTTTTGATTCGTATTATTCAAATTTATTACCATTCAAGTTTCATATTACACTATAACATTAGCTGGGCCTTGTATGGATATATAACCTAGCTTAATTCAATTAATTCTGTTTCATTCATTATGTTCATGAATCCACAGATAATGTCTGATATTCCTATAACTATATTACCGTCTGTAAAACACGCTAATACATATAATCCCTGTTAGTGAGTACAGTTTACATTAAGTTTAATTCCCATATTCCATCCATTTCATAGTTTCATATTCGATACAAGTTTAATTCCATATTCCTTTCGAATACAGTTGACTCCGCTTATAGGGTCACTTTGTTCCAGGGTAGTTTGACCCGATTAAGCGGAGAAATGTATTAACCGGTGGCTCTATTAAGCGGAGTATAGTCGAAACCTGTTTTTCTAACCAATTCTTTGCATGGAAATAAAGTAAGGAAAATCCGATAGTTAGAATAGACCGATTTTTGAAATAATATAACAAAATTGGAATTTCTTACACATTTAGAATAAATAGTTAGTTATATAAACCCGGTTTTGACTGTATACAATATATAGAATACTGTACTAGCTAGTCTACATATATTCCTCATAGCAAGTTATAACAACTGAATGGAAGCTAGTCTCGATAAGTTATTGGGTCGCCTTGAGGCTGTGACCGACAGGTTGGAGGGTGTGTCCTCCCGAGGTCCCCAGGGTCCCGGGAAGGGGACAGGGGGTCCCGAGACCCCAGATTGGGTCGCGGCGTTTGACACCAGCGTACTGGACAGTCTGAGTGAGTACTACAGACTCTCAGATCTGATTGGTGGAGAGGTAGCCGAGATTAGTGGGCTGGTTAGAAATGCAATGCTGGAAGTGAGCAGTTTCATTGGTTTAGCCGGAAACCACAAGAAACCAACTGACCCTATAGTGGCTAAGCTGCTGGCTAATGTCAATGCGGCTAGCGAAAAGGTAAACAACAACAACAGGGTTCTTTTAAGGTTGAGACCTTGGTGTAACTCAACACTGCCGCCGACCCGAATCGTGGTGTAACTCCAATAAATATTGGTGGAAAAAATCGGCCTTAAAAAAACCCTGAACAATATTAAGTACAGTCAGGTTCTTGTAATATGAACATCAAGGGATCTATAATTGTGTTCATAATAGAGATACTTTATAATAAGCGAACTCAACTTAATACAAACCCTATGTAAGTTGTTAAATTGGGACCATAGGGCTTGTTCATAATAAACAGTTTTCATATTAAGCAGACGAACAATTATTCACAATAAGCAGACCTGACTGTAATAATAATACATTATAATATTACAGCTCCCATCAAATTCCTATCTCCCTCAAATTCCTATCTCCCTCAAATATACAGTAAAACCTCCATAAGTGAACACCTTCAAGAAATGAACAACTCCAAAATATGAACACTTTTTCTCGGTCCCAAAATTTCCCCATTGCTTTAGACACACATTATGATAAATCATGAAAAGTGAACATTTTGGCTGGTCCCCACTTTCTGAAGGTTTTACTGTATTATATTTCTCAAAGGTAGTATTATACGCCGAAGAAAGGAGATCTTCTAAATCTATGAATAATCTGTTTGCTGTGAAGGAGCTCTTCCCTTATTCCTTCGGATTTCTAATGCAACTGAAGCCAAAGAAAGTCCCCAAAGATGCTCTCGATCAGGGCATGTTCTACTCTAACAGGTAATGCATTATGTACCATGGACACATATCTAACTTATGCCAAAACTTATTATACGAGTTATCTTGATATATTAGTTTTATGGTTACTATTAATACAGTAGAAATTTCGCAGGATTTTCACAGGATTTTTTCAATATAAATTTTACACATATTTAAGTGATATTTTACAATTTTTTGAATTTTTACAAAAATTGAAAATACTAATTTTGAGATCTTGTGCCCCCCTCCCCCCCTACTTCCATCCGTGGACCCCAGGTTGGGAACCACTGGTCTACTGTATAGTATATCCCACGTACACTCTTATAATGCTGTATAGAGTTCTTAAGGAGTACAAGGACAAGGATCAGACCCAGGTGGCCTGGTGTCGCTCCTTCTCTCTCTACGCCTCTGCGCTCACAGCCTACATAGAGGAATACCTCCCAACCGGTCTGGAATGGAACCCCCTAGGGCCCCCTCTAGACCCAGGAGCCGCCCCCCCTCGTGTGACGTCACAAGGGGCGACTGGACCCTCTATAGCGGAATCTCTGAAAGGGGGAAATGTAACTGGGGGTCTTAAGAAAGTTGAGAAAAGCCAGATGAGTCATAAAAACCCGGAATTGAAAGCCTCTCCTTTGGTGCAGGCAAAAGACAGTGGGCTAGATAAGCCAATGAGAGGAGAGGCGAGTATTCCTAGAAAAGAGCCAGTTTTCATTCTGGATAAGAAACGGTGGCGAATTGAGCATTACGAAAATAAACGGGATTTGGTAGTCGCTCCTACTGAGTATTCACATACACTTTACGTGTTTAATTGCTCTAAATGCACTATTGTTGTTAATGCGAAGATTAACTCGATTACCCTTGATAAGTGCTTTCATGTTGCAGTTGTTTTTGAAGATGTGATCTCACAATTTGAGACAATAAACTGTCAAAGAATCGAGGCTCAATCCAACGGACAACTTCCGCTTATAAACATTGATAAAAGCGATCAGATTTCTATATATTTGTGTGAAAAATCAAAAAATGCTGAAATAGTCCTAGCTAAATCTTCTGCAATGAATATTAATATTCCAACTGGAAACGGAGAATTCAAGGAAATTGCATTACCGGAACAATTTCGTTGTGTAATGGAAGGCAGTAAGTACGTTACTACTCCAACTGACTCAATTTGAGGTACTTTGGTATTTGAACTAGTGTGGTTAGTTTAGTAAATAAATAGCGTTTGTATAATGATATTGTTTAGATATATAGAGCGTGTATTTATTTGTTATTGTTTATTATAGGGTGTGATAAATTATTGTGATAGTTACCTAATAACAAGTTTTAAATACTGACTTCCCTTTAGTATATAAAGAAATTGAAATATTATATTTGTATTTAATTGATAAACAAGAAATTATACAAAAGCTAATATATACAAGTAAAAATATATAAACACACTTAATTAACACTTGAAAACAACAACAACTACAACAACATTATTTTATTTACTTTTCTTAAAACACATAAATTTATCTTGAACCAATTTACACCAACGGGCCCAAATAGTAAAATTAGTTTTCAAAATGAAAATCAAGAAAAACAAATTAACAATCAGCCTATAAGATACGTTATAGATTGACAACCATATTGGTGGATAGGAATCTATAAACGGTTTAACCCCTTCGCATTCCATTCCTCCATTCCAATCACTAACGGGAATCAGTTCATACGTGGCATTACGGTATACCGTGTTATTTCCCCGTGTCTCAATAAGACCACTATTTAGTGTAATACAAGCCCTATAGTTATAAAGATTGCTAATATCTTCTTCGTACAAACTTAAATACAAAGAAACTTCGATTATAAAGAAATAGAAAACAATACTAGATATGACACAGTATATTACCAAACGTATTTCAAGAGGTGACAACTTTTTGCCTTCGCCTAAAAGCTGTTTGCTATCAATTGACATGAATCGGAGACGAGTTAAAATGAGTGCAACGAAAATAAGGGAGAAATCAGCTGTTAAATAATCCGGGATAATTCGACCTAACATGTATACAACTGTATTAGCATAATCCGGCAAATAACCAAATGCGTTCCAGAATAAATTAATTTGTAGCGATAGTACAGCTATAACGTACACCATAGGGACTCCAAATGAAATAATTCCCTCGATTATAATTAGAATATTCTTAAATTTTCCGCTAGGATTGAAAGTAGCTGGATTTAACGTGCTAATGAATATATTGAATAAAGCAAATATTGTCCAGAACATAATTGCTATGCGAAGGTAATGTATTGCCGCCCCCGCCCCCATTAAATACCTTTGGTGATCAGCTGTTAAATCACTGAAACTTGCCATGGAATTAAATCCACAGTAAAACCCGGGCATATCAACGACACTGAACACCAGTGTAAGAAGAGTTAAACAAATAACTAAGAACAAAATGGTCACTTGGGGGAATTTCCAGAAATCTTTTACAAACGGCCAAGACACAAGGGTTAACAAACCTAGAAGAGTACCTGAAATATCAATAAACAGAATTATAATCGTTTCGATTAACAAAGCTGTATCGTCAAAGAGGAAATCCCAGTGATTGCAGGCTGGAGAACAAATTATAGAATTCTGAGAGTATCTATAATTATCCGGGCACTCAATATCATAGTTTATTGATTCGTTTTTTAGATTATTTAACGCGGATTCTAATGCTTTTGTGACGTTAAAACGGTTAATTTGCACCGAGACTGTTCCTAGATCCACGAGTATTTCCATAAAGATGGCAACAATACTGAACACACATATGAATGCGATTATGCTAAAAGTTACCAAAATGAGGAGAAATTTTTCCCATTTTGGAGGTAACATTGAACGTTTTTTAGGAAAGAACTTATCCATATAATCCTTATTTCCCGTTTGTATGTCTGTTTGTGTTTTGCAAGGTTCCTTTTCTGTTTTAATTTCAGGATTTTCTGGGATTGATTTTTCAGTTAGAAAGTACACCTGACTTTGACTGAAACTTGTTTCGTCTTCTCCATAGACAATTGTTACCTACAAAAGTATAAAAGTAATACAGTATTCCAATTGTATACGTTTGTTGTTGTTAATTCGCTCATTTAATACATTTCTCTATATTAATACAGTAGACTCTCGTTAGTAGGAACACCAGGGGACCGTCGAAATTTGTTCGTAATATCCGGAATTCGTATTAACCGGAGTCACTTGCATGCATTTGTAATTAGGCTAGGGGAATTAAACCTTGTACTCCTTAACCGATATTTCCCTTATCCGTGTTCCTATTAACAGAGTATACTGTAAATAACAATATATTTAGGTTGTATTTACCTGAGATGCTTGACTATCCATTTTGGTTATAATCGATTTTAGTTTTCCAAAATGTATGTTCTTATATATTGACTATTCATGTAAGATATTTATACAAACACACTAATTAGAGATTAATTTTCACACTTATTATACTATTCAGTAAATAAACCTGAGATAGCATTGCCCCTTAATCACATTCCTTTAACCATTACCTGTAACTATATTAGGTTTAACTCCTTACAGTATTAATTATTTGATTAATGCTTTTGGAAATAAGAATGGTTTTAGATTAATTTCTTATTCAAACTAGCAATCATTATCGAACACACACATTCTGTAAGGAATAGTATTCAATTATTCAACTACTGTGAATGGTACTAATTATAATCTTCTAATTCGAACTAATTAATTGCGTTATAAATCAACACGCCTAAAATCCTGTCTTCTTAATTTAGATATTAACTATTTGAGTCTTTGATTGTTGCATTTGGCCTAACTACAGTAGAACCTCGTTAGTAGGAACACCAGGGGACCGTCAAAATACGTTCGTTTTATCCGGAATTCGTATTAACCAATATAATTTGTATGAAAATAGGCCTGAAACGAATATTCGAAGATTCGTTCGTTATGATGACTAGGCATTAAATCAAATTCAAGACTCAAATTACAGTGGAAAATACTTTTCTGTTAAATGTTATAATACTTTAATCATAGTTACAAAGTGTATCTACATTTCTACAAACAAAAGTTAGCTATTAATCGGCTAGTTTAGGTAGGAATTTATATTACGATCTCTCCTATCTATGCAAAATGATGTTGTCCAAAAGAAGTAAACAAATTTTCTTTGGAATCATTTCGAACGAATAATAGGTATATTCGTTTCAGCCCTAATTCAAAAGGCTTTGAAGGGACTGAAATAGTGTTCGTATTAACCGTGTTCGTACTAGCGAGGTTCTATTGTAGATGCAAATACCTTCCTATTGTCCCAGTTAATAATTAAAGAGAATCGGAGTTATACAAAAGAGCACATTTAATAAAATCAAATATATAAACACACTTTATACTAACAACAAATAACCAAACTATTATTTACTTTTCTTGCAACATAAACATTTGTTCATAATCCACTTGAGCCAGTCGATCCAAATTTTTAAATTAGTTTTCAGAATGAAAATCAAGAAGAACGCATTAACAATGACCCTGTAACAAATATTATAAATTGTCAACCAAACTGGTTGGTAAGAATCCAAATACGGTTTAACCCCTTCGCATTCCATTCCTCCATTCCAATCACTAACGGGAATCAGTTCATGAGTGGCATTACGGTACACAGTGTTATTTCCACGTGTCTCAATAAGAGGACTATTTAGTGTAATACATGCTCTGTTATTGTACATATTACTTGCATCTATTTCGTGTAAACTCAAATACAAACAAACTTCTATAATAAAGAAATAGAAAACGAGACTCGATACAACACAGTAGATAAACAGTCGTATTTCTAGAGGAGACAGTTTTCTATTGTTCCCCAAAAGATTCTTTCTATCAATCGACAAAAAGCGAAGTCGAGTTAAGATGAGTGCAACGAAAATAAGCGAAGAGCTCGCTGTGAAATAATCGGGAATAATTCGGCCTAGCATATAATATGCAGTATTCGCATAATCAGGCAAATTACCAAACGCGTTCCAAAATAAATTAATTTGTGCGGATAAGACAACAATAATGAATATCAATGGAATCCCGAAAGCGATAGTGAACTCAATTAATATGATTATATTCTTAACTTTCCCATCTGGGTTGAATCTAGACGGGTCCATGGTACTAAGCAGAATATTTAATAAAGTAAAACCTGTCCAAAACATAATGGCTATTCTAAGATAATAAATACAAGCACCTGCACCCATTAAATAGGACTGGTAATCCTTAAGAACATCGTAATAACTATTGGACACATCGAATCCACAATAGAAACCGGGCAAATCTATAATACTTAAGGTAGAAGTAAGGAGAGTCAGACAAATAACTAAGAACAAAATGGTAACCTGAGGAAACTTCCAGAAGGATTTCACAAACGGCCAAGATATCAAAGTTAGGACCCCCAATATCACACCCGTTATATCGAGAAATATGATTATTATTGTCTCAATTAACAGTGCAGTGTCGCTGTATACGAAATCCCAATGATTACATTTCGGAGCACAATAAATAAAATTATGCGAATGTACATAATTTACTGGACATTCAATCTTGTATGTGATTGAATGGTTTGTTAGATTCATTAAAGCGGATTCTAACTTTTCAGTTATATTTAATCGTTTTATTTGCGCCGATACGGTACCTAGATCCACTAATAGTTCCATTAATATTGCTCCTACGCTAAACGCACATATGAAAGCTATAATACTGAAAGTAGCAAAACAAAGTAGCATTTTTTCCCATTTCGGAGCAAGAAATGAACGTTTTTTCGGGAAAAACTGGTTTATATAATCCGTTTTTTCCACTACATCCAGACTAGGTATTTGAATGTCTGTGTTTTTATATTTTTCGCGTTCGTACATTTCTGCCGTTGCTGTTTCATCTTCCCCAGTAACTACTGTGAACTACAAAAAGTAAATTTATATTTAAATACATAATTCGTGTACATTTATTCCTAAAATGGGCCATTTTGAAGTTACGTAACGCTTCCAAGGGATAGCTATTAGCCAATGTGTGACCATCCTTTTTGTATTACAAAATAAAAAATTATAAAAACGTGACATAGGGAGGGGTGTCTAATTTTCTATAAATTTGCGTAACGTAACGTTTTAACAACTCCAAATTACATGCAATTAATTAACAAATTTTCGTACAAGTGATCCACATCAGTTATCATATTTATATTTAATTTATTATTTGTATTTTTAATCTGACAAATGTAAAACTAATAATGTACAGTAAATTCCGGATATAATAACACCGGATATAAGAACATTCTACTGGAAAACGGTTGCCATATACCCTATATAATTATGCCGGTTATAAGAACATTATATGCAGTTCCCGACGATATTCTTATAACCGGCATCCACTGTATTTTTATAAATAAAATTGTCATTTAACATACCTGAGATAACTGACTCTCCATTCTGTAATAAACAAATATATTTACTTATAAACAAATATTATTTTTATTGCTATTGTAGTAATTATTTATTTATTTATTGTATATTTATAAGCATACAAATAATGCATACGCTATGGTATATTGTCTTACTACATAATATTACTAAGATATTTCCCTTCAACTAATTTTAAACTATTACAAGTAAGGACTAATTTCAGTATTAATTTCTTATAATAATATTGTAAGATGTAATAACTTACAATTATACATACAGCAACTTAATTATTTAATTTATTATTCCCTTGTTATGTAAGAATAATGTCACTGATTATGGTGCCATCACTCCCACTTAACATGCTTGTATAGTTTGATTAATAATATTTGAATAGTATCTTACAACTTACAATAATACAAATAGTCAGTAAAACCTCGTTAGTATGAACACGGTTATTACGAAATTCCTATTAATACAAACACTATTTCAGTCCCCTTCAAAGCTTTTTCAATACAAATGATATTGGTTAATACAAATTCCGGATAAGACGAACACATTTTGAGGGTCCCCTGGTGTTCCTACTAACGAGGTTCTACTGTACTCGGTTATAACGTACACTCGGGAATGGGAATAATACGTACTAACCGAGTTTACCCTACATAGAAATACGTACTGCTTTATACACTTAGTTAGAATAATTTAGTTTGTAGTACGTACTAACCCAAGTACGTTATAACTTATAACCGGGTTCTACATATAAATAGATTGGTGTATAACGAAATACAAATTTAATAAATAAATAATAATACTTTATTACTATACTATGCTAGATAATTATAATACTTCATACTCTGATTACTTGAATACTTGTAGAATAATAGCTGATTACTTTTTATGGGGTTAGTTCCTAGCTGATAAGTAGAATGATTATACTCTGATTACTTGAATACTTGTTGAATAATAGCTGAATACATTTTATGGGTGTGTTACTAGCTGATTAGTAGAATGATTATACTCTGATTACTTGTAGAATAATAGTTGAATACTTTTTATGGGTGTGATACTAGCTGATAAGTAGAATGATTATACTCTGATTACTTGAATACTTGTTGAATAATAGCTGATTACTTAACATGCATTTTCGGGATAGCTTTTATAATCATTTGATAGCATCATATATAATCATTGATTCTTTTCCTTCCTGTATATTATACTCAGTATAGAACTTTAAGTGGAAAGGGACTCCAAACAACCATTGCATGTCCTCAATATCGTGTGCGAGTATTCCAAAATAGCATTTTCCCCTGAATTTGATGATATAGTATTCTGGTTCTAGTGTGATTATTTTTCCCTTTGCAATCTGTATTTCCAATGGAGGCAATTTCTTTACTTCCTCGCAGGGTATTTGAATAGGACGTACTTTTCCATGAGGTTTTCCTATATACATATACAGTAGAGACTCGTTAATAGAGGAAATATAAGGAAAATATCGGTTATGGAGTCAAGGTTAATTCCCATAGCCTACGTATACGAATGCATGCAAGTGACACCGGGTATTATGAATTCGAGGATATTACGAACATATTTTCACGGTCCCCTGTTGTTCGTATTAACGAGAGTATACTCTTTTACTGTGCCGACTATACTATAGTATTATAGTGACCCAGTATTGAAATGACTGCCTTGGTCCGTATCCTCTCCACAGAACAGAGTTATATAAACTAAGAACTGAAATTTTCAGCATGGATGTCTCACGGATTACAGATGTGTACCTGGGGTCACGATTTTTGATAATTCACATTTCCATCCCAAAAGGTGACAAAACTTCTAACCAATTAAATTCGAGGATTCTTCCAGTATGGATTATCGAGTAGCATTCAGATAGTATAAAAGGATTTTCTATCAATTATTAAGTGAGCACAGGGTTTGATACAGAAATTTTCCATCGGGGGGGGGAAACTTTCCTAGAAACAGACTATTCCCTTGGATAAAGGAGCAGCATATACATGTATAGGCCAAAATTTAGACAAACCCTGGGATGGGGGCTTAATTGGTCGAGAGTATATTCATGCATCCAATCAGTTATTTGTGTTCCACCAGTTATTTCAATCAATTATTTTTATAGCATTTTCTTTTGGAGGCACTATTAATCAACCAACGACCAAAATATAGTGCCTCCAAAAGACATGTATCGGCACAGCTGCAATTTTAAATTTATTTAAAGTTAATGAACTAAACTACAACAAAAATTTAATTGAACTTACCGAATATCACCTCAGTTATTTTTTTAACGACATGCTCTGGTCCATATATGTATTTGCAGCCCGTGTCAAGTGTTACATGACAATCTTTTCCACACATTTGTAGCTTTGCCAATTTGAGAGTTTCTATGTGAAACCTATAGTGACTTGCTCTTTTCAATAGAGTTATAGGTACTGCTGTTTTTATATCATAAAGCTTTTTGTTGCTTCCACCAAAAGTGATTTCTCCTCCGTATTCTTTTGCCCCAGTTTTGAGGTAAATTGAGAAAATAGGCGCGTCGATTTTCTTTTGTCGGGCAGCAAGTTGTACTGGGGTAATATATGAGTCCTTTATGCCCTCTCCAATCCCCAATCCTATTGGTGGGTTATAAACGCAATTAATGTGTTTGTTTGTTTGTTTGTTTGTCTGTTTGTTTGTTTGTTTGTTTGTTTGTTTGTTTGTTTGTTTGTTTGTTTGTTTGTTTGTTTGTTTGTTTGTTTGTTTGTTTGTTTGTTTGTTTGTTTGTTTGTTTGTTTGGGTGTTTGTTTGTTTGTTTGTTTGTTTGTTTGTTGTTTGTTTGTTTGTTTGTTTGTTTGTTTGTTTGTTTGTTTGTTGTTTGGGTGTTTTTGTTGTTGTTTGTTTGTTTGTTTGTTTGTTTGTTTGTTCGAAATTGATTGAGAAACTCGTAAGAGCAACAGACTTGAAATTTGGTAGGGTGGTACTATTACTAGAAAATAGTTCTAATATCTAAGATAAATATTCACATCTTCCGCCCCAAAAGGTGACAAAACTTTTAACCACTTAAATTCGGGGGTTGTCCCAGCATGGATTTAGTCTCTATCAATTGTTAAGTGTGCATTATAGAATGCCTATCTGAGACTGTAATTTAATTGGCCGAGAGTAAATAATTTATACACTATTGTTAATAGCGACATACCTAAGATGCCATCCCTATTTGTGGACGTAATCTGCTTTCCGTGTTCTGAGTCTATAATTTTCATTACAACACCGTAGTGCATAGATACACTAATCTCTCTTGTTAAGTATATTGGACTATTTACTGTATCGCCGAAAGCGATGCACTTTGCATACTTCACTTTAAAGTCACGATCTACTAATTTAAACCCTGGTTGATTTACTTTGAGTTTTGTTTTCCCTTTGCATTCTGGTGTCTCTTCGTCTTTGCATTCTGTTGAGAATACCCATAGGCTAGTTGATCCGGTGTCAATCTGAACCTAGTAGAGTTTGAGATTGGTTACGTTGTTGAAATGAATCAAATTTTCAGAAAATACAGTATACGTACTCCGCTTAATAGAGCCACCGGTTAATAGATTTATCGCTTAATCGGGTCAAAGTTTCACTGGTTTATAGGGCGGAATTACAGTAAGACTCAAAATATTTTCGGTCAATAGCTACCCTGGAACAAAACTGAACCTGTTAAGCGGAGTCAACGTACAAAAGGCATGTTTGATTATTCAATGCTAAACTATATTTAACTTACTTCAAATTGTTGACGATGTGGCCCTAAGCCAATTGGCATAAGAAACTGTGCATTATCGAAATTCCTCAAGGCAACATTTGCAATGAATATATCGCCTCCATATCTTTCCGCTATTAAATTATAATCGTTTTGAAAATCTTCTTCGATTGTTATGTTGTTTTCTGATGGACTACGCCATATTAAATTTACAGAGTAAATCTTTTTAGTACTGTTGTTGTTGTTGTTGTTGTTGTTGTTGTTGTTGTTGTTTTCAAACCCTGCTTTGGCGAGAACTTGATCAAGTAACAATATTAATAGGATGGTTAATATAGCAAACTTCTTCATTTATTATATTGCTATTCAAATTTAGTCTTAAAAATTAATAATATTAATATTCCGGATTTTCTTATTTAAAAGAGAATATATTTAAATGACAAAAGATAATTTTTATGAAGTTTTGTAATTCATTATTATTTCTCAATTCTCCTGTTTATATATAGTTCCATATTAGCACCTTCACGAGTTAAATATATGTGTAATTCTCGAAATCGCATGATATTTCTATGAAACTTTTCTGAATCTACTATATACCGTAAATTCGTACTTAATTCATAAATTGGTACTTTATTTATCGTAAATTCTTACTTTATTTATAGTAAATTCGTACTTTAATTCATAAATTCATACTTTATTTATCGTAAATTCGTACTTTATATCGTAAATTCTTACTTTTTATCGTAAATTCGTACTTTATTTATCGTAAATTCGTACTTTATATCGTTTATTGTTATAATTACATGGTTACTGATTTACAATGTTACACTTTTTGTGCCATTATTTTAGTCACCTTTCAACACATCTGTAATACTATAATACTTCTTTATTCTTTTAATCACATGCTATTTCTACATATTTTTTTGCTTATCTTTCGTTAATTTTCGATTTTTAAAAGTTTGCTTCTGTTCTGAGATACAAGTTCTATTTTGATACTACTAATTACCTTTTGTTTCTTCACCTCATTAACCACCAAATAGTTTGACAATCCAAAGTTGAATATTCCTCTAATTATCACCCCTTTAATATGTATCACTACAAACCAATTTTTTAATTCCACAAGTTTCAATTCAGTACACTCACATGCCTCACATATTGCACTTAACTAAATCCCTAAGCTGGAATGGGGATTGAAGTATAAATGAAGTAGAAAGTTTTACATTCCTAGTCAGATTTGGGATTTATGACTTCTGTAATTATTAATAATAACTGTCACAGGATCTGGCCAGCCTTGGACAGTATTTACTTTATTTTCAAATCTAGAAACTTGTCTACAGTTATAGTTATAAATTATTTCTTTGTTGGCTAAAATTGGCTAAAAACTACTTTTATTTCAGTTATACATACCCTTTTCCCCGGTTTCGTCAGTTGATGTTTATATGTTTGAAGGTTGTATGATAAACTATATGATTCTTAACCCACCATAATTGACTCTTTATATCGGTACAGTAGATATCGGATATAAGAACACCGGTTATGAGATTTTTCTACTAGAAAACGGTTGCCATATACCCTATATAATTTATGCCTGTTATAAGAACATTATATACAGTTCCCGACTATGTTATTATAACCGGCATCCATAATTCCATATGTATGTATGTATGTATGTATGTATGTATAAATCTAGTTGCAAAATATTCCTGTAAACTATCTCAAATTGGCTAAAAGTTTCTGTATATTTGGGTTACAAAGTCCCTTTCCTCAAGTTTTGTTAACTCTTCTGTTGATGTTTAATTAATTAATTAATTAATTATATTTTCAGCTATAATTGGGCAAATGTCTTTATTATTGGACAAATTCAAATTGTGTTTATAGAGTGTAAATTTACACAATTTATGTTTTATGAACAAAAACATAATTATCAACTCTACATCAATGTATGTAGGAGGTTTATCAAAGTTCACATAATGTCTACTTATTTCTATTTAAGTTCATTATCTAATCAAATAGCAAGCACACGTTATGTTTGATAGAAAATTAGAGTAATTTCCAAGAAATTATGAATCATATTATATATCATTTTACACTTCATTATCCTAAGTTATTTTTAGAAGTTGAATTATAATATGTTGTTGAACATAATTTTATCTTATTTTAGCTCTTATAGTGCTTAGTATAAATTGGCCCAATTTCAATACCAACAAATTATAATGGAAAATCCGAAAAGTTTGTCAGATATCGTTTCATTTCAGGACATTCCGACTGAAATAACTAACAACCAGAAAATCAGTTGTTTCTTTTCAATCGCCACTGGATACACTCCGCACCGTTTGGACAAAATCCATCTTTGCCCTCTCGATTATACTTCCGATTTACAAGAACTAAACACTTGGGATTTCGTAAACTGCCAACTAACTGAAAACCAGCTGTACCCCTATATAGGCACTGTCGAATTTCCCTGTGAGAAATATGGGTTCCTTGTAATGGACAACTGCAACGCAACCGGTTTTGTACTTAGGTATGTGAACAAGGATGGCATATGTCTGGGAGACAGCAACACTTTCCAAATACAACTCGAGGAAACAGAATCTGCTACCATGGGCATAAGCTACGTGTTCCTAAACGAGGAACTGAAATTGTCATCTGATGACCTGGAACTGGAACTAACTCCCGAACAGGAACCTAAACAGGAACTAACTTTCCAACCGGAGCTTATACTGAAACCTAAGCAGGAACTAACTCCGGAACCGGAACTTAAACTGGAACTAACTCCAGAACCTGTGTCTAAACCCGAAACTTCACAAGAACCCATCTACATACCGGAACTAATACCGGAACTAACCAATGCGCCTACTGTTTGCACTGATTTCGGCAGTCAGTATCCGGAATATTCCCAGGAAACTGGTATGGCCAGTGAGTATGAATCCACTGGTTTCAGTTTGTCGGACCCGGACACGAGTCTGTTTCCTCTGAATGCGAAGCAGAACGAATTGGAGCGGGAGGCCCGGGGGAGGGAGCAAATCGAGTTTCTAATCGGAAGTCAACAGGAACTGAGGAAGGACAGCCAAGAGCTCGAGATTAGATACGAAACGAAGCAATTGGAATGTGATGATCTGTCTGAATTGGTTAACTCCCTGGAATTGAAAGTTGCGTTTTGTGAGAAGATCCACAAAGGCGGGTTTGATATAATGTCTCGGGGTTTGTCTCTTCTGGAGGGGGTTCTTTGTCCGGACAACAGAATCGAACAAGCGGCAGGTGATCTCGCTCATAGCCTATTCGCATTCGCAGAGAATGAAAACCTTGAGGCTGTGCAGAGGCAGATTGATAGGCTGGTGCGCTCAGCCAATAGGATCGTAGAGGCCAATAGGCTTAGCGGGGTGGAGGAACTGAGGGAAGAGAATTCGAGACTTAAAGCGGAATACCAAAGTCTCAATGCGGTTGTCAAGGACTACGAAAGTCAGCTTATTCTAACCAATCAGGAGCAAGCTCAGAATTCGGAGAAAATGACTCAACTTTCTGAGGAAAACACTTTCCTAAAATCCTATGAAACAATGGATACCCCGCCTAAAAGCGACCGTTCTAAGAAAACAAGTGACACCCATGTGACGTATCCTCCCAAAGCCCGCCCAAAACACGTAACGCCTCCAATCGAGAAAACGCAAAGCATAATTCACGCGAAAAAGGGGGAATGCGCTTCTACTTTCACAACAGTTAATTTCCTAAAATCGTGCTCAATTCAACCTGGACCGGTTGATTGTCCGATTTGTCAAATCGTGTTTGATGAACAAAAGAGTTACGTTGATCGCACTAAACATGTGAACAACTGTATTTTGAAAGCTGAGAAGAAAAGTAAATAACAAATAAATGAATTAGATTGAACTTTATAGGTTTAGTTCCCTAAATAATAACTTTCCCTTTTTTCGGTGTGTTTGTATTATTGTCTGCGTGAATTATTTTATATCTTGAGTTTGTGTTATTATTGATAAACTGTATTTCTTGATTGTTTGTTTGTTTTCTTTTCAATTCAAGGAATTAATTAATGTATAATACACCGTGGATATTGGGATTTTTAAGCCCAATCCATAGTATAAAGTTATTTAACTCTAACTATCAAATTGTTATTCTCTGTTTTGAATATTTTAAATGTTTAATTGTATTGATAGACCATGAATATTTTCAAATACACAAAAACATACATATCCATGGTTCTATAATACAATTTGTAATCTCAGTTACCAGTAATCGAGCTGTGGTAATTACAGTAGACTCTGTTAATAGGAACACGGATAAGGGAATATCGGTTAAGGAGTACAAGGGTTAATTCCCCTAGCCTATACAAATGCATGCAAGTGACTCCAGTTAATACGAATTCCGGATAATACGAACATATTAAGACGGTCCCCTGGTGTTCCTATTAACGATATTACTGTATTACATTTTCTATTGTGTGTAGGAATTAAAATGCCATTCGAATTTTGTCAAAGTGGTCAATTAATGTTACAATGTTATTTTGCTAGGTCATACTAAGAGAGCAAAGTTTTTGCTAAGAAAGTATAACAAAAGTTTTTGGGAAATTACCTTACCTTACACCCTTTCTTCTGCCGATTGTACTAATTGAAAGTTAGGAATTATTTAACACTTTTCTCTGAAAATACGGTTAAATTTTGTTGTTATTTACCTATTTTCCATTGATACGAAACTGTTACAAAGGAATTACTTTACAAAACAATGATTTTAGTTCGACTTTGTTCTGGTTATTGCTTAAATAAAATATTTTTCACTTCAAATTATGTTCAAGTAATTTCCATGTTTAATTGCATCAAATTTGAACTCTATTATTAAGTAATGTTTCCTAATTTATTCAACCTAACCGTTTGTCCGCTATTTTAAGTAATATTATTATCAAAATATAAATCACGCAATGTTATAACAAAGTTTGTAAGTCAGGCCTTATGAAAACTCTTGATATTATTTCGTTGCATAAATTGAGCAAAAATCGTTTTACGTCTTTCAAAAAAAGATTTTTTCTGCAACCTTACATTGAACTATAGACACCTGATAATAATATTCCTTTGATTATAAGTGTATCTAGGGCTAATTAGTTTATTGAATACATTAGACTCGTTAATTAATACGTACACTGATAAGGCGAAATATTGGTTGAACAACTTTCACTATATTTATTAGAGTAAACTCTCGTTATAACGAAGTGCTTGGGATCTGTAAATCCCTTCGTTATATCCGGATATTCGTTATAAGCGATAATAATTAATGCATTTCCTGCTCTGGGGGAAAATATCCATTTCGTTATAAGCAGTTATTTCGTTATATCCGACATCGTTATTTCACTGTAGTATATTTTGTAACATTATCCTTAAAAATCTACTTTTAGTTCAAAGTATTTCCTTTTGTTAGATTTGATTTATAAAAACTTCTTAATTGATTACGTAATTGGAACTATCAAATAGTTTCTGTTAAGACTTATAAGATTGAATTACTTCAAATAAGTATTTACACCTTACATTGGGTTAAACCCTATTTCTATTTACTTTACTGCAAAGCCCTTTGCTTACAGAATTAATCATATTTTACTTCAATTATTGGGGTATATTTTACTGATAATTATTTTTGATGAATCCTAGTTATTTTTCCCTTAAAAAAAATATTAAATTTAGTATTTTTGTTTGTATTAATTGTCCAATTTGTTTTGTTTGTTTTTTATTAGGAATTCTTATATTTGTTGTTTATTTATGTTTGTATACTAGCGAATATATTATTATTTTGGAAAATTCAACTTTAAAACTCTGTATTTTCTTAAGTTGAGTACAGTATACTCCGCTTAATAGCCACCGGTTAATCGGTTTCTCCGCTTAATCGGGTCAAAATTTCACAGGATTTACTGGACAAAATTTCAGTTTGGCTTACAATATTTTCGGTTAATCGGTTTTTCCGCTTAATCGGGTCAAAACAACCTGGTCCCGAGGTGGCTCTATTAAGCGGAGTCGACTGTATTTTATTTCTTCTCATCACCAGAATTTCTTCTCTGGTATTTAAATAATATTACTAATAATATCCTGGAACTAATATTAGACTATGTTCTTATTAGAATGGCCATATTTAATAAAATACTTACAGTAGACTCTCGTTAATAGGAACACGGATAAGGGAAATATCGGTTAAGGAATACAAGTTAATTCCCCTAGCCTATACAAATGCATGCAAGTGACTTCGGTTAATACGAATTCCGGATAATACGAACAAATTAAGACGGTCCCTTGGTGTTCCTATTAACGAAAGTTAATCTTAATTTACAGTAGAACCTCGTTAATACGAACACCAACGGACGTTAAAAATTTGTTGCTTTATCCGGAGTTCGTATTAACCGGAGTAATACCCATTAATAGCCATTGTAGGGACCTGATTTTGTGGAACTGTTTGTTCGTCTTACCCGGAAATTTGTATTAACCGTGTTCGTATTAACGAGGTTCTACTGTATAACGAAAATACACTTATTCTTCATTTATTTGTGTAACTATTATTGGTTTACTATTCTTAATTTTAAACTTTAAAATTTGTAGTTAAATAAATGTACACATGTAATAATCAACGTTTTATTTAATTATTATTTTACTTATTAGAACCCAAAATATTCTTAATTACTCAAAACTGTTTTTGGAAATTGTTTATTCAAAAGAGTTATAAATATTTACAAGATTATTTATTTAATGAGCAAATACAAAATACAAATAGTTCACATTCTATGAAACAAGTTCTCAGTTTTGGGCGGCAACTTCTTCAGGAAATCATCAACAGAAATGTTGGGTTCGAATCTCAATGTTTTCCTTAGCGACCCACTGGAATTTGACACCTGTAGAGTACTAGAGCCATCGGCACCTAAGTTTGAAACTGCTAGATTGACTCTAGTATGTATCTGCATCAAATCCAATGATTTGTATCCCTTTGAGATTATCTCACAAAGCTTGTTAATGTACCACGAGCCCTCGTCGGTACGTACGGCCACTTTTCCTTTGGTCGTCGCTTGACAAATCATTAAATCGGCGTCCTGAGGTTGGGCTAAACTTGTGTTGTCTGTGTATAACTTCTTTGGAGCGTCAACAGTATTTCCTCTGCAGGCTTGTACAAAGAATACTTTGGGCTTTCCTTGAAGTGGTAAACACTGGTTATTCTTGAAATTAGTTATAATGGTATCGATATCAATGTTTTCTCCATCACTACCAGAAATTCGTCCTTCTTCGCCATGACTCATCAAAAAGCAAACAAACATCCCTACTTTATTGAGTTTTTGGTCCATTGACTTTTCCTTTAAGTAGTATAACAGTTCGGCAGATGTCAGGTCTGTTTTTACGATTGTATGAAATCCAATTGCGTCGAAGGTTCGTTTGATGCTTTCAACATCTACATTTGATCCTATTCTATCTTTGATGTTCGATTGACTGAATTTCTCTATGTTTATGATAACGCATTCGCCTGGAAATACGCCGCTTAGCACGTCTTTGTGCGGAATATCGTATTGGACCTCTCGCAGGATTTCCTCCATTGATGGGGGAGAAGGCAATTCGTAGTTAGGAGAAAGCAAATGTTGGAAGTTAGGAATATTCGTGATGGCTTGAGGTTGTTCGTCAGGGCTCCAATGACTATGTGCTACTGATATCTCAGTGTTATAAGGCCTGGGTACATACTGTGCATACTCCTGCTCACAAATGAAGTGTGGATATTGCTCTACTGGACTGGGGTCCTGTCCGCTAGGCTGAGGGTACAATGATACCTGAGACGGTCGCTGTTGGTTAGGCTGATTAGGTGGCTCTATGACCGGCATTTTATTTCGATTATAATTATGGTTTAAACCGAGTATACGTATCCAACCAGGTTCTATGATGGATTTAATAATATCGGAGTTGTTCGCGAATACCGCATGTAGAATTCGTAGATCGTAAGCGTGTATGAATTTGAGATCGACAAGCTTCATTAAACTCGCTTTATGATCCATCACCATTTCACCTGTACGTATATCTTCGGGAATCCATGCTGCTAATCCTTTCATTTCGTTGGTATTAACCGGGTACTTAATTATCCCCTCTATAACGTACTTAAGTATTTTCGTAGCCTCAAATGAAAAGTGGAAATAATTGAATTCTTCAATGTCTTTAAAAGCCTTGTTTTTCGCTTCATGATTAAGATGTGAATTTGCGTATATGTTGTATAGAATACCCAAGTTTTCTTTGTTTACTTGGCCACTGCTTAATAGTAACGCGAAAAAGTCACTTGGAAGTTGGACTTGGTTGAATTGTATGTTTGCGAGGTTTTTAGCCGTGTACGATTTCATTTCTTTGAAATTATTTCCGTATCCTGATAAATCAACTCCAAGTGTTTTGAATAGTTTGTTGAAATCCATATTTGTTGGTTTATTCTTTTATGAATTGATAGTTGCAGTTTATTTATACTTTTTGCTATGACTAGTTCTATGGTTAATGGATGGATATCGAATTTCAAGTTTCTTTCAATTCTTAGTAGAGTAATTTTACTTAACAAATTATAGTTTTATAGTAAATCGTTGAGTCCTACATTGTTACTTGTTTATAATTCAAAAGGAAAAAACCTTTATAAAGGTATCCCGTTAAATCTTCCCTTTACACATAATACTTCTTACATAATTTAATGATTTAAGTTGTTTTAATTTGTCCTTGTTGCGTATTTGATTAATTATTTAATTTAAGTTCAATTAGTTTAAACCAAATAGTATAAATTCAGGGTATTTCACGAGGCATGACTTTTTAACTTGAGTCATGACTGATTTACAGTAGAACTCGGTTAGACGTACCCCCTCGGGATAGAACAATTAATACTTATTATCCAAGTGTAATAACCGAGTTGAAAAAAATAGTACGTATTATCTAAGTGTACGTACTAACCGAGTTGATACTACATAGAGATATATTAGAGATTTACAAATTATTTATGCAAGTTAGTACGTACTAACCGATTTCTACTGTAGTACAGTGCAACCTCGATTATCCGAACCATTCAAACAAAAAAGTTCAAACAAATTCGGATAATCTACAATTCGGATATTTAAGGGTGAGCTAATTTATGGGATAATTATATAACAATGGGACCAGCCAAGTATGTTTGGTTAATCGAATTTCGGATATTCAAAGTTGCATTTATTATGAATTTATATAGGGCCATGGCCAGGGGTATATCTAGGATTTTCGTGGCTGGCACTTTATTATGGGAGTAGAAATTTTCCGGCACCTAAAGGTATTAGCCATAATACATAATCAGTATAATTCAATGATGCGGCATTATTTTTAAGGAGGTAAATTGCTACGGTGCACAAACAGTTGTTTATCCAAGCATTTTTGGACCAGAAAATCTGGCCATACACCCGGCACCTAGATCGAATCGAAAACCACGCACTTTTTGACCACAACTGATGCCTGGCCGGCACTTTAAAGTGCCGGCCAGTCATCTAGATAAACCTCTGGCCATGGCCCTACCAATAATTGTCTTTTCTCCATAGAAGCTAATTAGCACAAATATGCCAAGATGGCCCTACCAATCCTAACATCCTGCCTATAAGGGCCCTACCAATCTCCAAACGAGTCTACCTGCTAAATGTGACTCGCGAGTCAACTATCAATCAGTAAAAAGCCTTGCCCACAGTCACAATGTCACATACAAAAATATTCATCAAAAATATTAATTTAAATTTTAAACCTTATATTGTTGTAAATCTCTCGTTTAAATTTGTTAGATAAAATTGTTAAATTGCATTTCGTCTATGATTTTTTTAATTAAAATTTTTTTTTGCTTAGTGTAAAACACTGGTTTAAAGCGCATTTATTTGAGAGGAAAATTTTCTAGGCGCTCGAAAATCGAGAGATACTCCCATTAGACTTATACAAAATATAATCTAGGCGCGTATGAGCTTGCTCAATATACATTTAGCGCGTAGTAAATTTTCCTGGATGAAAGCATGATAATAAGTAATTTTGAAACTTATCTTCCATTTTGAAATTAACAGTCTTTGTCTATATATATTTTGCCTACTGACTCTATTTAATCTTATTAATTAATAATAGATTACGAACTCTACTTACAAAATATGTATTCTTTAGTTCTTTGTTTTGCTTTCACAAAAATTCTTGTAATTATGTTTGTGTGAGATCTTATTTCTTGTTTATTTACCACATAACTATTTATATTACAAACTATTATATTAGTAATCTAAAGATATAATTTACTGAGTGATTTTATTCCTTTCATACTAATTATTTGAAAAAGACTTGATATACTACAATTATATGGCATATTATTTAAACCGTCGAAATATGTTTCCTTTATCCAAAATGCATAATCCGACGCTCATTGGGATAAGGAAAAAGTGTCGGTTTAGCTGAATTCCGGATTATAGAGGGTCGGATTATGCAGGTTTACTGTATTAACCGAAATTTAATATTGACTAGTTCTACTAACGAGATTATATATACAGTAGAACCTCTTTAGTACGGACACGGTTAGTACAAATTCCGGTTAATACGAACACTATTTCAGTCCCCTTCAAAGCATTTTATAGTACCAACTACCAAGTTATACTGTGTACCGGATAATTAAACTTAGTAATTCCAATATTATCTTTAGAATTAATTTGAGCTCAAGGTTCACTTTTACGTTTGTATCGTACTTTTTATTTCCAATAGAAAGGACTGTTCTTATATTTATCTATTAGTATTCATTAAGTGCTTATATTTGATTAGTAATGTTGTTGTTGTTGTTTTATATTTCCATAAATTGTTATTGCACAAGTAGTTAGTTTTCACTTTCAAAATGAAAACTTTTTCACTTTCTGCATAAAAAGTTATTATTTCATAAATAATTGTTTACTTTCAATATATGGTTTAATTAATTAGGAATTTGATTTCTAATAATTGTGACTTGTTCACCAACTAAGTGAAATAACTTTTGTCCAATTTTCTTTTCAATTCAGAAATTACAGCTGTTAGCTTAGTTTTCTATAATAAAATCACACAAATTAAAAGTATTTTATAATTGATATTTATACATCTTTCTAGCCTAGAATTTAATTGGTCTGATTTTATACAGTAGATGCCGGATATTAGAACACCGGATATAAGATTATTCTCCTGGAAAACGGTTGCCATATATCCTATATAAATTTATGCCGGTTATAAGAACATTAAATGCAGTTCCCGATGATGTTCTTATATTAACCGGCATCCACTGTATAATCCATATGGTATATAAGAATTACTATCTGCTTAATTAGTTACAATTAGAAAACTGTAATATATCCAGGCGCTAGTGACGGTTTACTTACCATCTTTGCTATGGCTTCACACTTTTTAGTTCCTATTACATATCTACACTTATAAGTTATAAGGATTCACATCTTAAATTCTAATTATAGAGTATCGTTTTTTGTTATTACATCAAAAATAGCATTGAATAAATAGTAATAGAGACAAGTAAACCGTCATACAACAGTTCTACAGTTTACCATAGGCTAGTAGAGTTTAATGAGTTTATTTACAAATTAAATGTCTTTATCATTTCCTAATTAACAATTTATAATTGCTCTATTCAGTGTTTTTTTTAGGATTTGCTTAGAGGGCCCTGTCAACAATTAGAGGCCCTCACTCTACATCTCATGATATTGAGTACATACTTAGCACGTTAAAAATTAGAGGCCCATTGAGAAAAATTCGAGGTCCATTTTGGGCCTCTAATTTGCCTTAAAAAAAAACTGGCTCTATTGACAAATACTTTATTTTCACAATGCATATAATTACGAAGAATTTATTATATTATAAATTGGAACACCATATATGGAGTTCACATTTCTTCTTTGCAAATCATTTCCTGTAAATTTACATTAAAAGTGGCTAAAATTGCTTACCATTTGAATTCTCTCTCTATTGAAAGTAATTAGTTGAAAGTCAGTACCATATACAACTTATATATGAATATATTAGACTGTAGTTATTAAAACAGAGCATTTATTTTTGGGATCACTTTTCAATAATATTATCATTATTCTGATAAGTATCTATAACTGAACTTATAACCAAGCTTTCATCCTATCAAATATTTATGCGCCTAGATTTAGAATAAACTCGCTAACGCGCGCCTAAATTATACATTTGTATTAAGTCTATGAGAATATCTCTCTATTTTCGCGCGCCTAAAAATGTTTATTTTCAAATTTACGCGCCTGAATGAAGCTCAGCTTATAATTAATTAACTTCATCAATTATATTGGGACTTAAAGCAGGTTTTTTTCTCACCCTAAATATTGGATAGGTAGGTACTTAACAATACTGCTTACTATAATCCAAATACAGAGAACCTGTTAATAACGGCCACCCAAGGAACTGGCCAAAAATGGCCGTTGTATGCAGTTGACTGCTTATACACAGGTTGACCTGTTATAAGTTATAGACAGGTTCTACTCTACTGTAATTGCTGGATAAATCCCTGTTTGGGTTCCGTACAAATTTTACTTCCTTCAAATATTGCTTAATCATTGAATTATACCGATTATGTATTATGGCTAACACCTTTAGGGTGTCGTAAATTTTTTATCTCCTTTATACAGAGAAAATCCTAGATAACCACTGTTGTGGCATAAGCAAGGAATTATACAGGAGCGCGAGACGCTCCTTTTGGAGCATGATTTTTTTTAAATTTTTATTAGGAGCGCGAAAATTTGGATTCCTCTCCTATACCGTAACATTAATTTGTCATTTAGGCGTATGAAAATTGAATCAGACCAGGATTAGGAGCGTATTTACAAATGGCTGTATGATACACTGGATATAATGTATGTGTTATTAGGGAGAGAGTCCATATAGACAGCCTCCGGACATTCCACTTGACTATAGCAGTATCTGCACACTTGAAATATTCAAATATTTCAAGTCGGCTTTAACTGCATCTCAACTAAAATACAGAAACTCCGTAGGAAAATACTATTCGTAATTTGAGATTAAAATGTGGGTGTATTTTAATATAGTAATTTCTACTAGTTTAATGATGTAGGATTTGTCAAGTACATTCCTGGACAAATATTGTGCAACTAACAATTAAACCATAATAGTTCCTAATTGTATTCATTGCAAAGCGCCTTTTAAGTAACTATGGTAATTAAATGATCATTTATTTCCTTGTTATTATAATCTTTCTGTTCAGTTCCTAAATATAACTTATTTAATTACTTATTACAAATAATAATTTTTCAGTTTATTCACACTCTGAGCGCCCAATTAACCACATAATTTTCGACACAAATCTACATAGTGTTTACTATCATTATACACATTGAAAAATAAGACTAAATACTACGTGTGTCTACATATTATGTAATCTTATTCAGTTCATAAACCTATCTATAATTAGCTTATTTTAGACGCCAGTTTAATTCCAATTGAAACTATAGTATTATATAATATATAACGTGGCCCTCATTACCCTCACATTACTTTAAGAATATAATCAGTAATTCAGTTAATTTGTGTCTTAATTTGAATCAAAAATTCATATTTTATTATTGAGTAATATAAGCAGGTGCTCGACAATTATATTTCTTACACACTACAATTACAATATTATAATCCTAAATACATACATTAAACTTATGCACTTGTTTACTGTAGTATTTATCCTCAAGTTACAATGAATATCCACCTGCCTGTCTACCAATAGAATATCCGCTTTTTAACCTGTTCGCATAGGTTAATATGTGAAGAGGATAATTTGTATTTTATTATTTGATAAAGATTATTTCGTCATCATAGTAATAAGAATTGTAATTGGAATTAATAATAATAAGGAAATAGTACGTAACTCTCCTTATACAGTACTTTAATAACTATCTTTAAGGAATTAAGGAACTATTCTCTAGAAGAAAAGTTTCAGGTACCTTTTGTGTTCCGTATTGAAAAGTTTCAATGTATTACGATCATTGCTTTCTATTTGTTTTAGGTTTACTTTATATTAATTTTTATTGATTTATAAAAAGTACATGTTGGTATTATATTAGGAAATAATAACGACAATTATAAAACGTTGGCGACTTTAAAATACTAAAAACTCGGCTTCGCAAATTTGAATTGTTTAAATTATGTTAGTAGTTAGCAGTGCCTGAAAATTACATTAGAAAAGTTGTTAACTGATATACGAATAATAATTCCTTTGCAATAACCACAATTAGCTATAATAAGCTAACTTATTTTTGATAATAAAGTTATAATTAAAGACAATGGCTAGTATGCAAATTGAATCAAGTTTCACAGCCCAGTTACAAGAAACTCGAAATAGAATTAAAAGCAGTTTTAAACGGTCCCATGAATCTCTTGTTGTAAGAGAGATGAATCTCCTTACTTGCGTTGATGAAATCGAAATAGATTACAAACACAATACCTTCGAAATTCAAGAATCTTTATCAGCACTTGACAAAATACGATCTTTAACTTCGGATACACTAAAATTAAATACACTGAGTGATACACAGCAATTAATCCATTCTACTATTAGCAACAAACTAACAGAACTAACAGCTGTCACATACAATACCATTGTGTTTGATTGGAGCAACCAATTCGATACAGACATTGAGCATATAGGCACAATTAAACTAAATAGTAGCATATACCCTAATGGCCACAATATACCTATAGTACCAAACTACAGTGAAAAGCAGTTGCCTTTAATTTACTGTTGTAAGAGTTCTACTAAGCAGAAAGCTCCTGGCGTGTTTTGTAACCCAAGGGGTCTAGGGATCCATTATAAAACCGGACACATTTTCATAGCAGATAGGGACAACCACCGTGTCCAGGTATTTAGCTGGAATGGAGAATATCTTTCTACTTTAACTGGTGATGTGATTACTAAGCCTAGGGGCATATGTATGTATCAGGATACATTGTTTGTTACAAGTGAGCACAGGGTTAGTAAGTACAAGCTAAATGGTACTTTAATCAGCAGAATTGGTAGCGAAGGGGTTGGGGAACTACAGTTTAATATACCATTCGGTTTGGATGTTTCTGAGGTAAATAACAACATCTATGTTTGTGACTATAATAATCACAGAGTCCAAATATTAACTAAAGATCTCAATTTCCATTCCATGCTAGGAATTGGTGTGTTTCAATCTCCTCGGGCTATTAAAATTACAAAAGATAAGATATTTGTACTAGATGAGAGCGATCCGTGTTTGTTTGTGTTTACCCCTGAACATATCCTGATCAACAGACTCATAACTCGAGGTGAAAACAAACAAACTAAGTCTCCAGCAGATTTTGCAATAGACAAAGGAAATAACATAATTATAAGTGACTTCGCTAATCACTGTGTGCTAGTATTCAATTCTGAAGGCGAGAAGACACACGATATAGGAAAGCAAGGACAGGGTATTGGAGAGTTCGTTAGACCAATGGGAATAGCACTAGACAACATAGGACGAATTGTTGTTGTTTGTAACAAGGAATCAGCTTGTTTACAAATATTCTAGTTAGTATACTGATATGATATTATTAGTTTGTTAATGCTTTTACTTTCTTATTTGTCCTAATTAGTTATAGAATTCCATATTACACGTAATTGAGTATTTAGTAATTAAACCTATTTATACACAATATCATGCCTGTTCCTTTATAGAGAGCAAGTACATTTACTATTCAGGTTATTCCTTCTATAAATAGCATCATGGTTAAGAGGAAATTCGAGTCTTCCCTTCGAATGGTATTCTCCATAACAAATATATTCCTGGCTGTGTTTGGTATTCTGATAGTAACGCTAGGTAGCTTCATAATCACTGACTCGTCTGTTTTCATTCCTGCACTAAACCAGACTATCGATGTCCCTGCTTACAGCAGTTCTGCTGTTATGTGTGTGGTTGGAGGCGTGGCCCTATTTATACTCGGGGCAGTGGGCCTATTCAGCAGCGTCAGGAGTCGGTACTTCATTGTACCGCTGTTGATGTACATGATCTCATTGGTTGTCGTGGGACTGCTGCTTATGTCAGCTGTTCCAACTGCATTTGTGTTCTATGCAAGAATGAATGCTTATTTGGAACAGGACTTTCCTAAACATTTCAACGCTAGTTCCATAGCTGATACAAATAGCAATATTCACAAACTGGAAAAAGGACTATCTTGTTGTGGCGTTATAAAGTACACAGATTATGTCAACAACAACATAGACATACCAGCAACCTGTGAATGCATCAAAAGCAAACCTAACTGTACTATGGTCACAACAGCTGGCTCTAGCATTATATTCCGTACGTACGGTGAAGGCTGCCAAACACGCTTGAGAGCCACCAATCAGATGCAAGCTCTGCTGGGGGCACTGACCGCTGGGATTCTCTGTATAGAGATATTCCTATTGGCTGTGGCTCCCATCCTCATATACCTCAACTATAAATAGAAGTGTAGTCTTATTTACACTTATTTATACTTTTACAACATTTCTATCTCTTCATAGATTATATTTGTATTTTATTAAATTTTTGCATTCTATTTTGTGTTTTTTACTGTGCCGACTATACTATAGTATAGTGGCCCAGTACTGAAATAACTGCCTTGGTTAGTTGTTTATCCGTAGATTATCCACAGAACAGATTTTAATAAACTAAGAACTTAAATTTTCAGGATAGGTGTCTCATGGGTTACAGATGTGCACCTGTGGTCACGATTTAGTCTAGATCTTTTTTTGTTGTTTTTTTACAAAATAGGGCAACAAATTAATGAAAATTCAAAATAAAACTAGAAGTTAGCTTTCAACGGGTATTATTGGTAAACAAGTTAAAACTATGGAAAATGGTACTGAAACTAGAATATCTCTGAAATGAAGTTAGCTAAAAGGAAACTTCCAACACACTAAGGGTCGTTTCCGTCCGAAACACCTTTATAGTGACGATGACGTTACAAAAAATCTAAAATTACAGCTTTGCCGATGTCATGTTCTTTTGAGGCACTATCAAAGGACCAACCATAAAAAGATAGTTGCTTCAAAGGAACATGTCGGCACAGCTGTAATTTTAGATTTTATTCTTCGTTTAAACTACACAAATAACAAATAGCATTTGTTGTGGATTGTGGTAGGACACAAAGTTATTAGCGACTATTAACATGTTTATAATGGAAATTTTTGGGTTTGCAATCTATTTCAATTTATTTATGAGATTAAGTTCATTAAAGTTCATTATGGAACAAGCGCATGGCCACATAATGAAGGTCAGTGAATAGGTTATTATAATTGCTTGATAGAACAAAACTGTTATTTTGCTATTACAAAAGTTGTATGATTTCCCAACTAGATTTGAATGTGAAATTAAACTAAAATGTTTCATTAATGTTAAAACAACGGAAGAGATGGCCCTATGGTCCCCAACTGTCCATAGAATAGAGGTGTCTCTAGACAGGTGTCAGGTGGTTAACACCTCTCGTGACACTTACGAGACACCTCTGATAGTGTTAAGATTGATACACAGAGTTTAATGATAAATACAAACGAATAAGAACACAGTCAGTTGCTATCACAGATAGGCTGTGAGGAGTGAGAGGAGACAGGAGAGGAGTCAGCTGAGAGAGAAGTCTAGAGGAGACAGAGAGGTATCAACAGAGCAGTGCCTACTCAAGGGGTAATGGCTATATAGGAACTGTTGTGGAAGTTAATTGTATAGAGATACATTTAGTGGCAATAATGCAATATTAGGTGTCAAATGTAAACAACAACAAGTGTGTACATATGCCAGCTCGATAGAAAATGTGTGAAAGCTAATTATAGCATAGATATGATAAGAGGTATATACTATATATGTGTCTTATCGTATAAAATTAAAATTAATATAATGTAGTACCTTATTAGCAGAGATGAGATTCTACCACAAAACAAAGCTTAACAGAATACTCATCAGCTGTTTGCTGTAATAGCTCGTGTGCTTCTTTATCTGGTTTCTTGAGGTCAGGTACACTCAGTGTCTCCAGCTGTGTTACTGTTGGTATTAGGTGTATCAGAGGGACACAGGATAGAGAAGTGAGATCAGCTCTGAATACCATTAACTGCCTAAAAGTAGGATGATATGCCAGACCTGCACACAGAGATTCGAATCCTGTGTCATAGAGTCTAACATCCCGTAGCCACAATGCAACTAATACTTTCATATTACTAACTGTGTAGCTCCATAGAGTTATATCTTCAGTAGTTAGATTAGTCTTGTATAGCCGTAACTCAACTAAGTTAGTACATAATGCTATGCAATTCAGAAATATACCCATATCAGTTAATATATTCCTTAAACCGTCTAACCACAAATATTTGAATGTGTTTCTGTTCTCAAATATCAGCTGTAGCAGACTAGTGCAATCTTCTGAGTATTCTTTTTCCATATAACGAGATATCTTCAGATAAGTTATGTTAGATAGATTAGGTAACACAGGTAGCAGAGAGTAATCTCTCAGTTCTATTTCTTGTAAGTTAGAAAAGTTAGGTAACGCAGTTAGCAACTGAGTGGGGTCATATGGAGTTCTACTGAGGTGTAGAACCTTTAATTGTGTCGCTTGACACAGGGCAGGGAATATAATATCAAAGTACATATTATTAGTATCTAAACTTAT
This sequence comes from Hexactinellida sp. DTS-2022, assembly GCA_028753945.1. Classification (NCBI taxonomy): domain Eukaryota; kingdom Metazoa; phylum Porifera; class Hexactinellida; species Hexactinellida sp. DTS-2022. The sequence goes on along the minus strand of JAPNXP010000018.1, from coordinate 321,492 downwards.
ATACTCAGGACCTGTTAGTTGGTTGGCTATTTGTTGCTTGAATTGATTTGAGTATGTGTTTTCAACCAGTATCAAGCTAGATAGAATCTGATGGGTGTTTTGAGAAAATATGTTAACAGCTGTAGCATTAGTTAGGTCACATTTCTCTAGGTGTAGACAGAGTTTGGTATCAGCCAATAGCTGAGTATTCCTAATTGTATCGGTATAAGGAAGAATTTCTGTTGAAGGGAGTCTGGTAGAACCGCCCGAGAATTTCAATGCTAAATAATGAACAGAGCAACCCTTAACTTTCCCAATCAAATAACTAAATCGTTTCGGATTTATGAATTCAGTATCGATATAAATGAGTTGGATTTGAGACAGAAGTTGGAGAGACTGCAAGAAACAGATCCACTCGTTGGGAGATACCGTTTGATGAATGTAAAATGAGATTGGATTAGGCAAGAATTGACGAAAATGAGCAAACCAAGTAGTAATGCGATCGGAGTTAGTTTCATATAAAATTGGTGTTAATTGGAGATATAATTCAGTAAATGATTCCCAAGCCTCACTTAAGTAGATATTACGTCTTTCAAATTGTAGTGACAACGGCATACCAATCATCCGCATTGGTTGTGGGGTTAGGTACCTGTACATGACGGAGAGAACAGCAGCAGCTCTGTCGGATAGGAGGCCACACAGGAACCTGATTGGCATCCGGAAGAGGGAGAAGTGGACAGTGGAGTGGGAGATGTAGCGGATGCTGAGACACTGCTTGGTCCAGGAATGGTTGCTTAACCAGTGGGCAGCTGTGAACTCCTGCATCGTCAGGTGCGCAAAGGTCCACACTTTCTTGACGAGGCCTACTGCCTCCTTTTTGTAGTGCTCGTGTGCCAGACCGAGGCAATGGCTGGGGTATTCCTCCTGTCCCATAACAAGAGGAACATTCTCGTCAGACACGAGGTCTTTGTTGGCTACGCCGAGGAACGCTATGAACCCAATTCGCTTCAAACAGGCCTGTATGTCTGGATGGAGGTCAGACAGTGCTGCGACTCGGGAGAACTCGTGCAGTCCCATTCTCGAGACTTCTCTTCGGACCAGGTAGAGGGTCAGTTCGCTATACAGCCTGGTTAGCGTGGTGATGGAGGCAGAGTCTTCTCCTTTCAGCAGAGCCGCGAATAGTGACGCGTTGACCGGGATCAGAGACAGCTGATTCATCTCGTCGTGTCGCTCCATTAATTCCAAACACGCCTTCAGTTTGGCTACGTTTGTAATTTGCTTCTCAAAGTATCGGTCTCTGTTCTCCGGGGAGAATCCGAGCACTTGGTAGTGTCTGTCTATCTTGAGTTCGTGGTTGGTGGATACGTCTGTCCAGGCCCCGGGTCTGCTCGTTAGTATTATCGTTGAATTTGTTAGAGATTGGCGTGTGAGCAACAGACCCAGTAATGATTTCTCGAACGGTACCTTTCTTGTGAACTCATCGAGTCCGTCTATTATCAACAGGAGTCCTTGTCCACTCGATTCGTTCAGATGCTTTGCTAAGTCAATTGCCCAACTGGGTCCCACGGGCAATCCCAGACACAACCACTGTTGGATGAATTCGGAATCCACTTTCCTTTCCTCTGCATACCGTGTGGACTCCATAGCGTGCCAATCTGAGTTGCGACATGGAACGGAGATTGTGTACTGAATGCCAGACAACTCATTTCTGCTAAACCTCAGGGCCGTTCGCTTCGCTAGGAATGTTTTGCCGCACCCTGGGTTACCTATCAGGCACCAAATTTCAGGTTTTGTAGGTTCATATGTTTGCAATTTCAAATTTACTGTTTCAAGTTTCGTATGTTTTCTTGGATTCCATTTTTGAATCATTTGTTTTGAAAATTTGATTATCTTCCATTTTTCAACTTTTTGCTGTTCGTTGTTCTTTTCTGTTTCCTTTTCTAGTTCATCAGTTCTATAATTTAGCAATTCTTCTGTGAAATCCACTGGTGTTATTGTTACTTCTTTGTTTGCTATTTTTCGGAGATATGCAATCTCATTATACGTGGTCTCGTCCTCCATGTTAATAGGTCTCGGCTTTTCTTTCAGGATTGTGAGCTCAATGTACACTTCTGCTAGATTAACTGAATCATCATCTCCCAACATTTGCTGCACGGTTCTATATTGGATTTGTAAGAAATCTTTCAGTTGTGTTTCCCATTGCTGTATTTCCTTCACTTGGTTTCCAACTTCTTTCTTGAATTTAGTTAGGAATTCCTCTTCCTCCATTCCCATAAAGATAGGTTGGTATATTTTCAATTTCTTCACCAAATCTTCCCTTTTGATTTTCTTTAAAGTTTCTGTTAACTTTTTCAAATCTTTCTTAATCAATCCCTTTTCAATCATTTTGTTTAAAGTTATTTCAAAACCGACATTATCTGCTGCTTGGTTTGCTATCACCAGGTGAATCAGTATCCACGTGTCCTTGGGAATCTCTGTGCTCAGTAGTTCGATCAGTGTCTTGATGGAAAGTTCCTTTCTCACAAAATCGCATTCGGTTGGAGTTGAGACACACAACCACTTTATCTCGCACGCTATGGCTATTAGGTCGGGTCTTACACTCTGCAGTGCCTGATGGAATACGAATGGATCGTGGTCACTCCACCTTTTGATCGAGGATACGAATTGTGCCACATTTGAGGCGTCTTGACACAACCCTTGCGGCAATCCAATTATATTCCTGAGATGGATAATATCTGCCGTACTTAACTCGACGGATAAATCAATCAAAGCGCTTAGCTCATCGCTTCCATTCTCACTCATGGTACAACCTAGTTTAGTAATTGGTGTTTAACAATCGATACATATATCCACGGACTAATGTTAAATAATGAAATGACAATTAAGAGTTAAAGAGTTTCCAATAATTTTCGGATGTGTAAAATCACTCAATAATATTAATACGAGGTAAACTTCATAACACAAAACAAATTAATTAATACAACATTAACGTCAATATAAATGTTAATGCTATTTAAATATACAAAAATATGAATGGAATGATTAACAATTCATTTAATTAATTAATAGATTATCCATGGTGGTTAGATTGACAATTACATGTGCCTTATCTTATACGTATATTAAATCTTAAAGATTTTTTGTATGTTGTTTGTCAATTTGTTCGGAAATGATTGAGGAACTGGTAAGAGCAACAGACTCGAAATTTGACAGGGGTGGCGAGTATTAAATCTGGAACCAAGTTTAATTTCTAAGCAAATATTCACGTCTCCCTCTCAAAAGGTGATAAAACCTTTGGACAATTAAATTGAAGGGATGTCCCTTTATGGATTAGTAGCTAGCATCCGATTAGTATAAATTGATTTTGGTGTCTCGAGCAGTAGTTATGTGTGCATTATAAAGCATTATCTGGAAAAGTGTCTGTACAAATTAGCAAAAGTATCCAACAACACCCCGCTTACTGGATTATCTTAGTACAGTGGAATTGCTTTATTAGTAACTCGCATTTTGCATGAAATTTAGTTGCTAATAGACTTAGAGGAACAGAAATGACATTAAAAGCTCGCTTGGGAACTTAAAATAAGTTGCTAATAGAGCAATGTTGCTAATAGGGGAGTTGCTATTAAAGCAATTCCACTATATTTCAAAATGGGTTACCGTATTGCCAGTGGCGTAGCTAGGGTTTCGGGGGCCCCGGTTCAAAAGTATGTGCCGGGGCCCCTGGCCCCACTAGTTCAAATTGGAGTAGACTAGTATATTTTAAGGAGGTTCGCGGCATGCATCTGGTAAAATTTGGGTTCGGAAATGGCATTTCCCACATTTTGACGAAGTAGATTGAAGTATATCTGCATATGGAGAATTTTGGAACCTTTGCATACCTGCCAAGTTGAGTGCCAACCGTACAGGGATTTGAACCATTTTGGCTCTTCTGTGCAGGCGTACAGGGATTTTTAATTTACTAATTATGAGTCAAATAATTCCTAAAAATGTCTACAGTGATGATAGTATATTCTGCCATGCATTCTGCATTGACCACATAAAGGCACAAGTTGGTTTATATATTTATTCAAGCGTACAGGGATTCCCTGTACAGTATATAATTCAATGCTTTTTCCTTTCCAAAGTGTTAATTTTTATATGTAAATGTATAGTAATTTCCTGGACGAGGGAGCGCAGCGAGCGAGAAAAAATTTGGGAGGTGTATAGGGATTTTGGCCAATGTACAGGGGAAATTTGGAGCCCTGTACAGGGATATGACACAAATAGGTTGGCAGGTATGCCTTTGGGGGCCCTGGTTCAATGAACCGCCTGAACCGCCTATTGCTACGTTACTGCGTATTGCTTCGAATAAGCGCCCGGCGCTTATTGTTTTCATGGACCAAATTTATCCTATTTTGAAAATTCAAGAAAATAATAATTTGGTGAGTTCTAATGGTCTCAGCGACAGTTACTGAGTATACATACTGTAGTTGCCAAAATCAATGGAATTACACTGTAGTTATCAACTAATGTGTATTATTTTTATCATATAATGCCATTTTTATTGACCCGGCGCTTACTCGAAGCAATACGGTACTTTGTCCTGATATAAACCTATAGCTTTTGTTCAAGGTAATAATTAGACGGCTTAGGGCCCACAGCTCAAAAAGTTTGGAATTCCCTGCTCTACAACAATGCAATAGTGCTACTGTTACGTGCTGTCATATGCTGTAAGTAGAACTTAATACAACTGTCGTTTGCACATAAGGTAGCTGCAAGCTGAAATAATCCCTATATGATTTCCCGTAAATAATTCCTATATGATTTCCCGGGCTTAGAACGTTATGTAACGCTTCTAAGGAGGATAAGGGTTACGAAATGACAGGCTATGCTGTTTATTACAAATGGAAAGAAAGCGTGATGTAAGGAGGAGGAGGTGTATAGTTTTCGAATTTTTGAACTTGCGGTCACAGAGTATAGTGGAAATCAAAGGTCATCGGGTCATTTAAAATTAAAGGGGGGTTATAAGTTATAACCCCAAACTTCCCAACCCCCCTGGATCCGCCACTGGTTTGTGTGTGTTTTGGGATAGTAATTTTGCACGCTAAATTTTGATAATTCGAATGTGACCCGCCCCATTGTTCAAGAAATCTAGATCCGTCTCTAAAGCAGGTAATCCCAAGAAACCCATTTACCCATTAACCCAGTAAGAAGTGTTTGACTAGACAGACGGAACACAATTAACTGTTTAATGTATGAATCTACTCTCGAGTCTCGAACAATTAAATTACACAGTTGCCGATAATTTATTATGACGGAAACCATTAGGGTGCCGTACAAATGTTACCTCCATTATAAAGTGCTGGCAAGGAAATGCTAGATAATTATCCCCTGCTAGTTACACAACAGTGGTTTACAACCTTTTTTTAACTCGTGAACCCCCTGATACCCGAAAATTTGGTGGTTCCCCCTGGACATACCTAAATCTGAAGGATTCTATTGACAAGGGCATCGATTATAAAAACAGGATAGGAGGTGATGTAATAATATCACAAGTTTAATCTAAGTATACATGGATTTATAGACGAGCGAGCGCAGCGAGCGAGAAAAATTTCTGGGGTGAAGAGGATTTTCAAATATCATTGAGTATTACTAAAATTTATGACAACAATATTTTGCTGATTTAGGGAGGATAAAATTATGAGGTGCACCAATATTGGGAGGGGGGGGGGGCGAATACCCAAAGGTAGGTTGTGGTAAATGGACCAGTACGGACCAAGCCCTCTTTGAAAAAGCGTCGGGTAACTTACAGAACACAATAGTAATAAATCAATATAGTCGAGTAATCAGAATTTAACTTGTAGATTAGAGCTATATTTTTAAAACTTAATTTAAAAATGCTCAATATTCACTCCACTCCGTCATGCACCCCAGGTTGGGAACCACTGTTATATACAAGCTGATATTTGCATGCTAGGCCTGTTCTTACATACTAAATTCGGGACTGTGACTCACGCCTATTTGAAATCTACCATTCTAGAGAATTAAAGTGAAATAAATGGCTTTCCTAAACACTACCATATGCAGGTTATATGATACAGTGTAAGTTGACCTGAAAAGCTAAAGTTAATGTTAAAGTAATTAAACTGCACTTGTGGTTGATATCCTCATTATGAATGTGAACTCTAGACATTACTTCCAAACTACTCTATGAGGTCTGTTGCGTCTGATTTTAACTCGCGTCTGATCTTAACTCGTTACTATAGCAGTACCATGGATACTTTTTTACCGTCTGATTTTAACTCGTGATTACTTAGTAATACTTTCAGTAATATATTGAGCCTTATACAATTCATACATCAACATTAATTCTTCTCAAATAATTTATCAACTAACACAGGATGTTTACAATACATTTTCATTCTTGCGTAATTATAACTCTATTTTAGTTCCAATAACAGGTGTCTATTATGAAATTTTCAAAGCTTTATTCCCACTAACAAATTCCTTCGCTTTTCGGTAAAGAATATTTTGCAAACAATGATTACAAGCAAATTATGAAATCATACTTTCATTATTCAAGAACGAGTTAAAATCAGACGGTAAAAAAGTATCCATGGTACTGCTATAGTAACGAGTTAAAATCAGACGCGAGTTAAAATCAGACGCAACAGGTCAGTGCACACAATATCATTAATTGTTGGGAACTTAAATATAGCGGCGTTTAAGTTAGAATAAGGAATTTGGTTTGAAATAAGGAACTGTTGTATGCCAGTTTAACTACCATATGACAGTTTAACTACCTTGTATTATTATAACCATGGATATTCTAGCCAAAAAAAAAAAAAAAAAATATTTTTGGTGTACAAGGGAAATTGGGGCTCGTTATTATTATTATTATTTTTCATTATCATCTGTCCCGTACACTACTTTACAATTACTTCATGTGCTTTACTTAATCTTATTATACTGTATATATGTATTCTGAATCTTTTTATTTATTTATATTTTATTTTAATGTACAAAATTGTAAGCGCATTGAGACATTTGTATAATACGCAATCAAATGCTGTATATTTATTATTAGTTTACTTATCCACCGATCATCGGCGTTTGTATTAAAAAAACTCGCTACTTTCTACCGATTGTTTTTTATGTTTAGAAAAAACACCATCGGTAGAAACTAGCCAGGTTATTTAATACAAACACCGATGATCGGTGGATAAGTAAATTCTATTATTATTATTATTATTATATGACGCTACTAGGTTGGCAGGTTCATTACAATATTTCGAATCCAATACATTCAATAACAAATTTATTAACCAAATGTCTATGAGAATTCAACGGGACTCCAATTATTATCGGGTGTTTTTAAGTATCAGCCTGCTCAAAGTAACGCAACAATGTTATGAAAATAACTTGTTATATTATTGTACAAATATAATACAGAAATCGGGAAAAAATGAAAGGAAGGTGCATTACACCCAGTATTAATATCCATAGTACATTTTATTTGTACAGGATAACTTAATTGGAAAATTTAATCCTTATTGATTATTATCCATAGTTCCATTTAACCTTACAGAATAATAGAATTGGAAAAACTTTGTTTTTTATAGATTAATATCCATAGTACATTTATCTATGCAAAAATAACACAAGTTTTGATTCGTATAGATTAATATCCATAGTACATTTTATCATCAAAAATATTATTTTATAAAAATATCAAATAATGTAATAATTATAGAGGTTTTACTGTATTTATTAATTGTTACACTTTATTAATAAGAAAATAACTCACTTGGTGTCTGAGCGTCAATAATTGATCTGTTTGTGTTGTTATTGTGTTACTATCTATAAACAGGTAAATACAAATAAACAAACGCACTTACAAAGTTACAAAGAAAATAGTAATGTGAAACGCTAAATTGATAAAATACAAAAGTGCATAATCGATGAAAAGTCTGTATTTATATAAAGCATAAGTACCTCTGTAATTCAGTGTGAGAAGAATCTCTGATGAATTGATTCGTTTGAATAAAATTGTTTGAATAGAATTCCTCAGTTGTGTGTTTGTATCCTAGCAAAAAATATTAGAATAAAGAAATTCATTAAATAATTAATCACATTGTTTGTTTGTTGTTTATATCATATTTACTAACCTGATAAATCGAAGAATAGAAACTGTAGGAATTCGTTTGAGTTAATAAAGTATACAATTGTCTTTTGTGAAATATTGTTATCGAGAAAATAGTATAATTTGAGTAGAATTGTAGATAGATACAATCTGTGACTATTATAGGAAAGTGTACTTATGCATATTCCTTTTTAACCATAGAACCACATGCCATGTAATGCTATACTTGAAATTTAATCTATCTATGCTAGGGTTCCACTTTGTGTCTGTTATGGTAGTTGCGAGAATCTTAGTCAATTAATTTGAGCTTCTTGAAAATATATTTTTATAATATACTATCCTTATACCTTACCTTGGGTGTAATTTAGGTTTACCTTTTGTCCTTTTTGGGATAATCCTGACACTTTTTCTAGTCCAGTTTTACATCATATACAGTAGGTGTCGGATATAAGCAGACCGGTTATAAGAACATATCGGATATAAGCACACTATGTTGGGAAACGGTTGCCATATACCCTGTATAATTTATGTCGGTTATAAGCACATTAAGTGCAGTTCCCGACGATGTGCTTATAACCGGCATCCACTGTAGTAGATATTAAACATTATTGTATTTCATAATCACGGCCATTTTTATAGTCCCGAGGGGACCGTAATTCCGGGTTCCACTGTTATAAATGTTTTAAAAACACTGTTATACAAATTATAAATGTTCACTTCCCTCTATCTATTTTAGCACTTAGAATGTCTGTAAAAATTAAAATCTCTTTCAAAGAGTTAACCGAGGCAAAACGAATGCTAGACAACCAATCTCATCAGAGAGTAAGGATAAATAGCAACCACGGAATTCTTATAATTCCAAATGTCAAACGTATACTCAGGAAATCTAGCAGCGATTGCACGAAAGATAATTGGTGTAAATTCAACCAATGTGCTACTGAGCTAAGTTGGCAAAAGGAATTCCAAAAAGCGAAGTCACTAAGGTAACTATAGTATTTTAAGGCGGGTAATTAATTGTGAATTTAATGCATTTATATTTCAAGCGGGGATCTAGAGTGAATATACAATTTGTATAAAGTCAGGTAAAATACATTTATTATTTATCATCAAGTTTTTTTCTGAAAATACGGACGTCGGACGGGATTTTATTTTATTTTTTATTTCCATTAATGCAATTAACATTATTCTATGCCAAACAATAAATATTTCTATTTATTTTAATTAGACAATCAATCACCTGACGATCTTAAACTACTTAAATTAATGCTCTAAAATACAAGACTTATTAAAAAATGAACATTAGGAGTCTTTACACAAGTTTATAGCTAATATTTTACGATTTTATTCATAAGTTAAAATTAAAATATATCCGGACGGAAGGTAAATTGGTACGAACGGGGATGATAAACAAGTTATTTATTTTATATGGCCTAATGTTAGCTATTTTATTGTTTATATTTCACTTCTATAGTGATGAGATGTGTGATCTGGCTGCTCAAATAATACACACAGATTATGCGTTCTGTGAATCCCATCCTGTAGAGCACGAATTGTGGCATAAAGGCGTATTTGTGGTTATAGAATCTCTCAAAGAAAAGTCGAGATCATCCAATGGTAGGAATATATAGCGATCTCTATATTAAGGAACAATTACAGTAGAACCTCGTTAGTACGAACACAGTTAATACGAACACAGTTAATACCAGGGACGCCCGCAGGTTAAAAATTAATGTACGCACAATATGTTTTTTCAGGAAGTTTCTGTATCCAATTTCCAAACTCATGAGTCTTGTGACTAATTTCAAAAAATCTTAGCACAAAAGAGTGTTAAAATTAATTAACAGATAAAATTTACTATACGCACGTGCGTATAGTGCGTATGCCTGCGGGCGCCCCTGGTTAATACGAACAAACAGTTCCACAAAATCAGGTCCCTACAATGGCTATTCAATGGGTATTACTCCGGTTAATACGAACTCCGGATAAAGCGGACAAATTTTACCGTCCGTTGGTGTTCGTATTAACGAGGTTCTACTGTATATCAGTTCACTTTATACAGTTTTCACTCTATTATTTGGTGTTTTTACTAATTCTATATTTTTCCCTATTCTTGTTCTAGAATATTCCAAACAGTTCTTTTCATTCCTTATTTCTATGCGAGACTATTACGCTGCCTTGATTAGCTCCGTCCAATCGAATTACAGCTTTTCTCTCTCAATTGTGGATAATATTAACTCGATTCAATCTGAAACTGAACAGAAAAAGGTGCCTTTATTAGTTCCATATACAGAGAGATAATTTTCTATATGGACACTATATAGTGTTCCATATTTAGCTGTTTTACGTAGGTGTTAAAATATGATATAATTTATTTGTATTTACCCAGAATTTAGCTCAAAAAAGAGAATTACACTTTAAATAAAAATTGGATTGTTTATTTACCTCTCGAATAGTAAACTCTCGTTATAACGAAGTGCTTGGGACCTGTAAATCCCTTCGTTATATCCGGATATTCGTTATAAGCGGATGATAATTAATACATTTAGTGCTCTGGGGGAAAATCTTCATTTCGTTATAAGCGGTTATTTCGTTATATCCGACTTGGTTATAACGGGAGTTCACTGTATTAATATTGCCTGTTATAGACAGGCTCTACTGTATGTATCGTATAGATAATGAGAGGCGCATTGACCTGTCACCATTGCTACCTAGCTCTGGGAGATATCCTAGTGTGCCTATTGGTGCTGCGGGAGAGAACTCCAGATGTGGGAGCCAGCCGGGAATATGATTGGGCAACTGTCATAGGGTAAGTACAGTGGAACCCGGTTATAACAGTGTATTATACAGGCGTTTGTAAATGCGCTCCTAATCAGTGTATGATCCAATATTAATACGCCTAATCACAAGTTAATGTTACGGTACAGTAGAACCCGGTTATAACGTACCTGGGTTAGTACGTGCCTGGATTATCAAACAAACAAACAAACAATCAAACAAACAAACAAACAAACAAACAAACAAACAAACAAACAAACACACCCTATATCTATAGATTCTATACGTATCTAGATACTATCAGAAAGCTCAACAACTATCTCCTAACAACGGATCTACCTACACTCAGTTATCTGTTCTATCTTATAACCAGGTACAGTAGATGTCGGTTATAAGGACATGCCGGTTATAAGAACACCGGATATAAGGACATGCCGGTTATAAGAACATGTCGGATATAAGGACACCGGTTATAAGGACACCGGATATAAGGACATTCTACTGGAGAACGGTTGCCATATGCCCTATATAATTATGCCGCTTATAAGAACATTATATGCAGTTCCCGACGATGTTCTTATAACCGGTATCCACTGTATTATGAAACTCTGGGATGTATAGTTCAGTTAATAGGACTGATTCGTTTTCCAATTTATATCATCCGAATACACCATTTATGTTAATGCAGCAGACTCTCATTAATTTATACATACACCTGGGGACCGTCGTAATTGTTCGTATTATCCGGAATTCGTATTAACCGGAGTCACTTGCATGCATTTGTATAGGCTAGGGGAATTAACCTTGTACTCCTTAACCGATATTCCCCTTATCCGTGTTCCTATTAACAGAGTCTACTGTAATAAGTATTTGTGTACTCCCAACAACTTGAGCATATTCCGTTATCACTATAGTTACCCCAGGAATGTATAATTGTGTTCTATTTATAGCAATACTATCTGGACACAGTATTCTACTCAATTAGAAGTCTGACAGCTAAAAATCCTATTTTAGATGTCAGTGAAACTCTTGTACACTTATTTCACAGTATTGAGAAAAAGGTATTTGTTATTTGTTATGTTTAGATAAACAGGTTTAATCAGTCAGTAATGCTAATTTGGATAAATGGAACATATTTGTGTCCAATTTTTTAATTTTGGTTAATCGATTTCAAATTTGGTGAATTGGCTTAATATTCGTTTAATTAAATCAAGATTTTCTATATAGGTATTCGTTTAATTTGTAATGTAAATGTATTTAATTTCACTGTAGTATATTATAGATGTATATAGTATTCATATCTAGTAATATATTTTCAGTCAAACTACCCTAGGATAAATGTAACCCAATTTAGCGGAGTTGACTGTATAATATTCCATTATTCCATTACAATATTATATGTCAGTATTACGTAGTATTATTATGCAATCTCTATAGAGACATAATATTATGGTTAATTAATGGTTTGTTGTTTTAAATAAACAACTTTATAGTATTGTAGTTGTGTCTGGAATTACCATGATTCCCCGAATACTCGTGGGTCAAATTTACCTCAGTTTTTTAGAAAAATCCAGGATAATATTATTTAGATGGATTATAATGGTTCTCAGCGACAGTAAACATACCTAAATTGCATAAATAAATGTATTTACACTTCATTAGAAACTAATGGTATTAATTTTGTAATACAAATGCCATTTTATTGACCCAACGCTTATTCGGGGAAATACTGTAAATGACATTTGTTTTTGGTTAATTAGCGATGGATTTTACAAATACAGTAGACTCTCTTTAATAGGAATACGGATAAGGGAAATATCGGCTAAGGAGTACAAGGTTTAATTACCCTATACAAATTGTATGCAAGTGACTCCGGTTAATACGAATTCCAGAAAATTCGAACAATTTCGACAGTCCTCTTACAAATATGCAAACGAAACCTCTATTAGCTTAATTACGATTTATTTGATACAAACTTAAATAAGCATACAAACTTAAATAAGCAAATAATCGACCCCAAATGTAAGATTTATTCAAACTTAGTTGTAATTTGCAAACGGTAAGCATACTATACCTGGTACTTAAATTTAAATGACTACATTTGATCATAAAATCATTACTTTTCAATTTAATTTATTCAAAGAGTCATATCCAATATCAAACTTTATCATTGTATATAATTATTATGAATTAATCTCATTAGGCTATTAGTAGCCAAATAATAACGTGTAAGATTAAAATTTCTACGAGTATCTAAATTCTGTAATAATATATTTGTGTATAACAAGTTAATTCAAATGGCTAAAAGGGACAAAATCTGTGACAACTCATTAGTTAAAGTTGAATTTTTACGCACAGAAATACAAAATGCTTTTCAATCTTTACATATTTCACTCGATGAGAGAGAAGCCGATTTAATGTACAGAGTCGACGAAGTAAGAGGGAGCATAGTAACCGCTTTGAAGCAATGGAATGGTAGAATTGAGGATGTTCAGCATACCATAGCACACGCTAATACCGAAATACGAGACAATACTTGGGGATTTAAACTGTTGAGGGAAGCCAGAGAGGAATTGAGTATTTTAGAGAAAGCAAAACCGAATTTTAAAGTTGATTTTAAAATGTCGGAAGGGATTAATGAGGTGATTGCGAATCTTGGACAAGTAAACATAAAACAAATAAACAAACAAGTAAATATGTGCGCTGAATTACAAACGAATTCGCCTGAAAATAGCCTCGAATTAAGGGATCAGGGTAATTGCCAGATTCTTCAAAAAGTATTCGACTTGAATATAGAGACATTCGTGGATAAAATAGATAAATTCGAATTTGGAACTAAGATTCCTGTAATTCCGATTGATCGAATGGAGCAGCTTAATATACGTGGAACTAATTATAGGTTGGCTAGGTCTGTTTCGTGTGCTCAACTAACTGAAGTTAAACCGCAATTGGGATCGAATTTAATTTCGCAACGAGCATTTGACGATTCCTGTATTTTAAACCGAGAAATTAATTTACAGAAAAACTTCCAAAAAGCGGAATTTGTAAAACAGGAAAATCAAAATATCGAAATGAAAAAGAAGAAATCAAAAAGCAAACGAGAAAAACTAAGTTTCTTCTCTCGTTCTTTTAAGCCTAAATCCAAAACTGTCAATTTAGCTACAAATAAGCTATCGGAATTAAAGCCACATAAATACCTAAATAATCGTGTTACGCTTACTTCCAGATGGAACAAGAACAAACAAGTGCATGGGATATTAAAATGTGTCGTATCAAGAGGTGTCAAAACGCCAATTGTAGGCGTCGAATTGGACACAAAAGACGGGACTTCAAATGGGTATTTTGAAGGCATACAATATTTCAAGACTGAAAACCATAAGGCTTATTTCCTATCTGCTGATAAAGTGTGTATTATGATATAGTCTAAATATAGAATAAGTCGTTGCTAACGTATTGCTAAGGAATGTTGAGTTTTTATTTTTATTTTTATTTTGAGTCAATTGAATAAGAGCTTACTTGTATATTGGCAGACACTTTTCAATATAAAACCCGACTTCACAAAGATGAATTTTAGATGTTAAAATGACCTTTAACAAAATCATAAAATATATGTACATTAGAATTCGGTTAGTACGTACCCCTTCTGGAGAGAAAAGTTTGTACGTATTATCTGAGTGTACGTACTAACCGAGTTGACACTAGGTATATAGAGATACTTATAGATTGACAAACAAACAAACAAACAAACAGGTAAACAACTATTTACAAGAAGTATTACATAATCACATTCTAAAGTACTACGTTAGCAACAAGTTCTATTTATAGACTACATAGATATAATTATACGAACGCGATTAGCTGTTATGAAACAGGCCTTGTTTGCTTTTGTTTTGAAAAATCTTGTATTTCCAAAACACCCATCGCAATCTCCATCATTTGTGTCCAATTCGATTCCAACGATTGGCATTTTGGCACCTTTATTGACGACACACCTCAAAGTGCCATTAACCTGTTTGTCTTTATTTCGTCGTAAATCTACTGTTACTCGTTCGGCTAAATAGTTCTCTATTTTAATTTCAGTAAGTTTGTACATTGCACAGGATAATGAGCTATCTTTTCCGGCAAAACTTGTACTGAATGGTCTCTTCTTAAACTGGTGCTTATTCGCATTTCTGTTAGGATTATTTCTCGCCCCCCTATGCCAAATAAATCCATTTGCCTTTTCTTTTATTTCAAATTTCAAATTTTCAATAGGTTCTGTTAGTTTAATAGGTTTTGGTAGTGGTTTTACGATCATGTTTTTCGAAATATAAGAATCATCGAATGCTCTTCTATTGCATGCAGGTCCCATAGTGTGTCTCTTGGTGTATTCTGTTGTATTCAATTCTGCACATGAAAGGGATCTGCTTAGTTTTTTCGGCATTAACACATTTTCTATTACCTTTCCAGTATTAATATTTCCCCTAAACGCTAACATACTAATTCGATACTTGTCCTCAACTTGTTTTTGTAAAATTGGACATTGCATATTACCCTTTAGCATGATGTCAAATATATTTTCAGAAATGTAAACACTCTCTATTTCATGTCTCGTGTTAGTTTGTTTGTTTATTTGTTTCATGTTTATTTCACCAAGATTGGAAATTACATTTTCCATATCACCTCTCAATTTGAAATTAATTTCAAAAGTTGGCTTGTTTTTTTCCAAACATTTTAAATCTTCTTTTGCTTCGTTTTCCAACTGAGAATTCCATTTATTATTCCGAATTCCGGAGTTGGCTTGAGTTATCGTGTATTCAGCATCTTTTACACTGGCATTCCATTCCTCCAAAGCGGTTACTATGCTACCTTTTACCTCATCTAATCTGTGTATTAAATCGGATTCTCTCTCATCAAGCAAGATATGTAGTGACTGGAGTTTAATTCGTATATCTTTCCGTATCGATTCAACTTTTGACAATGAACTGTCATAAAACATTTCCCTTTTTGTCATAAGTAACTATTCCAGTTATTGTATAGTATACATTACTGTATTATGTTCATATATGTAGGATTTATAGGATATGTTATGAAGTAATCTCCTATCTTATATAACTATTTATCAGACCTCAAAAGGGTTTCAAATATCCCTTAACAGAAAGGTTATTAAGGAGAATATATCATATCTACAGTCGAAACGATTTTTCCTAACTAACTAACTATTTTTCTGAATCTATATTATAAAAACTCGATTGTTGTTTGTTTGTTTGTTTGTGCGGAGTATTAAAGTGATGGGGGAATAGAAACCGCATTTATATATGAGATATAAACTAACTTCCAAATGTTATAATGGGTAAACAAGTATGCTGAATAGTTAATCAATATTTTCAAACTTTTAATTTATATATTTTTTGTGTATTGGAAAAAGTGAGACTGCGTAGTATATTTCCATACAAAGAATTGGTTAGAAAAAGCCAGTTTTGACTATTTGCTTTACTACCATTTACTGTTTATGAATGTTGCTATTATCTTGCAATCATCATAATTATATTGTGTATTTCCTATTTGAATCATTAAATTATGATTTTTCTAGTTTATAACATTCCTAGGTTACTATAGCAACACAGGTGGTACATTGGCATGTTTGAGAGTTCATTTATTCCATTTATTCTTAGGAATTATTAATGAACCAAACATTGCCATAATTTCGGTTTTACTGAACTTATTGTGTTAGTTCAGTTTATAGAATTACAGTTTTATTAATAAGCATATTTGTAGAAGTGAAATTTGCATAAAACAACCATATGTACTTGCAATATTGCTAGGGTAATATCCTTATATTTGCGACTATAATATCTGTCACATATTGATTACGAACATATTAATTATTGAGGTGTCAACTTATTGTTATTTACGTTATACAATTATATTATGATGTTTGTAATTTAATGCAATTTATATAGAAATCATTGAACTGACCATTTAACTTTTCCTTATTAAGGATTGCTTTTGTAATACTATGCTCCTTTATATTAAACATTTCTTATATAATATATCCTATTTCATTTCGGGTCCATTTAATTTAATTGACATTAATTATCTGTTATAGATTTGTCATAAATAATATACAGTAGACTCTCGTTAATAGGAACACGGATAAGGGAAATATCGGTTAAGGAGTACAAGGTTTAATTCCCCTAGCCTATACAAATGCATGCAAGTGACTCCGGTTAATACAAATTCCGGATAATACGAACATATTAAGACGGTCCCCTGGTGTTCCTACTGACGAAAGTATCTGAAAATATGCAAAATGCTGAATTATATCTCAGCAAAATATCTGCTATAAAATCAGTATTCATTTTGATTAATATTACTTCCACTAATTAAAGGGTATACATTTGTATTTTTAACAGATTTTGCGAACATCAACTTCAGTTTAAACTTTAAACACATTTGTCAATTCTATAATTAAATTGTTGAATAATTTTTGATTTTCTTTCAAAATAGATTTGATTAGTATGAAATTAAATTTATGAACTTTGCATTCCTATAATTCTTGTTGTCACGATTGCGTAAATAATAAGCATTCAAGTATACACAAACAACTATAAAAACAACTTTTTTGAGCAACTTTTATATAAAACTTAATTTGCCAAAATGGAACACCAACAAACTCCCGAACAATTCTTATCAGAAATAAATAGAATAAGAATAATAATTCTTAATAAATTTTCCGAAATGAAAACAGCACTATTCGACAGAGAGAGACGCCTTTTGAAGGAACTTGACATTATTCAAAATACTTTTGAAATTCAACTCAATCTTTACAAGAAACAAGTACAAATTTGTAAGAATTCAATTTCGAATTTGGACGAATTAAGAACAACAGAAATTTATTTCCCACAATTAATTGAGGAAAGACAAACTGCTGAATCTTTAAAACCTAGAAAAAAAATACAATTCCGTATAACACCAAATATAACCTCAATTCTTGACCGTATCGGTTCTATTAAAGTTACAGATAATAATCCGAATACAAGAAGAAAACCAACTTACGGAGAAGAGAGGGAAAGCCAACTTTTCAAACTCGCAAGAAAACGGTCAAAAGACGATTTCGATTTGACACAAATTAGGAAACCTCTCTCTCTCGAAATTAAGAACACTTTTTCAGCTCCTGAGCTGCAAATTTCCGGTCGGGAATTCAGAAGAGGGGATTATCATCCTCTCAAAAAGAATAAAATTGTTTTGTCTAATTTGTCGCAAATGACATTTCCATCAAAGCACAGCAGTCCCAGTGCCTTATAACAATAACAACAACAACAACAACTACATTATGCTGTATACCTATAATTGTGTTTATTATTTGTTTATTTACTTACAAATAAATTATTTGAAATACTTTAAAAAAATTGAACATACAATACAATAAACTGAAAATTTTAATACTTCCATTCTGCAATCAAATATACTAACTCAATTCAATATTCCTTTCAACACTTTTATACTTGAGTTTAACTCTCTATAAGGAAAAACAACGAAAATTTTGGTTGATTAATTGATTAAAAACACCTTTTCCTGGAATTGCTTCCCTTGTCTAAATTCTAAGGAAAAAATATAATATTTCGTAACTATAAGGAAAACTGACGAAATATGATGAAATCCGTGACACAAATAGAATTGCCAAAATTTTTATGAGGAATTTTTCTAAGAAAACAATAATCTCAATAAACACATATAATATTTCCAAATACAAACATAATACAGTAGAGCCTCTTAGTACGAACACCAGGGGACCGTCATAATGTTTTCTCCTAATCCGATTTTCATATTAACCGGTGTCATTTGTATTGAAAAGGCTTTGAAAGGGACTGAAATAGTGTTCGTATCAACCGTAATTTCGTATTAACCTTGTTCGTATTAATGAGGTTCTACTGTATATAAACTTCGAAAAATTCGTCACAAATTTGTTAATTTTATTTGTTTCACGGTTTTCATTATATTTCGTCACTTTTCCTTATAGTTACGAAATATATATTTTTCGTTATAATTGTATTTACATATTTACAGAGTACAAGCTTGCAATCTAAGAGCAGAGAAATATCTGTTGGGACTCCTCCCAAACACAGTAATCAGGTTAATAGGTTTGTTTATGTATTTACAAGAGGTTGTTTATTGTTGTTGTTGTTTACTAGTGTGATAATGAAGTATGGATTATACCAGATAACTCATTTAAACTAACTATTGACTCAGAAATAGTACAAACAGAAAAACTCGATTTTAAGAAGGCTGTCCCAGTTAAGAATATTGTCAGTCCAGTTAACATTCATCAGGTATGCTAATAGTTATAATACACTATTCTCTGTTAATAGAAACACGGATAAGGGAATATCGGTTAAGGAGTACAAGGTTTAATTCCCCTAGCCTATACAAATGCATGCAAGTGACTCCGGTTATTACGAATTCCTGATAATACGAATATATTCCTATTAACGAGAGTCTACTACACTAATCTTTAATTTTTAGTTGTTTAAAGACGTGCACTTATCCTTCCTGACAATTCAAGCTAAGCTCTATACGAATATTGGGTTAGTTATGATTGTAACTAATCCTGCCTTCTATTTATAGTATCTGCACTGCCTATAGGACAGACTCCGTATCCCATTGGTTAACAGAGTTCTACTGCTCGCTATCCGCTATACTGAATAACAGATGCAACCAATCGCTGTCACAGATTCTCCTTAAGATGCAGCTCATTGCCCTGTTCGCACTGACCAATCAGAACACGCCCTCTAGTGCGTTGGAAATTGTAGACCGTCTAGAATTAGACAAGATTTTCTTATGTATAAATTAGTATTACGCATATAAGGCAGGGATTTTGGTCTACAGAATATATATACGGTCTACAAATTTTTGCCTTGGTTTGTATGGGATTTTATAGACCGTCTACATATAAGGATGCTCAGTGCGTAGTTGATATTCGAACTCGAACTGAAATTTGTTGTTTTTATATGTTTTTCTATTTTTAGAATCAGCTCAGCAATACAAAGTGGATTTTCTATTCTCGTTCCATTTCCTTATCATACAATCTATGCAACGGAATATTCAGGTACAATAACACAACAACAACACAACAACACAACAACACAACAACAACACAACAACAACACAACAACAACAACAACAACAACAACAACAACACAACATGTTATTATATGTATCTTATAGTGTGAATCTACTGTACCCCCCCACACGTGGTATTTGCTGCCTCAAATTAGAATATTCGTACAATGGATGAGACACAACACAAACTTGTTATTAGATTATTTCCAAACTTTCTCAAATCACAGGTTTGGGTAACTCAACAGGAAACAACTTTTTTGTTTTTATTTTATAAATGTAAACTTCCGTTATAACCAAGTCGGATATAACGATTAAACTAAATACCCGTTATAACGAAATGGAGATTTTCCCCCTGAGCACTAAATGCATTAATTACTACAATGAACTCCCGTTATACCCAAGTCGGATATACCGAAATAACCGCTTATAACGAAATGGAGATTTTCCCCCAGAGCACTAAATGCATTAATTATTACCCGCTTATAACGAATATCCGGATATAACGAAGGGATTTACAGGTCCCAATCAATGTATTATACAACCATTTGTAAATACGCTCCTATTCCTGGTCTGATCCAATTTTCATAGTCCTGAATCACAAATTAAAATTATTGTTTTATTTATATTATTGTTGTTATAGGCTATGGAGTCTACTCTACGTGTTAGCCAATCAGCTGATTAGTTTACAGCTGTCAACAGAGGTGTCAACTGACAACAACACATTCCTTTGGGAAGATCAGTTGCTATCTGGCTGTGTGCTAACTGATAAGTTTATAAACTCGAGAATATCTTGGGAAACCGTACAACTCGATACAGAGGTATTGTACTAAGGAACCATGGATATTACAGTAATTATATTGTTGCATTGTGGTTGTTTAACTTGATCAATGAAATAATTATATAAGGAAATATTGCAGAAATATTTTCAACTTTATTATTAGAAAACTATGGATTATTAGACTTTTCTTTATTTCTTTATTTCTTTATTTCTTTATTTCTTTCTTTATTTATTTATTTATTTAGAATGAACAGAGTATTCAATACAGAATGTCGCTAATAATTTCAGATTTAAGAACGCTATCAAAAGATCCCAATTTTCCTATCTGTTTAGATTCCGAACTAACTTATTTCTCTCTCAACGCAAAATATACGTCACAAACAAACACAGACACGAATATCGACAAAACTCTTATTCCTGATATAACATACACAGTATGTGTTTACAGTAGATCACGCTTAATTGGTTATTATAGTTTGCATTGTTATACAGTAGATGTCGGATATAAGAACACCGGATATAAGAACATTCTACTGTACTAGAAAACGGTTACCATTTGCCCCTATATAATTATGCCGGCTATAAGAACATTATACTATTTGTTATTTACAGTTTTTTGTTTAATAGGATTCGATGGAAAATCCATTTGAAGAACTTAATCCGCATTCAGATGAAGAAGAATAGTTAGTTTCTAATATTACTCTTTGGTTCTTATTTAATAGTCCAATATCATATTGTCATCAACACCCGTTAATTCGAACAATCAAGGGAAAATTAAATTTGGTCGAATTAGCGAATTTTCGAAATACAAATTAGTGAAAGTTCGAATTAACGGTTGCCGAATGTATATGAAATGTGACAATTATGTGAATTTATATTTTATTTATTGTTTGTTAGTTTGCCAGACGACACACAAGTCACGAATGAATTATCTATTTTGGGAACTGAAAAGAATAAATTGAAAGAACAAGTTGACAAACAGAGTTCAGAGATCAACAAACACAAACAACAAACAATAATCAGACATGAGATTACTCCAAGATACATTGTCCCCGATACAAATTGTTTCCTATCATATCTACATATACTACAACAAATACATACAAACACTAGTCTACAGCTGATTGTACCTCTTATCGGTTAGAATCTCTATTTGAATACAGTCGACTCCGCTTAATAGAGACACCGGTTAATAGATTTCTCCGCTTAATCGGGTCAAACTACTCTGGAACAAAGTGACCCTATTAAGCGGAGTCAACTGTATTTGTTAATTGCAAACACAGAATACTCTCGTTAATACGAATTCCGGTTAATACGAACACTATTACAGTCTCCTTCAAAGCCTTTCCAATACAAATTATATTAGTTAATACTTAATACGAATCCCGGATAAGACGAACGAATTTGACGGTCCCCTGGTGTTCCTACTAACAAGAGTAGATAGAAACTAGTAACTATGTTATTGTATAAACATTTAAACAATTTGTTTTGTTCCAATTCTAATTCCTTTTTCAAAGTCAGTTTTTATTTGAAAGTTTATTAATTTGTGAATTTTGTTTGTAGGGAAGGTCTATTTGTTTGTTTGTTTGTTGTTGTTGTTGTTTTGTAATTTAAGGTTTGTGTTTGTATTTCTTTAGTTTTACAAGAATTGGAACATTTAGGAATTCCAATTTCCAAATCTCACAAACACCTTTCTTCTTGTTCCAAGGCAAAGTTAGTATTTATTGAATATGGAACTAATTAATGTTAGTTCCATATTGTGTTGTTTGTTTGTTTGTTTGTTTGTTTGTTTATTTATTTGGTTGGTTGGTTGGTTGGTTGTTGTTGTTTACTTGTTTGTTTACATTCTAGAGACGCATATTCGTGGTTAATGACAGAATTTTCTAACCCCAAACATAAAATGTTAGCCCTGACTAATCAAGGAAACTTAATAGATACTCCGTATACACAAGATTTCTCTTCCGTAAGAAATGTAAGTGTTGTTGTTGTTATTATTGTTATTGTTTCTTTTGTTGTTTTTTTTGTTGTTTTTCTTGTTTTTTTGTTTGTTGTTGTTATTGTTTTTGCTGTTTTTGCTGTTTATTTGTGTTTATTTAGCAAATAAATGATGATCTCATTCTTCAGTCCTGTGTTAAGCTTAATCAGACATGGCACAAGCCATCAGGTATTAACACACTATAGTGTGCCGCTAAATAGAACTGAAACTAAAATGAGTCCGATTAATGTTAGTGCCAATAGTTAGTTACAGTTAATATACTCCATTATACTATACCTAATATACTCTCGTTATTAGTTACATCAAGGGACTGTCAAGAATTCTTGTATTAACCGGAGTCACTTGCATGCATTTGTATAGGCTAGGGGAATTAACCTTGTACTCCTTAACCGATATTCCCTTATCCGTGTTCCTATTAACAGAGTATATTGTAGTTTGTTTATTACTATTTATTCGTTTAGATCCGGATTGTATCAGATCCTGTGTGGTGCTACTCACTTCAGATAGAAATTTAAGGTTAAAGGCAGTTTGCCAAAACCTACCTGCAAAATCTATAAAAAGATTTTTAAGTTTGATTAACTGATTATGGACATTCTCATTATTGAAGAAGATTTATTATTTAATCAAAAGATCAAATATTGTATGTCTAAAGGCGAGATTAATACTGTAAGATTTAATTTCATTTCCATTAAATTTTCTGTACTGGGAAGAGGGCGATCAATCCCCTAAATTAGGTCATACCTGTAACCTTTAAAATTGTTATTTATATAACTGGTAATGATTGTATTTTATGAAATGAATATTTTTGAGGATATTATAATTCTCTACAAATTTGTTTATCACTCTTTAGTAATTTTACAACAATATTCTATAATTTTACTGTGCCGCTACTTTGTAGTGGATCATTTCTGACTAATTTTCCAATTGTATATTTAGAATTTCTACAAAGACATTTATTGACTGAGTATATCAATATACTAGCCATCCTATATGATATCATATAGAAAATCTACAGGATATTATATTTACGAGCCCTTCGGTCTCGGTCGCTTTGCGGCGGATCGGTGATACGTACCTCAAGTTAACGGCCTCTGTATGGCCTTACTCCTCACCCTTTCTACTGTGGAAAATGGTAGATGATGTTATATATATATATCCCTTTCTATCATTTTCCATAACTTGTTTGTAACTTTGTTTAAATAACTTGTTAAACAACAACAAATATTAATATTTTAAATTTTCAAACGCGAAAATCATGTTCGGCATACTTGTTTACCTTTTGTAACATTTGGAAGTTAGTTTCTACCAACATTCTAAATGCGGTTTCTATTCCCCCATCACTTTAATACAACCCGGATTAACAAATATACAAACAAACAAACAAACAAACAAACAAACAAACAAACAACCAAACACAACAATCGAGTTTATAATATAGATGTTGCAATTGGTATCTAAAATTATCTAAATACAGTAGTGTAGTGAATACCCATCGAATTTACATTAACTCGATAAGGATACAAGTATGACACACGAACACGATCTAAAGAAGCTCTGAACTAATATGGCGACAAGTGACCTACATATGTGAGCTGAATATAAGTGCTATAATCAGAACTGAAATAAAGAGGTGTAGGGATTGGTAGAGTAGACATGTGGAGAATTATGCAGCCTGTACAGAACACGAATATCGGTAAGTTTATAAATAGACAGGAATCTAGGATAATTACAGTTCTACTTCCAATTTTAAATTTTAAATATTAATTCATTAAATGAATTTCCTGAAAATATTTACATTTGTATTTCTATTGTTCCAATTACAATTTCAATTCGAAATCTATTCCATTTACAAAATAAATTTTCGCGATATTATTCAATTACCATGGAACTTATCCAATAAAAATATATAATTACAGTTGATATAATTCGAACATTTGACAATTAAAACATTCAAAAATTAAAACAAACATTCAATCATTCGAATAAATTTGTTCGAATTATTGAATAATATTTCGAGCAAATTTATTTTCCCTCTAATTAAGCGATATGTATTGCCTTTATTTCTATCATCTAAACAGCAGATATGAATCCCGTGTGTCCCTACTTACTGCAATAGTGGCACTGTCTGTGTGCCACGTGATATCCAGAGGAATATAGGAACAGAGAATGTTTTCTGTTCCTGTATTCCTCTGGATATCACATGGCACACACATAGTGCCACTATCACTCTAGAGGTTGTACGTCCTATGTATGACTGTCTTGAAATGAGAGACAACGAAAACAACAATTACAACACCTCAAATTGTGACGATATATTGATGTCACCTAATGATAATTTAATACTTGAGAATGTAGATGATGTAAGTTATACACTGATGATTAAAATTGGCGCCAAAAAGCAAGAATTCAACGAGAGTAGTTTGACCCGATTAACCGAAATTAGCTTCTATTTGCATGGTTTTGTTCCTGAAAAATGACTCACTTAAGCGGTGCCGACTGTATTTAAATATTTATTTATTTATTCGTAAATAGAATTAAGACACACATTAATGTTTCTACATTTTAATTTGATTTTGAATTTTAATGGATTTGTTTATGTATTTTTGTAAACAACAACAACAAATGTTTATATTACAAATTTATAAATGCGAAATTCGTGTTCAGCATACTTGTTTACCTATAATACCCGTTGAAAGCAAACTTCTAGGTTCATTTTGAATTTTCAATAATTTGTTTACCTATTTTTGTAAACAACAACAATAAATATTCCTATAAGAATTTCAACAATGCGAAATTCGTGTTCGGCATACTTGGTAACCTATAATATCAGTGAATTTACTCTCGGCCAATTAGATTACAGTCTCAGATAGGCATTATATATAGCACACCTAACAACTGATAGCACTAAATCTATTTCTACTAATTTGAATGGAAAATATCATAAGTATGAATTATTTTCTTGAGTCTTAAAACTTGTTCCTATATTAATATAAAAGTAGTAATTCCCCCATAATACATTGACTCATTCATTTCGTAATTAGAGTAACAAGAACCTCTGTTTAACAGTTGTATCCTTGAACTTAGATTCATTATTTGAGACCGTTTATAAATTTGTATACCAAAAGTCCCTGCCGTCTATGGGTAATACTATTTAAGTCAAGAAACCTGGTCTAGAATAGACGGTCTACATATAAGTTATTTAATACAATTACTATAACTAACTAATATTAGCAGCATACAATACATACTCTAAACCTAACAACATAATAGCACTGGATATATAGCATTGGTATAGCTAGCATAGTTATTTAGCTTCATATAGCGTTACTGATGGATCTCCATCCTTCAGATTGTACACAGAATAGTATTTGATTAGGAATGGGTCTCCTAAAAGCCATTTATCTTTCATCCCATAGAAAGTGCTAAAGCATTTATCTCCAACCTTTATTATGTAGAATTTAGGCTCTAATACGATGGTATTATCTCCGAATTTTATTTTCATGTCAGGGAAAGTATCTATTTTGTCACACTTTACTTCCTTCTTCATTCCATCCCCTGTTCCACCTATACACAATTTATAATAATTTAGTTAAAGCATATAAATAGCGCGTAGTATAATTGTGTACAAATTGGGTAGTGATACTCCAATTGATACAATGGAATGTTAGAAACGTTCGGCTAGACTGACAAATACAAATAACTGATTGGCTGCATGAATTTACTCTCGACCAATTAATTAAAGTCTCAGTTAGGCATTCTACAATGCACAATTAACAATTGTTATAGACACTAAAATCACTTTATAGTAATTAAGAGATAAAATGTGAATTATTTTATTGAGTCTTAACCGTTGTTTCTAAATTTATATTCCCCACACCCTATATGGAGATTTTACCAGGTGCTCAAAAATTTCTGAACAAACAAACACCATAAAGAATAGGATAACTTACCTAGAACATCCTTATTGAATGCATTTATAAGATCCTTGGGTCCTACTATAAGAGAGCATCCTGTGTCGATACTAGCCTTGCAGGTCATATCTCCAGCTTTTGTACAGAACGAAGTATCTCCGAATTTAACCTCATCCATTTGTACCGTAAACAAAGTGTCACCAATCACTTTAATTTCTAATTTTGTGTCCTCTTTAAAATGTGCCTTCTTGACACCTCCAAATGTTATCTCCCCTCCGTCAGCTGAGCTCCCGCCTCCCTTAATGAACACTCCGAAAATAGGGTCCATATCCGCATCTTTTGCTGCGGTGCTAAATACCATCGGGTAACCCTTGGTCTTCTTCAAGTCCAGTCCTAAAGTCAGATAGGATATCATATAGGATATCCTATATGAGAGTCAGACGTTACGTGACGCTTCCAATGTATGAATGATAAACAATCCATTAGTCGTATTCAAATGGTGAAAAAAATCGTGACATTAGGGGGTATCTAATTTTCGGTAATTTTGATGTACATAGCGTTTGCACCTCCCCATATGTGTGTTCTCAGTACATACTACATACAGTACTATTATTAGGAATTATGTAATGTGTGTATTTAATAAATTACTACTACAGTATACTCCGCTTAATAAAGTCATCGGTTATTAGATTTCTCCGCTTAATCGGGTCAAACTACACTATAACAAAGTGACCCGATAACTACATACCTAGAATACCATCATAACCAGGATATTTCTTCGTGACCTTCCCTACAGCCCCAAATAGCTGCTTCTTTGCCTCTAGCCCATCAGCTAAATACACTGTATCCTCCGAGGATATTCCTTTTACATTTCCAATTCCATAAGTGATTTCGAAAGTCTTATCTATCTCCTTAAAGGTGTCACTGTCTGCCGATTTATATTTGGTATGATCCTTGCAGAGAGCATCCGAGTCATCACATTCTGAGCCGAATACCCACAATACAGAAGACCCAGTGTCTATTTTAACCTAGCAATACAGTAGAATCTCGTTAGTAACTACAATAAGGGGATATATAAATTAGTTAATATTATCCGGAAATTTATATTAACCTGAGTCACTTGCATGTATTTGTATATGCTAGGAGAATTCCGTTAACAGATTTTCCCCCTTTCGTTATGAATATTCAAAAGGCTATTAAATGACCGAAACAGTGTAATTAGTGTTCTACTAAATAAAAATATATATAATTAACAAAGTTGCTTTCAAAATACCGTACTATCCCACAAAAACGAATGACATATTTTAAACACTTTTAACTGCTTACCTTGAATTCTTGCTTTTCGCTGCCTATTTTGACCTTCAGTAAATACCTTTGATTTTTCATATTCTCAAGTATTACATTCTTAGGTTCCATCAATATATCGTCACAATCTGAGGTGGTGTAATTGTAGTTTTTGTTGTTTTTGTTGTCTCTCATTTCAAGACAGTCATACATAGGACGTACAACCTCTAGTTTGACAGAGAATGTCTTCTGTTCCTGTATCCCTCTGGATATCACGTGGCACACACACAGTGCCACTATTGCAGAGAGTAGGGACACACGGGGATTCATATCTGCTGTTTAGATGAACTCTACAGGATAAATCCAATTAATTTATGGAATTACGTTACTTATATCGGCCAACACCTTTCCTAATGTAATTTTCAAGCAAATTATATTTTTCAGTAAAAATCACCTCGAATTATATGAAAAGGTGTTGACTGATATAAAAGTACCTTTAAAGTTTAAATGTATTAATTATTGTTCTAATTTGGAATTAGCTTCCGATGGATTAATTATTATTTATTTTGCCATAAAATAAAATGAGTATATTTTGCATATAATGAATTTATTTTGCTATAAAATGAATGTATTTTGCTATGAAATGTGTGTATTTTTGGATAATATAGTTTGTTACTAAGAACTGTTAATAATATTATAATTACTGTGTTAATATACGTATTTATACTATCGTTACGTATAAGATGATCATTCAGTTATGAACTGATCTGTATGTGTTTGATACGATTTGTAGTTTGATGAATGATACGAATTGTATAGCTTTGTTATGTGTGTATTCTACCAATTCTCACACCTCCATAAGAGCGTATCAAATTTCTCAGCTGACAAATCTCCATCTGTAACTAAAATGCAAATTTATTACCTTTCAAATTCTAGTTTATTCTATTGCAATTGATGGTAGATTTATTTTAATTAATTTGTGTCAGGTCTTTTCATTATTGTATTTCGTCACATACCATTACTAATTCCCAAATGTATTGAATTTAGTTTGAATTGCATTTGAATTTGCATCAAACCATTTCCTTATTGTATTTCTTCAATCATCATTATGTTTGGTTCAACTTTTTTAGGCAATATCTTTTTCCAATTGTGTTTAATTTAAAGAGTTTACTAATTTGCACAACTCAGCCCAAATAAACCAAGTTGATTGTCAGAATTTCAAGAATATATAAATGCAATAGAGCTTGCTTGTATGTAGACAGTCTATACAAACCCATGCAAACTAAACTAAAAATTTGTAGACTGTGTATAAGGCCAATGTTAATGCTAATATTTTTTCGACTCCAGACTAATTCTATTTGAGGATGTGGGCGGGTGGCATCTCATTTTGATTTTACAGTCAAAACTGGTTTTTTTCTAACTAACTATTTATTCTAAATGTGTAATAAAATCCAATTTTATTTTATTTTGAATTGGTTTATTTTAACTATTAGATTTTTTCTTACCTAATTTCCATGCAAAGAATTGGTTAGAAAAATCGGTTTCGACTATATTATTATTTGATGACGACATACTTAATAATTATCTGAGCAAATATTCTAATTTGTCAGTGCTTTTTTATAAAAATATTTAATAGTTGGGTAATATGCAGGGTTGCCGTGGGTATGGGAATTCCGATGGGGATCCCCATACCCATGGGAATGGGAATCAGATTTTCCCATATGGAGATCCCCATGGGAATTCCCATATGGGATCCCCATTTGGATACCAATACAAGTTACACAAGTTTCTTCATTTTCCTACTTTTCTGAATTGTTATAGCTGCCTCGAAGAGGCATATCCCTATACCCATGGAATGGGAATCAGATAATTTATGTGGGGATTCCCATGGGGATCCCCACATAAATCCTGTGGGAATGGAATGGGAATGGAAATTCCCCTCCCACGGCAACCCTGTTAACTATTAATACTTGTCATAGTTTCTGATTTTGTCAATAGCTAATTATGGCTATTTTAAAGTGCGTTATTCGTTACAACGAATAGTGGCCTTCTTTGAAATGCAAGTGTAATAAAGGAAATAATGACAATTTTGGAATATTCGTGCGGGAGTGATATCTGACGCGGGCGGAGCTGAAACAAGATTCCAACTAACAGTGGCCTAAATATTGTTTACAAAATGCCCCTGCCGTCTATGTGAATACTATTTAAACAAGAAACCTGGTCTAGAATAGACGGTCTACATATAAGTTATTTAATACAATTACTATAACTAACTAATATTAGCAGCACACAATACATACTCTAGACCTAACAACATAATAGCACTGGATATATAGCATTGATATAGCTAGCATAGTTATTTAGCTTCATATAGCGTTACTGATGGATCTCCATCCTTCAGATTGTACACAGAATAGTATTTGATTAGGAATGGGTCTCCTAAAAGCCATTTATCTTTCATCCCATAGAGAGTACTGTAGCATTTAGCTCCAATCTTCCTTATGTAGAATTTAGGCTCTATTACAATGGTATTATCTCCGAATTTTATCTTCATGTCAGGGAAACCACCTACGTCATCACATTTCACTTCCTTCATCGCTCCACCACCTGTTCCACCTATACACATTAATAATAACGAGCCCTTCTGTCTCGGTCGATTTGCGACGGATCGGTACTACGCACCTCAAGTTAACGGCCGCTGTGCGATACCATTAATTATACCATGGAAATGGTAGGTACACGGTATAATACATCTCTTTCTACCATTTCCATAGCTTTAACTTGTTTACTTGTAATACCCGTTGAAAGCTAGCCTCTAGGTTGATTTTGAATTTTCATAGATTTGTTTATGTATTTTTGTAAACAACAACAACAAATATTCATATTACAAATTTATAAACGCGAAATTCGTGTTCAGGATACTTGCTTACCTATAATACCCGTTGAAAGCTAACTTCTAGGTTCATTTGAATTTTCATTAATTTGTTTACCTATTATGGTAAACAACAACAACAAATATTGATATTATAAATTTTTAGATGCGAAATTCGTGTTCAGCATACTCGGTAACCTATAATATCCGTGAATTTACTCTCGGCCAATTAGATTACAGTCTCAGATAAGGCAGTATACATAGCACATTTAACAATTGATAGACACTAAAATCAATTTCTTCTAATTAAGAAAGAAACTCTTAACCTTGTTTCTAAATTATTATTCCCCACCTCCTCTATGAAAAAATATTCTGAACAAACAAACACCATAACCTTTTAACTTATAGGATAACTCACCTAGAACATCCTTATTGAATGCATCTATAAGATCCTTGGGTCCTACTATGACAGAGCATCCCGTATCGATACTAGCCTTGCAGGTCATATCTCCAGCTTTCGTACAAAACGAAGTATCCCCGAATTTAACCTCATCCATTTGTACCGAAAACTTAGTGTCACCAATCACTTTAATTTCTAATTTTGTGTCCTCTTTGAAATGTGCCTTCTTGACACCTCCAAATGTTATCTCCCCTCCGTCAGCTGCGCTCCCGCCTCCCTTAAGGAACACTCCGTAAATAGGCGCCATATCCGCCTCTTTTGCTGCCGTAGTGAACACCCCCGTGTAACCCTTGGTCTTCTTCAAGTCCAGTCCTAAAGTCAGATATGATATCATATAGGATATCCTTATACGTTACGTAACACTTCTAATGTATGACAAACAATCCGTTTGTACAGTGAACTCTCGTTATAACGAAGTGCTTGGGACCTGTGAATCCCTTCGTTATACCCGGATATTCGTTATAAGCGGAAAATCATTAATGCATTTAGTGCTCTGGGGGGGAAACTCCCTTTCTTTATAAGCGGTTATTTCGTTATATCCGACTTGGTTATAACGGAAGTATATTTTCTGTAAAATCTCGCAAAATCGTGACATTGGGAGGGTGTATAAGTTTGATAACTTCATTCACTTTGCATTATCATTAGGGATTCCATTCAACATTAAATAAACGAGTCTCTGTCGCTCCAAGGCCAAAAATGATAATTAACTTAGACCTGTGGCTTGTAAATTACACACTACTTAATTAATATCAGTGTAGTTGAGTTTGCTTTTTATGAAGACACTTTGGTTTCCTTGAATGTTCACAATAAAAGAACCTGACTGTGTTTAAATTGTGTATAACTACATACCTAGAATACCATCATAACCAGGATATTTCTTAGAAACCTTGTTAACAGCCCCAAATAGCTGCTTCTTTGCCTCTAGCCCATCAGCTAAATACACTGTATCCTCTGAGGATATTCCTTCTACCTTTCCAATTCCATAAGTGATTTCGAAAGTCTTATCTATCTCCTTAAAGGTGTCACTGTCTGCCGATTTATATTTGGTATGATCCTTGCAAAGAGCATCCGAGTCATCACATTCTGAGCCGAATACCCACAGTACAGAAGACCCAGTGTCTATTTTAACCTAGCAATACAGTATAATCTCGTTAGTAACTACAATAAGGGGATATATATTAATTCATTTTATCCGGAAATTTGTATCAACTGGAGTTTCGCCTTTTCGTGTTCTTATTAACGAGCGTCACTGTACTGATATGTTATTGTATGTAGGAACACCAGGGCACCGAAGATTATACTGTCTCTTATAAACCTGACCGAAACAGTTTTGTGTTTTTGTTGGGTTTCGAAAATTAATCAAGTACTGGAAAGTGAATGTAGGTACTTTCTTAAAATTGCCGGGTAATTCAGAAAATACTGACGGCGGACGGGATTTTATTTTATTTTTTATTTCCATTAATATGAAAATAACATTATTCTATGCCAAACAATAAATATAAATATTTAATTAAATTTGAAATTCACATGACAATGAAAAAGTAATGTCCTAAAATACCATACTTATTAAAAATTGATACATTAGGAGTATTTTACACAAGTTTATAGCAAATATTTACGATTAGGTTCATAAGATAATAATAAAATATATCCGGACGGAGGGTAAAAATTGGGGGGGACGGGGATGATAAACAAGTTATTTATTTTATATGTCCTTACCTTGAATTCTTGCTTTTCGCTGCCTATTTTAAGCTTCAGTGCATATCTAGTGTCAGCCATGTTTTCAAGTATTACATTCTTAGGTTCCATCAATATTTCGTCACAATTTGAGGTGTTGTAATTGTTGTTTTTGTTGTCTCTCATTTCAAGACAGTCATACATAGGACGTACAACCTCTAGTTTGACAGAGAATGTCTTCTGTTCCTGTATCCCTCTGGATATCACGTGGCACACACACAGTGCCACTATTGCAGAGAGTAGGGACACACGGGGATTCATATCTGCTGTTTAGACGAACTCTACAGGATAAATCCAATTAATTTATGGAATTACGTTACGGTACTTATATCGCCCAACACCTTTCCTAATGTAATTTTCGAGCAAATTATATTTTTCAGTAAAAATCACCTCGAATTTTATAAAAGGTGTTGGCTGATATAAAAGTACCATTAAATGTATTAGTTATTGTTAAAATTTGGAATTAGCTTCCGATTAATTAATTATTATTTATTTTGCCATAAAATAAATGAGTATATTTTGCCATAAAATGAGTGTATTTTCCCATAAAATGAGTTCTTTTTAAATATAATGAGTGTATTTTTGGATAATATAGTTTGTTACTAAGAACTGTTAATAATATTATAATTACTGTGTTAATATACGTATTTATACTATCGTTACGTATAGAATGATCATTCAGTTATGAACTGATCTGTATGTGTTTGATACGATTTGTAGTTTGATGAATGATACGAATTGTATAGCTTTGTTATGTGTGTATTCTACCAATTCTCACACCTCCATAAGAGCGTATCAAATTTCTCAGCTGACAAATCTCCATCTGTAACAAAAATGCAAATTTATTACCTTTCAAATTCTAGTTTATTCTATTGCAATTGATGGTAGATTTATTTTAATTAATTTGTGTCAGGTCTTTTCATTATTGTATTTCGTCACATACCATTACTAATTCCCAAATGTATTGAATTTAGTTTGAATTGCATTTGAATTTGCATCAAACCATTTCCTTATTGTATTTCTTCAATCATCATTATGTTTGGTTCAACTTTTTTAGGCACTATCTTTTTCCAATTGTGTTTAATTTAAAGAGTTTACTAATTTGCACAACTCAGCCCAAATAAACCAAGTTGATTGTCAGAATTTCAAGAATATATAAATGCAATAGAGCTTGCTTGTATGTAGACAGTCTATACAAACCCATGCAAACTAAACTAAAAATTTGTAGACTGTGTATAAGGCCAATGTTAATGCTAATATTTTTTCGACTCCATACTGATTCTATTTGAGGATGTGGGCGGGTGGCATCTCATTTTGATTTTACAGTAGAAACTGTTTTTTTCTAACTAACTATTTATTCTAAATGTGTAAGAAAATCCAATTTTATTTTATTTTGAATTGGTTTATTTTAACTATTAGATTTTCTCTTACCTAATTTCCATGCAAAGAATTGGTTAGAAAAACCGTTTCGACTATATTATTATTTGATGACGACATACTTAATAATTATCTGAGCAAATATTCTAATTTGTCAGTGCTTTTTTATAAAAATATTTAATAGTTGGGTAATATGCAGGGTTGCCGTGGGTATGGGAATTCCCACTGGGATCCCCATTTGGATACCAATACAACTCATACAAGGTCAACTGGGACGTTACACAAGTTTCTTCATTTTCCTACTTTTCTGAATTGTTATAGCTGCCTCGAAGAGGCATATCCCTATACCCATGGAATGGGAATGGGAATCAGATAATCGTCTGTGGGGATCCCCACATAAATCCTGTGGGAATGGAAATTCCCCTCCCACGGCAATAATGCTTGTCATAGTTTCTGATTTTGTCAATAGCTAATTATGGCTATTTTAAAGTGCGTTGTTAGTTACAACGAATAGTGACCTTCTTTGAAATGCAAGTGTAATAAAGGAATAATGACAATATTTGAAATATTCGTATGGGAGTGATATCTGACACGGGTGGAGCTGAAACAAGATTCCAACTAACAGTGGCCTAAATATTGTTTACCAAAAGTCCCTGCCGTCTATGGGTAATACTATTTAAGCAAGAAACCTGGTCTAGAATAGACAGTCTACATATAAGTTATTTCAATACAATTAATATAACTAACTAATATTAGCAGCACACAATACATACTCTATACCTAACAACATAATATCACTGGATATATAGCATTGATATAGCTAGCATAGTTATTTAGCTTCATATAGCGTTACTGATGGATCTCCATCCTTCAGATTGTACACAGAATAGTATTTGATTAGGAATGGGTCTCCTAAAAGCCATGTATCTTTCATCCCATAGAGAGTACTGTAGCATTTAGCTCCAATCTTCCTTATGTAGAATTTGGCCTCTATTACAATAGTATTATCTCCGAATTTTATCTTCATGTCAGGGAAACTACCTATGTCATCACATTTCACTTCCTTCATCGCTCCACCACCTGTTCCACCTATACACATTAATAATAACGAGCCCTTCGGTCTCGGTCGATTTGCGACGGATCGGTACTACGCACCTCAAGTTAACGGCCGCTGTGCGATACCATTAATTATACCATGGAAATGGTAGGTACACGGTATAATACATCTCTTTCTACCATTTCCATAGATTTAACTTGTTTACCTATAATACCCGTTGAAAGCTAGCCTCTAAGTTGATTTTGAATTTTCATAGATTTGTTTATGTATTTTTGTAAACAACAACATTAAATATTCATATAGAAATTTATAAATGCGAAATTCGTGTTTAGCATACTTGGTAACCTATAATACCCGTTGAAAGCTAACATCTAGGTTCATTTGAATTTCATTAATTTGTTCACATATTTTGGTAAACAACAACAACAAATATTAATATTATACATTTTTAAATGCGAAATTCGTGTTCAGCATACTTGGTAACCTATAATACCCGTGAATTTACTCTCGGCCAATTAGATTACAGTCTCAGGCATTATACTAGCTGATAGACACTAAAATCAATTTCTTCTAATTAAGAAGGAAACTGTTAATTATTTTGTTGAATCTTAACCTTGTTTCTAAATTAATATTCCCTACCTCCTCTATGAAAAATATTCTGAACAAACAAACACCGTAACCTTTTAACTTATAGGATAACTCACCTAGAACATCCTTATTGAATGCATCTATAAGATCCTTGGGTCCTACTATGACAGAGCATCCCGAGTCAATACTAGCCTTGCAGGTCATATCTCCAGCTTTCGTACAAAACGAAGTATCCCCGAATTTAACCTCATCCATTTGTACCACAAAATCAGCGTCACCAATCACTTTAATTTCTAATTTTGTGTCCTCTTTGAAATGTGCCTTCTTGACACCTCCAAATGTTATCTCCCCTCCGTCAGCTGAGCTCCCGCCGCCCTTAAGGAACACTCCGAAAATAGGCGCCATATCGGCCTCTTTTGCTGCCGTAGTGAACACTCCCGTGTAACCCTTGGTCTTCTTCAAGTCCAGTCCTAAAGTCAGATATGATATAATATAGG
Organism: Hexactinellida sp. DTS-2022; assembly: GCA_028753945.1. NCBI lineage: Eukaryota > Metazoa > Porifera > Hexactinellida > Hexactinellida sp. DTS-2022. Next base: position 284,957 of record JAPNXP010000018.1, on the reverse strand, counting down.
ATATCATATAGGATATCCTTATACGTTACGTAACGCTTCTAATGTATGACAAACAATCCGTTTGTACAGTAAATTCTCGTTATAACGAAGTGCTTGGGACCTGTGAATCCCTTCGTTATACCCGGATATTCGTTATAAGCGGAAAATCATTAATGCATTTAGTGCTCTTGGGGAAAATTTCGTTGTAACGGAAGTATATTTTCTGTAAAATCTCGCAAAATCGTTACATTGGGAGGTGTATAAGTTTCGGTAACTTCATTCACTTTGCATTATCATTAGGATTTCCATTCAACATTAAATAAACGAGTCTCTGTCGCTCCAAGGCCAAAAATGATAATTAACTTAGACCTGTGGCTTATACATTACTTACTACTTAATTAATTTCAGTGTGGTTGAGTTTGCTTATTATGAAGTCTCTCTATTATGAAGACACTTTGGTTCCTTGAATGTTCACAATAAAAGAACTTGACTGTATTTAAATTGTGTATAACTACATACCTAGAATGCCATCATAACCCGGGTATTTCTTCGTGACCTTCCCTACAGCCCCAAATAGCTGCTTCTTTGCCTCTAGCCCATCAGCTAAATACACTGTATCCTCTGAGGATATTCCTTCTACCTTTCCAATGCCATAAGTAATTTCGAAAGTCTTATCTATCTCCTTAAAGGTGTCACTGTCTGCCGATTTATATTTGGTATGATCCTTACAGTTGGCATCCGAGTCATCACATTCTGTGCCGAATACCCACAGTACAGAAGACCCAGTGTCTATTTTAACCTAGCAACACAGTAGAATCTCGTTAGTAACTACAATAAGGGGATATATATTAATTCATTTTATCCGGAAATTTGTATCAACTGGAGTTTCGCCTTTTTGTGTTCTTATTAACGAGCGTCACTGTACTGATATGTTATCGTATGTAGGAACACCAGGGCACCGAAGATTATACTGTCTCTTATAAACCTGACCGAAGCAGATTTGTGTTTTTGTTGGGTTTCGAAAATTAATCAAGTACTGGAAAGTGAATGTAGGTACTTTCTTAAAATTGCCGGGTAATTCAGAAAATACTGACTGCGGACGGGATTTTATTTTATTTTTTATTTCCATTAATATGAAAATAACATTATTCTATGCCAAACAATAAATATAAATATTTAATTAAATTAGAAATTCACATGACAATGAAAAAGTAATGCCCTAAAATACCATACTTATTAAAAATTGATACATTAGGAGTACTTTACACTAGTTTATAGCAAAAATATTTTACGATTAGGTTTATAAGATAATAATAAAATATATCCGGACCGAGGGCAAAAATTGGGACGGACGGGGATGATAAACAAGTTATTTATTTTATAACTGCTTACCTTGAATTCTTGCTTTTCGCTGCCTATTTTAAGCTTCAGTGCATATCTAGTGTCAGCCATGTTTTCAAGTATTACATTCTTAGGTTCCATCAATATATCGTCACAATCTGAGGTGGTGTAATTGTTGTTTTTGTTGTTTTTGTTGTCTCTCATTTCAAGACAGTCATACATAGGACGTACAACCTCTAGTTTGACAGAGAATGTCTTCTGTTCCTGTATCCCTCTGGATATCACGTGGCACACACACAGTGCCACTATTGCAGAGAGTAGGGACACACGGGGATTCATATCTGCTGTTTAGACGAACTCTACAGGATAAATCCAATTAATTTATGGAATTACTTTTGCTTTGATCGGTCAAGTATTTTCTATTGTAATTTCCATTGCACTGGCAAGGTCTTTTTTGCATCAAAAATTCACATTTTAAAGTCGTGTTTTTATATTCAAAAGTGTTTTGAGTGTTTTGCCATAAAATGATTATATTTTGCCGTAAAATGATTATATTTTGCCATAAAATGGGTATATTTTACAATAATATGTGTATATTTTTTGGATAATATAGTTTGTTACTAAGAACTGTTAATAATAGTATAATTACTGTGTTAATATACGTATTTATACTATCGTTACGTATAAGATGATCATTCAGTTATGAACTGATCTGTATGTGTTTGATACGATTTGTAGTTTGATGAATGATACGAATTGTATAGCTTTGTTATGTGTGTATTCTACCAATTCTCACACCTCCATAAGAGCGTATCAACTCTCTGTGTTTGAAAATCAGCTGACAATTCTCCATCTGTAACAAAATCAAATTTATTAACTTTGAAATTCAAATATTATTTAATTAACAGTATTGAATGTCTACTAAATTTGAGTCATTATTGTATTTCGTCATATGCCATTATATTTGATTCTTTGTTTGACAAATATAATTTTTAGTTAGTTGTCCCTTTTTAAACCATTTAGGGGATCTATTCAAACGTTACGTAACAATTCCAAGGGGGGAGGGGTTAATAATATGTGACAAAACCTAAGTTGACTAATTCATTGAAAATGGCAATAATTATTAATTATTCATGATTGTTCATTGTGACTAACAATCTATTATTGATCATTAATACTAGCGCTAGCAGTAACATTTAACCCAAACAATACCAATTATTTTCTTTCCAAATTTATTTGAACTTCAGATATGTAATCTAAGTTGAGTAATTCTTGAAATAATTCATAGATTAATCAACTTAGGACATAACTTTGTATTGCAAATTGTTCAAAATAACATGAAGAATAACATGCTAATTTTCCTGGAATTTTGAGTTATTTAACGTTTGAATGGCCACCTTAGTAATATTTATTATATATTGTTCTTTAGTCTTATTTATTTTTCTACAATTTATATTACTTGCAGTAGAACCTCGTTAGTAAGATCACCAGGGGATCGTTAAAATATGTTCGCCTTATCTAGAATTCGTATTGACCAATTTTATTCGTATCGAAAAAGCTTTAATGGGGACTGAAATAGTATTCGTATTACCGGAAATTCGTATTAACTGTGTTCGTACTAACGAGGTTCTACTGTATTTGTGTAATTGGTGTTGCCAATTATGTTGAAACGAGGATATTTCAATTAAATTTGCAGGATAATTATCCAAGCGAGTTCACAATTCATCAGTTCTGTCATATATCTTAAGATCAACGCATGGATAAATGTATTCAGAATATAAGGTAAGAAAAATATGACATTCAAAATTTATTCAATTCCACTGTTGCAAATCTGTTTATTTGTACTCTCGATCAAATGATAGGAATATGATCAACCCGCTATTTAACCTTATATTCAATATCACTCAAGTGGAATAATCTACATTGCGTAATATCACAGTGAATTCGTTATAACCTTATTTACTCGAATTGTAGCCTAGGCGATTATTATAACGCACTCTTGGGCTATTATTTGAATAGAGCTACTATTACTCCCCTAAGTGCTTATGTGTGTTTACAAGAATTATACAGGAGCGCGAGACGCTCCTTTTGGGGTATGATTTTTGGAAAATTTGAATTTAGGAGCGCGAAAATTTGGAATCCTCTCCTATACCGTAGCATTAATTTGTGATTTAGGCGTATGAAAATTGTATCAGACCAGGATTAGGAGCGTATTTACAAATGCCTGTATATTACACTGGTGTGTTACAAGTAATTATTTTCCTATTGTAGTAGTACAGTAGATGTCGGTTATAAGCACACCGTTATAAGAACATATCGGATATAAGAACACTATGTTGGGAAACGTTTGCCATATACCCTATATAATTTATGTCGGTTATAAGCACATTAAGTGCAGTTCCCGACGATGTGCTTATAACCGGCATCCACTGTAGTATACAACCTTCAAAAGAGATTTCATTAAATGGATATCAGGAGAGAAGAAAACGAAAATTAAAATTACTCTACTGTAGCATCGCTGATAAAGCAGGGAATTTCATTAAAAGAGGAAGTGCTGTAAAGTAAAAGCATAACAACATTCAGGAATAAATACTGGGATTGTATTGTTACTATACCATAGTACAAATCGATTGTTTGATTATTTGTTTGTATCTATTGGGGACTGTTTCCATTGTGATTTAAATATTTTGAATTTATTAATCAGTAGGAATTACCAGGGCCTAACATCAGGACATTTCTCTCCCTTACCTTCTAACTTTGTTAGTTACTCATAAATATATATATAACAGTAACTCCGCTTAATAGAGTCACCGGTTAATAGATTTCTCCGCTTTAATGGGGTAATTTCACAGGGTTTATAGGACGGAATTCCTGTTTGGCTTAAAATATTTTCGGTTAATAGAATTCTCCGCTTAATCGGATCAAAGCGACCTGGTCCCGAGGTGACTCTATTAAGCGGAGTCGACTGTATATACCTTAATAACTAGCGGTCCTTTGGCATATACAGTGAACTCCCGTTATACCCAAGTCGGATAAAAGTTATAACGAAATGGAGATTTTCCCCCAGAGCACTAAATGCATTATTTATTATCCGCTTATAACGAATATCCGGATATAACGAAGGGATTTACAGGTCCCAAGCACTTCGTTATAACGAGAGTTTACTGTACTATCCCAAGCCATATATTCACTGCGTTAATTATTCCATAGGAAATGTTCAATCGTTACATAACGCGAAATTCCTAGAAAATTAGACACCCCCTCCTTATGTCACACTTTTTGGATTTGTCATGGAAATATTCGTCCCCTTTGGAAAATTGGTTCCTCTGAGGTTTATGTTTATTTAGTTACTCAAATACCAGTACCTGAAAAGGCCTGTCAATGGAAAATAGTCCTAGGACCAATATTCCATGAAGTATTGGTCCCATGGTGCATGGTGGGACCAAAAATTACAGGCTAGGACTATTTTGAAATATTGGTCCCACGGACCAATATTTTCAGGGACCATTATTCCAGTGACAGACCAATTTTGTAACACAAAAGGTTGGTCTGTCACACATTGTTTGACCCCCTCCCTTGAAAGCGTTACGTAACGATTGAATGGCCCGTAAGGTTGCAAATTACAGTCGAAACCGGTTTTTTTTAACCAATTCTTTGCATGGAAATAAATTTAAAAAAATCCGATTGTTAGAATAAACGGATCAAAAATATAACGAAATTGGAATTTTTACACATTTATAATAAATAGTTAGTTAGAAAAACCCGATTAGTTAACAAACATCAGTGTTAGAAAAAACCGGTTTCGACTGTAATTAATTAATTAATAACATTTTATATTTTGAATTCCCCCCGATACCATGCATACTATTCTCTATATAATATTATTTATATTTAGCTACTAACACCTCAGAATGGGCTCAGAAATTGTGTTCCGTCTGTCTTTCATTTTTCTAAATCTGCTAATAGGCGCAGCGGCGACTACACTCATAGTTTTAGGCGCCATATTCCTATCTATGTCTCGGGAGTTTCTCGGGTTTATAAGCACAACTTCTATCGAAACGTTTGTCCTGGCTGTCTTATTCAATGCTTCGATTTTGTCCATTGTAGTTGGGTCTGTTATTGTTGTCGTTGCTGGCATTGGTATAATCGGGAGTATAAAGCATAGGTTCTGTGGAGTACTGCTTATAATATACTCTGTCACGGTCGGATTTATAGTTATGTTGCAGTTAGTTTTGGTTATAATTCTTGCTGTGAGAAGTAACGATGCTAAAAACTACCTTCAGAATAATGTGACAGACATTTTAACTGTTGGTTTACAAAATGATCCGCTTTTACAAAACGGTTTGAATCAATTGGAAAGTTTTCTTCAATGTTGCGGGCTAACTAACTCCTATCATGATTATACAGACAACAATATTACTATACCCCTCTCCTGTAATTGTGCTTTGATACCAAATACAACTTGTAAAGCATTAAACCTTGTAAATCCTTGGTTAAACTCGAATAATTTGACTAGCATATACTCTGTTAGTTGTATTGACGATATTGTTTCACTTTTAAATAATACTGGATTTCAATATGGCCTTGGTGCGGGTGCAATTGCTATTATTGTTGTTGAACTTTTGTTGATTTTGTTCGCTTTGTGTATGATATGTCTTGACTTCAAGAAGGAAGAAAAAGAATATTGACAAACTAACTACATTCCAATCACTTCTTATTGTAACTACGTATTACCCCTTTTTTATTTTATTCGAACTATTTTTACTTCCCTAATCACTTTTATTTATTATAACAAACTTTATTCTAATGAATTGTTTTTGTTTACTTATTATTGTTAATTAACACAAATTAAACTTTCTTGTCAATATATTCGTTTGATAAATAATCGAATAATTTTGTTTCTAATATATTTGTTTTGATTTTGTGAAAATTATCCTTGGTTACACTCATATATTTAGGAATTACGAATACGGTATTTACTCGAATAGTAGCCTAGGCGATTATTGTTTTTTTCACATTTTGGGACCAAAAAATTTATGAATCATCGAGAATATCGCACTTTATTATTATTTAATAATGAATTTACTTATACACCGATCATCGGCGTTTGTTTTAAATAACCTGGCTAGTTTCTACCGATGGTGTTCTTTATAAACATAAAAAAACTATCGGTAGAAAGTAGCGAGGTTTTTAAAAACAAACGCCGATGATCGCTGTATAAGTAAATTCATTATTTATTATAAACGGTTGATAACTATATTATACAGTACGTAATTGTTTTATGTAAATATTTATTAGTAGTTGGCGAAATAACCATGGATATTAACAAACTTATATTCGGTTATATTTTAGCTTAGCTGACAATCAAATGCGTTTCGATTACATCACGTTAATTCTATTTTTATCCTCGCTCAACCAATCAAATGCTTTCGTAACTTATTTTTATTGTAAATTCAAAGAATGCTGTCAGAAACCATGGATAAGTAATGACATTGAAAAACTTGCTTTGAGTTTGAAAAAAGACTTATTTGGACAGTATATTGTACAGGAATCTATCCCAAAATTGATAGAGGCACATATCAACAATTTGTCACCTAGCAAACCACTTGTATTATCCTTTCACGGTTGGCCTGGAACTGGGAAAACTTGGGTTAGCAAACTAATAGCTCAAAGCCTATTTTCAGAAGGAATAAATTCTAAATTTGTAAAATATATTGCTGTGCCCCTATTTTGTGATAAACTCCATACGAATGAATTAATTGAGGAGTTACGCCAAATAATTAAATCTAGTCTCATTCAATGTGAACAAACTTTGTTTATTTTTGAAGATATTCATGTTATGAATCCCTTGGTATTGGACGGTCTCTTATCCCACTTATATAATCCGCCTTTAAGAAACGGAGTTGAATACAGGAAAGCAATTTATCTTCTAATATGTAATTCCGCTGCAACGCTTATAAATGAATATTTAACCGAAAAATTCAATTTCGGAATAGAACGACGATTAATTAAACATGAAGAAATACAAAAAGTTATAAGTGACAAGATTTTCATTGAAGAAGGTGCATTTAAGAACTCAGAATTTGTGTCTAAAGGAATTATAGATGCTTATATCCCATTTTTGCCGTTAGAAAGAAATCATGTTAAGAAATGCATTCAAAGAGCCATTCTAGCACGGGGATATAAACCGACATTATCCATGGTTATTAGAGTGCTAAATGAAATCGTTTGGGTATCAAATGGTATTGAAATGTTTGCTTCTTCTGGCTGTAAAAGAATCGAACAAATTATAACGTTGCATTATATGGATTTGTAATTTTACTTTTGTGTATTTGCTTAAGGAGTTTGTTTATTTTTCTTTTTCTTTTTTTGACTTTACTAATTGAATATTTTTAAATGGATAATAAATTTGTAGAAATCCAAACTATATACCTTTTTTGATAGGGAAATTTTTCATTAAATTTGATAAAAGGTGCCCTTATAGGAAGGTTAACTATGTAGTATAACTCGGTTACTTAGTACGTAAAATTTATTTTTATAAATCAATACAGTAGAACCTCGTTAGTAGGAACACGGTTAATACGAATTTCCGGATAAGACGAACAAATAGTTCCACAAAATCAAGTCCCTACAATTGCTATTCAATGGTTATTACTCCGGTTAATACGAACTCTGGATAAAGCGAACAAATTTTTACCATCCGTTGGTGTTCGTATTAACGAGTTTCCACTGTATTTCTATGTAGGGTAAACTGGATAATACGTACTTATTCCATTCCATTACCGAAGTATTACATTATACCACAGTTCTGTTATCCATGGTTATATACTAATTCAATACTAGATTCTGTGATAGCCAATCAAATGTACTACAAATCTATCCTACTAGTTCTATTCATTGCTCTTGTCTACCAATCAAATTTCGTTTCTTCTTTCTATTGCATATACTACGAATGCTGTAGTAAACCATGGATTAGTAATAATATTGGGAATCTTACAATAAGTTTAAGAAATCACTTATTCGGACAGCATATCGTAAAGGAATCCGTCCCAAAATTGATAAAGGCACACGTTACAAATTCCTCCCCTCAAAAGCCGCTTGTCCTCTCTTTTCACGGTGGGACCGGAACTGGGAAAACTTGGGTCAGCAAATTAATTGCGGAAAGTCTTTATTCTGAAGGTTTGAATTCTAAATTTGTTGTTTTTATTAACGTCCCTCATTTTTTCCGTGATACAACCCGGACCAGAGAGTTTACAGAAAAATTACACGAATTAATTCAAAACAGCTTGAATAAGTGTCCACAAACTTTGTTTATTTTTGAGGATATTCATGCAATGAATCCTAATATATTAGACGGTCTACTCCCGTATATTAATTACCCGTTATCAATGCATGGTATAGATTTCAATAGAGCTATTTACATACTGGTAAGCAATACTGGTGCTACCAAGATTAATGATTATGTAATTGAACAGTATTCGAAAGAAAGGGCCCGAAGTACTATTGGAGAAAATGAAATGCACAAAGTCTTAAGTCACAAAATATATTCTGAAGAAGGTGCGTTTAAAAACACAGAATTTGTGTCTCGTCATGTAATAGATAGTTGTATTCCATTTCTGCCGTTACAAAAGGTTCATGTAGAAAGGTGTATAGAAAATGCAATGATTAATCGCAAGATTACACCAAGACCTTCAATGATTAATAAAGTTATAAATAATATTCAGTTTTTTCCGAAAAAATTGGAATGGTTTTCAGAAGCAGGCTGCAAGCGAATTGATCAACTAATTTCTGATTTTTTATAATAATTGTTGTTGTTTGTTGTTGTTTATATTTGTTTATTGCTTTTAGAGAAGTGCTTTATTGACTGCTTGTTTTTAGAATTTGCAATATTTGTTTACCAATTTTTTATTTTTTTATTTTTATGATGAACAAAATAACTTTGTTTGTAATTTTTTTTGATATTTTAATGAAATACCATGAATATTCAATCTTGTTATTTGTTTGTAATGAAGGATAGGGAATTATACAGTTAATTATTAACAAATTTATTCGTTAGATAACTTGTCTAATAATTTATTTCTTAAAATTTCTATCTTATTCTTTCCAGTCGAAACCGGTTTTTTCTAACACCGGTTTTTATTAACTAACTATTTATTCTAAATGCGTTAGAAAATTCTAATTTTGTTTCATTTCAATCGGTTTATTCTAACTATCGGATTTTTCTTACTTTATTTCAGGCAAATAATTGATTAGAAAAAACAGGTTTCGACTTTAATTTGCAATCTTATGGGTCTGTTGTATCGTATATTGAGCCGCTGTATGATACACTAATATAAACCATGGATATGCTATTACAAAGTATACAGTGGTATTTTGAGGCGCTCTGGTAGACGTTACGTAACGCTTTTTGCTTTATGTATGGGTTTTTTAACTTTTATAGACCGTCTACATATAAGGAAGCTCTTGTTATTGCTAGTTAGCTCGGATGATATTTGATTGGTTGCTATCCCTGGTCCAGATCTCGGCTATTCTGCTTACAGCACTAGCCGCTGTTCTGCTGGGAACCCTCGCTTTCTATTGGCTCAGAGTCCAGCGATACGTCACGCGCCGTAAACAGCAAATAAATAGGCACAACAATCGACCAATAAGAATCGCGTTTTTCCACCCATATTGTAATGGGGGCGGTGGGGGCGAGCGAGTTTTATGGCAATCAATACACTCAATACAAATACAGTATCCTAATGTAATATGTGTTGTGTACTCCTGTGATAAGGTCCCGGTTAAAAACCTACTCGATAATATTAGTAGAACTTTCTATATCGACCTATTACCTAATATAGAACTTATATATTTGGATGGTGTCAAATATATTCTACCACAAACATATCCAAGATTCACTATTCTATTTCAAAGTATTGGGTCTCTATTAATAGCACATGAGGCCTTACATAAGTACCAACCGGATATTTATTTCGATACGATTGGATTTGCATTCACTATACCCTACTTCAAATACCTTGGCAACTGTTTGACCTGTTGCTATGTACACTATCCGACGGTTAGTTCCGATATGCTTCGTAAAGTGAAGTCTCAAACTGATTCATTCAACAACAGCACTAGAATTAGCAACAGTTTCCTATTAACAAACGGCAAATTATTATACTATCGGGCGTATGGGTATTTGTATGGTTTGGCTGGATCAACTTGTGACGTCACACTTGTAAACTCGACTTGGACGAAGGGACATATCGACACTATTTGGGGGCAAAAAGCGAACGCACAAACCTTGTACCCTCCTTGTGATACTAACACCTTTGCAGGTTTGGATTTAAAGCGACAGAGGCCTGACACACATTTTATAATTTGCTCGCTCGGTCAATTTAGGCCGGAAAAGAACCATGCTTGCCAACTGAGATCTTTCAAATATTTGTTAGAAAGTGTCCCAATTGTGTCGCGTGCCACTTGTGAGCTCCACCTGATTGGGAGCTGTCGTGACAGCGAGGATTTGTGTCGAGTGCAACACCTGAGGAAACTAGCAGAGGTGTTAGAAATAGATAAACAGGTTAAGTTCCATATTAAGATCCCATTCCATGAATTGCTACAGCTGTTGGGTGTCTGCGATGTCGGGATCCACACCATGGATAACGAGCATTTCGGGATTAGTTTAGTGGAAATGATGGCCGCAGGCTGCATTGTGCTGGGACACAATTCCGGTGGTCCCAAGTGTGACATAATCCGACACTTCGAAGGTGAGAAAACTGGTTATTTGGCGCTAAATGAAAAAGATTTTGGTGCGAAATTGAAAGAAATATTTTCCCTGAGTGAAGAAGCTAGAAATGTGGTTAGAACAAATGCACGGAATTATGTGCTGAATAAGTTCTCAATTGAAACATTCGAAAGGGAATTTATTTCGAAAACAGAGAAATTATTTGATGGATTGTTGACGAGTTAGTACACTTGTTTGCATTTGTTTACATTTGTTATTCTTTATATTATAAGTATTCACTAATAACATATTTATAAAATACTTTTATATCGGCCATCACCTTTGCCAGTGCCTGAAAGTTACATTAGAAAAGGTGTTGACCGATATATAAGCAAATATACTTTCAAGATACTATTAACTAAACGAGCCCTTCGGTCACGCCTCAATTGACGACCGCTGCGCGGCCTTACTACGCCTTGAAACAAATCATTTATAATTATACATCTCTGTGGTGTATTAAATATATTCCTCATAAAGTTCCCTTAATAAGAATGCTATATAATGTAATTTGTTTGGGACATTCAAATCCTCCCATTAGTAGCTCAATAAATTTCAGTTGCACGATAAGGATAGCTCGAATCAAAATAATACTTAAAGAAAAACATGCAATAGAATAGACAAATGATTGATTGGTTAAATGAATTTATTTTCACTCAATCAGATTGCAGCCTCAGAAAATCTTTCTATTATGCACAGTCTATTTATACTAATTGAATGAAGTATAGCTAATCCATATTAACAAACTCTCGAATTTAATTTTGTCACCTTTGGATGGAAATGCGGATATTTCTCTTCAAAAACCAATAGATCGTTGTCCGAGTGCAAAATTACCTCTGTACACAAATTTTCAGCTTTCTGGGTCTTTCCATTAATTCTGGACAAACAAACCCACACATCCAGAACAAATGTGTTTTATTATATAAATAATTCCACAAATTATATATTCCCTTTTCTATAGGTGTAGTTCAAACGTTACGTAACGCAAATTCCTTTCAAATTAAACCCCCCAGCCCAATGTCACGCGCTTTTTGAATTCCAAGGGACACACATATGTCGGCACAGCTTTAATTTTAGATTTTTTTACTTTTTAATTTTATAATCAAACAATACAGAACAAGCAGGAATTATGAAAATATTTGTAGTCCATAGTTCTTGTTATTAGACACACAAACTAATCTCCCGTTTGTATATATAGCTATTCCTTTGGGCCGATATAACATTCCTTGTTGGTGTCCCTCTCTTCCTATGGTGTGTAGGAGGTTTCCTGCTGGGGAGAATACACGAATGCAGTGTGTGCCGTAATCGCTAATGACAATGTTCTTATTTGTGTCCAAACAGAAGAACAATGGCTCTAACACATTCTTTCCTTGTCCTCTGCTAATGAGAGAGTGTAGCATGTCTCCCTCTAGTGACAGTACCAGCATACACGGACTCTCCCTTGGACACAGTACGTATACGCGGTCATGCGATAGCTTGACGTCATATGGGTGTGATATTGCCTGATGTGTGATGTTCCTAATATGGTTTAGGTTTGTGTCGAATACACAGATTCTGTCGTTACCGCAATCTGCTATGAACACCTGTCCATTGGGATCTGTTGTTAGTTGTCTGGGAGATTCGAATTCTCCGTTATTCGATCCCCTCTTACCGATCCGCTTAACGAAGCTAAAATCAGTTAACGAGTATTTGCTTACAGTATGTTTCACGTCGCTACTAACATACAAACTATTCCCATGAATAGCTATGCCCCATGGAGTATACAACTGTCCCTCACCTAACTGATTGAGATACTCTCCTGTTTCGGAGAATATCTCTACTCTACCATTGCCCCGATTAGCCACGAATATCTGGTTTGTTGCTTCGTTAATGGCGACACCACATGGCCCATTCAACTCGCCAGGACCTGAACCTTGTTTCCCAGTAGCGACAGTGGGCAAATGGAATGTGGCATAGTTAGGTTCTATTCGTATCTGTGTAATCTCTCCGAGACGGGAAATGCTCACTTCGAGGTCTCGTGTGTCGCACTGCCACTTGAATTTCTTCTCGACTGGAATATTCATTCTCAGTTCCCTCAGCAGCTGAGCTCTGCGGAGATTCAGTAACGCTATGAGGCCGTCTATGGCTCTGTTTATTCGTGTCTCTACGGGGTCTGCTGCTGGAGGGGGAATGGGATAGCGAGCTGCCATTTGATTGTTTGTAGAATAATAGTTGAATAGTTTAGGTATGGATTGGTTGAAATGGATAATCTGTGTATTTATAGCTGTGTTATGACTTGTTTGTTGCAACAAACAACAATGATGATATGATGATTTGGGTATAATGTGGTAGTACACAACAACACGAGTTATATACGTGTATGTTGTAATGTCTCGTTACTAGGATGCTGTAAGGAATGTGGTTAACAGAAGACTTGAACTCAAATAGCTAATTGAACTTTGGAAATATGATCAGTTGCTACAATTGCAATTAGGAGAGAATAAATGAACTTTAGCTTTACATAGGGCTGGGGGTTTAATTTGAAAGGAATTTGCGTTTCGTAACGTTTGAACAACACCTATAGAAAAGGGAATATATAATTTGTGGAATTGTTTATATAATAAAACACATTTGTTCTGGATGTGTGGGTTTGTTTGTCCAGAATTAATGGAAAGACCCAGAAAGCTGAAAATTTGTGTACAGAGGTAATATTGCACTCGGACAACGATCTATTGGTTTTTGAAGAGAAATATCCGCATTTTCATCCAAAGGTGACAAAATTACATTCGAGGGTTTGTTAGTATGGATTAGCTATACTTCATTCAATTAGTATAAATAGACTGTGCATAATAGAAAGATTTTCTGAGGCTGCAATCTGATTGAGTGAAAATAAATTCATTTAACCAATCAATCATTTGTCTATTCTATTGCATGCTTTTCTTTTAGTATTATTTTGATTCGAGCTTTCTTATCGCGCAACTGAAATTTATTGAGCTACTAATGGGAGTAATTGAATTTCCCAACCAAATTTCATTGTATAGCATTCTTATTAAGGGAACTTTATGAGGAATATATTTATTACACCACAGTGATGTATAATTATAAATGATTTGTTTCAAGGCGTAGTAAGGCCGCAGCGGTCGTCAATTGAGGCGTGACCGAAGGGCTCGTTTAGTTGACCGTATTATATCAACGAGGTTCTACTGTGGATGCCGGTTATAAGAACATCGTTGGGAACTGCATATAATGTTCTTATAACCGGCATAAATTATACAGGGGTATATGGCAACCGTTTTCCAGTAGAATGTTCTTATGACCGGTGTTCTTATAACCGGCATCTACTGTACTGTATTTCATTTGATATTCTCAAACATGCATATTGCATGTAACACCATGGATATTAGCTTATAGCGCAATGGCTACAGTTGAGTTAGATGAGGGGCGAGTGCAACAAGTAGCAGAATACCTGCGAGAGAGAATAAGAACTGATCACTCCCAGGACAAAGATTTAGACCCAAGGGACATAGACAGGGTTCAAAAGGAACCCAGGTATGCCATACAGTAGAACTGTAGAAGTATAATCCATAGTCCATACACAGTAGAACTGTAAGGAAATATTGGTAATTCTGTGGAAAATTGGTCCCTTTGAAGTTTGTGTTTATTTAGTTAGCGTATTTACTAGAATAGTAGCCTAGACGATTTTTCGCCATTTTGGGACCAATAATTTTATGAATTTGCCTGTACTGGAAATTGGGCCCCGAAAATTGATTCGGGACCTAAATTCCATGGAAAACTGGTCCCATGGTGGGATAAAAAATTTCAGGCTAAGACCATTTTCCCATGGAATATTGATCCCTGACCAATTTGTCGGGCCCCAATTCCTGTGACAGAATAAATGCATTCGTATAACGGTGTCACTGTACCCAGGTACGCCTATAGGTTTGCCAGACAGAGGCTAGCGACGGGGGGCGATGAGAACGATGCTCTTAAGATGCTACTGGCTGCCATGCAGTTCCGGAGCTCGTATGGAGTCAATGACCTCACTTTCCAGGTCAGTTCCTTATCCATAGTCCAATGCTGTATCTTATTAATCCATAGTACAGGAATACTATAATATCTTCCTAATCCATAGTACAGTAATACTAATATTAATTAATACAGTTGTCTTCATGTAATACAGTCGCATTTTGTGCACGAAATTGGCTTACAATAAGCAAGTATCCAATCCATGGTACTTATATAGGATATTACAATATCCACGGTACTATTGTAGGATATTATTACAATATCCACGGTACTTATAGGATATTACAATATCCACGGTACTATTGTAGGGTATTATTACAATATCCACGGTACTTATAGGATATTACAATATCCATGGTACTATTGTAGGATATAAACAAGGAGCTGCTCCAGATGGGAATTTGCTACCCCAGGGGGCAGGACAGGGACGGGAGCGACATTGTGTATTTGCTAATTCGGATGCACAGAAAAGATAAGGAAAAGGGAGACCAGCTGAAAAGATTCGCTCTCTATTTTCTAGAGAAACATGACAGGTTTGTTGTTGTTGTTATTGTTATTATTTTAATATCAGGATTTTATCCATGCGCGTAATTTTTGAAGGACTTTTCCAGGCGCGCGAAAATCGATAGATGCAGAAAATTTTAGTATTAAATTCATAAGCCTGGTTACTATAGGTTGTTGTTGTTGTTGTTATTATCGTTATTATTGTTGTTGTTATTGTTGTTGTTGTTATTATTATTGTTGTTGTTGTTATTATTGTTGTTGTTTACTTAGATATTTCCCTAACCGTCACATGTCGCTACTAATGGACTGCTCGGAGGCTGGCTACTCTAACATGGACATGGACCTGGTTAAGTTCATAATAAGCCTATTTCGTCAGTTCTACCCGCTTAAGCTGGGCTCTATATACGTGTACGAAATGCCGTGGGTAATGAATGCCGGCTGGAGCATTATAAAGAGCTGGCTTTCCCCCGCCGCCAGGAATAAAATGAGGTTCATACAGAGAGATTCCATTGGTCAGTTCTTCGAGAGAGATCAGCTTATTGCCAGGTTAGTCTATTTATAGGAACGGCAGCCAATCATATTGCAGTCTCTATAACAGTTACACTAGTTAGGCTCCTTAATTAGTGAACTCAATTCCTCCTAATTAATGAATCTTACTTTTGAGAGTGAAAAAACTAGAATTACAAATACAGTTAGGTCTGGTTAATTAATATGAAAAGCTTATCATCACTGTATTGACTGTATATACAGTAGACTCGGTTATAACGTAGCCCCTCGGGAATGGGAATATCTAGATGGTCGGACAATCCGAGTGTAATGGGTAGAACTATGCTGTAGAACTGAACTTACGAAGAAAATCCTTATTTAGGCATCGATTTCGTCTTTCGGTTATCCGTATTATCGGAGTACGTTATAAGTTATAACGAGTTAATAACTACGTATTACTATAGACAGTACGAATTGTAATCCCCCCTATAGATACGGAGGTACGTACGAGTGGCGGTACGAATACCCGCCCCGGGGGGGTCTGGAGGGGGAGGGCCTCGAGAGGATACTCCCGCTGTTGCAGGACGAGAGGGCTAACGGGGAGCAGATAGGGACCCTGGTTACCGAGATGGTGTATAGGTATGAGCACGGGGGAGACATGCCTCCACAGGATAAAGAGGTGTTAAAAGGTAGGATTCTATTTTTTAAATATTCTCGTTATTAGACAGGTATAATTATTTGCGGGTAATATAGTAGCTCTGTTAATAGGAACACCAGGGGACCGTCTTAATATGTTCGTATTATCCGGAATTCGTATTAACCGGAGTCACTTGCATGCATTTGTATAGGCTAGGGGAATTAAACCTTGTACTCCTTAACCAATATTTCCCTAATCCGTGTTCCTATTAACAGAGTCTACTATTGTTAATGAGACCTGTTAATACTGTTAATACGAATCAGGTACACATACATAGGTCCCCTGGTGTCTCTATAACTCGTAGCCTAACAACGCTAGCGTCCATAGTTATGCTTCCCCCTATAGACCCGGATACCCCAGCGGAGACAGGAGGCACTAAGGAGGACACAGAAGAGGAGCCTGTTAAGAAGGTACACTTTGCGAGAGATAGAGAGTCTCCTGTCGCTTGTGCCACTTCTCCGACACCTGCTAGCACCAACAGAATAGGTACGTGTCACACTGATTGTGCCACAAGTGGCTCATATAGGGACACCACGTCAAATATATCGCCATGACATACCTGAAAATACTAGGTTTTCAAGGTTATAACAGTAGTCTCAACAGATTGTTCATTTTTTTGATAAAAACACCAAAATTTGTACTTTGATGTAATGCGAACTTCTTGAGTATAATTATACACATAACGACCCTGTAAAACGTGATTTGATAAAATTATTCGATATTTATGATAAATCACGGTGAATCTCGAATAATTTTATCAAATCACATAAACGCTTTCTTATACATATATAGACGGTCTATAGCAAAAATAGTCTTTATACCAATCGCTATTCCGGGTTCCACTGTATGTATTCCTATCTGCCAATAGGATCTCGCGGCATTATGAAACAGAACAACAACAACAACACCTCTCCAGATAACACCTCCTCTCACCACGTGGGGAACCTCCTGGACGTGACACCTCAGAGCGAGCTCGCATTCTCCCCCGGGGACCTAAGCTGCACCCTCAGGATAACTAATCTGTCCCCTGGGCTCATCAGCTTTAAGATTAAGACCACCTCTCCCAACAAGTTCAGGGTTCTGCCCAGTCTGGGCGTTATAGACTGTAGAGCCAACTTCACTGTCGGGATAACATGTCTGGTAGAGGATCTATCTCAGGTTGTTAGTTATACTGTTGTTGTTGTTGTTGTTGTTGTTGTTGTTGTTGTTGTTGTTGTTGTTGTTGTTGTTAGTTGTTGTTGTATATGTTATGGGAGATGTTGTCAATCGGGAGATGTTGTCGAATCGCCAACATCTCCCGCGGGAGATGTTGGCGATTTACCATTATGGCTTCAGTTGTTTATAATTATGGTTTCTATTATTATAATATATATTATTAGTTAGCTAACTTATAAGTAAGTTATCTAATTTCTCATATACATAGTAATTAACCTGCAAAATACAAAGGTTTATCTTCAATATCTTGTATATTTATACTCAATAAATTTTTTGTCCGGAATTGATTGAGGAACTGGTAAGAGCTACAGACTTTGCATGGGTGTCGGAAATACCCATCTATAAACAACTTAGAATATCTAAGAGAAGTATCAACGACTTTGTACATTTGTTTGTTTGTTTTGTTTTGACATATTTGTTCCGGCTGCAAATTGATTCCGGTCATAAATTGTTCGTTTAACAAATTAGTCCAGAACTATTTAGAGTATATATCAATTCTATGGCATGGCATGGGTTTGTCTATTGCATAGCAAATTCGTTCCGGTTTAATTTATACCAGTAATCACACTTAGACGGTTTCTGTATGCAACACATAAGTGGAACTTTTGTAATTACCACCCAAATTTACAATTTTCCAGATACAACTATGTACCATCATAATCACATTTGAAAAACTTTGCTTAGGTTCAGTATTAATAAAATCATGTACTCTCGGCCTCTGGGAAGCATAAATATCAAGTTTGAAACCGCTCGAACCAATATCAGTATTCATGAATAGTTGCCCTACCGAATACGAATACTGATATTCGGTTGAGTAACCGAATACTGATAATGATAATATTCGGATCCTTCAACTGAATACGAATACTGATGATGTTCGCTTCTTTAAACCTAGTACTAATACTGATAATCTTTGGTGCCCTAACCGAATATACGAATACTTATAATATTCGGCTGCAATAACCGAATACGAATACTGATGATATTCGGTCGGGCAACCGAATACTAATAATGATATCAGGTTGGCAACCAAATATCAACTATTCGGCAAATAATATTCGGTTGAATCAAATATATCAGTATTCGGTTGCAACCTTGATAAATACGTATTATCTGTGTGTACGTACTAACTGAATTAACCTTAGAAATAGGGTTTATAGTTTCGGGATTTCGGATTAAGATGCTATCTAATCTCGGGATTATTAATACAAGGTATGTATGATATTTTACTGGATTAATATTAAACAAGTCGTCTTTATTATACCAGCTTAGTTCTTAAACAGTCAGTATGAAAACGAATTTCGCATTTACAATTTATAATAGGAATATGGTGAACTCTAGTAGAGATGCACCGGATCCACTTTTTTGAGATCCGGTCGGATCTGGTATATCCTTAAACTATTGTTATAACGAAGTGCTTGGGATCTGTAAATTCCTTCGTTATATCCGGATAATAATTAATGCATTTAGGCGGGAGAAAATCTCCAATTCGTTGAAAGCAGTTATTTCGGTATATCCGACTTCGTTACAACGGGAGTTCACTGTATTTATTGTTATCATTGACACAAAACAAAAAATTTATTGAGTATAAATATACAAGATATTGAAGATAAACCTTTGTATTTTGCAGGTTAATTACTACGTATATGAGAAATTAGATAACTAAATTATAAGTTTGCTAACTAATAATATGTATTATAATAATAGAAACCATAATTATAAACAACTGAAGCCATAATGGTAAATCGCCAACATCTCCCGCGGGAGATGTTGGCGATTCGACAACATCTCCCGATTGACAACATCTCCCATAACATATATACTGTGTTAGTTGTTAGTTGGTTAGTTAGCTTATTGGCTGTATATACTGTGATATATGTACACTTATGTTGTTGTTGTTAGTTGGTTAGTTGTTGTTGTTGTTAGTTGGTTAGTTGTTGTTAGTTGTTAGTTGGTTTGTTAGTTAGTTATTTCGTTCACTAGTTAGTTAGTTAGTTTGTTAGTAAGTTAATTTATGTGTGTTGTTGTTGTTGTTGTTGTTGTTGTTTACGTGTGTTTCCGTGTGTTTACGTGTAGATCCGGGACGAGAAGTTCCTAATCCAGTCCATAAGCCTACAGCCGGACAGCAAGACTGGACAGACAGAACTCAACAACCACTGGCGCTCCCTCCCTTCTGACGTCATATTAGAGAACAGACTCAGGTCTTATGCACTCTATTGACTAATGGAGATAGTAATACAGTAGAACCTCGCTAATCCGAACAGAGGTGTTCCGATTCAAAAATCTTCTGTTCCGATTAGTGAATTCGTTCGGATTAGTGAAGTAATGCATTTTCTATGGGCATCTATAAATGAGAATCTCGATAATCCGAACCAAACTTGTACAAACCTTGTTAATCCGAACTAAACATCTAGTTTACTCCTTAAAATACTTGGCTGATACTTATTTTTTATACTTCCATTGCAATTTACGATTTTTTCCCACATTTATTAGAAGCATATTTTGGTTTCTCCTGTTCGGATTAGCGAGGGTGTACTGTACAGTGGCGTTCGCATAGTACAGTCAACTCCCGTTATAACGAAGTGCTCGGGACCGTAGTTTCATTTCGTTATAAGCGGAGTTTGTTATAACCGGAGTTCATTATATACGGATTTTTATCTTAAAGGAGTTCATTACAAAGTTGAATTTCGTTGTAACCGGAGTTCATTATAAACGGATTTCATTCTAAGCAGAATTTGTTATAACCGGAGTTTGTTACAAGCAGAGTAAAATCAATAGCTTAGAGGTTATATGGGAAATAAATGACTTCGTTATAAGCAGAATTTCGTTATATCCATTTCGTTGTAACCGAAGTTCTAATAATGTAATGAGATAGAAGTATTTCCGGACCATTTAATGACTTCGTTATAAGCAGGTACTTCGTTATATCCGACTTGGTTATAAGGGGAGTTGACTGTATTACTCTATTAGCAAGTTATTTTCAGTCCGTAAGCGAGCATTTTATATTAATTCTGTTCCTCTAATAGCAAGTTCGCCTATTAACAAGCAAATTCAATGCAAAATGCGACTTTCTATTACGCGAACACCACTGTATATTGAAAAGGCGATATTTATTTCAACCGTAGTTAATATTACAAACTATACTCGCAAATAGCAATTTATAAGCTTTTATAGAATTTGAGTTATATTTATTTAAATCATTGATTTATATTTCTCGAAAAATCACCTGAATATTTTCACACCTTTCCAGGTGTCGAGTTGTAGACGCTACAAACCACAAAGAGGATACAAAACCACTTGTGCCACTTGACAAACAAACACCTACAAACGAGACTCAAGGCTTACTCAAGTCCATAACTAGTTTGTTATCCGAAGTGGAACACATGCATGGAGTTCTTAAGAAGATTTATACAATTGTAATTGCGCTTGCTTTTGCTAACTTCATTCTTATGGTTGTTTTGTTAAGAGGTTAATGCTACTGAATTAACTGTATTTATATATGAATTTAAAGTATATCAGATATTAAGATCATTATTACTGTTGTTGTTGTTTCAGATTATATAACATTCCTTTTTGACTATTTGGTTGTCTGGGTTCCTATTTAGAAACACGAGGTGAAACCTCACAACCCACATTCCATATACTCTTCATAGCAACCAAATACAGTAGAACCTCATTTGTAGGAACATGATTAATACGAACACTATAGTGTTCGTATTAACCATATTAACCATTTGTACTAAAATAATGCACTATTTCAGTACAAATGATATTGGGTATACGAATTCCGGATAAAGTGAACGTATATTCACGGTCCTACCAACGAAGTTCTACTGTAGTATATCATTATATCCACCAATTTAATAATATTGTACGCATGCTTTCAATATGTTACAGGTGGATATAATTAATTTCTGATCCCAAATAACATCTACTGTATATAATGTGCTAAATATTGTACGCAAAATGCGTACAAAATTATAAAGTGGATATATAAATAGCGAATACTAACGAGGTTCTCCATTGTAGAATGTCTAGATATAGAAAGTATGAAGGTTTCATTATGTTATCGGTTGATATAATTAATTTGGATCCCAACGTCAATATATTGTACGCAAAATGCGTACAATGTTATACTGTGGATATATAAATAGCGAATACTAACGAGGTTCTCCTTTGTAGAATGGCTAGATATAGAAATGATGAATGTTTCATTATGTTATTGGTTGATATAATTAATTTTGAATCCCAACGTCAATATATTGTACGCAAAATGCGTACAATGTTATAAAGTAGATATATAAATAGCGAATACTAACGAGGTTCTCCTTTGTAGAATGGCTAGATATAGAAAGTATGAATGTTTCATTATGTTATTGGTTGATATAATTAATTTTGAATCCCAACGTCAATATATTGTACGCAAAATGCGTACAATGTTATACTGTGGATATATAAATAGCGAATACTAACGAGGTTCTCCTTTGTAGAATGGCTAGATATAGAAATGATGAATGTTTCATTATGTTATTGGTTGATATAATTAATTTTGAATCCCAACGTCAATATATTGTACGCAAAATGCGTACAATGTTATAAAGTAGATATATAAATAGCGAATACTAACGAGGTTCTCCTTTGTAGAATGGCTAGATATAGAAAGTATGAATGTTTCATTATGTTATTGGTTGATATAATTAATTTTGAATCCCAACGTCAATATATTGTACGCAAAATGCGTACAATGTTATACTGTGGATATATAAATAGCGAATACTAACGAGGTTCTCCTTTGTAGAATGGCTAGATATAGAAATGATGAATGTTTCATTATGTTATTGGTTGATATAATTAATTTTGAATCCCAACGTCAATATATTGTACGCAAAATGCGTACAATGTTATAAAGTAGATATATAAATAGCGAATACTAACGAGGTTCTCCTTTGTAGAATGGCTAGATATAGAAAGTATGAATGTTTCATTATGTTATTGGTTGATATAATTAATTTTGAATCCCAACGTCAATATATTGTACGCAAAATGCGTACAATGTTATACTGTGGATATATAAATAGCGAATACTAACGAGGTTCTCCTTTGTAGAATGGCTAGATATAGAAATGATGAATGTTTCATTATGTTATTGGTTGATATAATTAATTTTGAATCCCAACGTCAATATATTGTACGCAAAATGCGTACAATGTTATAAAGTAGATATATAAATAGCGAATACTAACGAGGTTCTCCTTTGTAGAATGGCTAGATATAGAAAGTATGAATGTTTCATTATGTTATTGGTTGATATAATTAATTTTGAATCCCAACGTCAATATATTGTACGCAAAATGCGTACAATGTTATACTGTGGATATATAAATAGCGAATACTAACGAGGTTCTCCTTTGTAGAATGGCTAGATATAGAAATGATGAATGTTTCATTATGTTATTGGTTGATATAATTAATTTTGAATCCCAACGTCAATATATTGTACGCAAAATGCGTACAATGTTATAAAGTAGATATATAAATAGCGAATACTAACGAGGTTCTCCTTTGTAGAATGGCTAGATATAGAAAGTATGAATGTTTCATTATGTTATTGGTTGATATAATTAATTTTGAATCCCAACGTCAATATATTGTACGCAAAATGCGTACAATGTTATACTGTGGATATATAAATAGCGAATACTAACGAGGTTCTCCTTTGTAGAATGGCTAGATATAGAAATGATGAATGTTTCATTATGTTATTGGTTGATATAATTAATTTTGAATCCCAACGTCAATATATTGTACGCAAAATGCGTACAATGTTATAAAGTAGATATATAAATAGCGAATACTAACGAGGTTCTCCTTTGTAGAATGGCTAGATATAGAAAGTATGAATGTTTCACTCCATACACTGGTTTGCTATTTTCAGAGCTTTTCGGAGGCACTCTACTACCCTCTGTCCCTCCCTTAGGGGGCCCTCCCGCTCCGAAACCCGTCCGGACCAGAATAGGTTAGAGCAGAGAGCCACTGCCCGGCACTGGTTGGATTTCCTAAGGAGTTTGTTTGAAGTAACGGCGCATTTCGAGCGAAGTGTTTCGTGGTTCTCTTCTCCGAGGCTGCCCATCTGTTCCAGCATTCCTATTCACAGAATAAACAACTCTAACTATAGATATATACCCCTTATAGGGAGTATAACCCGTTATAAACAACAGTAAACTATAGTATATATGTTATGGGAGATGTTGTCAATCGGGAGATGTTGTCGAATCGCCAACATCTCCCGCGGGAGATGTTGGCGATTTACCATTATGGCTTCAGTTGTTTATAATTATGGTTCCTATTATTATAATATATATTATTAGTTAGCTAACTTATAATTTAGTTATCTAATTTCTCATATACAGTAGAACCTCGTTAATACGAACACCAACGGACGGTAAAAATCTGTTCGCTTTATCCGGAGTTCGTATTAACTGGAGTAATACCCATTCAATAGCCATTGTAGGGACCTGATTTTGTGGATCTGTTTGTTCGTCTTATCCGGAAATTCGTATTAAATGTGTTCGTACTAACGAGGTTATACTGTACGTAGTATTTAACCTGCAAAATACAAAGGTTTATCTTCAATATCTTGTACGTATATTTATACTCAATAAATTTTTTGTCCGGAATTGATTGAGGAACTGGTAAGAGCTACAGACTTTGCATGGGTGTCGGAAATACCCATCTATAAACAACTTAGAATATCTAAGAGAAGTATCAACGACTTTGTACATTTGTTTGTTTGTTTTGTTTTGACATATTTGTTCCGGCTGCAAATTGATTCCGGTCATAAATTGTTCGTTTAACAAATTAGTCCAGAACTATTTAGAGTATATATCAATTCTATGGCATGGCATGGGTTTGTCTATTGCATAGCAAATTAGTTCCGGTTTAATTTATACCAGTAATCACACTTAGACGGTTTCTGTATGCAACACATAAGTGGAACTTTTGTAATTACCACCCAAATTTACAATTTTCCAGATACAACTATGTACCATCATAATCACATTTGAAAAACTTTGCTTAGGTTCAGTATTAATAAAATCATGTACTCTCGGCCTCTGGGAAGCATAAATATCAAGTTTGAAACCGCTCGAACCAATATCAGTATTCATGAATAGTTGCCCTACCGAATACGAATACTGATATTCGGTTGAGTAACCGAATACTGATAATGATAATATTCGGATCCTTCAACTGAATACGAATACTGATGATGTTCGCTTCTTTAAACCTAGTACTAATACTGATAATCTTTGGTGCCCTAACCGAATATACGAATACTTATAATATTCGGCTGCAATAACCGAATATGAATACTGATGATATTCGGTCGGGCAACCGAATACTAATAATGATATCAGGTTGGCAACCAAATATCAACTATTCGGCAAATAATATTCGGTTGAATCAAATATATCAGTATTCGGTTGCAACCTTGATAAATACGTATTATCTGTGTGTACGTACTAACTGAATTAACCTTAGAAATAGGGTTTATAGTTTCGGGATTTCGGATTAAGATGCTATCTAATCTCGGGATTATTAATACAAGGTATGTATGATATTTTACTGGATTAATATTAAACAAGTCGTCTTTATTATACCAGCTTAGTTCTTAAACAGTCAGTATGAAAACGAATTTCGCATTTACAATTTATAATAGGAATATGGTGAACTCTAGTAGAGATGCACCGGATCCACTTTTTTGAGATCCGGTCGGATCTGGTATATCCTTAAACTATTGTTATAACGAAGTGCTTGGGATCTGTAAATTCCTTCGTTATATCCGGATAATAATTAATGCATTTAGGCGGGAGAAAATCTCCAATTCGTTGAAAGCAGTTATTTCGGTATATCCGACTTCGTTACAACGGGAGTTCACTGTATTTATTGTTATCATTGACACAAAACAAAAAATTTATTGAGTATAAATATACAAGATATTGAAGATAAACCTTTGTATTTTGCAGGTTAATTACTACGTATATGAGAAATTAGATAACTAAATTATAAGTTTGCTAACTAATAATATGTATTATAATAATAGAAACCATAATTATAAACAACTGAAGCCATAATGGTAAATCGCCAACATCTCCCGCGGGAGATGTTGGCGATTCGACAACATCTCCCGATTGACAACATCTCCCATAACATATATACTGTGTTAGTTGTTAGTTGGTTAGTTAGCTTATTGGCTGTATATACTGTGATATATGTACACTTATGTTGTTGTTGTTAGTTGGTTAGTTGTTGTTGTTGTTAGTTGGTTAGTTGTTGTTAGTTGTTAGTTGGTTTGTTAGTTAGTTATTTCGTTCACTAGTTAGTTAGTTAGTTTGTTAGTAAGTTAATTTATGTGTGTTGTTGTTGTTGTTGTTGTTGTTGTTTACGTGTGTTTACGTGTGTTTCCGTGTAGATCCGGGACGAGAAGTTCCTAATCCAGTCCATAAGCCTACAGCCGGACAGCAAGACTGGACAGACAGAACTCAACAACCACTGGCGCTCCCTCCCTTCTGACGTCATATTAGAGAACAGACTCAGGTCTTATGCACTCTATTGACTAATGGAGATAGTAATACAGTAGAACCTCGCTAATCCGAACAGAGGTGTTCCGATTCAAAAATCTTCTGTTCCGATTAGTGAATTCGTTCGGATTAGTGAAGTAATGCATTTTCTATGGGCATCTATAAATGAGAATCTCGATAATCCGAACCAAACTTGTACAAACCTTGTTAATCCGAACTAAACATCTAGTTTACTCCTTAAAATACTTGGCTGATACTTATTTTTTATACTTCCATTGCAATTTACGATTTTTTCCCACATTTATTAGAAGCATATTTTGGTTTCTCCTGTTCGGATTAGCGAGGGTGTACTGTACAGTGGCGTTCGCATAGTACAGTCAACTCCCGTTATAACGAAGTGCTCGGGACCGTAGTTTCATTTCGTTATAAGCGGAGTTTGTTATAACCGGAGTTCATTATATACGGATTTTTATCTTAAAGGAGTTCATTACAAAGTTGAATTTCGTTGTAACCGGAGTTCATTATAAACGGATTTCATTCTAAGCAGAATTTGTTATAACCGGAGTTTGTTATAAGCAGAGTAAAATCAATAGCTTAGAGGTTATATGGGAAATAAATGACTTCGTTATAAGCAGAATTTCGTTATATCCATTTCGTTGTAACCGAAGTTCTAATAATGTAATGAGATAGAAGGATTTCCGGACCATTTAATGACTTCGTTATAAGCAGGTACTTCGTTATATCCGACTTGGTTATAAGGGGAGTTGACTGTATTACTCTATTAGCAAGTTATTTTCAGTCCGTAAGCGAGCATTTTATATTAATTCTGTTCCTCTAATAGCAAGTTCGCCTATTAACAAGCAAATTCAATGCAAAATGCGACTTTCTATTACGCGAACACCACTGTATATTGAAAAGGCGATATTTATTTCAACCGTAGTTAATATTACAAACTATACTCGCAAATAGCAATTTATAAGCTTTTATAGAATTTGAGTTATATTTATTTAAATCATTGATTTATATTTCTCGAAAAATCACCTGAATATTTTCACACCTTTCCAGGTGTCGAGTTGTAGACGCTACAAACCACAAAGAGGATACAAAACCACTTGTGCCACTTGACAAACAAACACCTACAAACGAGACTCAAGGCTTACTCAAGTCCATAACTAGTTTGTTATCCGAAGTGGAACACATGCATGGAGTTCTTAAGAAGATTTATACAATTGTAATTGCGCTTGCTTTTGCTAACTTCATTCTTATGGTTGTTTTGTTAAGAGGTTAATGCTACTGAATTAACTGTATTTATATATGAATTTAAAGTATATCAGATATTAAGATCATTATTACTGTTGTTGTTGTTTCAGATTATATAACATTCCTTTTTGACTATTTGGTTGTCTGGGTTCCTATTTAGAAACACGAGGTGAAACCTCACAACCCACATTCCATATACTCTTCATAGCAACCAAATACAGTAGAACCTCATTTGTAGGAACATGATTAATACGAACACTATAGTGTTCGTATTAACCATATTAACCATTTGTACTAAAATAATGCACTATTTCAGTACAAATGATATTGGGTATACGAATTCCGGATAAAGTGAACGTATATTCACGGTCCTACCAACGAAGTTCTACTGTAGTATATCATTATATCCACCAATTTAATAATATTGTACGCATGCTTTCAATATGTTACAGGTGGATATAATTAATTTCTGATCCCAAATAACATCTACTGTATATAATGAGCTAAATATTGTACGCAAAATGCGTACAAAATTATAAAGTGGATATATAAATAGCGAATACTAACGAGGTTCTCCATTGTAGAATGTCTAGATATAGAAAGTATGAAGGTTTCATTATGTTATCGGTTGATATAATTAATTTGGATCCCAACGTCAATATATTGTACGCAAAATGCGTACAATGTTATACTGTGGATATATAAATAGCGAATACTAACGAGGTTCTCCTTTGTAGAATGGCTAGATATAGAAATGATGAATGTTTCATTATGTTATTGGTTGATATAATTAATTTTGAATCCCAACGTCAATATATTGTACGCAAAATGCGTACAATGTTATAAAGTAGATATATAAATAGCGAATACTAACGAGGTTCTCCTTTGTAGAATGGCTAGATATAGAAAGTATGAATGTTTCATTATGTTATTGGTTGATATAATTAATTTTGAATCCCAACGTCAATATATTGTACGCAAAATGCGTACAATGTTATACTGTGGATATATAAATAGCGAATACTAACGAGGTTCTCCTTTGTAGAATGGCTAGATATAGAAATGATGAATGTTTCATTATGTTATTGGTTGATATAATTAATTTTAAATCCCAACGTCAATATATTGTACGCAAAATGCGTACAATGTTATAAAGTAGATATATAAATAGCGAATACTAACGAGGTTCTCCTTTGTAGAATGGCTAGATATAGAAAGTATGAATGTTTCATTATGTTATTGGTTGATATAATTAATTTTGAATCCCAACGTCAATATATTGTACGCAAAATGCGTACAATGTTATAAAGTAGATATATAAATAGCGAATACTAACGAGGTTCTCCTTTGTAGAATGGCTAGATATAGAAAGTATGAATGTTTCATTATGTTATTGGTTGATATAATTAATTTGGATCCCAACGTCTATATATTGTACGCAAAATGCGTACAATGTTATAAAGTAGATATATAAATAGCGAATACTAACGAGGTTCTCCTTTGTAGAATGGCTAGATATAGAAAGTATGAATGTTTCATTATGTTATTGGTTGATATAATTAATTTTGAATCCCAACGTCAATATATTGTACGCAAAATGCGTACAATGTTATAAAGTAGATATATAAATAGCGAATACTAACGAGGTTCTCCTTTGTAGAATGTCTGCATATAGAAAGGATGAATGTTTCATTATGTTATTGGTTGATATAATTAATTTGGATCCCAAAGTCTATATATTGTACGCAAAATGCGTACAATGTTATAAAGTGGATATATAAATAGCGAATACTAACGAGGTTCTCCTTTGTAAAATGTCTGCATATAGAAAGGATGAATGTTTCATTATGTTATTGGTTTATATAATTAATTTCGGATCTCATCGTCTATATATTGTACGCAAAATGGGTACAATATTATAAAGTGGATATATAAATAGCGAATACTAACGAGGTTCTCCTTTGTAAAATGTCTGCATATAGAAAGGATGAATGTTTCATTATGTTATTGGTTTATATAATTAATTTCGGATCTCATCGTCTATATATTGTACGAAAAATGCGTACAATATTATAAAGTGGATATATAAATAGCGAATACTAACGAGGTTCTCCTTTGTAGAATGTCTGCATATAGAAAGGATGAATGTTTCATTATGTTATTGGTTGATATAATTAATTTGGATCCCAAAGTCTATATATTGTACGCAAAATGCGTACAATGTTATAAAGTAGATATATAAATAGCGAATACTAACGAGGTTCTCCATTGTAGAATGTCCTACATATAGAAAGTATGAATGTTTCATTATGTTATTGGTTGATATAATTAATTTGGATCCCAAAGTCTATATATTGTACGCAAAATGCGTACAATGTTATAAAGTGGATATATAAATAGCGAATACTAACGAGGTTCTCCATTGTAGAATGTCCTACATATAGAAAGTATGAATGTTTCATTATGTTATTGGTTGATATAATTAATTTCGTATCCCAACGTCTATATATTGTACGCAAAATGGGTACAATATTATAAAGTGGATATATAAATAGCGAATACTAACGAGGATCTCCATTGTAGAATGTCAGGGATATAGAAAATATGAATGTTTCATTATGTTATTGGTTTATATAATTAATTTCGGATCTCATCGTCTATATATTGTACGAAAAATGCGTACAATATTATAAAGTGGATATATAAATAGCGAATACTAACGAGGTTCTCCTTTGTAGAATGTCTGCATATAGAAAGGATGAATGTTTCATTATGTTATTGGTTGATATAATTAATTTGGATCCCAAAGTCTATATATTGTACGCAAAATGCGTACAATGTTATAAAGTGGATATATAAATAGCGAATACTAACGAGGTTCTCCATTGTAGAATGTCAGGGATATAGAAAATATGAATGTTTCATTATGTTATTGGTTTATATAATTAATTTCGGATCTCATCGTCTATATATTGTACGAAAAATGCGTACAATATTATAAAGTGGATATATAAATAGCGAATACTAACGAGGTTCCCCTTTGTAGAATGTCTGCATATAGAAAGGATGAATGTTTCATTATGTTATTGGTTGATATAATTAATTTGGATCCCAAAGTCTATATATTGTACGCAAAATGCGTACAATGTTATAAAGTGGATATATAAATAGCGAATACTAACGAGGTTCTCCTTTGTAGAATGTCTGCATATAGAAAGGATGAATGTTTCATTATGTTATTGGTTGATATAATTAATTTGGATCCCAAAGTCTATATATTGTACGCAAAATGCGTACAATGTTATAAAGTAGATATATAAATAGCGAATACTAACGAGGTTCTCCATTGTAGAATGTCCTACATATAGAAAGTATGAATGTTTCATTATGTTATTGGTTGATATAATTAATTTGGATCCCAACGTCAATATATTGTACGCAAAATGCGTACAATGTTATACTGTGGATATATAAATAGCGAATACTAACGAGGTTCTCCTTTGTAGAATGGCTAGATATAGAAATGATGAATGTTTCATTATGTTATTGGTTGATATAATTAATTTTGAATCTCAACGTCAATATATTGTACGCAAAATGCGTACAATGTTATAAAGTAGATATATAAATAGCGAATACTAACGAGGTTCTCCTTTGTAGAATGGCTAGATATAGAAAGTATGAATGTTTCATTATGTTATTGGTTGATATAATTAATTTTGAATCCCAACGTCAATATATTGTACGCAAAATGCGTACAATGTTATAAAGTAGATATATAAATAGCGAATACTAACGAGGTTCTCCATTGTAGAATGTCCTACATATAGAAAGTATGAAGGTTTCATTATGTTATCGGTTGATATAATTAATTTGGATCCCAACGTCTATATATTGTACGCAAAATGCGTACAATGTTATAAAGTAGATATATAAATAGCGAATACTAACGAGGTTCTCCTTTGTAGAATGGCTAGATATAGAAAGTATGAATGTTTCATTATGTTATTGGTTGATATAATTAATTTTGAATCCCAACGTCAATATATTGTACGCAAAATGCGTACAATGTTATAAAGTAGATATATAAATAGCGAATACTAACGAGGTTCTCCTTTGTAGAATGGCTAGATATAGAAAGTATGAATGTTTCATTATGTTATTGGTTGATATAATTAATTTGGATCCCAACGTCTATATATTGTACGCAAAATGCGTACAATGTTATAAAGTAGATATATAAATAGCGAATACTAACGAGGTTCTCCTTTGTAGAATGGCTAGATATAGAAAGTATGAATGTTTCATTATGTTATTGGTTGATATAATTAATTTTGAATCCCAACGTCAATATATTGTACGCAAAATGCGTACAATGTTATAAAGTAGATATATAAATAGCGAATACTAACGAGGTTCTCCTTTGTAGAATGTCTGCATATAGAAAGGATGAATGTTTCATTATGTTATTGGTTGATATAATTAATTTGGATCCCAAAGTCTATATATTGTACGCAAAATGCGTACAATGTTATAAAGTGGATATATAAATAGCGAATACTAACGAGGTTCTCCTTTGTAAAATGTCTGCATATAGAAAGGATGAATGTTTCATTATGTTATTGGTTTATATAATTAATTTCGGATCTCATCGTCTATATATTGTACGCAAAATGCGTACAATGTTATAAAGTGGATATATAAATAGCGAATACTAACGAGGTTCTCCATTGTAGAATGTCAGGGATATAGAAAATA
Source organism: Hexactinellida sp. DTS-2022 (assembly GCA_028753945.1). NCBI lineage: Eukaryota > Metazoa > Porifera > Hexactinellida > Hexactinellida sp. DTS-2022. The sequence goes on along the minus strand of JAPNXP010000018.1, from coordinate 252,370 downwards.
TGAATGTTTCATTATGTTATTGGTTTATATAATTAATTTCGGATCTCATCGTCTATATATTGTACGAAAAATGCGTACAATATTATAAAGTGGATATATAAATAGCGAATACTAACGAGGTTCTCCTTTGTAGAATGTCTGCATATAGAAAGGATGAATGTTTCATTATGTTATTGGTTGATATAATTAATTTGGATCCCAAAGTCTATATATTGTACGCAAAATGCGTACAATGTTATAAAGTGGATATATAAATAGCGAATACTAACGAGGTTCTCCTTTGTAGAATGTCTGCATATAGAAAGGATGAATGTTTCATTATGTTATTGGTTGATATAATTAATTTGGATCCCAAAGTCTATATATTGTACGCAAAATGCGTACAATGTTATAAAGTAGATATATAAATAGCGAATACTAACGAGGTTCTCCATTGTAGAATGTCCTACATATAGAAAGTATGAATGTTTCATTATGTTATTGGTTGATATAATTAATTTCGTATCCCAACGTCTATATATTGTACGCAAAATGGGTACAATATTATAAAGTGGATATATAAATAGCGAATACTAACGAGGATCTCCATTGTAGAATGTCAGGGATATAGAAAATATGAATGTTTCATTATGTTATTGGTTTATATAATTAATTTCGGATCTCATCGTCTATATATTGTACGAAAAATGCGTACAATATTATAAAGTGGATATATAAATAGCGAATACTAACGAGGTTCTCCTTTGTAGAATGTCTGCATATAGAAAGGATGAATGTTTCATTATGTTATTGGTTGATATAATTAATTTGGATCCCAAAGTCTATATATTGTACGCAAAATGCGTACAATGTTATAAAGTGGATATATAAATAGCGAATACTAACGAGGTTCTCCATTGTAGAATGTCAGGGATATAGAAAATATGAATGTTTCATTATGTTATTGGTTTATATAATTAATTTCGGATCTCATCGTCTATATATTGTACGAAAAATGCGTACAATATTATAAAGTGGATATATAAATAGCGAATACTAACGAGGTTCCCCTTTGTAGAATGTCTGCATATAGAAAGGATGAATGTTTCATTATGTTATTGGTTGATATAATTAATTTGGATCCCAAAGTCTATATATTGTACGCAAAATGCGTACAATGTTATAAAGTGGATATATAAATAGCGAATACTAACGAGGTTCTCCTTTGTAGAATGTCTGCATATAGAAAGGATGAATGTTTCATTATGTTATTGGTTGATATAATTAATTTGGATCCCAAAGTCTATATATTGTACGCAAAATGCGTACAATGTTATAAAGTAGATATATAAATAGCGAATACTAACGAGGTTCTCCATTGTAGAATGTCCTACATATAGAAAGTATGAATGTTTCATTATGTTATTGGTTGATATAATTAATTTGGATCCCAACGTCAATATATTGTACGCAAAATGCGTACAATGTTATACTGTGGATATATAAATAGCGAATACTAACGAGGTTCTCCTTTGTAGAATGGCTAGATATAGAAATGATGAATGTTTCATTATGTTATTGGTTGATATAATTAATTTTGAATCTCAACGTCAATATATTGTACGCAAAATGCGTACAATGTTATAAAGTAGATATATAAATAGCGAATACTAACGAGGTTCTCCTTTGTAGAATGGCTAGATATAGAAAGTATGAATGTTTCATTATGTTATTGGTTGATATAATTAATTTTGAATCCCAACGTCAATATATTGTACGCAAAATGCGTACAATGTTATAAAGTAGATATATAAATAGCGAATACTAACGAGGTTCTCCATTGTAGAATGTCCTACATATAGAAAGTATGAAGGTTTCATTATGTTATCGGTTGATATAATTAATTTGGATCCCAACGTCTATATATTGTACGCAAAATGCGTACAATGTTATAAAGTAGATATATAAATAGCGAATACTAACGAGGTTCTCCTTTGTAGAATGGCTAGATATAGAAAGTATGAATGTTTCATTATGTTATTGGTTGATATAATTAATTTTGAATCCCAACGTCAATATATTGTACGCAAAATGCGTACAATGTTATAAAGTAGATATATAAATAGCGAATACTAACGAGGTTCTCCTTTGTAGAATGGCTAGATATAGAAAGTATGAATGTTTCATTATGTTATTGGTTGATATAATTAATTTGGATCCCAACGTCTATATATTGTACGCAAAATGCGTACAATGTTATAAAGTAGATATATAAATAGCGAATACTAACGAGGTTCTCCTTTGTAGAATGGCTAGATATAGAAAGTATGAATGTTTCATTATGTTATTGGTTGATATAATTAATTTTGAATCCCAACGTCAATATATTGTACGCAAAATGCGTACAATGTTATAAAGTAGATATATAAATAGCGAATACTAACGAGGTTCTCCTTTGTAGAATGTCTGCATATAGAAAGGATGAATGTTTCATTATGTTATTGGTTGATATAATTAATTTGGATCCCAAAGTCTATATATTGTACGCAAAATGCGTACAATGTTATAAAGTGGATATATAAATAGCGAATACTAACGAGGTTCTCCTTTGTAAAATGTCTGCATATAGAAAGGATGAATGTTTCATTATGTTATTGGTTTATATAATTAATTTCGGATCTCATCGTCTATATATTGTACGCAAAATGCGTACAATGTTATAAAGTGGATATATAAATAGCGAATACTAACGAGGTTCTCCATTGTAGAATGTCAGGGATATAGAAAATATGAATGTTTCATTATGTTATTGGTTTATATAATTAATTTCGGATCTCATCGTCTATATATTGTACGAAAAATGCGTACAATATTATAAAGTGGATATATAAATAGCGAATACTAACGAGGTTCTCCTTTGTAGAATGTCTGCATATAGAAAGGATGAATGTTTCATTATGTTATTGGTTGATATAATTAATTTGGATCCCAAAGTCTATATATTGTACGCAAAATGCGTACAATGTTATAAAGTGGATATATAAATAGCGAATACTAACGAGGTTCTCCTTTGTAGAATGTCTGCATATAGAAAGGATGAATGTTTCATTATGTTATTGGTTGATATAATTAATTTGGATCCCAAAGTCTATATATTGTACGCAAAATGCGTACAATGTTATAAAGTAGATATATAAATAGCGAATACTAACGAGGTTCTCCATTGTAGAATGTCCTACATATAGAAAGTATGAATGTTTCATTATGTTATTGGTTGATATAATTAATTTGGATCCCAACGTCAATATATTGTACGCAAAATGCGTACAATGTTATACTGTGGATATATAAATAGCGAATACTAACGAGGTTCTCCTTTGTAGAATGGCTAGATATAGAAATGATGAATGTTTCATTATGTTATTGGTTGATATAATTAATTTTGAATCCCAACGTCAATATATTGTACGCAAAATGCGTACAATGTTATAAAGTAGATATATAAATAGCGAATACTAACGAGGTTCTCCTTTGTAGAATGGCTAGATATAGAAAGTATGAATGTTTCATTATGTTATTGGTTGATATAATTAATTTTGAATCCCAACGTCAATATATTGTACGCAAAATGCGTACAATGTTATACTGTGGATATATAAATAGCGAATACTAACGAGGATCTCCATTGTAGAATGTCAGGGATATAGAAAATATGAATGTTTCATTATGTTATTGGTTTATATAATTAATTTCGGATCTCATCGTCTATATATTGTACGAAAAATGCGTACAATATTATAAAGTGGATATATAAATAGCGAATACTAACGAGGTTCTCCTTTGTAGAATGTCTGCATATAGAAAGGATGAATGTTTCATTATGTTATTGGTTGATATAATTAATTTCGGATCTCATCGTCTATATATTGTACGAAAAATGCGTACAATATTATAAAGTGGATATATAAATAGCGAATACTAACGAGGTTCTCCTTTGTAGAATGTCTGCATATAGAAAGGATGAATGTTTCATTATGTTATTGGTTGATATAATTAATTTGGATCCCAAAGTCTATATATTGTACGCAAAATGCGTACAATGTTATAAAGTAGATATATAAATAGCGAATACTAACGAGGTTCTCCATTGTAGAATGTCCTACATATAGAAAGTATGAATGTTTCATTATGTTATTGGTTGATATAATTAATTTGGATCCCAACGTCAATATATTGTACGCAAAATGCGTACAATGTTATACTGTGGATATATAAATAGCGAATACTAACGAGGTTCTCCTTTGTAGAATGGCTAGATATAGAAATGATGAATGTTTCATTATGTTATTGATTGATATAATTAATTTTGAATCCCAACGTCAATATATTGTACGCAAAATGCGTACAATGTTATAAAGTAGATATATAAATAGCGAATACTAACGAGGTTCTCCTTTGTAGAATGGCTAGATATAGAAAGTATGAATGTTTCATTATGTTATTGGTTGATATAATTAATTTTGAATCCCAACGTCAATATATTGTACGCAAAATGCGTACAATGTTATAAAGTAGATATATAAATAGCGAATACTAACGAGGTTCTCCTTTGTAGAATGGCTAGATATAGAAAGTATGAATGTTTCATTATGTTATTGGTTGATATAATTAATTTTGAATCCCAACGTCAATATATTGGACGCAAAATGCGTACAATGTTATAAAGTAGATATATAAATAGCGAATACTAACGAGGTTCTCCATTGTAGAATGTCCTACATATAGAAAGTATGAAGGTTTCATTATGTTATCGGTTGATATAATTAATTTGGATCCCAACGTCTATATATTGTACGCAAAATGCGTACAATGTTATAAAGTAGATATATAAATAGCGAATACTAACGAGGTTCTCCTTTGTAGAATGGCTAGATATAGAAAGTATGAATGTTTCATTATGTTATTGGTTGATATAATTAATTTTGAATCCCAACGTCAATATATTGTACGCAAAATGCGTACAATGTTATAAAGTAGATATATAAATAGCGAATACTAACGAGGTTCTCCTTTGTAGAATGGCTAGATATAGAAAGTATGAATGTTTCATTATGTTATTGGTTGATATAATTAATTTGGATCCCAACGTCTATATATTGTACGCAAAATGCGTACAATGTTATATAGTAGATATATAAATAGCGAATACTAACGAGGTTCTCCTTTGTAGAATGGCTAGATATAGAAAGTATGAATGTTTCATTATGTTATTGGTTGATATAATTAATTTTGAATCCCAACGTCAATATATTGTACGCAAAATGCGTACAATGTTATAAAGTAGATATATAAATAGCGAATACTAACGAGGTTCTCCTTTGTAGAATGTCTGCATATAGAAAGGATGAATGTTTCATTATGTTATTGGTTGATATAATTAATTTGGATCCCAAAGTCTATATATTGTACGCAAAATGCGTACAATGTTATAAAGTGGATATATAAATAGCGAATACTAACGAGGTTCTCCTTTGTAAAATGTCTGCATATAGAAAGGATGAATGTTTCATTATGTTATTGGTTTATATAATTAATTTCGGATCTCATCGTCTATATATTGTACGAAAAATGCGTACAATATTATAAAGTGGATATATAAATAGCGAATACTAACGAGGTTCTCCTTTGTAGAATGTCTGCATATAGAAAGGATGAATGTTTCATTATGTTATTGGTTGATATAATTAATTTCGTATCCCAACGTCAATATATTGTACGCAAAATGGGTACAATATTATAAAGTGGATATATAAATAGCGAATACTAACGAGGTTCTCCTTTGTAAAATGTCTGCATATAGAAAGGATGAATGTTTCATTATGTTATTGGTTTATATAATTAATTTCGGATCTCATCGTCTATATATTGTACGAAAAATGCGTACAATATTATAAAGTGGATATATAAATAGCGAATACTAACGAGGTTCTCCTTTGTAGAATGTCTGCATATAGAAAGGATGAATGTTTCATTATGTTATTGGTTGATATAATTAATTTGGATCCCAAAGTCTATATATTGTACGCAAAATGCGTACAATGTTATAAAGTAGATATATAAATAGCGAATACTAACGAGGTTCTCCTTTGTAAAATGTCTGCATATAGAAAGGATGAATGTTTCATTATGTTATTGGTTTATATAATTAATTTCGGATCTCATCGTCTATATATTGTACGCAAAATGCGTACAATGTTATAAAGTGGATATATAAATAGCGAATACTAACGAGGTTCTCCATTGTAGAATGTCAGGGATATAGAAAATATGAATGTTTCATTATGTTATTGGTTTATATAATTAATTTCGGATCTCATCGTCTATATATTGTACGAAAAATGCGTACAATATTATAAAGTGGATATATAAATAGCGAATACTAACGAGGTTCTCCTTTGTAGAATGTCTGCATATAGAAAGGATGAATGTTTCATTATGTTATTGGTTGATATAATTAATTTGGATCCCAAAGTCTATATATTGTACGCAAAATGCGTACAATGTTATAAAGTGGATATATAAATAGCGAATACTAACGAGGTTCTCCTTTGTAGAATGTCTGCATATAGAAAGGATGAATGTTTCATTATGTTATTGGTTGATATAATTAATTTGGATCCCAAAGTCTATATATTGTACGCAAAATGCGTACAATGTTATAAAGTAGATATATAAATAGCGAATACTAACGAGGTTCTCCATTGTAGAATGTCCTACATATAGAAAGTATGAATGTTTCATTATGTTATTGGTTGATATAATTAATTTGGATCCCAACGTCAATATATTGTACGCAAAATGCGTACAATGTTATACTGTGGATATATAAATAGCGAATACTAACGAGGTTCTCCTTTGTAGAATGGCTAGATATAGAAATGATGAATGTTTCATTATGTTATTGGTTGATATAATTAATTTTGAATCCCAACGTCAATATATTGTACGCAAAATGCGTACAATGTTATAAAGTAGATATATAAATAGCGAATACTAACGAGGTTCTCCTTTGTAGAATGGCTAGATATAGAAAGTATGAATGTTTCATTATGTTATTGGTTGATATAATTAATTTTGAATCCCAACGTCAATATATTGTACGCAAAATGCGTACAATGTTATACTGTGGATATATAAATAGCGAATACTAACGAGGATCTCCATTGTAGAATGTCAGGGATATAGAAAATATGAATGTTTCATTATGTTATTGGTTTATATAATTAATTTCGGATCTCATCGTCTATATATTGTACGAAAAATGCGTACAATATTATAAAGTGGATATATAAATAGCGAATACTAACGAGGTTCTCCTTTGTAGAATGTCTGCATATAGAAAGGATGAATGTTTCATTATGTTATTGGTTGATATAATTAATTTCGGATCTCATCGTCTATATATTGTACGAAAAATGCGTACAATATTATAAAGTGGATATATAAATAGCGAATACTAACGAGGTTCTCCTTTGTAGAATGTCTGCATATAGAAAGGATGAATGTTTCATTATGTTATTGGTTGATATAATTAATTTGGATCCCAAAGTCTATATATTGTACGCAAAATGCGTACAATGTTATAAAGTAGATATATAAATAGCGAATACTAACGAGGTTCTCCATTGTAGAATGTCCTACATATAGAAAGTATGAATGTTTCATTATGTTATTGGTTGATATAATTAATTTGGATCCCAACGTCAATATATTGTACGCAAAATGCGTACAATGTTATACTGTGGATATATAAATAGCGAATACTAACGAGGTTCTCCTTTGTAGAATGGCTAGATATAGAAATGATGAATGTTTCATTATGTTATTGATTGATATAATTAATTTTGAATCCCAACGTCAATATATTGTACGCAAAATGCGTACAATGTTATAAAGTAGATATATAAATAGCGAATACTAACGAGGTTCTCCTTTGTAGAATGGCTAGATATAGAAAGTATGAATGTTTCATTATGTTATTGGTTGATATAATTAATTTTGAATCCCAACGTCAATATATTGTACGCAAAATGCGTACAATGTTATAAAGTAGATATATAAATAGCGAATACTAACGAGGTTCTCCTTTGTAGAATGGCTAGATATAGAAAGTATGAATGTTTCATTATGTTATTGGTTGATATAATTAATTTTGAATCCCAACGTCAATATATTGGACGCAAAATGCGTACAATGTTATAAAGTAGATATATAAATAGCGAATACTAACGAGGTTCTCCATTGTAGAATGTCCTACATATAGAAAGTATGAAGGTTTCATTATGTTATCGGTTGATATAATTAATTTGGATCCCAACGTCTATATATTGTACGCAAAATGCGTACAATGTTATAAAGTAGATATATAAATAGCGAATACTAACGAGGTTCTCCTTTGTAGAATGGCTAGATATAGAAAGTATGAATGTTTCATTATGTTATTGGTTGATATAATTAATTTTGAATCCCAACGTCAATATATTGTACGCAAAATGCGTACAATGTTATAAAGTAGATATATAAATAGCGAATACTAACGAGGTTCTCCTTTGTAGAATGGCTAGATATAGAAAGTATGAATGTTTCATTATGTTATTGGTTGATATAATTAATTTGGATCCCAACGTCTATATATTGTACGCAAAATGCGTACAATGTTATATAGTAGATATATAAATAGCGAATACTAACGAGGTTCTCCTTTGTAGAATGGCTAGATATAGAAAGTATGAATGTTTCATTATGTTATTGGTTGATATAATTAATTTTGAATCCCAACGTCAATATATTGTACGCAAAATGCGTACAATGTTATAAAGTAGATATATAAATAGCGAATACTAACGAGGTTCTCCTTTGTAGAATGTCTGCATATAGAAAGGATGAATGTTTCATTATGTTATTGGTTGATATAATTAATTTGGATCCCAAAGTCTATATATTGTACGCAAAATGCGTACAATGTTATAAAGTGGATATATAAATAGCGAATACTAACGAGGTTCTCCTTTGTAAAATGTCTGCATATAGAAAGGATGAATGTTTCATTATGTTATTGGTTTATATAATTAATTTCGGATCTCATCGTCTATATATTGTACGAAAAATGCGTACAATATTATAAAGTGGATATATAAATAGCGAATACTAACGAGGTTCTCCTTTGTAGAATGGCTAGATATAGAAAGTATGAATGTTTCATTATGTTATTGGTTGATATAATTAATTTTGAATCCCAACGTCAATATATTGTACGCAAAATGCGTACAATGTTATAAAGTAGATATATAAATAGCGAATACTAACGAGGTTCTCCTTTGTAGAATGGCTAGATATAGAAAGTATGAATGTTTCATTATGTTATTGGTTGATATAATTAATTTTGAATCCCAACGTCAATATATTGGACGCAAAATGCGTACAATGTTATAAAGTAGATATATAAATAGCGAATACTAACGAGGTTCTCCATTGTAGAATGTCCTACATATAGAAAGTATGAAGGTTTCATTATGTTATCGGTTGATATAATTAATTTGGATCCCAACGTCTATATATTGTACGCAAAATGCGTACAATGTTATAAAGTAGATATATAAATAGCGAATACTAACGAGGTTCTCCTTTGTAGAATGGCTAGATATAGAAAGTATGAATGTTTCATTATGTTATTGGTTGATATAATTAATTTTGAATCCCAACGTCAATATATTGTACGCAAAATGCGTACAATGTTATAAAGTAGATATATAAATAGCGAATACTAACGAGGTTCTCCTTTGTAGAATGGCTAGATATAGAAAGTATGAATGTTTCATTATGTTATTGGTTGATATAATTAATTTGGATCCCAACGTCTATATATTGTACGCAAAATGCGTACAATGTTATATAGTAGATATATAAATAGCGAATACTAACGAGGTTCTCCTTTGTAGAATGGCTAGATATAGAAAGTATGAATGTTTCATTATGTTATTGGTTGATATAATTAATTTTGAATCCCAACGTCAATATATTGTACGCAAAATGCGTACAATGTTATAAAGTAGATATATAAATAGCGAATACTAACGAGGTTCTCCTTTGTAGAATGTCTGCATATAGAAAGGATGAATGTTTCATTATGTTATTGGTTGATATAATTAATTTGGATCCCAAAGTCTATATATTGTACGCAAAATGCGTACAATGTTATAAAGTGGATATATAAATAGCGAATACTAACGAGGTTCTCCTTTGTAAAATGTCTGCATATAGAAAGGATGAATGTTTCATTATGTTATTGGTTTATATAATTAATTTCGGATCTCATCGTCTATATATTGTACGAAAAATGCGTACAATATTATAAAGTGGATATATAAATAGCGAATACTAACGAGGTTCTCCTTTGTAGAATGTCTGCATATAGAAAGGATGAATGTTTCATTATGTTATTGGTTGATATAATTAATTTCGTATCCCAACGTCAATATATTGTACGCAAAATGGGTACAATATTATAAAGTGGATATATAAATAGCGAATACTAACGAGGTTCTCCTTTGTAAAATGTCTGCATATAGAAAGGATGAATGTTTCATTATGTTATTGGTTTATATAATTAATTTCGGATCTCATCGTCTATATATTGTACGAAAAATGCGTACAATATTATAAAGTGGATATATAAATAGCGAATACTAACGAGGTTCTCCTTTGTAGAATGTCTGCATATAGAAAGGATGAATGTTTCATTATGTTATTGGTTGATATAATTAATTTGGATCCCAAAGTCTATATATTGTACGCAAAATGCGTACAATGTTATAAAGTAGATATATAAATAGCGAATACTAACGAGGTTCTCCATTGTAGAATGTCCTACATATAGAAAGTATGAAGGTTTCATTATGTTATCGGTTGATATAATTAATTTGGATCCCAACGTCTATATATTGTACGCAAAATGCGTACAATGTTATAAAGTAGATATATAAATAGCGAATACTAACGAGGTTCTCCTTTGTAGAATGGCTAGATATAGAAAGTATGAATGTTTCATTATGTTATTGGTTGATATAATTAATTTTGAATCCCAACGTCAATATATTGGACGCAAAATGCGTACAATGTTATAAAGTAGATATATAAATAGCGAATACTAACGAGGTTCTCCATTGTAGAATGTCCTACATATAGAAAGTATGAAGGTTTCATTATGTTATCGGTTGATATAATTAATTTGGATCCCAACGTCTATATATTGTACGCAAAATGCGTACAATGTTATAAAGTAGATATATAAATAGCGAATACTAACGAGGTTCTCCTTTGTAGAATGGCTAGATATAGAAAGTATGAATGTTTCATTATGTTATTGGTTGATATAATTAATTTTGAATCCCAACGTCAATATATTGTACGCAAAATGCGTACAATGTTATAAAGTAGATATATAAATAGCGAATACTAACGAGGTTCTCCTTTGTAGAATGGCTAGATATAGAAAGTATGAATGTTTCATTATGTTATTGGTTGATATAATTAATTTTGAATCCCAACGTCAATATATTGTACGCAAAATGCGTACAATGTTATAAAGTAGATATATAAATAGCGAATACTAACGAGGTTCTCCTTTGTAGAATGTCTGCATATAGAAAGGATGAATGTTTCATTATGTTATTGGTTGATATAATTAATTTGGATCCCAAAGTCTATATATTGTACGCAAAATGCGTACAATGTTATAAAGTGGATATATAAATAGCGAATACTAACGAGGTTCTCCTTTGTAAAATGTCTGCATATAGAAAGGATGAATGTTTCATTATGTTATTGGTTTATATAATTAATTTCGGATCTCATCGTCTATATATTGTACGAAAAATGCGTACAATATTATAAAGTGGATATATAAATAGCGAATACTAACGAGGTTCTCCTTTGTAGAATGGCTAGATATAGAAATGATGAATGTTTCATTATGTTATTGATTGATATAATTAATTTTGAATCCCAACGTCAATATATTGTACGCAAAATGCGTACAATGTTATAAAGTAGATATATAAATAGCGAATACTAACGAGGTTCTCCTTTGTAGAATGGCTAGATATAGAAAGTATGAATGTTTCATTATGTTATTGGTTGATATAATTAATTTTGAATCCCAACGTCAATATATTGTACGCAAAATGCGTACAATGTTATAAAGTAGATATATAAATAGCGAATACTAACGAGGTTCTCCTTTGTAGAATGGCTAGATATAGAAAGTATGAATGTTTCATTATGTTATTGGTTGATATAATTAATTTTGAATCCCAACGTCAATATATTGGACGCAAAATGCGTACAATGTTATAAAGTAGATATATAAATAGCGAATACTAACGAGGTTCTCCATTGTAGAATGTCTGCATATAGAAAGGATGAATGTTTCATTATGTTATTGGTTGATATAATTAATTTCGTATCCCAACGTCAATATATTGTACGCAAAATGGGTACAATATTATAAAGTGGATATATAAATAGCGAATACTAACGAGGTTCTCCTTTGTAAAATGTCTGCATATAGAAAGGATGAATGTTTCATTATGTTATTGGTTTATATAATTAATTTCGGATCTCATCGTCTATATATTGTACGAAAAATGCGTACAATATTATAAAGTGGATATATAAATAGCGAATACTAACGAGGTTCTCCTTTGTAGAATGTCTGCATATAGAAAGGATGAATGTTTCATTATGTTATTGGTTGATATAATTAATTTGGATCCCAAAGTCTATATATTGTACGCAAAATGCGTACAATGTTATAAAGTAGATATATAAATAGCGAATACTAACGAGGTTCTCCATTGTAGAATGTCCTACATATAGAAAGTATGAAGGTTTCATTATGTTATCGGTTGATATAATTAATTTGGATCCCAACGTCTATATATTGTACGCAAAATGCGTACAATGTTATAAAGTAGATATATAAATAGCGAATACTAACGAGGTTCTCCTTTGTAGAATGGCTAGATATAGAAAGTATGAATGTTTCATTATGTTATTGGTTGATATAATTAATTTTGAATCCCAACGTCAATATATTGGACGCAAAATGCGTACAATGTTATAAAGTAGATATATAAATAGCGAATACTAACGAGGTTCTCCATTGTAGAATGTCCTACATATAGAAAGTATGAAGGTTTCATTATGTTATCGGTTGATATAATTAATTTGGATCCCAACGTCTATATATTGTACGCAAAATGCGTACAATGTTATAAAGTAGATATATAAATAGCGAATACTAACGAGGTTCTCCTTTGTAGAATGGCTAGATATAGAAAGTATGAATGTTTCATTATGTTATTGGTTGATATAATTAATTTTGAATCCCAACGTCAATATATTGTACGCAAAATGCGTACAATGTTATAAAGTAGATATATAAATAGCGAATACTAACGAGGTTCTCCTTTGTAGAATGGCTAGATATAGAAAGTATGAATGTTTCATTATGTTATTGGTTGATATAATTAATTTTGAATCCCAACGTCAATATATTGTACGCAAAATGCGTACAATGTTATAAAGTAGATATATAAATAGCGAATACTAACGAGGTTCTCCTTTGTAGAATGTCTGCATATAGAAAGGATGAATGTTTCATTATGTTATTGGTTGATATAATTAATTTGGATCCCAAAGTCTATATATTGTACGCAAAATGCGTACAATGTTATAAAGTGGATATATAAATAGCGAATACTAACGAGGTTCTCCTTTGTAAAATGTCTGCATATAGAAAGGATGAATGTTTCATTATGTTATTGGTTTATATAATTAATTTCGGATCTCATCGTCTATATATTGTACGAAAAATGCGTACAATATTATAAAGTGGATATATAAATAGCGAATACTAACGAGGTTCTCCTTTGTAGAATGGCTAGATATAGAAATGATGAATGTTTCATTATGTTATTGATTGATATAATTAATTTTGAATCCCAACGTCAATATATTGTACGCAAAATGCGTACAATGTTATAAAGTAGATATATAAATAGCGAATACTAACGAGGTTCTCCTTTGTAGAATGGCTAGATATAGAAAGTATGAATGTTTCATTATGTTATTGGTTGATATAATTAATTTTGAATCCCAACGTCAATATATTGTACGCAAAATGCGTACAATGTTATAAAGTAGATATATAAATAGCGAATACTAACGAGGTTCTCCTTTGTAGAATGGCTAGATATAGAAAGTATGAATGTTTCATTATGTTATTGGTTGATATAATTAATTTTGAATCCCAACGTCAATATATTGGACGCAAAATGCGTACAATGTTATAAAGTAGATATATAAATAGCGAATACTAACGAGGTTCTCCATTGTAGAATGTCCTACATATAGAAAGTATGAAGGTTTCATTATGTTATCGGTTGATATAATTAATTTGGATCCCAACGTCTATATATTGTACGCAAAATGCGTACAATGTTATAAAGTAGATATATAAATAGCGAATACTAACGAGGTTCTCCTTTGTAGAATGGCTAGATATAGAAAGTATGAATGTTTCATTATGTTATTGGTTGATATAATTAATTTTGAATCCCAACGTCAATATATTGTACGCAAAATGCGTACAATGTTATAAAGTAGATATATAAATAGCGAATACTAACGAGGTTCTCCTTTGTAGAATGGCTAGATATAGAAAGTATGAATGTTTCATTATGTTATTGGTTGATATAATTAATTTGGATCCCAACGTCTATATATTGTACGCAAAATGCGTACAATGTTATATAGTAGATATATAAATAGCGAATACTAACGAGGTTCTCCTTTGTAGAATGGCTAGATATAGAAAGTATGAATGTTTCATTATGTTATTGGTTGATATAATTAATTTTGAATCCCAACGTCAATATATTGTACGCAAAATGCGTACAATGTTATAAAGTAGATATATAAATAGCGAATACTAACGAGGTTCTCCTTTGTAGAATGTCTGCATATA
Source organism: Hexactinellida sp. DTS-2022 (assembly GCA_028753945.1). Lineage (NCBI taxonomy): Eukaryota > Metazoa > Porifera > Hexactinellida > Hexactinellida sp. DTS-2022. Next base: position 237,303 of record JAPNXP010000018.1, on the reverse strand, counting down.
GAAAGGATGAATGTTTCATTATGTTATTGGTTGATATAATTAATTTGGATCCCAAAGTCTATATATTGTACGCAAAATGCGTACAATGTTATAAAGTGGATATATAAATAGCGAATACTAACGAGGTTCTCCTTTGTAAAATGTCTGCATATAGAAAGGATGAATGTTTCATTATGTTATTGGTTTATATAATTAATTTCGGATCTCATCGTCTATATATTGTACGAAAAATGCGTACAATATTATAAAGTGGATATATAAATAGCGAATACTAACGAGGTTCTCCTTTGTAGAATGTCTGCATATAGAAAGGATGAATGTTTCATTATGTTATTGGTTGATATAATTAATTTCGTATCCCAACGTCAATATATTGTACGCAAAATGGGTACAATATTATAAAGTGGATATATAAATAGCGAATACTAACGAGGTTCTCCTTTGTAAAATGTCTGCATATAGAAAGGATGAATGTTTCATTATGTTATTGGTTTATATAATTAATTTCGGATCTCATCGTCTATATATTGTACGAAAAATGCGTACAATATTATAAAGTGGATATATAAATAGCGAATACTAACGAGGTTCTCCTTTGTAGAATGTCTGCATATAGAAAGGATGAATGTTTCATTATGTTATTGGTTGATATAATTAATTTGGATCCCAAAGTCTATATATTGTACGCAAAATGCGTACAATGTTATAAAGTAGATATATAAATAGCGAATACTAACGAGGTTCTCCATTGTAGAATGTCCTACATATAGAAAGTATGAAGGTTTCATTATGTTATCGGTTGATATAATTAATTTGGATCCCAACGTCTATATATTGTACGCAAAATGCGTACAATGTTATAAAGTAGATATATAAATAGCGAATACTAACGAGGTTCTCCTTTGTAGAATGGCTAGATATAGAAAGTATGAATGTTTCATTATGTTATTGGTTGATATAATTAATTTTGAATCCCAACGTCAATATATTGGACGCAAAATGCGTACAATGTTATAAAGTAGATATATAAATAGCGAATACTAACGAGGTTCTCCATTGTAGAATGTCCTACATATAGAAAGTATGAAGGTTTCATTATGTTATCGGTTGATATAATTAATTTGGATCCCAACGTCTATATATTGTACGCAAAATGCGTACAATGTTATAAAGTAGATATATAAATAGCGAATACTAACGAGGTTCTCCTTTGTAGAATGGCTAGATATAGAAAGTATGAATGTTTCATTATGTTATTGGTTGATATAATTAATTTTGAATCCCAACGTCAATATATTGTACGCAAAATGCGTACAATGTTATAAAGTAGATATATAAATAGCGAATACTAACGAGGTTCTCCTTTGTAGAATGGCTAGATATAGAAAGTATGAATGTTTCATTATGTTATTGGTTGATATAATTAATTTTGAATCCCAACGTCAATATATTGTACGCAAAATGCGTACAATGTTATAAAGTAGATATATAAATAGCGAATACTAACGAGGTTCTCCTTTGTAGAATGTCTGCATATAGAAAGGATGAATGTTTCATTATGTTATTGGTTGATATAATTAATTTGGATCCCAAAGTCTATATATTGTACGCAAAATGCGTACAATGTTATAAAGTGGATATATAAATAGCGAATACTAACGAGGTTCTCCTTTGTAAAATGTCTGCATATAGAAAGGATGAATGTTTCATTATGTTATTGGTTTATATAATTAATTTCGGATCTCATCGTCTATATATTGTACGAAAAATGCGTACAATATTATAAAGTGGATATATAAATAGCGAATACTAACGAGGTTCTCCTTTGTAGAATGTCTGCATATAGAAAGGATGAATGTTTCATTATGTTATTGGTTGATATAATTAATTTCGTATCCCAACGTCAATATATTGTACGCAAAATGGGTACAATATTATAAAGTGGATATATAAATAGCGAATACTAACGAGGTTCTCCTTTGTAAAATGTCTGCATATAGAAAGGATGAATGTTTCATTATGTTATTGGTTTATATAATTAATTTCGGATCTCATCGTCTATATATTGTACGAAAAATGCGTACAATATTATAAAGTGGATATATAAATAGCGAATACTAACGAGGTTCTCCTTTGTAGAATGTCTGCATATAGAAAGGATGAATGTTTCATTATGTTATTGGTTGATATAATTAATTTGGATCCCAAAGTCTATATATTGTACGCAAAATGCGTACAATGTTATAAAGTAGATATATAAATAGCGAATACTAACGAGGTTCTCCATTGTAGAATGTCCTACATATAGAAAGTATGAATGTTTCATTATGTTATTGGTTGATATAATTAATTTGGATCCCAAAGTCTATATATTGTACGCAAAATGCGTACAATGTTATAAAGTGGATATATAAATAGCGAATACTAACGAGGTTCTCCATTGTAGAATGTCCTACATATAGAAAGTATGAATGTTTCATTATGTTATTGGTTGATATAATTAATTTCGTATCCCAACGTCTATATATTGTACGCAAAATGGGTACAATATTATAAAGTGGATATATAAATAGCGAATACTAACGAGGATCTCCATTGTAGAATGTCAGGGATATAGAAAATATGAATGTTTCATTATGTTATTGGTTTATATAATTAATTTCGGATCTCATCGTCTATATATTGTACGAAAAATGCGTACAATATTATAAAGTGGATATATAAATAGCGAATACTAACGAGGTTCTCCTTTGTAGAATGTCTGCATATAGAAAGGATGAATGTTTCATTATGTTATTGGTTGATATAATTAATTTGGATCCCAAAGTCTATATATTGTACGCAAAATGCGTACAATGTTATAAAGTGGATATATAAATAGCGAATACTAACGAGGTTCTCCATTGTAGAATGTCAGGGATATAGAAAATATGAATGTTTCATTATGTTATTGGTTTATATAATTAATTTCGGATCTCATCGTCTATATATTGTACGAAAAATGCGTACAATATTATAAAGTGGATATATAAATAGCGAATACTAACGAGGTTCTCCTTTGTAGAATGTCTGCATATAGAAAGGATGAATGTTTCATTATGTTATTGGTTGATATAATTAATTTGGATCCCAAAGTCTATATATTGTACGCAAAATGCGTACAATGTTATAAAGTGGATATATAAATAGCGAATACTAACGAGGTTCTCCTTTGTAGAATGTCTGCATATAGAAAGGATGAATGTTTCATTATGTTATTGGTTGATATAATTAATTTGGATCCCAAAGTCTATATATTGTACGCAAAATGCGTACAATGTTATAAAGTAGATATATAAATAGCGAATACTAACGAGGTTCTCCATTGTAGAATGTCCTACATATAGAAAGTATGAATGTTTCATTATGTTATTGGTTGATATAATTAATTTGGATCCCAACGTCAATATATTGTACGCAAAATGCGTACAATGTTATACTGTGGATATATAAATAGCGAATACTAACGAGGTTCTCCTTTGTAGAATGGCTAGATATAGAAATGATGAATGTTTCATTATGTTATTGGTTGATATAATTAATTTTGAATCCCAACGTCAATATATTGTACGCAAAATGCGTACAATGTTATAAAGTAGATATATAAATAGCGAATACTAACGAGGTTCTCCTTTGTAGAATGGCTAGATAAAGAAAGTATGAATGTTTCATTATGTTATTGGTTGATATAATTAATTTTGAATCCCAACGTCAATATATTGTACGCAAAATGCGTACAATGTTATACTGTGGATATATAAATAGCGAATACTAACGAGGATCTCCATTGTAGAATGTCAGGGATATAGAAAATATGAATGTTTCATTATGTTATTGGTTTATATAATTAATTTCGGATCTCATCGTCTATATATTGTACGAAAAATGCGTACAATATTATAAAGTGGATATATAAATAGCGAATACTAACGAGGTTCTCCTTTGTAGAATGTCTGCATATAGAAAGGATGAATGTTTCATTATGTTATTGGTTGATATAATTAATTTCGGATCTCATCGTCTATATATTGTACGAAAAATGCGTACAATATTATAAAGTGGATATATAAATAGCGAATACTAACGAGGTTCTCCTTTGTAGAATGTCTGCATATAGAAAGGATGAATGTTTCATTATGTTATTGGTTGATATAATTAATTTGGATCCCAAAGTCCATATATTGTACGCAAAATGCGTACAATGTTATAAAGTAGATATATAAATAGCGAATACTAACGAGGTTCTCCATTGTAGAATGTCCTACATATAGAAAGTATGAATGTTTCATTATGTTATTGGTTGATATAATTAATTTGGATCCCAACGTCAATATATTGTACGCAAAATGCGTACAATGTTATACTGTGGATATATAAATAGCGAATACTAACGAGGTTCTCCTTTGTAGAATGGCTAGATATAGAAATGATGAATGTTTCATTATGTTATTGGTTGATATAATTAATTTTGAATCCCAACGTCAATATATTGTACGCAAAATGCGTACAATGTTATAAAGTAGATATATAAATAGCGAATACTAACGAGGTTCTCCTTTGTAGAATGGCTAGATATAGAAAGTATGAATGTTTCATTATGTTATTGGTTGATATAATTAATTTTGAATCCCAACGTCAATATATTGTACGCAAAATGCGTACAATGTTATACTGTGGATATATAAATAGCGAATACTAACGAGGTTCTCCTTTGTAGAATGGCTAGATATAGAAAGTATGAATGTTTCATTATGTTATTGGTTGATATAATTAATTTTGAATCCCAACGTCAATATATTGTACGCAAAATGCGTACAATGTTATAAAGTAGATATATAAATAGCGAATACTAACGAGGTTCTCCTTTGTAGAATGGCTAGATATAGAAAGTATGAATGTTTCATTATGTTATTGGTTGATATAATTAATTTTGAATCCCAACGTCAATATATTGTACGCAAAATGCGTACAATGTTATAAAGTAGATATATAAATAGCGAATACTAACGAGGTTCTCCTTTGTAGAATGGCTAGATATAGAAAGTATGAATGTTTCATTATGTTATTGGTTGATATAATTAATTTTGAATCCCAACGTCAATATATTGTACGCAAAATGCGTACAATGTTATAAAGTAGATATATAAATAGCGAATACTAACGAGGTTCTCCATTGTAGAATGTCCTACATATAGAAAGTATGAAGGTTTCATTATGTTATCGGTTGATATAATTAATTTGGATCCCAACGTCTATATATTGTACGCAAAATGCGTACAATGTTATAAAGTAGATATATAAATAGCGAATACTAACGAGGTTCTCCTTTGTAGAATGGCTAGATATAGAAAGTATGAATGTTTCATTATGTTATTGGTTGATATAATTAATTTTGAATCCCAACGTCAATATATTGTACGCAAAATGCGTACAATGTTATAAAGTAGATATATAAATAGCGAATACTAACGAGGTTCTCCTTTGTAGAATGGCTAGATATAGAAAGTATGAATGTTTCATTATGTTGTTGGTTGATATAATTAATTTGGATCCCAACGTCTATATATTGTACGCAAAATGCGTACAATGTTATAAAGTAGATATATAAATAGCGAATACTAACGAGGTTCTCCTTTGTAGAATGGCTAGATATAGAAAGTATGAATGTTTCATTATGTTATTGGTTGATATAATTAATTTTGAATCCCAACGTCAATATATTGTACGCAAAATGCGTACAATGTTATAAAGTAGATATATAAATAGCGAATACTAACGAGGTTCTCCTTTGTAGAATGTCTGCATATAGAAAGGATGAATGTTTCATTATGTTATTGGTTGATATAATTAATTTGGATCCCAAAGTCTATATATTGTACGCAAAATGCGTACAATGTTATAAAGTGGATATATAAATAGCGAATACTAACGAGGTTCTCCTTTGTAAAATGTCTGCATATAGAAAGGATGAATGTTTCATTATGTTATTGGTTTATATAATTAATTTCGGATCTCATCGTCTATATATTGTACGAAAAATGCGTACAATATTATAAAGTGGATCTATAAATAGCGAATACTAACGAGGTTCTCCTTTGTAGAATGTCTGCATATAGAAAGGATGAATGTTTCATTATGTTATTGGTTGATATAATTAATTTCGTATCCCAACGTCTATATATTGTACGCAAAATGGGTACAATATTATAAAGTGGATATATAAATAGCGAATACTAACGAGGTTCTCCTATGTAAAATGTCTGCATATAGAAAGGATGAATGTTTCATTATGTTATTGGTTTATATAATTAATTTCGGATCTCATCGTCTATATATTGTACGAAAAATGCGTACAATATTATAAGTGGATATATAAATAGCGAATACTAACGAGGTTCTCCTTTGTCGAATGTCTGCATATAGAAAGGATGAATGTTTCATTATGTTATTGGTTGATATAATTAATTTGGATCCCAAAGTCTATATATTGTACGCAAAATGCGTACAATGTTATAAAGTAGATATATAAATAGCGAATACTAACGAGGTTCTCCATTGTAGAATGTCCTACATATAGAAAGTATGAATGTTTCATTATGTTATTGGTTGATATAATTAATTTGGATCCCAAAGTCTATATATTGTACGCAAAATGCGTACAATGTTATAAAGTGGATATATAAATAGCGAATACTAACGAGGTTCTCCATTGTAGAATGTCCTACATATAGAAAGTATGAATGTTTCATTATGTTATTGGTTGATATAATTAATTTCGTATCCCAACGTCTATATATTGTACGCAAAATGGGTACAATATTATAAAGTGGATATATAAATAGCGAATACTAACGAGGATCTCCATTGTAGAATGTCAGGGATATAGAAAATATGAATGTTTCATTATGTTATTGGTTTATATAATTAATTTCGGATCTCATCGTCTATATATTGTACGAAAAATGCGTACAATATTATAAAGTGGATATATAAATAGCGAATACTAACGAGGTTCTCCTTTGTAGAATGTCTGCATATAGAAAGGATGAATGTTTCATTATGTTATTGGTTGATATCATTAATTTGGATCCCAAAGTCTATATATTGTACGCAAAATGCGTACAATGTTATACTGTGGATATATAAATAGCGAATACTAACGAGGTTCTCCATTGTAGAATGTCAGGGATATAGAAAATATGAATGTTTCATTATGTTATTGGTTTATATAATTAATTTCGGATCTCATCGTCTATATATTGTACGAAAAATGCGTACAATATTATAAAGTGGATATATAAATAGCGAATACTAACGAGGTTCTCCTTTGTAGAATGTCTGCATATAGAAAGGATGAATGTTTCATTATGTTATTGGTTGATATAATTAATTTGGATCCCAAAGTCTATATATTGTACGCAAAATGCGTACAATGTTATAAAGTGGATATATAAATAGCGAATACTAACGAGGTTCTCCATTGTAGAATGTCTGCATATAGAAAGTATGAATGTTTCATTATGTTATTGGTTGATATAATTAATTTCGTATCCCAACGTCTATATATTGTACGCAAAATGGGTACAATATTATAAAGTGGATATATAAATAGCGAATACTAACGAGGTTCTCCATTGTAGAATGTCTGCATATAGAAAGTATGAATGTTTCATTATGTTATTGGTTGATATAATTAATTTGGATCCCAAAGTCTATATATTGTACGAAAAATGCGTACAATATTATAAAGTGGATATATAAATAGCGAATACTAACGAGGTTCTCCATTGTAGAATGTCCTACATATAGAAAGTATGAATGTTTCATTATGTTATTGGTTGATATAATTAATTTGGATCCCAAAGTCTATATATTGTACGCAAAATGCGTACAATGTTATAAAGTGGATATATAAATAGCGAATACTAACGAGGTTCTCCATTGTAGAATGTCCTACATATAGAAAGTAGTAATGTTCATTATGTTATTGGTTGATATAATTAATTTTGAATCCCAACGTCTATATATTGTACGCAAAATGCGTACAATGTTATAAAGTAGATATATAAATAGCGAATACTAACGAGGTTCTCCATTGTAAATTGTCCTACATATAGAAAGTAGTAATGTTTCATTATGTTATCGGTTAATATAATGAATTTTGAATCCCAACGTCTATATATTGTACGCAAAATGCGTACAATGTTATAAAGTGGATATATAAATAGCGAATACTAACGAGGTTCTCCATTGTAGAATGTCCTACATATAGAAAGTAGTAATGTTCATTATGTTATTGGTTGATATAATTAATTTTGAATCCCAACGTCTATATTTTGTACGCAAAATGCGTACAATGTTATAAAGTAGATATATAAATAGCGAATACTAACGAGGTTCTCCATTGTAAATTGTCCTACATATAGAAAGTAGTAATGTTTCATTATGTTATCGGTTAATATAATTAATTTGGATCCCAAAGTCAATATATTGTACGCAAAATGCGTACAATGTTATAAAGTGGATATATAAATAGCGAATACTAACGAGGATCTCCATTGTAGAATGTCCTACATATAGAAAGTAGTAATGTTTCATTATGTTATTGGTTGATATAATTAATTTGGATCCCAAAGTCTATATATTGTACGCAAAATGCGTACAATGTTATAAAGTGGATATATAAATAGCGAATACTAACGAGGTTCTCCATTGTAAATTGTCCTACATATAGAAAGTAGTAATGTTTCATTATGTTATTGGTTGATATAATTAATTTGGATCCCAAAGTCTATATATTGTACGCAAAATGCGTACAATGTTATAAAGTGGATATATAAATAGCGAATACTAACGAGGATCTCCATTGTAGAATGTCCTACATATAGAAAGTAGTAATGTTCATTATGTTATTGGTTGATATAATTAATTTTGAATCCCAACGTCTATATATTGTACGCAAAATGCGTACAATGTTATAAAGTAGATATATAAATAGCGAATACTAACGAGGTTCTCCATTGTAAATTGTCCTACATATAGAAAGTAGTAATGTTTCATTATGTTATCGGTTAATATAATGAATTTGGATCCCAAAGTCTATATATTGTACGCAAAATGCGTACAATGTTATAAAGTGGATATATAAATAGCGAATACTAACGAGGATCTCCATTGTAGAATGTCCTACATATAGAAAGTAGTAATGTTTCATTATGTTATTGGTTGATATAATTAATTTGGATCCCAAAGTCTATATATTGTACGCAAAATGCGTACAATGTTATAAAGTGGATATTTAAATAGCGAATACTAACGAGGATCTCCATTGTAGAATGTCCTACATATAGAAAGTAGTAATGTTCATTATGTTATTGGTTGATATAATTAATTTTGAATCCCAACGTCTATATATTGTACGCAAAATGCGTACAATGTTATAAAGTAGATATATAAATAGCGAATACTAACGAGGTTCTCCATTGTAAATTGTCCTACATATAGAAAGTAGTAATGTTTCATTATGTTATCGGTTAATATAATGAATTTTGAATCCCAACGTCTATATATTGTACGCAAAATGCGTACAATGTTATAAAGTGGATGTATAAATAGCGAATACTAACGAGGTTCTCCTTTGTAGAATGTCTAGATATAGAAAGTATGAATGTTTCATTATGTTATTGGTTGATTTAATAAATTTTGAATCCCAACGTCTATATATTTTACGCAAAATGCGTACAATATTACTAAGTGGATATATAAATAGCGAATACTAACGAGGTTCTCCTTTGTAGAATGTCCTACATATAGAAATGATGAATGTTTCATTATGTTATTGGTTGATATAATAAATTTTGAGTCCCAACGTCTACAATTGTACGCAAAATGCGTATAATATTATACAGTGGATATATAAATGGCGAACACTAACGAGGTTCTCCATTGTAGAATGTCTGGGGCATAGAAAGTATGAATGTTTCATTATGTTATTGGTTGATATAATAAATTTTGATTCCCAACGTCTATATATTGTACGCAAAATGCGTACAATATTATAAAGTGGATATATAAATAGCGAATACTAACGAGGTTCTCCTTTGTAGAATGTCCTACATATAGAAATGATGAATGTTTCATTATGTTATTGGTTGATATAATTAATTTGGATCTCAAAGTCTATATATTGTACGCAAAATGCGTACAATGTTATAAAGTGGATATATAAATAGCGAATACTAACGAGGATCTCCATTGTAGAATGTCCTACACATAGAAAGTATGAATGTTTCATTATGTTATTGGTTGATATAATTAATTTGGATCCCAACGTCTATATATTGTACGAAAAATGCGTACAATGTTATAAAGTAGATATATAAATAGCGAATACTAACGAGGTTCTCCATTGTAGAATGTCTAGATATAGAAAGTATGAATGTTTCATTATGTTATTGGTTGATATAATAAATTTTGAATCCCAACGTCTATATATTGTACGCAAAATGCGTACAATGTTATAAAGTGGATATATAAATAGCGAATACTAACGAGGTTCTCCATTGTAGAATGTCCTACACATAGAAAGTATGAATGTTTCATTATGTTATCGGTTAATATAATGAATTTTGAATCCCAACGTCTATATATTGTACGCAAAATGCGTACAATGTTATACAGTGGATATATAAAATAGCGAATACTAACGAGGTTCTCCATTGTAGAATGTCTAGATATAGAAAGTATGAATGTTTCATTATGTTATAGGTTTATATAATTAATTTTGAGCCCAACGTCTATATATTGTACGGAAAATGCGTACAATATTACAAAGTGGATATATAAATAGCGAATACTAACGAGGTTCTCCTTTGTAGAATATCAGGGATATAGAAATGATGAATGTTTCATTATGTTATTGGTTGATATAATAAATTTTGATTCCCAACGTCTATATATTGTACGCAAAATGCGTACAATATTATACAGTGGATATATAAATGGCGAATACTAACGAGGTTCTCCATTGTAGAATGTCTGGGGCATAGAAAGTATGATTGTTTCATTATGTTATTGGTTGATATAATAAATTTTGAGTCCCAACGTCTATATATTTTCCGCAAAATGCGTATAATATTATACAGTGGATATATAAATGGCGAATACTAACGAGGTTCTCCATTGTAGAATGTCTGGGGCATAGAAAGTATGAATGTTTCATTATGTTATTGGTTGATATAATAAATTTTGATTCCCAACGTCTATATATTGTACGCAAAATGCGTACAATATTATACAGTGGATATATAAATGGCGAATACTAACGAGGTTCTCCATTGTAGAATGTCTGGGGCATAGAAAGTATGAATGTTTCATTATGTTATTGGGTGATATAATAAATTTTGATTCCCAACGTCTATATATTGTACGCAAAATGCGTACAATATTATACAGTGGATATATAAATGGCGAATACTAACGAGGTTCTCCATTGTAGAATGTCTGGGGCATAGAAAGTATGAATGTTTCATTATGTTATTGGTTTATATAATAAATTTTGAGTCCCAACGTCTATATATTGTACGCAAAATGCGTATAATATTACAAAGTAGATATATAAATAGCGAATACTAACGAGGTTCTCCATAGTAGAATGTCCTACATATAGAAATGATGAATGTTTCATTATGTTATTGGTTGATATAATTAATTTGGATCCCAACGTCTATATATTGTACGCAAAATGCGTACAATATTACAAAGTGGATATATAAATAGCGAATACTAACGAGGTTCTCCATTGTAGAATGTCCTACATATAGAAATGATGAATGTTTCATTATGTTATTGGTTGATATAATTAATTTGGATCCCAACGTCTATATATTGTACGCAAAATGCGTACAATATTACAAAGTGGATATATAAATAGCGAATACTAACGAGGTTCTCCATTGTAGAATGTCCTACATATAGAAAGTATGAATGTTTCATTATGTTATTGGTTGATATAATTAATTTGGATCCCAACGTCTATATATTGTACGCAAAATGCGTACAATATTACAAAGTGGATATATAAATAGCGAATACTAACGAGGTTCTCCATAGTAGAATGTCCTACATATAGAAAGTATGAATGTTTCATTATGTTATTGGTTGATATAATTAATTTGGATCCCAACGTCTATATATTGTACGCAAAATGCGTACAATATTACAAAGTGGATATATAAATAGCGAATACTAACGAGGTTCTCCATTGTAGAATGTCCTACACATAGAAAGTATGAATGTTTCATTATGTTATTGGTTGATATAATAAATTTTGATTCCCAACGTCTATATATTGTACGCAAAATGCGTACAATATTATACAGTGGATATATAAATGGCGAATACTAACGAGGTTCTCCATTGTAGAATGTCTGGGGCATAGAAAGTATGAATGTTTCATTATGTTATTGGTTGATATAATAAATTTTGATTCCCAACGTCTATATATTGTACGCAAAATGCGTACAATATTATACAGTGGATATATAAATGGCGAATACTAACGAGGTTCTCCATTGTAGAATGTCTGGGGCATAGAAAGTATGAATGTTTCATTATGTTATTGGTTTATATAATAAATTTTGAGTCCCAACGTCTATATATTGTACGCAAAATGCGTATAATATTACAAAGTAGATATATAAATAGCGAATACTAACGAGGTTCTCCATAGTAGAATGTCCTACATATAGAAATGATGAATGTTTCATTATGTTATTGGTTGATATAATTAATTTGGATCCCAACGTCTATATATTGTACGCAAAATGCGTACAATATTACAAAGTGGATATATAAATAGCGAATACTAACGAGGTTCTCCATAGTAGAATGTCCTACACATAGAAAGTATGAATGTTTCATTATGTTATTGGTTGATATAATTAATTTGGATCCCAACGTCTATATATTGTACGCAAAATGCGTACAATATTACAAAGTGGATATATAAATAGCGAATACTAACGAGGTTCTCCATTGTAGAATGTCCTACATATAGAAAGTATGAATGTTTCATTATGTTATTGGTTGATATAATTAATTTGGATCCCAACGTCTATATATTGTACGCAAAATGCGTACAATATTACAAAGTGGATATATAAATAGCGAATACTAACGAGGTTCTCCATAGTAGAATGTCCTACATATAGAAAGTATGAATGTTTCATTATGTTATTGGTTGATATAATTAATTTGGATCCCAACGTCTATATATTGTACGCAAAATGCGTACAATATTATAAAGTGGATATATAAATAGCGAATACTAACGAGGTTCTCCATTGTAGAATGTCCTACATATAGAAAGTATGAATGTTTCATTATGTTATTGGTTGATATAATTAATTTGGATCCCAACGTCTATATATTGTACACAAAATGCGTACAATATTACAAAGTGGATATATAAATAGCGAATACTAACGAGGTTCTCCATAGTAGAATATCAGGGATATAGAAATGATGAATGTTTCATTATGTTATTGGTTGATATAATAAATTTTGATTCCCAACGTCTATATATTGTACGCAAAATGCGTACAATATTATATAGTGGATATATAAATGGCGAATACTAACGAGGTTCTCCATTGTAGAATGTCTGGGGCATAGAAAGTATGAATGTTTCATTATGTTATTGGTTGATATAATAAATTTTGAGTCCCAACGTCTATATATTGTACGCAAAATGCGTATAATATTATACAGTGGATATATAAATGGCGAATACTAACGAGGTTCTCCATTGTAGAATGTCTGGGGCATAGAAAGTATGAATGTTTCATTATGTTATTGGTTGATATAATAAATTTTGATTCCCAACGTCTATATATTGTACGCAAAATGCGTACAATATTATACAGTGGATATATAAATGGCGAATACTAACGAGGTTCTCCATTGTAGAATGTCTGGGGCATAGAAAGTATGAATGTTTCATTATGTTATTGGTTGATATAATAAATTTTGATTCCCAACGTCTATATATTGTACGCAAAATGCGTACAATATTATACAGTGGATATATAAATGGCGAATACTAACGAGGTTCTCCATTGTAGAATGTCTGGGGCATAGAAAGTATGAATGTTTCATTATGTTATTGGTTTATATAATAAATTTTGAGTCCCAACGTCTATATATTGTACGCAAAATGCGTATAATATTACAAAGTAGATATATAAATAGCGAATACTAACGAGGTTCTCCATAGTAGAATGTCCTACATATAGAAATGATGAATGTTTCATTATGTTATTGGTTGATATAATTAATTTGGATCCCAACGTCTATATATTGTACGCAAAATGCGTACAATATTACAAAGTGGATATATAAATAGCGAATACTAACGAGGTTCTCCATAGTAGAATGTCCTACACATAGAAAGTATGAATGTTTCATTATGTTATTGGTTGATATAATTATTTTGGATCCCAACGTCTATATATTGTACGCAAAATGCGTACAATATTACAAAGTGGATATATAAATAGCGAATACTAACGAGGTTCTCCATAGTAGAATGTCCTACACATAGAAAGTATGAATGTTTCATTATGTTATTGGTTGATATAATTAATTTGGATCCCAACGTCTATATATTGTACGCAAAATGCGTACAATATTACAAAGTGGATATATAAATAGCGAATACTAACGAGGTTCTCCATTGTAGAATGTCCTACATATAGAAAGTATGAATGTTTCATTATGTTATTGGTTGATATAATTAATTTGGATCCCAACGTCTATATATTGTACGCAAAATGCGTACAATATTACAAAGTGGATATATAAATAGCGAATACTAACGAGGTTCTCCATAGTAGAATGTCCTACATATAGAAAGTATGAATGTTTCATTATGTTATTGGTTGATATAATTAATTTGGATCCCAACGTCTATATATTGTACGCAAAATGCGTACAATATTATAAAGTGGATATATAAATAGCGAATACTAACGAGGTTCTCCATTGTAGAATGTCCTACATATAGAAAGTATGAATGTTTCATTATGTTATTGGTTGATATAATTAATTTGGATCCCAACGTCTATATATTGTACACAAAATGCGTACAATATTACAAAGTGGATATATAAATAGCGAATACTAACGAGGTTCTCCATAGTAGAATATCAGGGATATAGAAATGATGAATGTTTCATTATGTTATTGGTTGATATAATAAATTTTGATTCCCAACGTCTATATATTGTACGCAAAATGCGTACAATATTATATAGTGGATATATAAATGGCGAATACTAACGAGGTTCTCCATTGTAGAATGTCTGGGGCATAGAAAGTATGAATGTTTCATTATGTTATTGGTTGATATAATAAATTTTGAGTCCCAACGTCTATATATTGTACGCAAAATGCGTATAATATTATACAGTGGATATATAAATGGCGAATACTAACGAGGTTCTCCATTGTAGAATGTCTGGGGCATAGAAAGTATGAATGTTTCATTATGTTATTGGTTGATATAATAAATTTTGATTCCCAACGTCTATATATTGTACGCAAAATGCGTACAATATTATACAGTGGATATATAAATGGCGAATACTAACGAGGTTCTCCATTGTAGAATGTCTGGGGCATAGAAAGTATGAATGTTTCATTATGTTATTGGTTGATATAATAAATTTTGATTCCCAACGTCTATATATTGTACGCAAAATGCGTACAATATTATACAGTGGATATATAAATGGCGAATACTAACGAGGTTCTCCATTGTAGAATGTCTGGGGCATAGAAAGTATGAATGTTTCATTATGTTATTGGTTTATATAATAAATTTTGAGTCCCAACGTCTATATATTGTACGCAAAATGCGTATAATATTACAAAGTAGATATATAAATAGCGAATACTAACGAGGTTCTCCATAGTAGAATGTCCTACATATAGAAATGATGAATGTTTCATTATGTTATTGGTTGATATAATTAATTTGGATCCCAACGTCTATATATTGTACGCAAAATGCGTACAATATTACAAAGTGGATATATAAATAGCGAATACTAACGAGGTTCTCCATAGTAGAATGTCCTACACATAGAAAGTATGAATGTTTCATTATGTTATTGGTTGATATAATTATTTTGGATCCCAACGTCTATATATTGTACGCAAAATGCGTACAATATTACAAAGTGGATATATAAATAGCGAATACTAACGAGGTTCTCCATTGTAGAATGTCCTACATATAGAAATGATGAATGTTTCATTATGTTATTGGTTGATATAATTAATTTGGATCCCAACGTCTATATATTGTACGGAAAATGCGTACAATATTACAAAGTGGATATATAAATAGCGAATACTAACGAGGTTCTCCATTGTAGAATGTCCTACATATAGAAAGTATGAATGTTTCATTATGTTATTGGTTGATATAATTAATTTGGATCCCAACGTCTATATATTGTACGCAAAATGCGTACAATATTACAAAGTGGATATATAAATAGCGAATACTAACGAGGTTCTCCATAGTAGAATGTCCTACATATAGAAAGTATGAATGTTTCATTATGTTATTGGTTGATATAATTAATTTGGATCCCAACGTCTATATATTGTACGCAAAATGCGTACAATATTACAAAGTGGATATATAAATAGCGAATACTAACGAGGTTCTCCTTTGTAGAATGTCCTACATATAGAAATGATGAATGTTTCATTATGTTATTGGTTGATATAATTAATTTGGATCCCAACGTCTATATATTGTACGCAAAATGCGTACAATATTACAAAGTGGATATATAAATAGCGAATACTAACGAGGTTCTCCATAGTAGAATGTCCTACACATAGAAAGTATGAATGTTTCATTATGTTATTGGTTGATATAATTAATTTGGATCCCAACGTCTATATATTGTACGCAAAATGCGTACAATATTACAAAGTGGATATATAAATAGCGAATACTAACGAGGTTCTCCATAGTAGAATGTCCTACATATAGAAAGTATGAATGTTTCATTATGTTATTGGTTGATATAATTAATTTGGATCCCAACGTCTATATATTGTACGCAAAATGCGTACAATATTATAAAGTGGATATATAAATAGCGAATACTAACGAGGTTCTCCTTTGTAGAATGTCCTACATATAGAAATGATGAATGTTTCATTATGTTATTGGTTGATATAATTAATTTGGATCTCAAAGTCTATATATTGTACGCAAAATGCGTACAATGTTATAAAGTGGATATATAAATAGCGAATACTAACGAGGATCTCCATTGTAGAATGTCCTACACATAGAAAGTATGAATGTTTCATTATGTTATTGGTTGATATAATTAATTTGGATCCCAACGTCTATATATTGTACGCAAAATGCGTACAATGTTATAAAGTAGATATATAAATAGCGAATACTAACGAGGTTCTCCATTGTAGAATGTCTAGATATAGAAAGTATGAATGTTTCATTATGTTATTGGTTGATATAATAAATTTTGAATCCCAACGTCTATATATTGTACGCAAAATGCGTACAATGTTATAAAGTGGATATATAAATAGCGAATACTAACGAGGTTCTCCATTGTAGAATGTCCTACACATAGAAAGTATGAATGTTTCATTATGTTATCGGTTAATATAATGAATTTTGAATCCCAACGTCTATATATTGTACGCAAAATGCGTACAATGTTATACAGTGGATATATAAAATAGCGAATACTAACGAGGTTCTCCATTGTAGAATGTCTAGATATAGAAAGTATGAATGTTCATTATGTTATTGGTTGATATAATTTATTTTGAATCCCAACGTCTATATATTGTACGCAAAATGCGTACAATGTTATAAAGTAGATATATAAATAGCGAATACTAACGAGGTTCTCCATTGTAAATTGTCCTACATATAGAAAGTAGTAATGTTTCATTATGTTATCGGTTAATATAATGAATTTTGAATCCCAACGTCTATATATTGCACGCAAAATGCGTACAATGTTATAAAGTAGATATATAAATAGCGAATACTAACGAGGTTCTCCATTGTAAATTGTCCTACATATAGAAAGTAGTGATGTTTCATTATGTTATTGGTTAATATAATTAATTTGGATCCCAAAGTCTATATATTGTACGCAAAATGCGTACAATGTTATAAAGTGGATATATAAATAGCGAATACTAACGAGGATCTCCATTGTAGAATGTCCTACATATAGAAAGTAGTAATGTTTCATTATGTTATTGGTTGATATAATTAATTTGGATCCCAACGTCTATATATTGTACGCAAAATGCGTACAATATTACAAAGTGGATATATAAATAGCGAATACTAACGAGGTTCTCCTTTGTAGAATGTCCTACATATAGAAATGATGAATGTTTCATTATGTTATTGGTTGATATAATTAATTTGGATCTCAAAGTCTATATATTGTACGCAAAATGCGTACAATGTTATAAAGTGGATATATAAATAGCGAATACTAACGAGGATCTCCATTGTAGAATGTCCTACACATAGAAAGTATGAATGTTTCATTATGTTATTGGTTGATATAATTAATTTGGATCCCAACGTCTATATATTGTACGCAAAATGCGTACAATGTTATAAAGTGGATATATAAATAGCGAATACTAACGAGGTTCTCCATTGTAGAATGTCCTACACATAGAAAGTATGAATGTTTCATTATGTTATCGGTTAATATAATGAATTTTGAATCCCAACGTCTATATATTGTACGCAAAATGCGTACAATGTTATACAGTGGATATATAAAATAGCGAATACTAACGAGGTTCTCCATTGTAGAATGTCTAGATATAGAAAGTATGAATGTTTCATTATGTTATAGGTTTATATAATTAATTTTGAGCCCAACGTCTATATATTGTACGGAAAATGCGTACAATATTATACAGTGGATATATAAATGGCGAATACTAACGAGGTTCTCCTTAGTAGAATGTCTGCATATAGAAAGTATGAATGTTTCATTATGTTATTGGTTGATATAATTAATTTGGATCCCAACGTCTATATATTGTACGCAAAATGCGTACAATATTACAAAGTGGATATATAAATAGCGAATACTAACGAGGTTCTCCTTTGTAGAATGTCCTACATATAGAAATGATGAATGTTTCATTATGTTATTGGTTGATATAATTAATTTGGATCTCAAAGTCTATATATTGTACGCAAAATGCGTACAATGTTATAAAGTGGATATATAAATAGCGAATACTAACGAGGATCTCCATTGTAGAATGTCCTACACATAGAAAGTATGAATGTTTCATTATGTTATTGGTTGATATAATTAATTTGGATCCCAACGTCTATATATTGTACGCAAAATGCGTACAATGTTATAAAGTAGATATATAAATAGCGAATACTAACGAGGTTCTCCATTGTAGAATGTCTAGATATAGAAAGTATGAATGTTTCATTATGTTATTGGTTGATATAATAAATTTTGAATCCCAACGTCTATATATTGTACGCAAAATGCGTACAATGTTATAAAGTGGATATATAAATAGCGAATACTAACGAGGTTCTCCTTTGTAGAATGTCCTACACATAGAAAGTATGAATGTTTCATTATGTTATTGGTTGATATAATTAATTTGGATCTCAAAGTCTATATATTGTACGCAAAATGCGTACAATGTTATAAAGTGGATATATAAATAGCGAATACTAACGAGGATCTCCATTGTAGAATGTCCTACACATAGAAAGTATGAATGTTTCATTATGTTATTGGTTGATATAATTAATTTGGATCCCAACGTCTATATATTGTACGCAAAATGCGTACAATGTTATAAAGTAGATATATAAATAGCGAATACTAACGAGGTTCTCCATTGTAGAATGTCTAGATATAGAAAGTATGAATGTTTCATTATGTTATTGGTTGATATAATAAATTTTGAATCCCAACGTCTATATATTGTACGCAAAATGCGTACAATGTTATAAAGTGGATATATAAATAGCGAATACTAACGAGGTTCTCCATTGTAGAATGTCCTACACATAGAAAGTATGAATGTTTCATTATGTTATTGGTTGATATAATTAATTTGGATCCCAAAGTCTATATATTGTACGCAAAATGCGTACAATGTTATAAAGTGGATATATAAATAGCGAATACTAACGAGGATCTCCATTGTAGAATGTCCTACACATAGAAAGTATGAATGTTTCATTATGTTATTGGTTGATATAATTAATTTGGATCCCAACGTCTATATATTGTACGCAAAATGCGTACAATGTTATAAAGTAGATATATAAATAGCGAATACTAACGAGGTTCTCCATTGTAGAATGTCTAGATATAGAAAGTATGAATGTTTCATTATGTTATTGGTTGATATAATAAATTTTGAATCCCAACGTCTATATATTGTACGCAAAATGCGTACAATGTTATAAAGTGGATATATAAATAGCGAATACTAACGAGGTTCTCCATTGTAGAATGTCCTACACATAGAAAGTATGAATGTTTCATTATGTTATCGGTTAATATAATTAATTTGGATCTCAAAGTCTATATATTGTACGCAAAATGCGTACAATGTTATAAAGTGGATATATAAATAGCGAATACTAACGAGGATCTCCATTGTAGAATGTCCTACACATAGAAAGTATGAATGTTTCATTATGTTATTGGTTGATATAATTAATTTGGATCCCAACGTCTATATATTGTACGCAAAATGCGTACAATGTTATAAAGTAGATATATAAATAGCGAATACTAACGAGGTTCTCCATTGTAGAATGTCTAGATATAGAAAGTATGAATGTTTCATTATGTTATTGGTTGATATAATAAATTTTGAATCCCAACGTCTATATATTGTACGCAAAATGCGTACAATGTTATAAAGTGGATATATAAATAGCGAATACTAACGAGGTTCTCCATTGTAGAATGTCCTACACATAGAAAGTATGAATGTTTCATTATGTTATCGGTTAATATAATGAATTTTGAATCCCAACGTCTATATATTGTACGCAAAATGCGTACAATGTTATACAGTGGATATATAAAATAGCGAATACTAACGAGGTTCTCCATTGTAGAATGTCTAGATATAGAAATGATGAATGTTTCATTATGTTATTGGTTGATATAATTAATTTTGAATCCCAACGTCAATATATTGTACGCAAAATGCGTACAATGTTATAAAGTAGATATATAAATAGCGAATACTAACGAGGTTCTCCTTTGTAGAATGGCTAGATATAGAAAGTATGAATGTTTCATTATGTTATTGGTTGATATAATTAATTTTGAATCCCAACGTCAATATATTGTACGCAAAATGCGTACAATGTTATACTGTGGATATATAAATAGCGAATACTAACGAGGATCTCCATTGTAGAATGTCAGGGATATAGAAAATATGAATGTTTCATTATGTTATTGGTTTATATAATTAATTTCGGATCTCATCGTCTATATATTGTACGAAAAATGCGTACAATATTATAAAGTGGATATATAAATAGCGAATACTAACGAGGTTCTCCTTTGTAGAATGTCTGCATATAGAAAGGATGAATGTTTCATTATGTTATTGGTTGATATAATTAATTTCGGATCTCATCGTCTATATATTGTACGAAAAATGCGTACAATATTATAAAGTGGATATATAAATAGCGA
Organism: Hexactinellida sp. DTS-2022; assembly: GCA_028753945.1. Lineage (NCBI taxonomy): Eukaryota > Metazoa > Porifera > Hexactinellida > Hexactinellida sp. DTS-2022. Next base: position 215,455 of record JAPNXP010000018.1, on the reverse strand, counting down.
ATACTAACGAGGTTCTCCTTTGTAGAATGTCTGCATATAGAAAGGATGAATGTTTCATTATGTTATTGGTTGATATAATTAATTTGGATCCCAAAGTCTATATATTGTACGGAAAATGCGTACAATGTTATAAAGTAGATATATAAATAGCGAATACTAACGAGGTTCTCCATTGTAGAATGTCCTACATATAGAAAGTATGAATGTTTCATTATGTTATTGGTTGATATAATTAATTTGGATCCCAACGTCAATATATTGTACGCAAAATGCGTACAATGTTATACTGTGGATATATAAATAGCGAATACTAACGAGGTTCTCCTTTGTAGAATGGCTAGATATAGAAATGATGAATGTTTCATTATGTTATTGGTTGATATAATTAATTTTGAATCCCAACGTCAATATATTGTACGCAAAATGCGTACAATGTTATAAAGTAGATATATAAATAGCGAATACTAACGAGGTTCTCCATTGTAGAATGTCCTACATATAGAAAGTATGAAGGTTTCATTATGTTATCGGTTGATATAATTAATTTGGATCCCAACGTCTATATATTGTACGCAAAATGCGTACAATGTTATAAAGTAGATATATAAATAGCGAATACTAACGAGGTTCTCCTTTGTAGAATGGCTAGATATAGAAAGTATGAATGTTTCATTATGTTGTTGGTTGATATAATTAATTTGGATCCCAACGTCTATATATTGTACGCAAAATGCGTACAATGTTATAAAGTAGATATATAAATAGCGAATACTAACGAGGTTCTCCTTTGTAGAATGGCTAGATATAGAAAGTATGAATGTTTCATTATGTTATTGGTTGATATAATTAATTTTGAATCCCAACGTCAATATATTGTACGCAAAATGCGTACAATGTTATAAAGTAGATATATAAATAGCGAATACTAACGAGGTTCTCCTTTGTAGAATGTCTGCATATAGAAAGGATGAATGTTTCATTATGTTATTGGTTGATATAATTAATTTGGATCCCAACGTCAATATATTGTACGCAAAATGCGTACAATGTTATAAAGTAGATATATAAATAGCGAATACTAACGAGGTTCTCCTTTGTAGAATGGCTAGATATAGAAAGTATGAATGTTTCATTATGTTATTGGTTGATATAATTAATTTTGAATCCCAACGTCAATATATTGTACGCAAAATGCGTACAATGTTATACTGTGGATATATAAATAGCGAATACTAACGAGGATCTCCATTGTAGAATGTCAGGGATATAGAAAATATGAATGTTTCATTATGTTATTGGTTTATATAATTAATTTCGGATCTCATCGTCTATATATTGTACGAAAAATGCGTACAATATTATAAAGTGGATATATAAATAGCGAATACTAACGAGGTTCTCCTTTGTAGAATGTCTGCATATAGAAAGGATGAATGTTTCATTATGTTATTGGTTGATATAATTAATTTCGGATCTCATCGTCTATATATTGTACGAAAAATGCGTACAATATTATAAAGTGGATATATAAATAGCGAATACTAACGAGGTTCTCCTTTGTAGAATGTCTGCATATAGAAAGGATGAATGTTTCATTATGTTATTGGTTGATATAATTAATTTGGATCCCAAAGTCTATATATTGTACGGAAAATGCGTACAATGTTATAAAGTAGATATATAAATAGCGAATACTAACGAGGTTCTCCATTGTAGAATGTCCTACATATAGAAAGTATGAATGTTTCATTATGTTATTGGTTGATATAATTAATTTGGATCCCAACGTCAATATATTGTACGCAAAATGCGTACAATGTTATACTGTGGATATATAAATAGCGAATACTAACGAGGTTCTCCTTTGTAGAATGGCTAGATATAGAAATGATGAATGTTTCATTATGTTATTGGTTGATATAATTAATTTTGAATCCCAACGTCAATATATTGTACGCAAAATGCGTACAATGTTATAAAGTAGATATATAAATAGCGAATACTAACGAGGTTCTCCATTGTAGAATGTCCTACATATAGAAAGTATGAAGGTTTCATTATGTTATCGGTTGATATAATTAATTTGGATCCCAACGTCTATATATTGTACGCAAAATGCGTACAATGTTATAAAGTAGATATATAAATAGCGAATACTAACGAGGTTCTCCTTTGTAGAATGGCTAGATATAGAAAGTATGAATGTTTCATTATGTTGTTGGTTGATATAATTAATTTGGATCCCAACGTCTATATATTGTACGCAAAATGCGTACAATGTTATAAAGTAGATATATAAATAGCGAATACTAACGAGGTTCTCCTTTGTAGAATGGCTAGATATAGAAAGTATGAATGTTTCATTATGTTATTGGTTGATATAATTAATTTTGAATCCCAACGTCAATATATTGTACGCAAAATGCGTACAATGTTATAAAGTAGATATATAAATAGCGAATACTAACGAGGTTCTCCTTTGTAGAATGTCTGCATATAGAAAGGATGAATGTTTCATTATGTTATTGGTTGATATAATTAATTTGGATCCCAAAGTCTATATATTGTACGCAAAATGCGTACAATGTTATAAAGTGGATATATAAATAGCGAATACTAACGAGGTTCTCCTTTGTAAAAAGTCTGCATATAGAAAGGATGAATGTTTCATTATGTTATTGGTTTATATAATTAATTTCGGATCTCATCGTCTATATATTGTACGAAAAATGCGTACAATATTATAAAGTGGATATATAAATAGCGAATACTAACGAGGTTCTCCTTTGTAGAATGTCTGCATATAGAAAGGATGAATGTTTCATTATGTTATTGGTTGATATAATTAATTTCGTATCCCAACGTCTATATATTGTACGCAAAATGGGTACAATATTATAAAGTGGATATATAAATAGCGAATACTAACGAGGTTCTCCTTTGTAAAATGTCTGCATATAGAAAGGATGAATGTTTCATTATGTTATTGGTTTATATAATTAATTTCGGATCTCATCGTCTATATATTGTACGAAAAATGCGTACAATATTATAAAGTGGATATATAAATAGCGAATACTAACGAGGTTCTCCTTTGTAGAATGTCTGCATATAGAAAGGATGAATGTTTCATTATGTTATTGGTTGATATAATTAATTTGGATCCCAAAGTCTATATATTGTACGCAAAATGCGTACAATGTTATAAAGTAGATATATAAATAGCGAATACTAACGAGGTTCTCCATTGTAGAATGTCCTACATATAGAAAGTAGTAATGTTCATTATGTTATTGGTTGATATAATTAATTTTGAATCCCAACGTCTATATATTGTACGCAAAATGCGTACAATGTTATAAAGTAGATATATAAATAGCGAATACTAACGAGGTTCTCCATTGTAAATTGTCCTACATATAGAAAGTAGTAATGTTTCATTATGTTATCGGTTAATATAATGAATTTTGAATCCCAACGTCTATATATTGTACGCAAAATGCGTACAATGTTATAAAGTGGATATATAAATAGCGAATACTAACGAGGTTCTCCTTTGTAGAATGTCTAGATATAGAAAGTATGAATGTTTCATTATGTTATTGGTTGATTTAATAAATTTTGAATCCCAACGTCTATATATTTTACGCAAAATGCGTACAATATTACTAAGTGGATATATAAATAGCGAATACTAACGAGGTTCTCCTTTGTAGAATATCAGGGATATAGAAATGATGAATGTTTCATTATGTTATTGGTTGATATAATAAATTTTGATTCCCAACGTCTATATATTGTACGCAAAATGCGTACAATATTATACAGTGGATATATAAATGGCGAATACTAACGAGGTTCTCCATTGTAGAATGTCTGGGGCATAGAAAGTATGAATGTTTCATTATGTTATTGGTTTATATAATAAATTTTGAGTCCCAACGTCTATATATTGTACGCAAAATGCGTATAATATTACAAAGTAGATATATAAATAGCGAATACTAACGAGGTTCTCCATTGTAGAATGTCTGGGGCATAGAAAGTATGAATGTTTCATTATGTTATTGGTTGATATAATTAATTTGGATCCCAACGTCTATATATTGTACGCAAAATGCGTACAATATTACAAAGTGGATATATAAATAGCGAATACTAACGAGGTTCTCCATTGTAGAATGTCCTACATATAGAAATGATGAATGTTTCATTATGTTATTGGTTGATATAATTAATTTGGATCCCAACGTCTATATATTGTACGCAAAATGCGTACAATATTACAAAGTGGATATATAAATAGCGAATACTAACGAGGTTCTCCATAGTAGAATGTCCTACACATAGAAAGTATGAATGTTTCATTATGTTATTGGTTGATATAATTAATTTGGATCCCAACGTCCATATATTGTACGCAAAATGCGTACAATATTACAAAGTGGATATATAAATAGCGAATACTAACGAGGTTCTCCATTGTAGAATGTCCTACATATAGAAATGATGAATGTTTCATTATGTTATTGGTTGATATAATTAATTTGGATCCCAACGTCTATATATTGTACGCAAAATGCGTACAATATTACAAAGTGGATATATAAATAGCGAATACTAACGAGGTTCTCCATTGAGAATGTCCTACATATAGAAAGTATGAATGTTTCATTATGTTATTGGTTGATATAATTAATTTGGATCCCAACGTCTATATATTGTACGCAAAATGCGTACAATATTACAAAGTGGATATATAAATAGCGAATACTAACGAGGTTCTCCATAGTAGAATGTCCTACATATAGAAAGTATGAATGTTTCATTATGTTATTGGTTGATATAATTAATTTGGATCCCAACGTCTATATATTGTACGCAAAATGCGTACAATATTATAAAGTGGATATATAAATAGCGAATACTAACGAGGTTCTCCATTGTAGAATGTCCTACATATAGAAAGTATGAATGTTTCATTATGTTATTGGTTGATATAATAAATTTTGAATCCCAACGTCTATATATTGTACGCAAAATGCGTACAATGTTATAAAGTGGATATATAAATAGCGAATACTAACGAGGTTCTCCATTGTAGAATGTCCTACACATAGAAAGTATGAATGTTTCATTATGTTATCGGTTAATATAATGAATTTTGAATCCCAACGTCTATATATTGTACGCAAAATGCGTACAATGTTATACAGTGGATATATAAAATAGCGAATACTAACGAGGTTCTCCATTGTAGAATGTCAGGGATATCGAAAGTATGAATGTTTCATTATGTTATAGGTTTATATAATTAATTTTGAGCCCAACGTCTATATATTGTACGGAAAATGCGTACAATATTATACAGTGGATATATAAATGGCGAATACTAACGAGGTTCTCCTTAGTAGAATGTCTGCATATAGAAAGTATGAATGTTTCATTATGTTATTGGTTGATATAATTAATTTGGATCCCAAAGTCTATATATTGTACGCAAAATGCGTACAATGTTATAAAGTGGATATATAAATAGCGAATACTAACGAGGATCTCCATTGTAGAATGTCCTACATATAGAAAGTAGTAATGTTCATTATGTTATTGGTTGATATAATTAATTTTGAATCCCAACGTCTATATATTGTACGCAAAATGCGTACAATGTTATAAAGTAGATATATAAATAGCGAATACTAACGAGGTTCTCCTTTGTAGAATATCAGGGATATAGAAATGATGAATGTTTCATTATGTTATTGGTTGATATAATAAATTTTGATTCCCAACGTCTATATATTGTACGCAAAATGCGTATAATATTATACAGTGGATATATAAATGGCGAATACTAACGAGGTTCTCCATTGTAGAATGTCTGGGGCATAGAAAGTATGAATGTTTCATTATGTTATTGGTTGATATAATAAATTTTGATTCCCAACGTCTATATATTGTACGCAAAATGCGTACAATATTATACAGTGGATATATAAATGGCGAATACTAACGAGGTTCTCCATTGTAGAATGTCTGGGGCATAGAAAGTATGAATGTTTCATTATGTTATTGGTTTATATAATAAATTTTGAGTCCCAACGTCTATATATTGTACGCAAAATGCGTATAATATTACAAAGTAGATATATAAATAGCGAATACTAACGAGGTTCTCCATAGTAGAATGTCCTACACATAGAAAGTATGAATGTTTCATTATGTTATTGGTTGATATAATTAATTTGGATCCCAACGTCTATATATTGTACGCAAAATGCGTACAATATTACAAAGTGGATATATAAATAGCGAATACTAACGAGGTTCTCCATTGTAGAATGTCCTACATATAGAAATGATGAATGTTTCATTATGTTATTGGTTGATATTATTAATTTGGATCCCAACGTCTATATATTGTACGCAAAATGCGTACAATAATACAAAGTGGATATATAAATAGCGAATACTAACGAGGTTCTCCATTGTAGAATGTCCTACATATAGAAAGTATGAATGTTTCATTATGTTATTGGTTGATATAATTAATTTGGATCCCAACGTCTATATATTGTACGCAAAATGCGTACAATATTACAAAGTGGATATATAAATAGCGAATACTAACGAGGTTCTCCATAGTAGAATGTCCTACATATAGAAAGTATGAATGTTTCATTATGTTATTGGTTGATATAATTAATTTGGATCCCAAAGTCTATATATTGTACGCAAAATGCGTACAATGTTATAAAGTGGATATATAAATAGCGAATACTAACGAGGATCTCCATTGTAGAATGTCCTACATATAGAAAGTAGTAATGTTCATTATGTTATTGGTTGATATAATTAATTTTGAATCCCAACGTCTATATATTGTACGCAAAATGCGTACAATGTTATAAAGTAGATATATAAATAGCGAATACTAACGAGGTTCTCCATTGTAAATTGTCCTACATATAGAAAGTAGTAATGTTTCATTATGTTATTGGTTAATATAATGAATTTTGAATCCCAACGTCTATATATTGTACGCAAAATGCGTACAATGTTATAAAGTGGATATATAAATAGCGAATACTAACGAGGTTCTCCTTTGTAGAATGTCTAGATATAGAAAGTATGAATGTTTCATTATGTTATTGGTTGATTTAATAAATTTTGAATCCCAACGTCTATATATTTTACGCAAAATGCGTACAATATTACTAAGTGGATATATAAATAGCGAATACTAACGAGGTTCTCCTTTGTAGAATATCAGGGATATAGAAATGATGAATGTTTCATTATGTTATTGGTTGATATAATGAATTTTGAATCCCAACGTCTATATATTGTACGCAAAATGCGTACAATGTTATAAAGTGGATATATAAATAGCGAATACTAACGAGGTTCTCCTTTGTAGAATGTCTAGATATAGAAAGTATGAATGTTTCATTATGTTATTGGTTGATTTAATAAATTTTGAATCCCAACGTCTATATATTTTACGCAAAATGCGTACAATATTACTAAGTGGATATATAAATAGCGAATACTAACGAGGTTTTCCTTTGTAGAATATCAGGGATATAGAAATGATGAATGTTTCATTATGTTATTGGTTGATATAATAAATTTTGATTCCCAACGTCTATATATTGTACGCAAAATGCGTACAATATTATACAGTGGATATATAAATGGCGAATACTAACGAGGTTCTCCATTGTAGAATGTCTGGGGCATAGAAAGTATGAATGTTTCATTATGTTATTGGTTGATATAATAAATTTTGAGTCCCAACGTCTATATATTGTACGCAAAATGCGTATAATATTATACAGTGGATATATAAATGGCGAATACTAACGAGGTTCTCCATTGTAGAATGTCTGGGGCATAGAAAGTATGAATGTTTCATTATGTTATTGGTTGATATAATAAATTTTGATTCCCAACGTCTATATATTGTACGCAAAATGCGTACAATATTATACAGTGGATATATAAATGGCGAATACTAACGAGGTTCTCCATTGTAGAATGTCTGGGGCATAGAAAGTATGAATGTTTCATTATGTTATTGGTTTATATAATAAATTTTGAGTCCCAACGTCTATATATTGTACGCAAAATGCGTATAATATTACAAAGTAGATATATAAATAGCGAATACTAACGAGGTTCTCCATAGTAGAATGTCCTACATATAGAAAGTATGAATGTTTCATTATGTTATTGGTTGATATAATTAATTTGGATCCCAACGTCTATATATTGTACGCAAAATGCGTACAATATTACAAAGTGGATATATAAATAGCGAATACTAACGAGGTTCTCCATAGTAGAATGTCCTACATATAGAAAGTATGAATGTTTCATTATGTTATTGGTTGATATAATTAATTTGGATCCCAACGTCTATATATTGTACGCAAAATGCGTACAATATTACAAAGTGGATATATAAATAGCGAATACTAACGAGGTTCTCCATTGTAGAATGTCCTACATATAGAAATGATGAATGTTTCATTATGTTATTGGTTGATATAATTAATTTGGATCCCAACGTCTATATATTGTACGCAAAATGCGTACAATATTACAAAGTGGATATATAAATAGCGAATACTAACGAGGTTCTCCATAGTAGAATGTCCTACACATAGAAAGTATGAATGTTTCATTATGTTATTGGTTGATATAATTAATTTGGATCCCAACGTCTATATATTGTACGCAAAATGCGTACAATATTACAAAGTGGATATATAAATAGCGAATACTAACGAGGTTCTCCATTGTAGAATGTCCTACACATAGAAAGTATGAATGTTTCATTATGTTATTGGTTGATATAATTAATTTGGATCCCAACGTCTATATATTGTACGCAAAATGCGTACAATATTACAAAGTGGATATATAAATAGCGAATACTAACGAGGTTCTCCATTGTAGAATGTCCTACATATAGAAATGATGAATGTTTCATTATGTTATTGGTTGATATAATTAATTTGGATCCCAACGTCTATATATTGTACGCAAAATGCGTACAATATTACAAAGTGGATATATAAATAGCGAATACTAACGAGGTTCTCCATAGTAGAATGTCCTACATATAGAAAGTATGAATGTTTCATTATGTTATTGGTTGATATAATTAATTTGGATCCCAACGTCTATAAATTGTACGGAAAATGCGTACAATATTATAAAGTGGATATATAAATAGCGAATACTAACGAGGTTCTCCATTGTAGAATGTCCTACATATAGAAAGTATGAATGTTTCATTATGTTATTGGTTGATATAATTAATTTGGATCCCAACGTCTATATATTGTACGCAAAATGCGTACAATATTACAAAGTGGATATATAAATAGCGAATACTAACGAGGTTCTCCATAGTAGAATGTCCTACATATAGAAAGTATGAATGTTTCATTATGTTATTGGTTGATATAATTAATTTGGATCCCAACGTCTATATATTGTACGCAAAATGCGTACAATATTACAAAGTGGATATATAAATAGCGAATACTAACGAGGTTCTCCATTGTAGAATGTCCTACATATAGAAATGATGAATGTTTCATTATGTTATTGGTTGATATAATTAATTTGGATCCCAACGTCTATATATTGTACGCAAAATGCGTACAATATTACAAAGTGGATATATAAATAGCGAATACTAACGAGGTTCTCCATAGTAGAATGTCCTACACATAGAAAGTATGAATGTTTCATTATGTTATTGGTTGATATAATTAATTTGGATCCCAACGTCTATATATTGTACGCAAAATGCGTACAATATTACAAAGTGGATATATAAATAGCGAATACTAACGAGGTTCTCCATTGTAGAATGTCCTACATATAGAAATGATGAATGTTTCATTATGTTATTGGTTGATATAATTAATTTGGATCCCAACGTCTATATATTGTACGCAAAATGCGTACAATATTACAAAGTGGATATATAAATAGCGAATACTAACGAGGTTCTCCATAGTAGAATGTCCTACATATAGAAAGTATGAATGTTTCATTATGTTATTGGTTGATATAATTAATTTGGATCCCAACGTCTATAAATTGTACGGAAAATGCGTACAATATTATAAAGTGGATATATAAATAGCGAATACTAACGAGGTTCTCCATTGTAGAATGTCCTACATATAGAAAGTATGAATGTTTCATTATGTTATTGGTTGATATAATTAATTTGGATCCCAACGTCTATATATTGTACGCAAAATGCGTACAATATTACAAAGTGGATATATAAATAGCGAATACTAACGAGGTTCTCCATAGTAGAATGTCCTACATATAGAAAGTATGAATGTTTCATTATGTTATTGGTTGATATAATTAATTTGGATCCCAACGTCTATATATTGTACGCAAAATGCGTACAATATTATAAAGTGGATATATAAATAGCGAATACTAACGAGGTTCTCCTTTGTAGAATGTCCTACATATAGAAATGATGAATGTTTCATTATGTTATTGGTTGATATAATTAATTTGGATCTCAAAGTCTATATATTGTACGCAAAATGCGTACAATGTTATAAAGTGGATATATAAATAGCGAATACTAACGAGGATCTCCATTGTAGAATGTCCTACACATAGAAAGTATGAATGTTTCATTATGTTATTGGTTGATATAATTAATTTGGATCCCAACGTCTATATATTGTACGCAAAATGCGTACAATGTTATAAAGTAGATATATAAATAGCGAATACTAACGAGGTTCTCCATTGTAGAATGTCTAGATATAGAAAGTATGAATGTTTCATTATGTTATTGGTTGATATAATAAATTTTGAATCCCAACGTCTATATATTGTACGCAAAATGCGTACAATGTTATAAAGTGGATATATAAATAGCGAATACTAACGAGGTTCTCCATTGTAGAATGTCCTACACATAGAAAGTATGAATGTTTCATTATGTTATCGGTTAATATAATGAATTTTGAATCCCAACGTCTATATATTGTACGCAAAATGCGTACAATGTTATACAGTGGATATATAAAATAGCGAATACTAACGAGGTTCTCCATTGTAGAATGTCTAGATATAGAAAGTATGAATGTTCATTACGTTATTGGTTGATATAATTAATTTTGAATCCCAACGTCTATATATTGTACGCAAAATGCGTACAATGTTATAAAGTAGATATATAAATAGCGAATACTAACGAGGTTCTCCATTGTAAATTGTCCTACATATAGAAAGTAGTAATGTTTCATTATGTTATCGGTTAATATAATGAATTTTGAATCCCAACGTCTATATATTGTACGCAAAATGCGTACAATGTTATAAAGTAGATATATAAATAGCGAATACTAACGAGGTTCTCCATTGTAAATTGTCCTACATATAGAAAGTAGTAATGTTTCATTATGTTATTGGTTAATATAATTAATTTGGATCCCAAAGTCTATATATTGTACGCAAAATGCGTACAATGTTATAAAGTGGATATATAAATAGCGAATACTAACGAGGTTCTCCTTTGTAGAATGTCCTACATATAGAAATGATGAATGTTTCATTATGTTATTGGTTGATATAATTAATTTGGATCTCAAAGTCTATATATTGTACGCAAAATGCGTACAATGTTATAAAGTGGATATATAAATAGCGAATACTAACGAGGATCTCCATTGTAGAATGTCCTACACATAGAAAGTATGAATGTTTCATTATGTTATTGGTTGATATAATTAATTTGGATCCCAACGTCTATATATTGTACGCAAAATGCGTACAATGTTATAAAGTAGATATATAAATAGCGAATACTAACGAGGTTCTCCATTGTAGAATGTCTAGATATAGAAAGTATGAATGTTTCATTATGTTATTGGTTGATATAATAAATTTTGAATCCCAACGTCTATATATTGTACGCAAAATGCGTACAATGTTATAAAGTAGATATATAAATAGCGAATACTAACGAGGTTCTCCATTGTAGAATGTCTAGATATAGAAAGTATGAATGTTTCATTATGTTATTGGTTGATATAATAAATTTTGAATCCCAACGTCTATATATTGTACGCAAAATGCGTACAATGTTATAAAGTGGATATATAAATAGCGAATACTAACGAGGTTCTCCTTTGTAGAATGTCCTACATATAGAAATGATGAATGTTTCATTATGTTATTGGTTGATATAATTAATTTGGATCTCAAAGTCTATATATTGTACGCAAAATGCGTACAATGTTATAAAGTGGATATATAAATAGCGAATACTAACGAGGATCTCCATTGTAGAATGTCCTACACATAGAAAGTATGAATGTTTCATTATGTTATTGGTTCATATAATTAATTTGGATCCCAACGTCTATATATTGTACGCAAAATGCGTACAATGTTATAAAGTAGATATATAAATAGCGAATACTAACGAGGTTCTCCATTGTAGAATGTCTAGATATAGAAAGTATGAATGTTTCATTATGTTATTGGTTGATATAATTAATTTTGAATCCCAACGTCTATATATTGTACGCAAAATGCGTACAATGTTATAAAGTAGATATATAAATAGCGAATACTAACGAGGATCTCCAATGTAGAATGTCCTACATATAGAAAGTAGTAATGTTCATTATGTTATTGGTTGATATAATTAATTTTGAATCCCAACGTCTATATATTGTACGCAAAATGCGTACAATGTTATAAAGTAGATATATAAATAGCGAATACTAACGAGGTTCTCCATTGTAAATTGTCCTACATATAGAAAGTAGTAATGTTTCATTATGTTATCGGTTAATATAATGAATTTTGAATCCCAACGTCTATATATTGTACGCAAAATGCGTACAATGTTATAAAGTGGATATATAAATAGCGAATACTAACGAGGTTCTCCTTTGTAGAATGTCTAGATATAGAAAGTATGAATGTTTCATTATGTTATTGGTTGATTTAATAAATTTTGAATCCCAACGTCTATATATTTTACGCAAAATGCGTACAATATTACTAAGTGGATATATAAATAGCGAATACTAACGAGGTTCTCCTTTGTAGAATATCAGAGATATAGAAATTATGAATGTTTCATTATGTTATTGGTTGATATAATAAATTTTGATTCCCAACGTCTATATATTGTACGCAAAATGCGTACAATATTATACAGTGGATTTATAAATGGCGAATACTAACGAGGTTCTCCATTGTAGAATGTCTGGGGCATAGAAAGTATGAATGTTTCATTATGTTATTGGTTGATATAATAAATTTTGATTCCCAACGTCTATATATTGTACGCAAAATGCGTACAATATTATACAGTGGATATATAAATGGCGAATACTAACGAGGTTCTCCATTGTAGAATGTCTGGGGCATAGAAAGTATGAATGTTTCATTATGTTATTGGTTGATATAATAAATTTTGATTCCCAACGTCTATATATTGTACGCAAAATGCGTACAATATTATACAGTGGATATATAAATGGCGAATACTAACGAGGTTCTCCATTGTAGAATGTCTGGGGCATAGAAAGTATGAATGTTTCATTATGTTATTGGTTGATATAATTAATTTGGATCCCAACGTCTATATATTGTACGCAAAATGCGTACAATGTTATAAAGTAGATATATAAATAGCGAATACTAACGAGGTTCTCCATTGTAGAATGTCTAGATATAGAAAGTATGAATGTTTCATTATGTTATTGGTTGATATAATAAATTTTGAATCCCAACGTCTATATATTGTACGCAAAATGCGTACAATGTTATAAAGTGGATATATAAATAGCGAATACTAACGAGGTTCTCCATTGTAGAATGTCCTACACATAGAAAGTATGAATGTTTCATTATGTTATCGGTTAATATAATGAATTTTGAATCCCAACGTCTATATATTGTACGCAAAATGCGTACAATGTTATACAGTGGATATATAAAATAGCGAATACTAACGAGGTTCTCCATTGTAGAATGTCTAGATATAGAAAGTATGAATGTTTCATTATGTTATAGGTTTATATAATTAATTTTGAGCCCAACGTCTATATATTGTACGGAAAATGCGTACAATATTATACAGTGGATATATAAATGGCGAATACTAACGAGGTTCTCCATTGTAGAATGTCTAGATATAGAAAGTATGAATGTTTCATTATGTTATAGGTTTATATAATTAATTTTGAGCCCAACGTCTATATATTGTACGGAAAATGCGTACAATATTATACAGTGGATATATAAATGGCGAATACTAACGAGGTTCTCCTTAGTAGAATGTCTGCATATAGAAAGTATGAATGTTTCATTATGTTATTGGTTGATATAATTAATTTTGAATCCCAACGTCTATATATTGTACGCAAAATGCGTACAATGTTATAAAGTAGATATATAAATAGCGAATACTAACGAGGTTCTCCATTGTAGAATGTCTAGATATAGAAAGTATGAATGTTTCATTATGTTATTGGTTGATATAATAAATTTTGAATCCCAACGTCTATATATTGTACGCAAAATGCGTACAATGTTATAAAGTGGATATATAAATAGCGAATACTAACGAGGTTCTCCTTTGTAGAATGTCCTACATATAGAAATGATGAATGTTTCATTATGTTATTGGTTGATATAATTAATTTGGATCTCAAAGTCTATATATTGTACGCAAAATGCGTACAATGTTATAAAGTGGATATATAAATAGCGAATACTAACGAGGATCTCCATTGTAGAATGTCCTACACATAGAAAGTATGAATGTTTCATTATGTTATTGGTTGATATAATTAATTTGGATCCCAACGTCTATATATTGTACGGAAAATGCGTACAATATTATACAGTGGATATATAAATGGCGAATACTAACGAGGTTCTCCATTGTAGAATGTCTGCATATAGAAAGTATGAATGTTTCATTATGTTATTGGTTGATATAATTAATTTGGATCCCAACGTCTATATATTGTACGCAAAATGCGTACAATATTACAAAGTGGATATATAAATAGCGAATACTAACGAGGTTCTCCTTTGTAGAATGTCCTACATATAGAAATGATGAATGTTTCATTATGTTATTGGTTGATATAATTAATTTGGATCTCAAAGTCTATATATTGTACGCAAAATGCGTACAATGTTATAAAGTGGATATATAAATAGCGAATACTAACGAGGATCTCCATTGTAGAATGTCCTACACATAGAAAGTATGAATGTTTCATTATGTTATTGGTTGATATAATTAATTTGGATCCCAACGTCTATATATTGTACGCAAAATGCGTACAATGTTATAAAGTAGATATATAAATAGCGAATACTAACGAGGTTCTCCATTGTAGAATGTCTAGATATAGAAAGTATGAATGTTTCATTATGTTATTGGTTGATATAATAAATTTTGAATCCCAACGTCTATATATTGTACGCAAAATGCGTACAATGTTATAAAGTGGATATATAAATAGCGAATACTAACGAGGTTCTCCTTTGTAGAATGTCCTACATATAGAAATGATGAATGTTTCATTATGTTATTGGTTGATATAATTAATTTGGATCTCAAAGTCTATATATTGTACGCAAAATGCGTACAATGTTATAAAGTGGATATATAAATAGCGAATACTAACGAGGATCTCCATTGTAGAATGTCCTACACATAGAAAGTATGAATGTTTCATTATGTTATTGGTTGATATAATTAATTTGGATCCCAACGTCTATATATTGTACGCAAAATGCGTACAATGTTATAAAGTAGATATATAAATAGCGAATACTAACGAGGTTCTCCATTGTAGAATGTCTAGATATAGAAAGTATGAATGTTTCATTATGTTATTGGTTGATATAATAAATTTTGAATCCCAACGTCTATATATTGTACGCAAAATGCGTACAATATTACAAAGTGGATATATAAATAGCGAATACTAACGAGGTTCTCCTTTGTAGAATGTCCTACATATAGAAATGATGAATGTTTCATTATGTTATTGGTTGATATAATTAATTTGGATCTCAAAGTCTATATATTGTACGCAAAATGCGTACAATGTTATAAAGTGGATATATAAATAGCGAATACTAACGAGGATCTCCATTGTAGAATGTCCTACACATAGAAAGTATGAATGTTTCATTATGTTATTGGTTGATATAATTAATTTGGATCCCAACGTCTATATATTGTACGCAAAATGCGTACAATGTTATAAAGTAGATATATAAATAGCGAATACTAACGAGGTTCTCCATTGTAGAATGTCTAGATATAGAAAGTATGAATGTTTCATTATGTTATTGGTTGATATAATAAATTTTGAATCCCAACGTCTATATATTGTACGCAAAATGCGTACAATGTTATAAAGTGGATATATAAATAGCGAATACTAACGAGGTTCTCCATTGTAGAATGTCCTACACATAGAAAGTATGAATGTTTCATTATGTTATCGGTTAATATAATGAATTTTGAATCCCAACGTCTATATATTGTACGCAAAATGCGTACAATGTTATACAGTGGATATATAAAATAGCGAATACTAACGAGGTTCTCCATTGTAGAATGTCTGGATATAGAAAGTATGAATGTTTCATTATGTTATAGGTTTATATAATTAATTTTGAGCCCAACGTCTATATATTGTACGGAAAATGCGTACAATATTATACAGTGGATATATAAATGGCGAATACTAACGAGGTTCTCCATTGTAGAATGTCTAGATATAGAAAGTATGAATGTTTCATTATGTTATTGGTTGATATAATAAATTTTGAATCCCAACGTCTATATATTGTACGCAAAATGCGTACAATGTTATAAAGTGGATATATAAATAGCGAATACTAACGAGGTTCTCCTTTGTAGAATGTCCTACATATAGAAATGATGAATGTTTCATTATGATATTGGTTGATATAATTAATTTGGATCTCAAAGTCTATATATTGTACGCAAAATGCGTACAATGTTATAAAGTGGATATATAAATAGCGAATACTAACGAGGATCTCCATTGTAGAATGTCCTACACATAGAAAGTATGAATGTTTCATTATATTATTGGTTGATATAATTAATTTGGATCCCAACGTCTATATATTGTACGCAAAATGCGTACAATGTTATAAAGTAGATATATAAATAGCGAATACTAACGAGGTTCTCCATTGTAGAATGTCTAGATATAGAAAGTATGAATGTTTCATTATGTTATTGGTTGATATAATAAATTTTGAATCCCAACGTCTATATATTGTACGCAAAATGCGTACAATGTTATAAAGTGGATATATAAATAGCGAATACTAACGAGGTTCTCCATTGTAGAATGTCCTACACATAGAAAGTATGAATGTTTCATTATGTTATCGGTTAATATAATGAATTTTGAATCCCAACGTCTATATATTGTACGCAAAATGCGTACAATGTTATACAGTGGATATATAAAATAGCGAATACTAACGAGGTTCTCCATTGTAGAATGTCTAGATATAGAAAGTATGAATGTTTCATTATGTTATAGGTTTATATAATTAATTTTGAGCCCAACGTCTATATATTGTACGGAAAATGCGTACAATATTACAAAGTGGATATATAAATAGCGAATACTAACGAGGTTCTCCTTTGTAGAATGTCCTACATATAGAAATGATGAATGTTTCATTATGTTATTGGTTGATATAATTAATTTGGATCCCAACGTCTATATATTGTACGCAAAATGCGTACAATGTTATAAAGTAGATATATAAATAGCGAATACTAACGAGGTTCTCCATTGTAGAATGTCTAGATATAGAAAGTATGAATGTTTCATTATGTTATTGGTTGATATAATAAATTTTGAATCCCAACGTCTATATATTGTACGCAAAATGCGTACAATATTACAAAGTGGATATATAAATAGCGAATACTAACGAGGTTCTCCTTTGTAGAATGTCCTACATATAGAAATGATGAATGTTTCATTATGTTATTGGTTGATATAATTAATTTGGATCTCAAAGTCTATATATTGTACGCAAAATGCGTCCAATGTTATAAAGTGGATATATAAATAGCGAATACTAACGAGGATCTCCATTGTAGAATGTCCTACACATAGAAAGTATGAATGTTTCGTTATGTTATTGGTTGATATAATTAATTTGGATCCCAACGTCTATATATTGTACGCAAAATGCGTACAATGTTATAAAGTAGATATATAAATAGCGAATACTAACGAGGTTCTCCATTGTAGAATGTCTAGATATAGAAAGTATGAATGTTTCATTATGTTATTGGTTGATATAATAAATTTTGAATCCCAACGTCTATATATTGTACGCAAAATGCGTACAATGTTATAAAGTGGATATTTAAATAGCGAATACTAACGAGGTTCTCCATTGTAGAATGTCCTACACATAGAAAGTATGAATGTTTCATTATGTTATCGGTTAATATAATGAATTTTGAATCCCAACGTCTATATATTGTACGCAAAATGCGTACAATGTTATACAGTGGATATATAAAATAGCGAATACTAACGAGGTTCTCCATTGTAGAATGTCTAGATATAGAAAGTATGAATGTTTCATTATGTTATAGGTTTATATAATTAATTTTGAGCCCAACGTCTATATATTGTACGGAAAATGCGTACAATATTATACAGTGGATATATAAATGGCGAATACTAACGAGGTTCTCCATTGTAGAATGTCTAGATATAGAAAGTATGAATGTTTCATTATGTTATTGGTTGATATAATAAATTTTGAATCCCAACGTCTATATATTGTACGCAAAATGCGTACAATGTTATAAAGTGGATATATAAATAGCGAATACTAACGAGGTTCTCCTTTGTAGAATGTCCTACATATAGAAATGATGAATGTTTCATTATGATATTGGTTGATATAATTAATTTGGATCTCAAAGTCTATATATTGTACGCAAAATGCGTACAATGTTATAAAGTGGATATATAAATAGCGAATACTAACGAGGATCTCCATTGTAGAATGTCCTACACATAGAAAGTATGAATGTTTCATTATGTTATTGGTTGATATAATTAATTTGGATCCCAACGTCTATATATTGTACGCAAAATGCGTACAATGTTATAAAGTAGATATATAAATAGCGAATACTAACGAGGTTCTCCATTGTAGAATGTCTAGATATAGAAAGTATGAATGTTTCATTATGTTATTGGTTGATATAATAAATTTTGAATCCCAACGTCTATATATTGTACGCAAAATGCGTACAATGTTATAAAGTGGATATATAAATAGCGAATATTAACGAGGTTCTCCATTGTAGAATGTCCTACACATAGAAAGTATGAATGTTTCATTATGTTATCGGTTAATATAATGAATTTTGAATCCCAACGTCTATATATTGTACGCAAAATGCGTACAATGTTATACAGTGGATATATAAAATAGCGAATACTAACGAGGTTCTCCATTGTAGAATGTCTAGATATAGAAAGTATGAATGTTTCATTATGTTATAGGTTTATATAATTAATTTTGAGCCCAACGTCTATATATTATACGGAAAATGCGTACAATATTATACAGTGGATATATAAATGGCGAATACTAACGAGGTTCTCCATTGTAGAATGTCTAGATATAGAAAGTATGAATGTTTCATCATGTTATAGGTTTATATAATTGATTTTGAGCCCAACGTCTATATATTGTACGGAAAATGCGTACAATATTATACAGTGGATATATAAATGGCGAATACTAACGAGTTTCTCCTTAGTAGAATGTCTGCATATAGAAAGTATGAATGTTTCATTATGTTATTGGTTGATATAATAAATTTTGAATCCCAACGTCTATATATTGTACGCAAAATGCGTACAATGTTATAAAGTGGATATATAAATAGCGAATACTAACGAGGATCTCCATTGTAGAATGTCCTACACATAGAAAGTATGAATGTTTCATTATGTTATTGGTTGATATAATTAATTTGGATCCCAACGTCTATATATTGTACGCAAAATGCGTACAATGTTATAAAGTAGATATATAAATAGCGAATACTAACGAGGTTCTCCATTGTAGAATGTCTAGATATAGAAAGTATGAATGTTTCATTATGTTATTGGTTGATATAATAAATTTTGAATCCCAACGTCTATATATTGTACGCAAAATGCGTACAATGTTATAAAGTGGATATATAAATAGCGAATACTAACGAGGTTCTCCATTGTAGAATGTCCTACACATAGAAAGTATGAATGTTTCATTATGTTATCGGTTAATATAATGAATTTTGAATCCCAACGTCTATATATTGTACGCAAAATGCGTACAATGTTATACAGTGGATATATAAAATAGCGAATACTAACGAGGTTCTCCATTGTAGAATGTCTAGATATAGAAAGTATGAATGTTTCATTATGTTATAGGTTTATATAATTAATTTTGAGCCCAACGTCTATATATTGTACGGAAAATGCGTACAATATTATACAGTGGATATATAAATGGCGAATACTAACGAGGTTCTCCTTAGTAGAATGTCTGCATATAGAAAGTATGAATGTTTCATTATGTTATTGGTTGATATAATTAATTTGGATCCCAACGTCTATATATTGTACGCAAAATGCGTACAATATTACAAAGTGGATATATAAATAGCGAATACTAACGAGGTTCTCCTTTGTAGAATGTCCTACATATAGAAATGATGAATGTTTCATTATGTTATTGGTTGATATAATTAATTTGGATCTCAAAGTCTATATATTGTACGCAAAATGCGTACAATGTTATAAAGTGGATATATAAATAGCGAATACTAACGAGGATCTCCATTGTAGAATGTCCTACACATAGAAAGTATGAATGTTTCATTATGTTATTGGTTGATATAATTAATTTGGATCCCAACGTCTATATATTGTACGCAAAATGCGTACAATGTTATAAAGTAGATATATAAATAGCGAATACTAACGAGGTTCTCCATTGTAGAATGTCTAGATATAGAAAGTATGAATGTTTCATTATGTTATTGGTTGATATAATAAATTTTGAATCCCAACGTCTATATATTGTACGCAAAATGCGTACAATGTTATAAAGTGGATATATAAATTGCGAATACTAACGAGGTTCTCCTTTGTAGAATGTCCTACATATAGAAATGATGAATGTTTCATTATGTTATTGGTTGATATAATTAATTTAGATCTCAAAGTCTATATATTGTACGCAAAATGCGTACAATGTTATAAAGTGGATATATAAATAGCGAATACTAACGAGGATCTCCATTGTAGAATGTCCTACACATAGAAAGTATGAATGTTTCATTATGTTATTGGTTGATATAATTAATTTGGATCCCAACGTCTATATATTGTACGCAAAATGCGTACAATGTTATAAAGTAGATATATAAATAGCGAATACTAACGAGGTTCTCCATTGTAGAATGTCTAGATATAGAAAGTATGAATGTTTCATTATGTTATTGGTTGATATAATAAATTTTGAATCCCAACGTCTATATATTGTACGCAAAATGCGTACAATGTTATAAAGTGGATATATAAATAGCGAATACTAACGAGGTTCTCCATTGTAGAATGTCCTACACATAGAAAGTATGAATGTTTCATTATGTTATCGGTTAATATAATGAATTTTGAATCCCAACGTCTATATATTGTACGCAAAATGCGTACAATGTTATACAGTGGATATATAAAATAGCGAATACTAACGAGTTTCTCCATTGTAGAATGTCTAGATATAGAAAGTATGAATGTTTCATTATGTTATAGGTTTATATAATTAATTTTGAGCCCAACGTCTATATATTATACGGAAAATGCGTACAATATTATACAGTGGATATATAAATGGCGAATACTAACGAGGTTCTCCATTGTAGAATGTCTAGATATAGAAAGTATGAATGTTTCATTATGTTATTGGTTGATATAATTAATTTGGATCTCAAAGTCTATATATTGTACGCAAAATGCGTACAATATTACAAAGTGGATATATAAATAGCGAATACTAACGAGGTTCTCCTTTGTAGAATGTCCTACATATAGAAATGATGAATGTTTCATTATGTTATTGGTTGATATAATTAATTTGGATCTCAAAGTCTATATATTGTACGCAAAATGCGTACAATGTTATAAAGTGGATATATAAATAGCGAATACTAACGAGGATCTCCATTGTAGAATGTCCTACACATAGAAAGTATGAATGTTTCATTATGTTATTGGTTGATATAATTAATTTGGATCCCAACGTCTATATATTGTACGCAAAATGCGTACAATGTTATAAAGTAGATATATAAATAGCGAATACTAACGAGGTTCTCCATTGTAGAATGTCTATATATAGAAAGTATGAATGTTTCATTATGTTATTGGTTGATATAATAAATTTTGAATCCCAACGTCTATATATTGTACGCAAAATGCGTACAATGTTATAAAGTGGATATATAAATAGCGAATACTAACGAGGTTCTCCTTTGTAGAATGTCCTACATATAGAAATGATGAATGTTTCATTATGTTATTGGTTGATATAATTAATTTGGATCTCAAAGTCTATATATTGTACGCAAAATGCGTACAATGTTATAAAGTGGATATATAAATAGCGAATACTAACGAGGATCTCCATTGTAGAATGTCCTACACATAGAAAGTATGAATGTTTCATTATGTTATTGGTTGATATAATTAATTTGGATCCCAACGTCTATATATTGTACACAAAATGCGTACAATGTTATAAAGTAGATATATAAATAGCGAATACTAACGAGGTTCTCCATTGTAGAATGTCTAGATATAGAAAGTATGAATGTTTCATTATGTTATTGGTTGATATAATAAATTTTGAATCCCAACGTCTATATATTGTACGCAAAATGCGTACAATGTTATAAAGTGGATATATAAATAGCGAATACTAACGAGGTTCTCCATTGTAGAATGTCCTACACATAGAAAGTATGAATGTTTCATTATGTTATCGGTTAATATAATGAATTTTGAATCCCAACGTCTATATATTGTACGCAAAATGCGTACAATGTTATACAGTGGATATATAAAATAGCGAATACTAACGAGGTTCTCCATTGTAGAATGTCTAGATATAGAAAGTATGAATGTTTCATTATGTTATAGGTTTATATAATTAATTTTGAGCCCAACGTCTATATATTATACGGAAAATGCGTGCAATATTATACAGTGGATATATAAATGGCGAATACTAACGAGGTTCTCCATTGTAGAATGTCTAGATATAGAAAGTATGAATGTTTCATTATGTTATAGGTTTATATAATTAATTTTGAGCCCAACGTCTATATATTGTACGGAAAATGCGTACAATATTATACAGTGGATATATAAATGGCGAATACTAACGAGGTTCTCCTTAGTAGAATGTCTGCATATAGAAAGTATGAATGTTTCATTATGTTATTGGTTGATATAATTAATTTGGATCTCAAAGTCTATATATTGTACGCAAAATGCGTACAATGTTATAAAGTGGATATATAAATAGCGAATACTAACGAGGATCTCCATTGTAGAATGTCCTACACATAGAAAGTATGAATGTTTCATTATGTTATTGGTTGATATAATTAATTTGGATCCCAACGTCTATATATTGTACGCAAAATGCGTACAATGTTATAAAGTAGATATATAAATAGCGAATACTAACGAGGTTCTCCATTGTAGAATGTCTAGATATAGAAAGTATGAATGTTTCATTATGTTATTGGTTGATATAATAAATTTTGAATCCCAACGTCTATATATTGTACGCAAAATGCGTACAATGTTATAAAGTGGATATATAAATAGCGAATACTAACGAGGTTCTCCTTTGTAGAATGTCCTACATATAGAAATGATGAATGTTTCATTATGTTATTGGTTGATATAATTAATTTGGATCTCAAAGTCTATATATTGTACGCAAAATGCGTACAATGTTATAAAGTGGATATATAAATAGCGAATACTAACGAGGATCTCCATTGTAGAATGTCCTACACATAGAAAGTATGAATGTTTCATTATGTTATTGGTTGATATAATTAATTTGGATCCCAACGTCTATATATTGTACGCAAAATGCGTACAATGTTATAAAGTAGATATATAAATAGCGAATACTAACGAGGTTCTCCATTGTAGAATGTCTAGATATAGAAAGTATGAATGTTTCATTATGTTATTGGTTGATATAATAAATTTTGAATCCCAACGTCTATATATTGTACGCAAAATGCGTACAATGTTATAAAGTGGATATATAAATAGCGAATACTAACGAGGTTCTCCATTGTAGAATGTCCTACACATAGAAAGTATGAATGTTTCATTATGTTATCGGTTAATATAATGAATTTTGAATCCCAACGTCTATATATTGTACGCAAAATGCGTACAATGTTATACAGTGGATATATAAAATAGCGAATACTAACGAGGTTCTCCATTGTAGAATGTCTAGATATAGAAAGTATGAATGTTTCATTATGTTATAGGTTTATATAATTAATTTTGAGCCCAACGTCTATATATTATACGGAAAATGCGTACAATATTATACAGTGGATATATAAATGGCGAATACTAACGAGGTTCTCCATTGTAGAATGTCTAGATATAGAAAGTATGAATGTTTCATTATGTTATAGGTTTATATAATTAATTTTGAGCCCAACGTCTATATATTGTACGGAAAATGCGTACAATATTATACAGTGGATATATAAATAGCGAATACTAACGAGGTTCTCCTTTGTAGAATGTCCTACATATAGAAATGATGAATGTTTCATTATGTTATTGGTTGATATAATTAATTTGGATCTCAAAGTCTATATATTGTACGCAAAATGCGTACAATGTTATAAAGTGGATATATAAATAGCGAATACTAACGAGGTTCTCCATTGTAGAATGTCTAGATATAGAAAGTATGAATGTTTCATTATGTTATTGGTTGATATAATAAATTTTGAATCCCAACGTCTATATATTGTACGCAAAATGCGTACAATGTTATAAAGTGGATATATAAATAGCGAATACTAACGAGGATCTCCATTGTAGAATGTCCTACACATAGAAAGTATGAATGTTTCATTATGTTATTGGTTGATATAATTAATTTGGATCCCAACGTCTATATATTGTACGCAAAATGCGTACAATGTTATAAAGTAGATATATAAATAGCGAATACTAACGAGGTTCTCCATTGTAGAATGTCTAGATATAGAAAGTATGAATGTTTCATTATGTTATTGGTTGATATAATAAATTTTGAATCCCAACGTCTATATATTGTACGCAAAATGCGTACAATGTTATAAAGTGGATATATAAATAGCGAATACTAACGAGGTTCTCCATTGTAGAATGTCCTACACATAGAAAGTATGAATGTTTCATTATGTTATCGGTTAATATAATGAATTTTGAATCCCAACGTCTATATATTGTACGCAAAATGCGTACAATGTTATACAGTGGATATATAAAATAGCGAATACTAACGAGGTTCTCCATTGTAGAATGTCTAGATATAGAAAGTATGAATGTTTCATTATGTTATAGGTTTATATAATTAATTTTGAGCCCAACGTCTATATATTATACGGAAAATGCGTACAATATTATACAGTGGATATATAAATGGCGAATACTAACAAGGTTCTCCATTGTAGAATGTCTAGATATAGAAAGTATGAATGTTTCATTATGTTATAGGTTTATATAATTAATTTTGAGCCCAACGTCTATATATTGTACGGAAAATGCGTACAATATTATACAGTGGATATATAAATAGCGAATACTAACGAGGTTCTCCTTTGTAGAATGTCCTACATATAGAAATGATGAATGTTTCATTATGTTATTGGTTGATATAATTAATTTGGATCTCAAAGTCTATATATTGTACGCAAAATGCGTACAATGTTATAAAGTGGATATATAAATAGCGAATACTAACGAGGTTCTCCATTGTAGAATGTCTAGATATAGAAAGTATGAATGTTTCATTATGTTATTGGTTGATATAATAAATTTTGAATCCCAACGTCTATATATTGTACGCAAAATGCGTACAATGTTATAAAGTGGATATATAAATAGCGAATACTAACGAGGTTCTCCTTTGTAGAATGTCCTACATATAGAAATGATGAATGTTTCATTATGTTATTGGTTGATATAATTAATTTGGATCTCAAAGTCTATATATTGTACGCAAAATGCGTACAATGTTATAAAGTGGATATATAAATAGCGAATACTAACGAGGATCTCCATTGTAGAATGTCCTACACATAGAAAGTATGAATGTTTCATTATGTTATTGGTTGATATAATTAATTTGGATCCCAACGTCTATATATTGTACGCAAAATGCGTACAATGTTATAAAGTAGATATATAAATAGCGAATACTAACGAGGTTCTCCATTGTAGAATGTCTAGATATAGAAAGTATGAATGTTTCATTATGTTATTGGTTGATATAATAAATTTTGAATCCCAACGTCTATATATTGTACGCAAAATGCGTACAATGTTATAAAGTGGATATATAAATAGCGAATACTAACGAGGTTCTCCATTGCAGAATGTCCTACACATAGAAAGTATGAATGTTTCATTATGTTATCGGTTAATATAATGAATTTTGAATCCCAACGTCTATATATTGTACGCAAAATGCGTACAATGTTATACAGTGGATATATAAAATAGCGAATACTAACGAGGTTCTCCATTGTAGAATGTCTAGATATAGAAAGTATGAATGTTTCATTATGTTATTGGTTGATATAATAAATTTTGAATCCCAACGTCTATATATTGTACGCAAAATGCGTACAATGTTATAAAGTGGATATATAAATAGCGAATACTAACGAGGTTCTCCTTTGTAGAATGTCCTACATATAGAAATGATGAATGTTTCATTATGTTATTGGTTGATATAATTAATTTGGATCTCAAAGTCTATATATTGTACGCAAAATGCGTACAATGTTATAAAGTGGATATATAAATAGCGAATACTAACGAGGATCTCCATTGTAGAATGTCCTACACATAGAAAGTATGAATGTTTCATTATGTTATTGGTTGATATAATTAATTTGGATCCCAACGTCTATATATTGTACGCAAAATGCGTACAATGTTATAAAGTAGATATATAAATAGCGAATACTAACGAGGTTCTCCATTGTAGAATGTCTAGATATAGAAAGTATGAATGTTTCATTATGTTATTGGTTGATATAATAAATTTTGAATCCCAACGTCTATATATTGTACGCAAAATGCGTACAATGTTATAAAGTGGATATATAAATAGCGAATACTAACGAGGTTCTCCATTTTAGAATGTCCTACACATAGAAAGTATGAATGTTTCATTATGTTATCGGTTAATATAATGAATTTTGAATCCCAACGTCTATATATTGTACGCAAAATGCGTACAATGTTATAAAGTGGATATATAAATAGCGAATACTAACGAGGATCTCCATTGTAGATTGTCCTACACATAGAAAGTATGAATGTTTCATTATGTTATTGGTTGATATAATTAATTTGGATCCCAACGTCTATATATTGTACGCAAAATGCGTACAATGTTATAAAGTAGA
Organism: Hexactinellida sp. DTS-2022; assembly: GCA_028753945.1. Classification (NCBI taxonomy): domain Eukaryota; kingdom Metazoa; phylum Porifera; class Hexactinellida; species Hexactinellida sp. DTS-2022. The sequence continues at coordinate 187,578 of JAPNXP010000018.1, read as the reverse complement.
TATATAAATAGCGAATACTAACGAGGTTCTCCATTGTAGAATGTCTAGATATAGAAAGTATGAATGTTTCATTATGTTATTGGTTGATATAATAAATTTTGAATCCCAACGTCTATATATTGTACGCAAAATGCGTACAATGTTATAAAGTGGATATATAAATAGCGAATACTAACGAGGTTCTCCTTTGTAGAATGTCCTACATATAGAAATGATGAATGTTTCATTATGTTATTGGTTGATATAATTAATTTGGATCTCAAAGTCTATATATTGTACGCAAAATGCGTACAATGTTATAAAGTGGATATATAAATAGCGAATACTAACGAGGTTCTCCATTGTAGAATGTCCTACACATAGAAAGTATGAATGTTTCATTATGTTATTGGTTGATATAATTAATTTGGATCCCAACGTCTATATATTGTACGCAAAATGCGTACAATGTTATAAAGTAGATATATAAATAGCGAATACTAACGAGGTTCTCCATTGTAGAATGTCTAGATATAGAAAGTATGAATGTTTCATTATGTTATTGGTTGATATAATAAATTTTGAATCCCAACGTCTATATATTGTACGCAAAATGCGTACAATGTTATAAAGTGGATATATAAATAGCGAATACTAACGAGGTTCTCCATTGTAGAATGTCCTACACATAGAAAGTATGAATGTTTCATTATGTTATCGGTTAATATAATGAATTTTGAATCCCAACGTCTATATATTGTACGCAAAATGCGTACAATGTTATACAGTGGATATATAAAATAGCGAATACTAACGAGGTTCTCCATTGTAGAATGTCTAGATATAGAAAGTATGAATGTTTCATTATGTTATTGGTTGATATAATAAATTTTGAATCCCAACGTCTATATATTGTACGCAAAATGCGTACAATGTTATAAAGTGGATATATAAATAGCGAATACTAACGAGGTTCTCCTTTGTAGAATGTCCTACATATAGAAATGATGAATGTTTCATTATGTTATTGGTTGATATAATTAATTTGGATCTCAAAGTCTATATATTGTACGCAAAATGCGTACAATGTTATAAAGTGGATATATAAATAGCGAATACTAACGAGGATCTCCATTGTAGAATGTCCTACACATAGAAAGTATGAATGTTTCATTATGTTATTGGTTGATATAATTAATTTGGATCCCAACGTCTATATATTGTACGCAAAATGCGTACAATGTTATAAAGTAGATATATAAATAGCGAATACTAACGAGGTTCTCCATTGTAGAATGTCTAGATATAGAAAGTATGAATGTTTCATTATGTTATTGGTTGATATAATAAATTTTGAATCCCAACGTCTATATATTGTACGCAAAATGCGTACAATGTTATAAAGTGGATATATAAATAGCGAATACTAACGAGGTTCTCCATTGTAGAATGTCCTACACATAGAAAGTATGAATGTTTCATTATGTTATTGGTTGATATAATTAATTTGGATCCCAACGTCTATATATTGTACGCAAAATGCGTACAATGTTATAAAGTAGATATATAAATAGCGAATACTAACGAGGTTCTCCATTGTAGAATGTCTAGATATAGAAAGTATGAATGTTTCATTATGTTATTGGTTGATATAATAAATTTTGAATCCCAACGTCTATATATTGTACGCAAAATGCGTACAATGTTATAAAGTGGATATATAAATAGCGAATACTAACGAGGTTCTCCTTTGTAGAATGTCCTACATATAGAAATGATGAATGTTTCATTATGTTATTGGTTGATATAATTAATTTGGATCTCAAAGTCTATATATTGTACGCAAAATGCGTACAATGTTATAAAGTGGATATATAAATAGCGAATACTAACGAGGTTCTCCATTGTAGAATGTCCTACACATAGAAAGTATGAATGTTTCATTATGTTATTGGTTGATATAATTAATTTGGATCCCAACGTCTATATATTGTACGCAAAATGCGTACAATGTTATAAAGTAGATATATAAATAGCGAATACTAACGAGGTTCTCCATTGTAGAATGTCTAGATATAGAAAGTATGAATGTTTCATTATGTTATTGGTTGATATAATAAATTTTGAATCCCAACGTCTATATATTGTACGCAAAATGCGTACAATGTTATAAAGTGGATATATAAATAGCGAATACTAACGAGGTTCTCCATTGTAGAATGTCCTACACATAGAAAGTATGAATGTTTCATTATGTTATCGGTTAATATAATGAATTTTGAATCCCAACGTCTATATATTGTACGCAAAATGCGTACAATGTTATACAGTGGATATATAAAATAGCGAATACTAACGAGGTTCTCCATTGTAGAATGTCTAGATATAGAAAGTATGAATGTTTCATTATGTTATTGGTTGATATAATAAATTTTGAATCCCAACGTCTATATATTGTACGCAAAATGCGTACAATGTTATAAAGTGGATATATAAATAGCGAATACTAACGAGGTTCTCCTTTGTAGAATGTCCTACATATAGAAATGATGAATGTTTCATTATGTTATTGGTTGATATAATTAATTTGGATCTCAAAGTCTATATATTGTACGCAAAATGCGTACAATGTTATACAGTGGATATATAAAATAGCGAATACTAACGAGGTTCTCCATTGTAGAATGTCTAGATATAGAAAGTATGAATGTTTCATTATGTTATTGGTTGATATAATAAATTTTGAATCCCAACGTCTATATATTGTACGCAAAATGCGTACAATGTTATAAAGTGGATATATAAATAGCGAATACTAACGAGGTTCTCCTTTGTAGAATGTCCTACATATAGAAATGATGAATGTTTCATTATGTTATTGGTTGATATAATTAATTTGGATCTCAAAGTCTATATATTGTACGCAAAATGCGTACAATGTTATAAAGTGGATATATAAATAGCGAATACTAACGAGGATCTCCATTGTAGAATGTCCTACACATAGAAAGTATGAATGTTTCATTATGTTATTGGTTGATATAATTAATTTGGATCCCAACGTCTATATATTGTACGCAAAATGCGTACAATGTTATAAAGTAGATATATAAATAGCGAATACTAACGAGGTTCTCCATTGTAGAATGTCTAGATATAGAAAGTATGAATGTTTCATTATGTTATTGGTTGATATAATAAATTTTGAATCCCAACGTCTATATATTGTACGCAAAATGCGTACAATGTTATAAAGTGGATATATAAATAGCGAATACTAACGAGGTTCTCCATTGTAGAATGTCCTACACATAGAAAGTATGAATGTTTCATTATGTTATCGGTTAATATAATGAATTTTGAATCCCAACGTCTATATATTGTACGCAAAATGCGTACAATGTTATACAGTGGATATATAAAATAGCGAATACTAACGAGGTTCTCCATTGTAGAATGTCTAGATATAGAAAGTATGAATGTTTCATTATGTTATTGGTTGATATAATTAATTTTGAATCCCAACGTCTATATATTGTACGCAAAATGCGTACAATGTTATAAAGTGGATATATAAATAGCGAATACTAACGAGGTTCTCCTTTGTAGAATGTCCTACATATAGAAATGATGAATGTTTCATTATGTTATTGGTTGATATAATTAATTTGGATCTCAAAGTCTATATATTGTACGCAAAATGCGTACAATGTTATAAAGTGGATATATAAATAGCGAATACTAACGAGGATCTCCATTGTAGAATGTCCTACACATAGAAAGTATGAATGTTTCATTATGTTATTGGTTGATATAATTAATTTGGATCCCAACGTCTATATATTGTACGCAAAATGCGTACAATGTTATAAAGTGGATATATAAATAGCGAATACTAACGAGGTTCTCCATTGTAGAATGTCCTACACATAGAAAGTATGAATGTTTCATTATGTTATTGGTTGATATAATTAATTTGGATCCCAACGTCTATATATTGTACGCAAAATGCGTACAATGTTATAAAGTAGATATATAAATAGCGAATACTAACGAGGTTCTCCATTGTAGAATGTCTAGATATAGAAAGTATGAATGTTTCATTATGTTATTGGTTGATATAATAAATTTTGAATCCCAACGTCTATATATTGTACGCAAAATGCGTACAATGTTATAAAGTGGATATATAAATAGCGAATACTAACGAGGTTCTCCATTGTAGAATGTCCTACACATAGAAAGTATGAATGTTTCATTATGTTATCGGTTAATATAATGAATTTTGAATCCCAACGTCTATATATTGTACGCAAAATGCGTACAATGTTATACAGTGGATATATAAAATAGCGAATACTAACGAGGTTCTCCATTGTAGAATGTCTAGATATAGAAAGTATGAATGTTTCATTATGTTATAGGTTTATATAATTAATTTTGAGCCCAACGTCTATATATTATACGGAAAATGCGTACAATATTATACAGTGGATATATAAATGGCGAATACTAACGAGGTTCTCCATTGTAGAATGTCTAGATATAGAAAGTATGAATGTTTCATTATGTTATAGGTTTATATAATTAATTTTGAGCCCAACGTCTATATATTGTACGGAAAATGCGTACAATATTATACAGTGGATATATAAATAGCGAATACTAACGAGGTTCTCCTTTGTAGAATGTCCTACATATAGAAATGATGAATGTTTCATTATGTTATTGGTTGATATAATTAATTTGGATCTCAAAGTCTATATATTGTACGCAAAATGCGTACAATGTTATAAAGTGGATATATAAATAGCGAATACTAACGAGGTTCTCCATTGTAGAATGTCTAGATATAGAAAGTATGAATGTTTCATTATGTTATTGGTTGATATAATAAATTTTGAATCCCAACGTCTATATATTGTACGCAAAATGCGTACAATGTTATAAAGTGGATATATAAATAGCGAATACTAACGAGGATCTCCATTGTAGAATGTCCTACACATAGAAAGTATGAATGTTTCATTATGTTATTGGTTGATATAATTAATTTGGATCCCAACGTCTATATATTGTACGCAAAATGCGTACAATGTTATAAAGTAGATATATAAATAGCGAATACTAACGAGGTTCTCCATTGTAGAATGTCTAGATATAGAAAGTATGAATGTTTCATTATGTTATTGGTTGATATAATAAATTTTGAATCCCAACGTCTATATATTGTACGCAAAATGCGTACAATGTTATAAAGTGGATATATAAATAGCGAATACTAACGAGGTTCTCCATTGTAGAATGTCCTACACATAGAAAGTATGAATGTTTCATTATGTTATCGGTTAATATAATGAATTTTGAATCCCAACGTCTATATATTGTACGCAAAATGCGTACAATGTTATACAGTGGATATATAAAATAGCGAATACTAACGAGGTTCTCCATTGTAGAATGTCTAGATATAGAAAGTATGAATGTTTCATTATGTTATAGGTTTATATAATTAATTTTGAGCCCAACGTCTATATATTATACGGAAAATGCGTACAATATTATACAGTGGATATATAAATGGCGAATACTAACAAGGTTCTCCATTGTAGAATGTCTAGATATAGAAAGTATGAATGTTTCATTATGTTATAGGTTTATATAATTAATTTTGAGCCCAACGTCTATATATTGTACGGAAAATGCGTACAATATTATACAGTGGATATATAAATAGCGAATACTAACGAGGTTCTCCTTTGTAGAATGTCCTACATATAGAAATGATGAATGTTTCATTATGTTATTGGTTGATATAATTAATTTGGATCTCAAAGTCTATATATTGTACGCAAAATGCGTACAATGTTATAAAGTGGATATATAAATAGCGAATACTAACGAGGTTCTCCATTGTAGAATGTCTAGATATAGAAAGTATGAATGTTTCATTATGTTATTGGTTGATATAATAAATTTTGAATCCCAACGTCTATATATTGTACGCAAAATGCGTACAATGTTATAAAGTGGATATATAAATAGCGAATACTAACGAGGTTCTCCTTTGTAGAATGTCCTACATATAGAAATGATGAATGTTTCATTATGTTATTGGTTGATATAATTAATTTGGATCTCAAAGTCTATATATTGTACGCAAAATGCGTACAATGTTATAAAGTGGATATATAAATAGCGAATACTAACGAGGATCTCCATTGTAGAATGTCCTACACATAGAAAGTATGAATGTTTCATTATGTTATTGGTTGATATAATTAATTTGGATCCCAACGTCTATATATTGTACGCAAAATGCGTACAATGTTATAAAGTAGATATATAAATAGCGAATACTAACGAGGTTCTCCATTGTAGAATGTCTAGATATAGAAAGTATGAATGTTTCATTATGTTATTGGTTGATATAATAAATTTTGAATCCCAACGTCTATATATTGTACGCAAAATGCGTACAATGTTATAAAGTGGATATATAAATAGCGAATACTAACGAGGTTCTCCATTGCAGAATGTCCTACACATAGAAAGTATGAATGTTTCATTATGTTATCGGTTAATATAATGAATTTTGAATCCCAACGTCTATATATTGTACGCAAAATGCGTACAATGTTATACAGTGGATATATAAAATAGCGAATACTAACGAGGTTCTCCATTGTAGAATGTCTAGATATAGAAAGTATGAATGTTTCATTATGTTATTGGTTGATATAATAAATTTTGAATCCCAACGTCTATATATTGTACGCAAAATGCGTACAATGTTATAAAGTGGATATATAAATAGCGAATACTAACGAGGTTCTCCTTTGTAGAATGTCCTACATATAGAAATGATGAATGTTTCATTATGTTATTGGTTGATATAATTAATTTGGATCTCAAAGTCTATATATTGTACGCAAAATGCGTACAATGTTATAAAGTGGATATATAAATAGCGAATACTAACGAGGATCTCCATTGTAGAATGTCCTACACATAGAAAGTATGAATGTTTCATTATGTTATTGGTTGATATAATTAATTTGGATCCCAACGTCTATATATTGTACGCAAAATGCGTACAATGTTATAAAGTAGATATATAAATAGCGAATACTAACGAGGTTCTCCATTGTAGAATGTCTAGATATAGAAAGTATGAATGTTTCATTATGTTATTGGTTGATATAATAAATTTTGAATCCCAACGTCTATATATTGTACGCAAAATGCGTACAATGTTATAAAGTGGATATATAAATAGCGAATACTAACGAGGTTCTCCATTTTAGAATGTCCTACACATAGAAAGTATGAATGTTTCATTATGTTATCGGTTAATATAATGAATTTTGAATCCCAACGTCTATATATTGTACGCAAAATGCGTACAATGTTATAAAGTGGATATATAAATAGCGAATACTAACGAGGATCTCCATTGTAGATTGTCCTACACATAGAAAGTATGAATGTTTCATTATGTTATTGGTTGATATAATTAATTTGGATCCCAACGTCTATATATTGTACGCAAAATGCGTACAATGTTATAAAGTAGATATATAAATAGCGAATACTAACGAGGTTCTCCATTGTAGAATGTCTAGATATAGAAAGTATGAATGTTTCATTATGTTATTGGTTGATATAATAAATTTTGAATCCCAACGTCTATATATTGTACGCAAAATGCGTACAATGTTATAAAGTGGATATATAAATAGCGAATACTAACGAGGTTCTCCTTTGTAGAATGTCCTACATATAGAAATGATGAATGTTTCATTATGTTATTGGTTGATATAATTAATTTGGATCTCAAAGTCTATATATTGTACGCAAAATGCGTACAATGTTATAAAGTGGATATATAAATAGCGAATACTAACGAGGTTCTCCATTGTAGAATGTCCTACACATAGAAAGTATGAATGTTTCATTATGTTATTGGTTGATATAATTAATTTGGATCCCAACGTCTATATATTGTACGCAAAATGCGTACAATGTTATAAAGTAGATATATAAATAGCGAATACTAACGAGGTTCTCCATTGTAGAATGTCTAGATATAGAAAGTATGAATGTTTCATTATGTTATTGGTTGATATAATAAATTTTGAATCCCAACGTCTATATATTGTACGCAAAATGCGTACAATGTTATAAAGTGGATATATAAATAGCGAATACTAACGAGGTTCTCCATTGTAGAATGTCCTACACATAGAAAGTATGAATGTTTCATTATGTTATCGGTTAATATAATGAATTTTGAATCCCAACGTCTATATATTGTACGCAAAATGCGTACAATGTTATACAGTGGATATATAAAATAGCGAATACTAACGAGGTTCTCCATTGTAGAATGTCTAGATATAGAAAGTATGAATGTTTCATTATGTTATTGGTTGATATAATAAATTTTGAATCCCAACGTCTATATATTGTACGCAAAATGCGTACAATGTTATAAAGTGGATATATAAATAGCGAATACTAACGAGGTTCTCCTTTGTAGAATGTCCTACATATAGAAATGATGAATGTTTCATTATGTTATTGGTTGATATAATTAATTTGGATCTCAAAGTCTATATATTGTACGCAAAATGCGTACAATGTTATAAAGTGGATATATAAATAGCGAATACTAACGAGGATCTCCATTGTAGAATGTCCTACACATAGAAAGTATGAATGTTTCATTATGTTATTGGTTGATATAATTAATTTGGATCCCAACGTCTATATATTGTACGCAAAATGCGTACAATGTTATAAAGTAGATATATAAATAGCGAATACTAACGAGGTTCTCCATTGTAGAATGTCTAGATATAGAAAGTATGAATGTTTCATTATGTTATTGGTTGATATAATAAATTTTGAATCCCAACGTCTATATATTGTACGCAAAATGCGTACAATGTTATAAAGTGGATATATAAATAGCGAATACTAACGAGGTTCTCCATTGTAGAATGTCCTACACATAGAAAGTATGAATGTTTCATTATGTTATCGGTTAATATAATGAATTTTGAATCCCAACGTCTATATATTGTACGCAAAATGCGTACAATGTTATAAAGTGGATATATAAATAGCGAATACTAACGAGGATCTCCATTGTAGATTGTCCTACACATAGAAAGTATGAATGTTTCATTATGTTATTGGTTGATATAATTAATTTGGATCCCAACGTCTATATATTGTACGCAAAATGCGTACAATGTTATAAAGTAGATATATAAATAGCGAATACTAACGAGGTTCTCCATTGTAGAATGTCTAGATATAGAAAGTATGAATGTTTCATTATGTTATTGGTTGATATAATAAATTTTGAATCCCAACGTCTATATATTGTACGCAAAATGCGTACAATGTTATAAAGTGGATATATAAATAGCGAATACTAACGAGGTTCTCCTTTGTAGAATGTCCTACATATAGAAATGATGAATGTTTCATTATGTTATTGGTTGATATAATTAATTTGGATCTCAAAGTCTATATATTGTACGCAAAATGCGTACAATGTTATAAAGTGGATATATAAATAGCGAATACTAACGAGGTTCTCCATTGTAGAATGTCCTACACATAGAAAGTATGAATGTTTCATTATGTTATTGGTTGATATAATTAATTTGGATCCCAACGTCTATATATTGTACGCAAAATGCGTACAATGTTATAAAGTAGATATATAAATAGCGAATACTAACGAGGTTCTCCATTGTAGAATGTCTAGATATAGAAAGTATGAATGTTTCATTATGTTATTGGTTGATATAATAAATTTTGAATCCCAACGTCTATATATTGTACGCAAAATGCGTACAATGTTATAAAGTGGATATATAAATAGCGAATACTAACGAGGTTCTCCATTGTAGAATGTCCTACACATAGAAAGTATGAATGTTTCATTATGTTATCGGTTAATATAATGAATTTTGAATCCCAACGTCTATATATTGTACGCAAAATGCGTACAATGTTATACAGTGGATATATAAAATAGCGAATACTAACGAGGTTCTCCATTGTAGAATGTCTAGATATAGAAAGTATGAATGTTTCATTATGTTATTGGTTGATATAATAAATTTTGAATCCCAACGTCTATATATTGTACGCAAAATGCGTACAATGTTATAAAGTGGATATATAAATAGCGAATACTAACGAGGTTCTCCTTTGTAGAATGTCCTACATATAGAAATGATGAATGTTTCATTATGTTATTGGTTGATATAATTAATTTGGATCTCAAAGTCTATATATTGTACGCAAAATGCGTACAATGTTATACAGTGGATATATAAAATAGCGAATACTAACGAGGTTCTCCATTGTAGAATGTCTAGATATAGAAAGTATGAATGTTTCATTATGTTATTGGTTGATATAATAAATTTTGAATCCCAACGTCTATATATTGTACGCAAAATGCGTACAATGTTATAAAGTGGATATATAAATAGCGAATACTAACGAGGTTCTCCTTTGTAGAATGTCCTACATATAGAAATGATGAATGTTTCATTATGTTATTGGTTGATATAATTAATTTGGATCTCAAAGTCTATATATTGTACGCAAAATGCGTACAATGTTATAAAGTGGATATATAAATAGCGAATACTAACGAGGATCTCCATTGTAGAATGTCCTACACATAGAAAGTATGAATGTTTCATTATGTTATTGGTTGATATAATTAATTTGGATCCCAACGTCTATATATTGTACGCAAAATGCGTACAATGTTATAAAGTAGATATATAAATAGCGAATACTAACGAGGTTCTCCATTGTAGAATGTCTAGATATAGAAAGTATGAATGTTTCATTATGTTATTGGTTGATATAATAAATTTTGAATCCCAACGTCTATATATTGTACGCAAAATGCGTACAATGTTATAAAGTGGATATATAAATAGCGAATACTAACGAGGTTCTCCATTGTAGAATGTCCTACACATAGAAAGTATGAATGTTTCATTATGTTATCGGTTAATATAATGAATTTTGAATCCCAACGTCTATATATTGTACGCAAAATGCGTACAATGTTATACAGTGGATATATAAAATAGCGAATACTAACGAGGTTCTCCATTGTAGAATGTCTAGATATAGAAAGTATGAATGTTTCATTATGTTATTGGTTGATATAATTAATTTTGAATCCCAACGTCTATATATTGTACGCAAAATGCGTACAATGTTATAAAGTGGATATATAAATAGCGAATACTAACGAGGTTCTCCTTTGTAGAATGTCCTACATATAGAAATGATGAATGTTTCATTATGTTATTGGTTGATATAATTAATTTGGATCTCAAAGTCTATATATTGTACGCAAAATGCGTACAATGTTATAAAGTGGATATATAAATAGCGAATACTAACGAGGATCTCCATTGTAGAATGTCCTACACATAGAAAGTATGAATGTTTCATTATGTTATTGGTTGATATAATTAATTTGGATCCCAACGTCTATATATTGTACGCAAAATGCGTACAATGTTATAAAGTAGATATATAAATAGCGAATACTAACGAGGTTCTCCATTGTAGAATGTCTAGATATAGAAAGTATGAATGTTTCATTATGTTATCGGTTAATATAATGAATTTTGAATCCCAACGTCTATATATTGTACGCAAAATGCGTACAATGTTATACAGTGGATATATTAAATAGCGAATACTAACGAGGTTCTCCATTGTAGAATGTCCTACACATAGAAAGTATGAATGTTTCATTATGTTATTGGTTGATATAATAAATTTTGAATCCCAACGTCTATATATTGTACGCAAAATGCGTACAATGTTATACAGTGGATATATAAAATAGCGAATACTAACGAGGTTCTCCATTGTAGAATGTCTAGATATAGAAAGTATGAATGTTTCATTATGTTATTGGTTGATATAATTAATTTTGAATCCCAACGTCAATATATTGTACGCAAAATGCGTACAATGTTATAAAGTGGATATATAAATAGCGAATACTAACGAGGTTCTCCTTTGTAGAATGTCCTACATATAGAAAGTATGAATGTTTCATTATGTTATCGGTTAATATAATGAATTTTGAATCCCAACGTCTATATATTGTACGCAAAATGCGTACAATGTTATACAGTGGATATATAAAATAGCGAATACTAACGAGGTTCTCCATTGTAGAATGTCTAGATATAGAAAGTATGAATGTTTCATTATGTTATTGGTTGATATAATAAATTTTGAATCCCAACGTCTATATATTGTACGCAAAATGCGTACAATGTTATAAAGTGGATATATAAATAGCGAATACTAACGAGGTTCTCCTTTGTAGAATGTCCTACATATAGAAATGATGAATGTTTCATTATGTTATCGGTTAATATAATGAATTTTGAATCCCAACGTCTATATATTGTACGCAAAATGCGTACAATGTTATACAGTGGATATATAAAATAGCGAATACTAACGAGGTTCTCCATTGTAGAATGTCTAGATATAGAAAGTATGAATGTTTCATTATGTTATTGGTTGATATAATAAATTTTGAATCCCAACGTCTATATATTGTACGCAAAATGCGTACAATGTTATAAAGTGGATATATAAATAGCGAATACTAACGAGGTTCTCCTTTGTAGAATGTCCTACATATAGAAATGATGAATGTTTCATTATGTTATTGGTTGATATAATTAATTTGGATCTCAAAGTCTATATATTGTACGCAAAATGCGTACAATGTTATAAAGTGGATATATAAATAGCGAATACTAACGAGGATCTCCATTGTAGAATGTCCTACACATAGAAAGTATGAATGTTTCATTATGTTATTGGTTGATATAATTAATTTGGATCCCAACGTCTATATATTGTACGCAAAATGCGTACAATGTTATAAAGTAGATATATAAATAGCGAATACTAACGAGGTTCTCCATTGTAGAATGTCTAGATATAGAAAGTATGAATGTTTCATTATGTTATTGGTTGATATAATAAATTTTGAATCCCAACGTCTATATATTGTACGCAAAATGCGTACAATGTTATAAAGTGGATATATAAATAGCGAATACTAACGAGGATCTCCATTGTAGAATGTCCTACACATAGAAAGTATGAATGTTTCATTATGTTATTGGTTGATATAATTAATTTGGATCCCAACGTCTATATATTGTACGCAAAATGCGTACAATGTTATAAAGTAGATATATAAATAGCGAATACTAACGAGGTTCTCCATTGTAGAATGTCTAGATATAGAAAGTATGAATGTTTCATTATGTTATTGGTTGATATAATAAATTTTGAATCCCAACGTCTATATATTGTACGCAAAATGCGTACAATGTTATAAAGTGGATATATAAATAGCGAATACTAACGAGGTTCTCCATTGTAGAATGTCCTACACATAGAAAGTATGAATGTTTCATTATGTTATCGGTTAATATAATGAATTTTGAATCCCAACGTCTATATATTGTACGCAAAATGCGTACAATGTTATACAGTGGATATATAAAATAGCGAATACTAACGAGGTTCTCCATTGTAGAATGTCTAGATATAGAAAGTATGAATGTTTCATTATGTTATTGGTTGATATAATTAATTTTGAATCCCAACGTCTATATATTGTACGCAAAATGCGTACAATGTTATACAGTGGATATATAAATAGCGAATACTAACGAGGTTCTCCATTGTAGAATGTCCTACACATAGAAAGTATGAATGTTTCATTATGTTATCGGTTAATATAATGAATTTTGAATCCCAACGTCTATATATTGTACGCAAAATGCGTACAATGTTATAAAGTGGATATATAAATAGCGAATACTAACGAGGTTCTCCTTTGTAGAATGTCCTACATATAGAAATGATGAATGTTTCATTATGTTATTGGTTGATATAATTAATTTGGATCTCAAAGTCTATATATTGTACGCAAAATGCGTACAATGTTATAAAGTGGATATATAAATAGCGAATACTAACGAGGATCTCCATTGTAGAATGTCCTACACATAGAAAGTATGAATGTTTCATTATGTTATTGGTTGATATAATTAATTTGGATCCCAACGTCTATATATTGTACGCAAAATGCGTACAATGTTATAAAGTAGATATATAAATAGCGAATACTAACGAGGTTCTCCATTGTAGAATGTCTAGATATAGAAAGTATGAATGTTTCATTATGTTATTGGTTGATATAATAAATTTTGAATCCCAACGTCTATATATTGTACGCAAAATGCGTACAATGTTATAAAGTGGATATATAAATAGAGAATACTAACGAGGTTCTCCATTGTAGAATGTCCTACACATAGAAAGTATGAATGTTTCATTATGTTATCGGTTAATATAATGAATTTTGAATCCCAACGTCTATATATTGTACGCAAAATGCGTACAATGTTATACAGTGGATATATAAAATAGCGAATACTAACGAGGTTCTCCATTGTAGAATGTCTAGATATAGAAAGTATGAATGTTTCATTATGTTATTGGTTGATATAATTAATTTTGAATCCCAACGTCTATATATTGTACGCAAAATGCGTACAATGTTATAAAGTGGATATATAAATAGCGAATACTAACGAGGTTCTCCTTTGTAGAATGTCCTACATATAGAAATGATGAATGTTTCATTATGTTATTGGTTGATATAATTAATTTGGATCTCAAAGTCTATATATTGTACGCAAAATGCGTACAATGTTATAAAGTGGATATATAAATAGCGAATACTAACGAGGATCTCCATTGTAGAATGTCCTACACATAGAAAGTATGAATGTTTCATTATGTTATTGGTTGATATAATTAATTTGGATCCCAACGTCTATATATTGTACGCAAAATGCGTACAATGTTATAAAGTAGATATATAAATAGCGAATACTAACGAGGATCTCCATTGTAGAATGTCCTACACATAGAAAGTATGAATGTTTCATTATGTTATTGGTTGATATAATTAATTTGGATCCCAACGTCTATATATTGTACGCAAAATGCGTACAATGTTATAAAGTAGATATATAAATAGCGAATACTAACGAGGTTCTCCATTGTAGAATGTCTAGATATAGAAAGTATGAATGTTTCATTATGTTATTGGTTGATATAATAAATTTTGAATCCCAACGTCTATATATTGTACGCAAAATGCGTACAATGTTATAAAGTGGATATATAAATAGCGAATACTAACGAGGTTCTCCATTGTAGAATGTCCTACACATAGAAAGTATGAATGTTTCATTATGTTATCGGTCAATATAATGAATTTTGAATCCCAACGTCTATATATTGTACGCAAAATGCGTACAATGTTATACAGTGGATATATAAAATAGCGAATACTAACGAGGTTCTCCATTGTAGAATGTCTAGATATAGAAAGTATGAATGTTTCATTATGTTATTGGTTGATATAATAAATTTTGAATCCCAACGTCTATATATTGTACGCAAAATGCGTACAATGTTATAAAGTGGATATATAAATAGCGAATACTAACGAGGATCTCCATTGTAGAATGTCCTACACATAGAAAGTATGAATGTTTCATTATGTTATTGGTTGATATAATTAATTTGGATCCCAACGTCTATATATTGTACGCAAAATGCGTACAATGTTATAAAGTAGATATATAAATAGCGAATACTAACGAGGATCTCCATTGTAGAATGTCCTACACATAGAAAGTATGAATGTTTCATTATGTTATTGGTTGATATAATTAATTTGGATCCCAACGTCTATATATTGTACGCAAAATGCGTACAATGTTATAAAGTAGATATATAAATAGCGAATACTAACGAGGTTCTCCATTGTAGAATGTCTAGATATAGAAAGTATGAATGTTTCATTATGTTATTGGTTGATATAATAAATTTTGAATCCCAACGTCTATATATTGTACGCAAAATGCGTACAATGTTATAAAGTGGATATATAAATAGCGAATACTAACGAGGTTCTCCATTGTAGAATGTCCTACACATAGAAAGTATGAATGTTTCATTATGTTATCGGTTAATATAATGAATTTTGAATCCCAACGTCTATATATTGTACGCAAAATGCGTACAATGTTATACAGTGGATATATAAAATAGCGAATACTAACGAGGTTCTCCATTGTAGAATGTCTAGATATAGAAAGTATGAATGTTTCATTATGTTATTGGTTGATATAATAAATTTTGAATCCCAACGTCTATATATTGTACGCAAAATGCGTACAATGTTATAAAGTGGATATATAAATAGCGAATACTAACGAGGTTCTCCTTTGTAGAATGTCCTACATATAGAAATGATGAATGTTTCATTATGTTATTGGTTGATATAATTAATTTGGATCTCAAAGTCTATATATTGTACGCAAAATGCGTACAATGTTATAAAGTGGATATATAAATAGCGAATACTAACGAGGATCTCCATTGTAGAATGTCCTACACATAGAAAGTATGAATGTTTCATTATGTTATTGGTTGATATAATTAATTTGGATCCCAACGTCTATATATTGTACGCAAAATGCGTACAATGTTATAAAGTAGATATATAAATAGCGAATACTAACGAGGTTCTCCATTGTAGAATGTCTAGATATAGAAAGTATGAATGTTTCATTATGTTATTGGTTGATATAATAAATTTTGAATCCCAACGTCTATATATTGTACGCAAAATGCGTACAATGTTATAAAGTGGATATATAAATAGAGAATACTAACGAGGTTCTCCATTGTAGAATGTCCTACACATAGAAAGTATGAATGTTTCATTATGTTATCGGTTAATATAATGAATTTTGAATCCCAACGTCTATATATTGTACGCAAAATGCGTACAATGTTATACAGTGGATATATAAAATAGCGAATACTAACGAGGTTCTCCATTGTAGAATGTCTAGATATAGAAAGTATGAATGTTTCATTATGTTATTGGTTGATATAATTAATTTTGAATCCCAACGTCTATATATTGTACGCAAAATGCGTACAATGTTATAAAGTGGATATATAAATAGCGAATACTAACGAGGTTCTCCTTTGTAGAATGTCCTACATATAGAAATGATGAATGTTTCATTATGTTATTGGTTGATATAATTAATTTGGATCTCAAAGTCTATATATTGTACGCAAAATGCGTACAATGTTATAAAGTGGATATATAAATAGCGAATACTAACGAGGTTCTCCATTGTAGAATGTCCTACACATAGAAAGTATGAATGTTTCATTATGTTATCGGTTAATATAATTAATTTGGATCTCAAAGTCTATATATTGTACGCAAAATGCGTACAATGTTATAAAGTGGATATATAAATAGCGAATACTAACGAGGTTCTCCATTGTAGAATGTCCTACACATAGAAAGTATGAATGTTTCATTATGTTATTGGTTGATATAATTAATTTGGATCCCAACGTCTATATATTGTACGCAAAATGCGTACAATGTTATAAAGTAGATATATAAATAGCGAATACTAACGAGGTTCTCCATTGTAGAATGTCTAGATATAGAAAGTATGAATGTTTCATTATGTTATTGGTTGATATAATAAATTTTGAATCCCAACGTCTATATATTGTACGCAAAATGCGTACAATGTTATAAAGTGGATATATAAATAGCGAATACTAACGAGGTTCTCCATTGTAGAATGTCCTACACATAGAAAGTATGAATGTTTCATTATGTTATCGGTTAATATAATGAATTTTGAATCCCAACGTCTATATATTGTACGCAAAATGCGTACAATGTTATACAGTGGATATATAAAATAGCGAATACTAACGAGGTTCTCCATTGTAGAATGTCTAGATATAGAAAGTATGAATGTTTCATTATGTTATTGGTTGATATAATAAATTTTGAATCCCAACGTCTATATATTGTACGCAAAATGCGTACAATGTTATAAAGTGGATATATAAATAGCGAATACTAACGAGGTTCTCCTTTGTAGAATGTCCTACATATAGAAATGATGAATGTTTCATTATGTTATTGGTTGATATAATTAATTTGGATCTCAAAGTCTATATATTGTACGCAAAATGCGTACAATGTTATAAAGTGGATATATAAATAGCGAATACTAACGAGGATCTCCATTGTAGAATGTCCTACACATAGAAAGTATGAATGTTTCATTATGTTATTGGTTGATATAATTAATTTGGATCCCAACGTCTATATATTGTACGCAAAATGCGTACAATGTTATAAAGTAGATATATAAATAGCGAATACTAACGAGGTTCTCCATTGTAGAATGTCTAGATATAGAAAGTATGAATGTTTCATTATGTTATTGGTTGATATAATAAATTTTGAATCCCAACGTCTATATATTGTACGCAAAATGCGTACAATGTTATAAAGTGGATATATAAATAGCGAATACTAACGAGGATCTCCATTGTAGAATGTCCTACACATAGAAAGTATGAATGTTTCATTATGTTATTGGTTGATATAATTAATTTGGATCCCAACGTCTATATATTGTACGCAAAATGCGTACAATGTTATAAAGTAGATATATAAATAGCGAATACTAACGAGGTTCTCCATTGTAGAATGTCTAGATATAGAAAGTATGAATGTTTCATTATGTTATTGGTTGATATAATTAATTTGGATCCCAACGTCTATATATTGTACGGAAAATGCGTACAATATTACAAAGTGGATATATAAATGGCGAATACTAACGAGGATCTCCTTTGTAGAATGTCCTAGATATAGAAAGGATAAATGCTTTCAATATTTCAATACCCCTTTGCCCTATTGCCCTACCCACTTGTTAGTGTTCCTACTAACAATAGAATATCCAGTGTTCTACTGTAGTATAGCAATATATCTCTATTTCACCTAGGATACGCTAATGCCCACTTGGAATGTATAGTTCCATATACAGAATGTATAGTGTCACTTTACTATAGTGTTCCTAAGACTCTTGGCCCCACAGACCCCCCTGTCCCCTGCCCGGAAGGGAGCCCCTCTGTAATTAGCGATTCCATTTCCGTCCGTTTTTAGCTCGGCGAGCACTTTTTCTAGAATCTTCTTTTTAGGGTTCAGCTGTTTATCCGGTTTGTGTGTGTATCCCTCGAATGTGATTGGGTCCCCAGGCTGGCACCCGGGGGGCGGGTCTATGAACTCTGTGACGTCATCGGCGTCTCCGGTGGAGGCACACATGACCATCGCTTCTGATAGGACCCCCCGCATCTCCCGGGGCTTCAGGTTACAGCAGACTATAAATAGGCACACAGGGGACCGTAGAATATATGAACCTTGGGAATTAACTACAGTCGACTCCGCTTAATAGAGTCACCTCGGGACCAGGTTGTTTTGACCCGATTAAGCGGAGAAATATATTAACCGAAAATATTTTAAGCCAACTGTAATTCTGTCCTATAAATCCTGTGAAATTTTGACCCGATTAAGCGGAAAAACCGATTAACCGGTGGCTCTATTAAGCGGAGTTGACTGTATTTAAGGTTAAATTCCAGTCACATTCAGATTGGGATTTAATCCGAAAATCTCAATCCCAAGGAGTGAGAATTAAACTCAAAACCAAGTTTACACTCAGTAAGGAATTGGAATTAATGAGCCATTTGTAAATACGCTCCTAATTCTGGTCTGATCCAATTTTCATACGCCTAAATCACAAATTAATTAATGTTACGGTATAGGAGAGGATTCCAAATTTTCGCGCTCCTAAATTCAAATTTCCAAAATTCATACTCCAAAGGAGCGTCTTGCGCTCCTGGATAATTCCTTGTTTATGGCTATAATTAGAACTGTTCCAGTACCTATATATATATATACAGTAGATGTCGGATATAAGCACACTATGTTGGAAAACGGTTGCCATATATCCTATATAATTTATGCCGGTTATAAGAACATCAAGTGCAGTTCCCGACGATGTGCTTATAACCGGCATCCACTGTATCTGCTATAACCTATAACTGCCTATACTATACGTACCTACTACGACCCTGTCCTGTATATCCTGAATGGGTATCTTCCCCACCAGCCCGCTGACGACCTGTCTCGCTCTCCCCTCTCCGTCTCCGCAGTCTATCCTCTCGATGTACAGCGTGTCGGCCTTCGGGTGCTTGCTAACCTAGACACCCTTCTGGCGTAATGGAATGTATAGCATGCTAGGGTAATACCCAGAGTTGCCGTGGGTATGGGAATTCCCATGGGGATCCCCATACCCATGGGAATGGGATCGGAATGGGAATCAGATTTTCCCCTGTGGGAATTCCCATAGGAATTCCCATGGGATATTCGAATATGGTTTCATTAGGCCATCCTTAATTGATATAGGCTTTACTATTGATACGAATCTGCTTTAGTAATTAAATTGTTTTTTATGTATACGTATGTATATTATACTCCCCTATGGGATTCCTTATGGGGATCCCCATGGGGATTCCTATGGGAGTGGGATGGGAATGGGAATGTAAATTCCATTCCCACGGCAACCGTGGTAATACCGGCATTATGTGTTCGTACAGTCGAAATCGGGTTTTTTTGCTTATTGGTTTTTTTTGCCTCCTTTTGTCGTGCATTTTGGGCAAAAAAACCCGATTTCGACTGTATTATCTTTATATGTTCGTCGTATTAACCAATATCATTTGTATTCTAAAGGCTTTGAAGGGGACTGAAATAGTGTTCGTATTAACCAGAGTTACTGCATGCATTAGTATAGGGTAGGGGAATTAACCAGTATACTCAGGGTTTCATCCAGGCCAATTTTTCTGCGCGCCTAAATTAAGTTGAGCTCGCAAACACGCGCCTAAATTACTCAATTTGTATTACTTTTATGGAGCATCTCTCGATTCTTGCGCGCCTAGAAAAGTTTGCTTCAAATTTAGCGCCTGGATGAAACCAATCGATATTCGCCTTATCCGTATTTCACTGTATATCGGGCGTAAACAGCGCGTAATTTATAATTCGTTTCTAGGCGCTAAAATCAAAATTAAGCGCTAATTTTTTGTGCTCATTCTAACCTGGATTGAAAGATTTGTATTATTTTTTGTAGGCATACTGTGATAACTTATTAGTATGTTCTATTAGATAGAATATTCAAGCTAGTTTATATTTGTTATGTGTATTTATGCATGCATATTTACAATATTTATCACCTCAAGAACTTTCCCAATCCTGAAATCCATTCTACTGATATCCGCTATATCCTCCTCTACCGGTTTATCTGCCCCCCTATTTTTATCCGCCCCCTTAGCCCCCTTTTGTCTTTCTGGCTTTATTCTTTCCGCTCCCATCGGTACTGCCCCCTTAGGCCTACTGTCTCCCTTCGGCCAATCAGCGGCAGCCTTAGGAACCTCTGGCTGTCTGCTATTCTCTGTGATTTCCCGCTTATCCAGTTTGGGAGAAGGCTCGCTATCCGATTGGCCCAGCTCGCAGGCTCGCTTCAGTGGGAACACTATAGGGGGGGACACAGGAATGGTAAAATAATGATTTAACCCGCTGATAACCACTTGTGACCCACATGCCCATATATGGGCATAAAGTGGTTTAGTTCCATTTCCGTGACCCATCGGTGGTAAACGTCGTGTTAAAAAAATAAAATCATTATCAAAATCAATTGATTTAAAGTTGATTTTTACTATTTAAAAATGCTGAAACCTATTTCAATCGTAGTTATTTCGACGTAATATTACAAAGTATACTTACTGCGAAATTCGCAATTGAATACCTATTATATAATTTGAGTTATGTACATTCAAATCAATGATTTAAATTTTCCAAAAAATTAATGATCTAAATTTCCCAAAAAAATCAATTATTTAAATTTCCCAAAAAATCAAATAAATCATAAATTTTCCTAGCCTGTTAAATAAAATAAATAACCTGGGATAGGGGGAACAGGGGGGGTACAAGTGTCCCCTGGGGGTAGGGGTACATGTACCCCTCCCGCCATGAGCTGTGCCTCTGTCAGCCTGTCCTCGAGTTGGTTCCGGTCCCCCCTCAGTCCCCTGTTCTCTCTTATAGCCGTCCTATAGGCACTAGCGGTGCTGAGAGCGGTCTCTAGCTTATGGAGCTGGGACTGTAGTGAGACTAGAGTAGCCAGGTTGCTCTGGTATAGGGCAGATATACGGGATATATCAGACATTGAGGAGTAGTAGCGTTGATAGGGAACGTATTAGGGCACTAGTTAGCTATTGATGGATTAAGAATTTACTTTTAATATTTCCTATAGGTTGATTATCTTACATATACAGTAGATGTCGGATATAAGCACATCGGTTATAAGAACATATCGGATATAAGCACACTATGTTGGAACACTATGTTGGGAAACGGTTGCCATATACCCTGTATAATTTATGTCGGTTACAAGCACATTAAGTGCAGTTCCAGACGATGTGCTTATAACCGGCATCCACTGTACTACAATATTACAAAATGGTGAAATAACCTTGTTTTATTCCCGGGATAAATACTTGTTTATAAACAATATTCATTCATATTAACTAATATTTATTAATAACAACAGTTATATTATAGCACTTATAAACAACTATACTATTATGTACATTTTAAACAAATGAAACCGCATTAATTAATAATATAAGAGTTTAATTCCACCGATCATCGGTGTTTGTATTAAAAAACCTCGCTACTTTATACCGATTGAATTTTTATGTTTATAAAAACATCATCGGTAGAAAGTAGCCAGGTTATTTAAAACAAACGCCGATGATCGGTGGATAAGTAAATTCTGGGATTAATACAGTAGAACCTCGTTAGTACGAATTTAATAGTGACGAAAAGGTGTTGTTCTGTAAAACATGTAAACAACAACAACAAGCCAAAGCATAAATATATAAATATGATTTGATAAATGTGGATTTATACAAATAAACAAATCAAGCAAACAACAAATTAATAAACATAGTTTTTTTCTTGCTGCATAGACAGAATAAATTCCTCAACCGTATTAACCATGTGTTTAGGAAGGTGTTTTCTGAAATCTATTTTGTTGTCAACAATAACATGAATACATCTCTGTTTCAATTTAGGAAATATTTCTATAATTATTGTATCGCTAATATCATCCAAAGCGCAATCCTGTGATCCGTTAAAAGACAACAACAACAATTCTGAATCGGTTTTAGCCTCAAACTTAGGTGCGGTGCCTCCGAATATAATCAGAGAATTGTCAGTTAAAACACACCCATGGGATCTACGGGGTCTGGCCCGTAACCCTAGGATATTAATCGCGTACCACTGTGAAACCGAGGTGTCGAAGAAGTGGCAGTCGTTATAGTGGTGTAGCGAGCTCACGTTGCAGCCCCCAAACAGAATCATGAACTGGTTGTAAGAAGTCGCCGTGTGACCTCTCCTCGCGTCCGGACAGGCACCCACGTTCTGTATTAGCGACCTAGGTGGGGGAATGGAATGCTTATTAGGTGTACATAGATAGTAACAACAGTAGAACCTACTTAGTAGGAACAACAGGGGACTAGTGAATGCGTTCGCCTTATACGGAAATCGTATTATTTATCCGGAATTAACCGGTGTCATTTGTATTGAAAGGCTTTGAAGGGGACTAAATAGTGTTCGTATTAACCGGAATTTCGTAGAGTATTCTGTGTTTGCAATTAACAAATGGAGTTGACTCCGGTTAATAGGGTCACTTTGTTCCAGGGTATTTTGACCCAATTAAGCGGAGAAATCTATTAACCAGTGGCTTTATTAAGCGGAGTATACCTGTAGTAAATCAACATTAAAATAAATTGTATTATATAAAGGTATGGCAAACTAACCATTTCTTTGAAACCAGATTGAAACAGTACAGTTTGTCGGAAACTCTATTTATAGATCCGGCTTTGCTCCTAAGCCTACCTCCGAACAGATAGAGACAGTGGCCAATCAGAACAAGGGAATGGCAGTCCATAAACAGGTCATCTATAATGTGTTGCGAATCCACAGGTCGGACCAGGGACATCGTGTTATTGCTCATGTCGTAGTGGTACAGTCTATTTATAGGAATGGAGTAAGTACGTATTATCCTAGGTTAATATATACAGTAGAACCTCGTTAGTAGAACACCAGGGGACCGTAAAATGAGTTCGCCTTATCCGGAATTCGTATAATCAATATCATTTGTATAGAAAAGGCTTTGAAGGGAACTGTATGGTGGAAATGGTTCGAAAAACCAAAATAGGAATATTCGAATTTTCAGTGTTACTACACCATGGATATGAGAAACCCCAGCTTGAATCCATGGTCCAACAATACAAAAATGAAAGTCGTACTATTTCCTATTTTGAAAATCGAACCATTTCCGCATTACCAAGGGGACTGGATAGTGTTCCTACTGTAATATGACGGTTTACTTACCTCTATTACTATAACCATGGATATTACTATAACCGTCATACAACACTACTAACGAGGTTAGACTGTATATCGCTCAGCCAATCAACTCACGAGTTAGAGAACTGTCCGAAGTACAGTCCACACAAGAACCCTCCGTGTATGAACCAATCAGAACCTCGGTAGGCACTAGCGTGACACATAGTTGCGTTAGGAATATACCCCTTCAGACCAGGGATGCTCCAGGTTCTAGTTTCTAAATCGAAACATTCCACCAGAGCTAGGTCAGACATGCGGTCTGGTATCGGCCTTGTTGTGCCGCCGTAGAGGAATATCTTCCGTTCGTACATGGCCGACCTCTGGCCGTACCTCTGTACGAACGCGTTCTGGAATAAAACTCTCTTGTGCACAGAATCTATACACAGTTATACGTAGAACCTCGTTATAGGAAATGTGTTCGTATTATCTATACACAGTTATACGTATACTCTGTTTATAGGAAATGTGTTCGTATTTTGAACCATTATAGGAACACCAGGGGACCGTCTTAATATGTTAATATTAACCGGAGTCACTTGCATGCATTTGTATAGGCTAGGGGAATTAAACCTTGTACTCTTTAATTGACCCTTATCCGTGTTCCTATAATTACCTTAAGAAACACCAAGTTTTATTTAGTTTTTATAAAGTTTCTTAAATTTAGAAATTTAGCGGTAAACTTAGTTTTGCACCAAAAACTTTACTTAAAACTAAGTTTAAAGTGGTGTATTAAGATTCCTTGGAATAAGTCCCTGGAAATACATTCCCATTAAGAGTTGTTGTTGTTGTTTACCTGCCAGGTCATATGAAATAGGATAGTCCTGAGAAGGAATGGTTTCCCATAAGTGTGTATCTGCGTTTAGAGAGTGTATAACCATTTGCTTGTGTTGTATGCCTTCTGTATTAATCAATTCATTTTGCTCATCTGTTATGTAGCCGCCTAAACACACATGTTAACATCCATGGTCTTAATTTCTTAATTTAGGTGCCGATTTTCTGGTCTTGAAATTCTAGTATTTTCCTGGCCAAACAGTGATTTATACTAGAATTTCAAGA
The DNA here is from genome assembly GCA_028753945.1 of Hexactinellida sp. DTS-2022. NCBI lineage: Eukaryota > Metazoa > Porifera > Hexactinellida > Hexactinellida sp. DTS-2022. Next base: position 161,993 of record JAPNXP010000018.1, on the reverse strand, counting down.
CCAGAAAATCGGCACCTAAATGGAATCATACTCCTTGGCTCTAATCTCTCCATTATGAACTCAATTTTTGGTCCCTTGATGACCATAATAAAAGAACCTGACTACACACATATATATTTATACTTAGTTAACAGAGTTACTTAGTTAACAGAGTATTTATTACTCACCCATAACGTACAGTTAACAGAGTATTATTACTCACCCATAACGTACAGTTGCCTCTCGCTAGCATCGTACACATAGGGCATATTAGAGAGTATTATTACTCACCCATAACGTACAGTTGCCTCTCGCTAGCATCGTACACATAGGACATATTAGAGAGTATTATTACTCACCCATAACGTACAGTTGCCTCTCGCTAGCATCGTACACATAGGACATATTAGAGAGTATTATTACTCACCCATAACGTACAGTTGCCTCTCGCTAGCATCGTACACATAGGACATATTAGAGAGTATTTATTACTCACCCATAACGTACAGTTGCCTCTCGCTAGCATCGTACACATAGGACATATTAGAGAGTATTATTACTCACCCATAACGTACAGTTGCCTCTCGCTAGCATCGTACACATAGGACATATTAGACTAATTAGAGAGTATTATTACTCACCCATAACGTACAGTTGCCTCTCGCTAGCATCGTACACATAGGACATATTAGAGCGTATTTATTACTCACCCATAACGTACAGTTGCCTCTCGCTAGCATCGTACACATAGGACATATTAGAGAGTATTATTACTCACCCATAACGTACAGTTGCCTCTCGCTAGCATCGTACACATAGGACATATTAGACTAATTAGAGAGTATTATTACTCACCCATAACGTACAGTTGCCTCTCGCTAGCATCGTACACATAGGACATATTAGACTAATTAGAGAGTATTATTACTCACCCATAACGTACAGTTGCCTCTCGCTAGCATCGTACACATAGGACATATTAGAGCGGGGCACGTACCCCTCTATAGAGGAGAGACAATACACATTCTTAATGCAGCAACTGGTATCTATGAAGTTATGAAACCCATCTTTAATCAGATCTTGAAACGTGACTGGCATTTTTCTGTAGGTTCTAACTTCAGTAGATTTGCTTGGGTCATTGTTTTCACACATTTTGCTATTTAGAAGAACTAGTAATAATTGTATTACTAGACTATGGATATTAATAATAATTGTATTACTAGACTATGGATATTAATAATAATTGTATTACTGGACTATGGATATTAGTAACAATTGTATTACTGGACTATGGATATTAATAATAATTGTATTACTGGACTATGGATATTAATAGTAATTGTATTACTGGACTATGGATATTAATAATGTTTCTGATAAGCATTATCCATTGTAAACTGTAATTTCAGTTCTTATAACTTAGTTTTATAGAATAGTGTTCGTCTAATAGCAATATTGCCTAATATCAGGTATTTCAGTCCCCAAGCGAGTATTTAATGTTAATTCTGTTGAATCTGTTCCTCTAATAGCAAGTTCGCCTATTAACAATTTCCCCAAAAAGACGTTAATTAAAATGTCACCACACTTGAAACTTTATTTATCAAATCACACAATAAATAAATAAACTAGCAAATTAAACCATAATCAACAAATAAAACCTAAAACTATAACACACCACACAACTCTTGTAAATAACAACAAACGCCTATATTTACCATGCAAACAAACTTTCCCTCAATCAAGCCAGAAAGAACAACAGGGCAATAACCCCACTAACGAGTCCCAATATGGAACTAACACCTAGACTAGCCACACCGGAAGTAGTCTCCTGTATAATGTCACTTATCAAATGCGACAACTCAGGTCCAGTGTCCTTGCTTTGTGGGAACGAATCTTTGACTTCCTTTTGGAACTCTACATATTCCTTTCGCTCCTTATACGTAAGTGCAATGTACACAGGATTGCTTTCTATGGGTCCATGGTCCGAAACGTCTCCGTAGTACCTCTGATAGCAAACAGGGAAATATCCGATTCTGAGAGTGGCCAGTCTGTTCCGACCGGGTAGAGACAGACAGTCAGCGGTGGTACAGCTGCCGTAGGGCTGGCAGACACATCTGACAACTATAGGGGTAGTAGTAGTGATATAGGGTGTTGTTGTTGTTGTTGTTGTTGTTGTTGTTAGTTTGTTTGTTTGTTTGTTTGTTTGTTTGTTGTTGTTAGTTAGTTAGTTTGTTAGTTAGTTTGTTAGTTAGTTTGTTAGTTTGCAAATTTACATGTCTGTTTGTTTGTTTGTAAGTTTGTTTGTTTATCTGTTTGTTGACATGTTAGTCTGTCTGTTTGTTTACATGTCTGTTTACTTGTTTGTCTGTCTGTCTGTTTGTCTAACTCACTTCTTCTGACAATAAGTCTGAAGTTTGAGAACTCATTGAATCTGCTCAGGAGTTTCAAAAGGAATTTCTTAAGTTTCAAACCGGCCGGAGAATGATCTTGCGATGCTGAGGCGGCATATTCGTATTTCTTATTTTCATCGTCTGAGTCACTATCGCTATCTGTATCACTATCTTTACCAGACCTATCGCTATCGCTATCACTATCTTTACCAGACCTATCACTATCTTTACCAGACCTATCACTATCGGAATCGCTACCACTCTTATCAGTATCACTATCACTATCACTACCGCCCCTATGTTTATCCAGGAACTTCCTAATATAGCTATCTTTACCCTCACTATCGCTATCACTATCAGAATCGCTATCACTATCTTTACCAGACCTATCACTATCTTTACCAGACCTATCACTATCGGAATCACTACCTTTACCAGATCTTCTCTCCCTAAGCTCTGAGATCTCCAGGGACCTACGCTGGGGATCTGTCTCAGCTGTTTCTGTAGACACAGTTAGTAATAGGTTAGGTACATATTAGGTAATAGGTACATAATATAATAGTGTTAGGTACATATTAGGTAATAGGTACCTAATATAATAGTGTTAGGTACATATTGGGAGTGTTAGGTAAGAACATATTATTGGCATATAAAAAGTCTAAAATTACAGCTGTGCCGACTGCATATTCATTTGGAGGCACTCCTGTTAGTTACATATTAAAACAGTTAGTTACATATTATAATAGGTAGTTATATATTATAACTGTACTATAGTATAGTCGGCACATAAAAAATCTAAAATTACAGCTGTGCCGACTGCATATTCATTTGGAGGCACTCATGTTAGTTACATATTAAAACAGTTAGTTACATATTATAATAGGTAGTTAGATATTATAACTGTACTATAGTATAGTTGGCATATAAAAAATCTAAAATTACAGCTGTGCCGACTGCATATTCATTTGGAGGCACTCATGTTAGTTCCATATTAAAATAGTTAGGTACATATTATAATAGGTAGTTATATATTATAACTGTACTATAGTATAGTCGGCACATAAAAAATTTAAAATTACAGCTGTGCCGACTGCATTTACATTTGGAGGCACTCATGTTAGTTCCATATTAAAACAGTTAGTTACAAGGGTTTATGATTATTAATGTTACTATGTTCCTATTATACTTCACTGTAGTTATTCCCTATGGTTAATACCTGTAGTAGTACAGTCGATATCTGCGTTGTTAGTTGGGTTGTTGCACTTGTATCCATGGTCCTTCTTACGCTCAATGAAACACTAATAATGCAACAATAATAATAGACACATAAGTATAGTATATTCTCGTTAGTAGGAACACCAGGGGACCGTCTTAATATGTTCGTATTATCCGGAATTCGTATTAACCGGAGTCACTTGTATGCATTTATATAGGCTAGAGGAATTAACCTTGTACAGTCAGGTTCTTTTATTATGAACATTCAAGGGACCAAAAATAATGTTCATAATAGAGAGACTTTATAATAAACGAACTCAACTTAATACAAACCCTATGTAAATTGTTAAATTAAAAAATCTTCATATTAAGCAGACGAAAAATGTTCACAATAAGCAGACCTGACTACTCCTTAACCGATATTTCCCTTACCCGTGTTCCTACTAACACAACAACAACAACAACAACAACAACAACAACAACAACAACAACAACAACTAGTACTCACGAGACTGTCCTCTATAGTCTGTCCCACGTCCACAGAGTATGCCAGAGCAGAGAGAGCACTCCTGTCGAGTGCCCTGACTCCCCATATTAGCTGTGCCGCTAGTCTCTTTAGGTTCCAGAGGCTGTACTGACTCGAGTAGTGACCCAGCAGCGTCTTGAACACCAACTGCACAACCCTACACACAGTCATGTGTTAACTCCCGTTATAACCGGTATGTTAGTAACTTATTATAGTACGTTGCCGGTTATAAGAAGTATATAAGAACGATTATAAGAAGATACAGCAAAGTGTAGTACAGTAAACTCCCGTTATAACCAAGTCGGATATAACGAAATAACCGCTTATATCGATTATAATGGATACAAAAATGTAATGCGTTAATTCTCTCTCGTAATCAGGTTTGGGGATTATTGTAATTACAACATTTCCTGTAATTGTAGTTGTAATCATAATCTAGCTTTTTTTAAGGGTGTAATCGCTAATCCTAATCGCTCACTAGTATAATCACTCCCAAGTCTGCTCGTAATACAGTGGATGCCGGTTTTAAGAAGTATATAAGCTTATATACTGTAAGAACATTCTTATAACCGTTTATATAAGAACAGTTATAAGAAGTTTTCTAGTATAATGTTTTTATATAATGTATCAGAGTATACTGTACTATACTGTTACTAGAAATTTCAGGGATTGAAAATTTATTATTTATTTGATTTTTTCGGGAATGTAAATCATTGATTTGAATGATCAATTGCGATAACCAATTAAGCAGAGTATACAGTACTAACTATAATAACTAATAACTACTGTACAGTACTTACTTCCCAAACTCCCTGAATGGGGGCTCAAAGGACCTCCTAAGAGGCTCGAGACAGAAGAGCGTGACCAGTCTGCAGCTGTTCGGACAGGCGAGGGTGCTGTTGGCCTGGCAGTGCTGGCAAGCTATCGCGTTTAGGAACTTCCTCTCACACAGGGGACTAGGTGTGAAATTCCTAGCGGCCTCCAGATTACGGATGGTTGCTATGCGGAGTCTCTCTATGGCCTGCAGGAGTCGGTTGATGTTGTTTATAATCCTAAACAATAATAATAATAATAATAATAACAATAATAATAATAATAATAATAACTGTTGTTTATCGCAAAGTAAAATGTAAACGAATTTGGCGATATATAAGTTAAAATAAAATACAGTTTTTTCGTCTGCTTAATTAATATGAACTTTTTATTATTACGAACAAGCCCTTTGGTCTCAATTTAACAATTTATATAGGGTATCTCTTATTATGAACAGATTTTCAGATTTTTTGAGATTTTTTGACTATTACTATTACTACTGCTACTACTACACAATACTATTCCTAACCTGAGTAGCCCTACGACCCTGGCTGCTATCAGCTTGTGCACCCTATCTCCTACTCTCTCTCTCGAGAAGGGGATCCTCAGGTGGCAGAGACAAGCCCCGCTTATCCGGCCCTTATAGAGGGTGTTCTTAAAGTACTTCTGCTGCACGTGGGACGCCAGGAACCCACAGGTGAAGGCCTGTACGCCCTCTTTGAACTCATAGTCGTTAATCTCCCCCCTGATCCGCTGGAAGGTTAGGTTAGCCAGCAGTCTGGACAGACGTATAAGTTCGTAGTCAATGTAGTATCGGTCGCATCTCTGCGTGAAGCCGATCTCAGAGGCGAGAGAGGAGAATATTAGGTTCTTAGTTAGGACTCCAAATATACCTGTTAAATAGTATACAGTATAGTATAACAGTAGTACAGTATAACTTCGTTATTAGGAACACGGTTAATATGAAATGCGGGTTAAAACGAACATTATTTCAGCAATTTTCATGTTACAATATAGTACAGTAGAACCTTGTTAGTAGGAAACTATTTCATGTTAATTAAAGAGTACGTAGTACAAATCTATTCATGTTAAAGTATAGTAATAATACAAGGTAGTTGAACTGTCATACAACAGAACGAACACTATTTCAGTCCCCTTCAAAGCCTTTTCAATACAAATTACACCGGTTAATACGAATTCTGGATAAGGCGAATGTATTTGATGGTCCCCTGGTGTTCCTACTAACGAGGTTCTACTGTAATATAATATGTAAGTATAATTTATTGTGTTAGTTCAGTTCCTATAAGTATTCACTTTACATAAGGTCTGATAGTAAAATTCATATACAGTAAACTCTCGTTATAACGAAGTGCTTGGGACCTGTAAATCCCTTCGTTATATCCGAATATTCGTTATTAGCGGATAATAATTAATGCATTTAGTGCTCTCGGGTAAAATATCAATTTCGTTATAAACAGTTATTTCGATATAAGCGGGTACTTCGTTATATCCGACTTGGTTATAACGAGAGTTAACTGTAGTATTATTATCCATGGTACTATTCATATATTCCTATTAACTTACCAGAGAAATCATCAAAGAAATCGTTAGCTTTTTCCTTGAGATCACTGAATGTGTCATTAATGCACTCCTTGAATATTCCCCTTGTGGACACGATTAGTCGGTCAGAGTATTTCTTCGTGCAACAAGTGTTGTGACCGCAAATAGCTGAAACCTCTAAAAGAACACGGATAGTTAATAGATATTCTTGTAAACAGATTAGTAAATAAAGCCTGATTTATGCCTAATTTAGTGTGAAATCTCTAAGAACACGGATAGTTAGATAAAGAAATAACTGATATGTAGACCGTCTATTTATAGACCAGGTTTTTTGGACTTAAATACTATTACCCATAGACGACAGGGGCTTTTGGTCTACAAATTTATTAAAAAAATTGCTTATTTTTTATGGGTTTTTATAGACCGTCTACTTATAAGGAAGCTCTAAAATAAATATTATGTAAACAGATAAGTAAATAAAGCAGTGTTGGATGAAAACAGTTTTTCCAAAAAAAGTTTTTGGTTGTATTTTTTCTCAAATTATAGGCAACAGAGAAATGTTAGCAAATTTATTTCGATTGTGTCCCCCCAATAAGATCAAAGAAAAATAACTAAATTTTTTTTAAATGTCAAAAAGACAAAAGATTGAAAAATGTTTTAAACTGTTTTTGGCTATCAACACTTACAAACAAACATGTGTTTACCTGGTGCATATACCGGAACTAAATACGGAACATAAACCGCTTTTATTCCTGCGAGAATACATTTTTTCCTTAAAAGCGCAGCCGAATCAGTTGGGGGTTTACTGCAGAAAACATTTAAAACAAAAAATGAGATTAAAAGCGTAGCTAAAATCTTCATTTTGTAAATAAATAATATTTGGTGTGCATTATTGTTGTATTTTTCACGTATTTATACATAAAACAAACATATAAATGTCAACAGATTTAAAATAACACCTTCAAGACAATGTCAACTTTCTGAAAAAGATTTCGAAAGATTCAATTCATTTAACGAGCCACAAACCAATCGGAAGTATCCAAATTAATTAATTCCAAACCTATAATATTGGAGCCAATGTTATTGTAACCAACCCATTTTAATCTGAAACTTAGTTAGATACCAAAATAATTAGTTACATTGAATTACTGAAATTAATCACAATCTTCGGTTACGGTTCCAATTAATATCAGATTTTAATCAAACATAAGTTTGTTTATGAATCAATGAATTATATTAGAAGAATAAAGAATTAATTTTTGGTAAATGAACCGATATTGCTTTGTAATAACAATAACATATATTGTCAAATTATGTTTATTCGTATGCAATTTTGATGTAAATATATTTTATGAAATAATCTTTTTATATCAAAAAGCCAAGGGTCAGCAAAAAATTTCAGGAATAAATTCAGTTCCTATATTAGTTAGGGTGTTTTGACAAAAATGGTCCCCCTACAAAATTGGTCCCCCCGGACCATTTTTGTCAAATAACGATTCATTTTGACAAAAACAGTCCCCCCCTACAAAATTGGTCCGGGGGGACCAATTTTGTCAAATATCCATGGTTTGACAAAAATGGTCCCCCCTACGAAATGGCTTCCTGACAACTATTTCGTTTCGAATTAGTTGTAGTTGCGACTAGACAACATATCAGGCAGTAAATTTATTAAATCATTGATTTTTCTCCTTGTTCACATTACGAGTTCCGACTGTACATGTTCAAAAATTGGAGGCCCAGACGAAGTACACCGTCCAAGCTGATAAGGCCTCCCTCCAGGGATGTGCTAAAAGTAATATGTAGATGGAATTGTTATATATAATCAGTTTAATGTAGTTGATACCTTGCCTGCTCCCTCCAGGAGCAACCTAATATCTTGTCCTATTACAGATTACCTATTACAATTACAATTTCGAAATGTTACTTAGGACATAATAAATGCAATTAATCCGGCCTATAATTTTCACAACTTTGTCCTTGACTTTGTGTAGTTTCGGCCTTTCCATGCCATCGTAAGAGTACCATCCATCATCGAGTTTTACCCTCATACAAAAATGTATCCCGACATGGATAGTGAAGCCGATGAGTGTATAGTGTAACATTTCATCTCTGTGTGATATTGAAATTGAGTCTGTAATATCTATCACTTGAATTAAATCAGCAAGATGCCCAACTTCAAAAATCATGATAGGCGATAGTTCAGTGAACCCTAATGACAATCTCTCGATATTGGCGCCAGGATCTCGACATTTTAAGCAGTTGAAACTTGAATTAATTTTATTATCGAGAGAGGTTTGACAGTTGGAATTGAATGTTGTCAAGGATGTGAGATTAAGCATCTTCTCAGACTCATAGCAACACGCCCAGCATTGAAATGTGATCCTGTAATTATCTGAGCATAGAGATAATTTTTTACACAAGAGTTCAACTATACGGCCTTCATAACCTATGAGATTGTAGTTGGAGTTTGCTAGAGGAATTTCCAGCATTTGAGCTATCCACACCCTTAGTTCATCAAACTGACGTGTCTGTATTAGAGAAAAGGTTTTCTGGAGTTGTAAATTAGGAATATAGTGTATTTGGTCAAAACTATTAAAAATTGTTACTTTGTGTAAACTAAGCAAAGTAATGATATTGTCAACTGGACAGGTATTTACCAATTCAATTCCATCACAATGTCCACCCCAAGTAACACAAGAGTCCTCCATAGAAACTTCTGAAGCTATAGGAATAGGATTGTTCAATACAGTTGGATGATTATCTGGTGAGTGTATCAGTAGCTCGCTCAATACTGGATGCAGTACTTTTGTAGAATAATCCACACCTTTTTGTTTCCAGTGTTTAGAAAATTCGAAATCGTCGTCAGTAGAGTGGTAATAGGGCAATTTGATCCTGTGTGCATCTAAGTACCATTGACATAATATCTCAACCATCTCCTGACTTGTATCTAATTCCATTAATCTCATTTCCGGAAATTCAGTTGGTGGAAAATGCTCATGTCGCCAGTCGAATAGTTCACGGAAAGACAGGTCCAATCTTTTATCAAGTTCGTGATGGAGTTTTGATAGTGGAGTCTTTGTTATTATGGAATCTATTATCTGACATTTCTTGGAGTTAAGAAACTCGAATACTTCTTCGCTTGTCTTTCTTGTGACGTTGGTCTGAAAAATCGATTCTTCGACACCACTAAAAGGAGATGATGCTATGTTGATATTTTCATCGAAAGAATCATCTTCAGTTAGGGAATTCAGACGCTGGTGTTTGCTAGGTGGAGTTTCTGTAACACTGTTTGGTCTCTTCAGAAGTTTTACTTTTGATCGTTTTATGCGTTGGATAGATTCATTTCGAAGGATCTGAACCGTAGCACGATTCACTTTTGTAATTGGATAAGGACCGACCCATTTATCTTGTAGCTTCCCTCCTTTCTTGCGCTTGCTTCGATTAATATTTTCGATCAGAACATCATCTCCCTTTTCAAGTTGACTAAAAGCGACCGGGTTTAATCTCTTATCGTATTGCTTTTTAATAAGTGTTTGTGAATGAGTAAGATGTTCTCCGGCTATTTTGCTATTAGACTCTTGGGCCTCTTGTACGTAATCAATCAATTCTTCAATCTGCTCATCTCCAGACCACTCAGCTAAAGGTGTGTCTTCTGGATACTGATGTGTTAAATTTTTCGCTTGGAGAGGAAGCCGAGGTTTTCGTGAACCATGCATGAGCTCAAAAGCCGAAAAAGATGTAGTAGCTCTTGGCCTGATATTGATTGAGAATGTTATCTCTTCAAGGAAATTTGACCAGTTTTCGTTTTTTTCGTCCAAAGATTTGACTAGAGATCCTTTAATAGTCTTGTGACTCGCCTCGACTAACCCGTTTGTTTGAGGATGGTAGGGAGTGGAGAAGATAAGCTTACAATTATAAGCTTCATGCAAAGATTTGGATATTATATTCGTAAATTCACGCCCGTTATCGCTAATGATTTGGACTGGTGCCCCTTGTCTACAATATATCGAGTGTATACCTCTGGCTACTTCAGCAGCTTCTTTCGAGCGTAGTGCACGGGTTTCAATCCATCTTGTAAAGTGATCTATCATTGTCAAGATGTATCTGTAACCATTAGAATCGATGAGTGGTCCTGTTAAGTCCATGCCGACACGATACCAAACTTTGGTGATAATAGGTAGAGGTTTTAAGGGATTAATTGGCGCTTTCAAACTTGGTTGATTCTTCTGACAGCGCATACAAATATTGATATACGTTTCAATGTCTCTGTACATGCTTGGCCAATAGTACCGGTCTTTTGATATTTTATAAGAATATCTAGGACATTGGTGTCCAGAGTTATCGTGGATTTCTTTGAGGATGTCTTCCAACTCACTGTCTCTTATTACTAATAAACGATTCCCCTGGGAAGGTCGAATCAATTTACCAGATTCAAGCCCGTAATTAGCAGCCTTTTTACGAATCATCCTCTTCTGGTCCTTTGTAGAGGGAACAGGGTATGATTTTAAGCTGATGTAGTTGGAGATAGCTTCATATTCTGGAGAATTCATTAGGAATGAACGTTAAAGTAGGAAAGTTCTCTTCGAGCTAACAAATTTTAGTAGAAAATCAATTTTTGTTAATTAAAGTATATCAAATCAATCTTACAAAATTGGACGCATAGAACGTTACGTAAGTTACCGCTCACAAGGGAGGGGTGGCTGGAAAACTCCGACAGCTAATGTAAATAGATAGGCAGAAACACAGGAGGTGTTAAAAAAACCGAAACTTGGCTTTAAATAATGTTTGACAGATCCTGGGGGGGGACCATTTTTGTCAAACCATGGATATTTGACAAAATTGGTCCGGGGGGACCAATTTTGTAGTGGGGACTGTTTTTGTCAAAATAAATGTTTATTTGACAAAATTGATCTGGGGGGACCAATTTTGTAGGGGGGACCATTTTTGTCAAAACAAATTGTTATTTGACAAAAATGGTCCGGGGGGACCATTTTTGTCAAAACAAGGGAATTTTACCTCAAATTATAGGTAAATCTTGAAAAAAATTGTTACCAAACAATTTCTACATTAGAGTCTTCTTCTGGACCCAAATAAACATAGAAAAAAAGTTGCAAGCCCAAACCCGTGAGAATTTTTTTTTTACAGGGGTTGCCGTTTTTGATTTTCCATAGTAAATCGCCGACATTTCTGGAGCTAACTTTCTCAAATCAGCTCCAATCAACTTATTATCACCATATTGGTACTCTGCGTTAAATTTCCAGCAATTTGATATATCACATGTCCATATTTGGAAGAATTTTTTCCAAAACAACGCTTTCAAGGTTTTGAGTTAAATTCCCTAACTATATACAGTACACCCTCGCTAATCCGAACGGGAGAAACAAAAATATATTTCTAATAAAAGTGGGAAATTGTTTCTTTATCCAATGCCAAAAATTTGTCTCAACAGGTTTCACTAACAAAGGCTTTGAAAGGTGTTTATTAACAGTGTTATAATAACAATATAATGATAACAAAACAATAATTTCAATAAACAAAATTTAATATTTCCAAATACAAAACATAATACAGTAAAACCTCGTTAGTAGGAACACCAGGGGACCGTAAAAATGCATTCGCCTTATCCGGAATTCGTATAATCAATATCATTGTATTGAAAATGCTTTGAAGGGGACTGAAATAGTGTTCGTATTAACCGTAGTTATAACTGCCCACAAATGCAGATATAGTTACTATTTAGCCTATACCAGTGCCGCTATATAATGTGTGTCTTTATCCTTCGTAGGATGCCATTGGGCGGTAGAGCTGTTATTAATATTAATAATTATTTAATTAACTGCCATACGTACAGTAAAGCTATTGCTTTGATAAGACTAAGGGCCGTTCGAACGTTAGTAGATATAAAAGTCGGTAGCTATAAAGTTATAAGGTTATGTAGCGCTTACAAGGTAGGTAGGGAATAAGGCCAACTTTTGAGGTCAGATAATAGGTTTTTGCTATATGTTTGGATCCAAAAGTTATGGGTCCTTATATGGAAATATAAAAAATTATGCCTAAATGCTGATAGTTGGGGATACGACCCTGCAAAATTGGGAATTTGTGCCTATGAGTGGGGTTAACCAACTTTTGACAGACCATCCTTTTGTATAACGGAAAGTGCAAATGACATAAGGTTGGTGTATAATTTTAATTTGTGTTACCCGGTATGTACGTACAGGAGAACCTTGTTAGAATGAACACGGTTAATCCGAATTTCCGGATAAGACGAACAAACAGCTCCACAAAATCAGGTCCCTACAATGGGTGTTCAATGGATATTAATTCATTTCAATAGGTATTAGCAAAGCTGTTATAAAACTGATTGGCAATACACGGGCATGTTAATTCCTGGTTAGTTCCAAATTAATAAAATTAATTTAATAATAGCACAAGTATAGCATTACATGGCATGTGGTTCTATGGTTACAGAGGAATATGCATAAGTACACTTTCCTATAATAGTCACAGACAGTATCCAGCTACAATTCTACTGAAATTATACTATTTTCTCGATAACAATAATTCACAGCAACAATTGTGTACTTTCATAACTCAATCGAATTCCTACAGAAACTATTCTTCGATTTATCAGGTTAGTAAATATGATATAAACAAACTAATACACAATGTGATTAATCATTTTTAATGAATTTCTTTATCTTAATATTTTTTGCTAGGATACAAACACACAACTGAGGAATTTTATTCAAACAATTCTATTCAAACGAATCAATTCATCAGAGATTCTTCTCACACTGAATTACAGAGGTACTTATGCTTTATATAAATACAGACTTTTTCTCAATTATGCACTGTTGTATTTTATGTATTTATTGTTTCACACTTCATTATTGCTATATTTTGTGTAATTTTGTTAGTGCGTTTGTTATTTGTATTACCTGTTTATAGATAACACAATACAAATACAAACACAGATCAACTATTGACACTCAGACACCAAGTGAGTTATCTAGTTATTAACTTATCAAAGCCCTTATAGTAGTATTATACTGTATATTCTATACTTTCTATTTGGTCGAACATTGATTTGACGGTATATGATATTCAGTACTTTCTGTTATTGCACTGTTTACTTGACACAAATTATTACTGTTATTATTATTATTCCTGTTTTTTTTTGCTGCATACTAAGTAATAAGCAATTTGTCATAAATATTAAGTCTATGAAATAATAGTTAACCCTCAACCCATCTATTACTCATAAACCCATATAAGGTAATAGAGTAAATTTACCTGCTGTCAGTAAGTGACAATTATAACTGGAAAAGCCTGAAATTCCACTGTATTGTAACAAAATTTTATTTCTAAAATAAATTTCTTTCAAACCTAATTCCTTATTCTAACTTTAAACGCCGCCATATGCTACAAGTTCCCAACAATTAATGATATCGTGTGTACTGACCTCATAGACTAGTTGGAAGTAATGTCTAGAGTTCACATTCATAATGAGGATATCAACCACAAGTGCAGTTTACTTGCTTTAACATTAATTTTAGCTTTTCAGGTCAAATTACAACCTGCATAATAGTGATACTACTTCATACTAGGAAAGCCATTTGTTTCACTTTAATTCTCTAAAATTGTACATTTGAAATATAGGTGTGAGTCATAGCACAGTCCCGAATTTATTATGTAGCATGCATCTAGGATTTTCTGTGCCGGAACTTTATAATGAGGTAATATTTGTACGGCACACTAAAGATGTTAGTCATAATACATGATCGGTAACTGTGATTGATTGCTCCTGTCACAACTCCAAATGAAGTATCAGATGAAATCCGGGCCAAACCTTAATATCCCGGCGAAGCGTAGGCGCCAGTGTTTAATTATTGGACTGAAATTTATTTACAAGGAGCATCTAAGGAACCTGATAAACCATAACCTAATTACCGTATTGGTCCGAATGCCCGAATAACCATCAATCCTTTTTGAAAAATCCAGAAATACTATTTAATTGGATTCTAATAGTTATCAGCGATAGTAAGCATACCGAAATTGCCTAAATCAATGTAATTACACTTCAGTGCAAATGCCATTTTATTGACCCAGGCGCTTATTCGGGAACTACGGTATGTTGCAAGCATAGATTTCGTAATCATTAATGTTAGATTAGTATACTGCCATATATCTTAGGGAGTAAATGGCTAATGCCATTCTATAATGCTATTGGGAAATTTGGTACCATGAAATAGTGCTCTCGATGTTGCATATTGAACTTAGGAATACTAAGGATTTGTTTAATATTTTTGCGGATCGTGCCTTTAAGGATGTTTAAGGATTCGGTCATATTTCTAAGTCTGGCAAGGCTGGATTCGGTTAACCGGTTAGCCACCGCTAATGCCGGTGTAACAGCCCAGATTAGCCCCCCTCCTCGAATATACCCGGGTATAATCTGTCCTAGCCCAGACTATACAGAGTGGACCATGGGTCAACATTGGTGACCCATGACCCATCTGACCCATCGCATTTGTGACCCATGACCCATGACCCATCAAGTAACGCTTGACCCATCGTGTACCTATGACCTTTTTAAGTACTAATTTTTAATATCTAAACATTATGTAACATATCCGACTTATAATAAATGTATGATGCTTGTCAATCAATTAATTTTGGTAGACTTCTAATACCAAAGAAATACCCTGTAATGTTTCTGGGTTAATTTGATTCGTACTATAACTGGACGAACATCGAAATTCCAAATGGGTCATGGGTCACAGAGCCGTGACCCATGACCATGACCCATGACCCATCTGACCCATCGATTTAGGTGACCCATCTGACCCACGACCCATCGATCCATGGTCCACTCTGGTATGAAGTGGGCTAGCCCAGTCTGCCCAGAATATATCCCTTTGGGGGTATAATCTGGGATAGCCTACGTTTTTTGTGTCATGTGCAAAAATGTGGGGCGTCTGGTGTAATCTATGTATACATATATCCCATCATAAACAATGCAACTTTGCAACACAAGTTGCAACAATTTTGCATGAATGTCGTACACTCAACAATTTGCATGAAATATCGCAAAAACATATTTGAATGCACATTTCATATATACGATGCAACTTTGTTCTGCTATATAATTTTCGTTGTATATATGTATAAACAAATAAACGTATGTCCCATCTCTAAGTTGAATAATTATTATTCATGAACTATTAACTTTTTTTGGCAAATTTTGTGTATTCGCGATTAGCGAGGTTTATCCGCTGAGGAGTTGAATTTGATCAAATATTAGTCCTCTTGTTTTAACAAAAATGGTGCCCCTACAAAATTGGTCCCCCCGGACCAATTTTGTCAAATAACGATTTAATTTGACAAAAACAGTCCCCCCTAAAAATTGGTCCTGGGGGACCAATTTTGTAGGGGGAACCATTTTTGTCAAAACACTCTTAGTAGTTTTAACAATCAATAATGGATTATTCGTCAAAAAGAATAATAAATAATCTATTCACAATTATTTGCCATTTTCAATGAATTAGTACGTATTTTAGTTATAAAATTTAAAACCACATAATATAAACTGGTGGTGGGTTTTTTGTTCAATCGTCATTCGAAATACTACATATTTGGTAACCCACTATACTACTGTCCCGTTCCGAAAATTAGGCACACCCATCATTACGTACTTTCATTATTTTGTATTTTTAACATGTATACCGTATACAAGAACATTTGTGTAACAATTAATCGAAATAGATGTATTGTATTTCTAATTAAATTTAATTACACTGCAACATTCATATTTATATTGAGATAAAGCGTTCACCCTATATTGCAATTAGAATACCTTGTGAATTTCTGGTAACTGAATTAACAATTGCAATACAAGACCATATTATTCAAATAAATTATAGCATAATGCATATCCATTGTGCTGTGTTACGATTTGATATTTAATTTACAATTGCTGAATTGCATGTTGGTAGTATCTTTTGGAACATTTGCTCCATAAACCCTCTATCGATAGGCAATAGCATTGCAAAGATGGCATTTGCTGAATTGAAAACGTTAACGGAACTTTCGAATAAGCTAAGCACAGCTGAAATTCTGCAAATTCAAAACGTGATTGGAATCCCGGAAAGATTGTGTGAAGAAGTGACCGAAGGAACGCATTTCCTATTCGCACTGAAGAAATGGAACCAACACAACCCATACCGTTTCTATCTAGCTCTGCAGACCGTTAGGCCTGAGTTGACAGCACTAGCATGCAAGGTAGCGTGGCTCTGTGTATCCGCACATAGCGAAGCAGAGTTTGGGGAAGATAAACTGACAATTAAAACACTAATCGAACTCCTAAAGTCAGAAGTAAAGAGGGCGCAATGGCAGCTAATCTACATAGCCGTTACTAACGAGGCGGCGGACAATGTAGGATTTGAAATGACGCTAAATAAGTTGTTGGAGAAAGGATACGTCCACAAGGACCTTGGCCAGTTGAGTGAGATATTTGAGAGCATCGAGAGGTTTGACCTCGTGACGAAACTGAATGAGTACACTAGAGTTTTCGCAGATATGGAGGAGGGAGAGTTTGAGAGTAAATTTAAAAGGGAAGTCAATAACCAAGCTAAGGAGATGGAAAAATGGGAAAAGCAATTGAAAGACTTCTTACAAATCCAATATGGAACCGTGCAGCAAATGTTGGGAGATGACGAAACAGTTAATCTAGCAGAAGTATACATTGAGCTCACAATCCTGAAAGAAAAGCCGAGACCTATTAACATGGAGGACGAGACAACGTATAATGAGATTGCATATCTCCGGTCAATCGCTAATAAGGAAGTTAAAATAACACCTGTCGACTTCACAAATGAATTGCAAACGTATGAACCTATAAAACCTGAAATTTGGTGCCTGATAGGTAACCCAGGGTGCGGCAAAACATTCCTAGCGAAGCGAACGGCCCTGAGGTTTAGCTGCAATGAGTTGACTGGCATTCAGTACACAATCTCCGTTCCATGTCGCAACTCGGACTGGCACGCTATGGAGTCCACACGGTACGAAGAGGACAGGAAAGTGGATTCCGAGTTCATCCAACAGTGGCTGTGTCTGGGATTGCCCGTGGGACCCAGTTGGACATTGGACTTAGCAAAGCATTTGAACGAATCGAGTGGACAAGGACTCTTGTTGATAATAGACGGACTCGATGAGTTCACAAGAAAGGTACCGTTCGGGAAATCATTACTGGGTCTGTTGCTCACACGCCAATCTCTGACAAAATCAACGATAATACTAACGAGCAGACCCGGGGCCTGGACTGACGTATCCACCAGCCACGAACTCAAGATAGACAGACACTACCAAGTGCTCGGATTCTCCCCGGAGAACAGAGACCGATACTTTAAGAAGCAAATTACAAACGTAGTCAAACTGAAGGCCTGTTGGGAATTAATGGAGCGACACGACGAGATGAAACAGCTGTCTCTGATCCCGGTCAACGCGTCACTATTCGCGGCTCTGCTGAAAGGAGAAGACTCTGCCTCCATCACCACGCTAACCAGGCTGTATAGCGAACTGACCCTCTACCTGGTCCGAAGAGAAGTGTCGAGAATGGGACTGCACGAGTTCTCCCGAGTCGCAGCACTGTCAGACCTCCATCCCGACATACAGGCCTGTTTGAAGCGAATTGGGTTCATAGCGTTCCTCGGCGTAGCCAACAGAGACCTCGTGTCTGAGGAGAATGTCCCTCTGGTTATGGGACAGGAGGAATACCCCAGCCATTGCCTCGGTCTGGCGCACGAACACTACAGAAAGGAGGCAGTAGGCCTCATCAAGAAAGTGTGGACCTTTGCGCACCTGACGATGCAGGAGTTCACAGCTGCCCACTGGTTAAGCAACCATTCCTGGACCAAGCAGTGTCTCAGCATCCGCTACATCTCCCACTCCACTGCCCACTTCTCCCTCTTCCGGATGCTAGTCAGGTTCCTGTGTGGCCTCCTGTCCGACAGAGCTGCTGCTGTTCTCTCCGTCATGTACAGGTACCTAACGCCGCAACCAATGCGGATGATTGGTATGCCGTTGAGTTGTCAACTAAACCTGGAAGAATATTCCTTTTATTTTGATCATACTGGTTTAACAGAATTCACCAAAATTTATATTCAATTAAGGCTAAGGTTCGCCTGGAGATGGAGAAAGTACATTGGCTTGTTATATTCAGCCCTTATACGCTTTCGAATTATCTATTGTTTAAGACAAAGTTTGACTCTCTAGCTTATATACTTCCCGACTTACAGCAAGGTATGTGAATATGGAACTGAATGACAAATGATTGACCACAACATTAATTGAAAATTATTCATTACTCGAGTCATAACTGAAATTTGGGTTATTATAAATGCGATGTTAAAGTCGCTATAGTTAGTACAAAGTAAATGCTTGGGGGCGATAGAGAGCATAATATGATCAAATGTTTACTTTTCACACTACGTGGGTGATCAGTCGGAATTTTCAGGATGATGAAACATTCCTGAAAATTTTAGACTGATCACCCACGTAGTGTGAAAAGTAAACATTTGATCATATTATGCTCTCTATCGCCCCCAAGCATTTACTTTGTACTAACTATAGCGACTTTAACATCGCATTTATAATAACCCAAATTTCAGTTATGACTCGAGTAATGAATAATTTTCAATTAATGTTGTGGTCAATCATTTGTCATTCAGTTCCATATTCACATACCTTGCTGTAAGTCGGGAAGTATATAAGCTAGAGAGTCAAACTTTGTCTTAAACAATAGATAATTCGAAAGCGTTTAAGGGCTGAATATAACAAGCCAATGTACTTTCTCCATCTCCAGGCGAACCTTATCCTTAAATTCTATTTTGTTCGAAACAGATTCAGTATCAGTTGCCAGCCGCTTTCCTCATTATTCACAATTCTTACCATTTCCACTCTATTTATACTTTACAGAAATGTCTCCTAACGAGTGGTTCTGTTTCCTAAAGTCTCTCAAACTTATTTCTGAAATCCAACTGATTCATATCCCCACCAGAACCATCAATCCAATCCAATTTAAGAGTTTGTTGGAGGGAATGAGAATTTGCTTTGTTAAGTATTTAGTTATCTCCTTCTATTATAAAGATTCTACTACAGTCCTAGAGTATACTAACTTTATTAGAGATACTGAATTCAGGTTTGATACTAAAATTAGTTTTAACCTATCAGAGTGTGATATGTCGGATATTACAGCTGTCGAGTTATTCTCTCCAACAACCAATCAAAAGCTTTCTTGTATTAACCTAACGAACACTCATCTCTCAAATGAATTCCTTGAAGCATTAGCCAATCAATTGACAGCTCTAGACTGTATAGTTCTTCCTGATCTGTATGAAGATAAGTATTATTTGAAGAAATCTCTCCCTCCAATTAATTATGAAATTTTGTTACCAAGCTTATGTCAGGCGACACAATTGCGAGTTTTGCACCTCAATAACTTTCCTAAGAAATATGATTTGTATCTCAGAGCTATGCTACCTAACTTCTTAAACTTACAAGAAATTCAATTCGAAAGCTATTCTCAGTTAACTGCATTACCCAAACTATCTAGTCTGACTTATCTACAGATTGAAGATCTTCCAAGATCTGCGCGTATACCAGATTACAGCAATCTCTATGTTTATCTGCTTCTGCTAATTATTGATAACAGACGTACACTGAGAGCTGTGAAGTTAAATACTTTGGATTCCTCTGGTTTAAGGAGTTGCAATATATTCCTGAATGTGTTATCATTATGCACTAAAGTAGTTGAGTTAAAGCTAAGTGAAATATCTCCACCAGCTGAGGACCCCAGTGATTGGAGTATAATAGGGAATAATCTGAAGTTATTAGTTGCATTGAATTTCTGGTTTGTCAGTCTCTATGACACAGGATTAGAATCTCTGTGTGCAGGTCTGGCATATCATCCTACTTTTAGGAAGTTAGAGGTAATGGAAGCTGATCTCACTTCTCTATCCTGTGTCCCTCTGATACACCTAATACCAACAGTAACACAGCTGGAGACACTGAGAGTAACTGACCTCGAGGAACCAGATGAAGAAGCATACAAGCTATTCTTGCAAACAGCTGCTGAGTATTCTATTGACATTACAACTTATTAGAATCTCACCTCTGCTAATAAGGTACTACGTTATATTAATATTAACTTTATACGATAAGACACATTCTATGCTATAATAAGCTTTAACACATTATCTATAGAGCTGGCATATGTACACACTTGTTGTTGTTTACACTTGACACCTAATGTTGCATTATTGCCACTAAATATACATATAATCTCCACAGTATCTCTATACAATTAACTTCCACACCAGTTCCTATATAGCCATTACCGCTTGAGTAGGCACTGCTCTGTTGATACCTCTCTGTCTCCTCTAGACTCCTCTCTCAGCTGACTCCTCTCCTGTCTCCTCTCACTCCTCACAGCCTATCTGTGATAGCAACTGACTGTGTTCTTATTCGTTTGTATTTATCATTAAACTCTGTGTATCAATCTTAACACTATCAGAGGTGTCTCATAAGTGTCACGAGAGGTGTTAACCACCTGACACCTGTCTAGAGACACCTCTATACTATGGACAGTTGGGACTCTCATTATTCGCTTAATGCACATAGGGATTAGCTCTTTCCCAAATAATGTACTGAATATAACAACAATATATTACTGCACTTGTTTACATAGTTTTAATAATATTCCTTCAAAACAACTAATAATGTTTGAATTCAAACTTCGTATACAAACTATAAATACCAATCTATGGAACTACACTAGGTGGACTAATCCCGTAATCTGTCCCTGCCACTAACACCTATTTCCTAGCGCCACACCAGGCCCCAATCCCATCTCCGTCCCTCTTAAGCCAATCGGCTTGCAGCTTTATCCTCTCGCAGCTCTGCTTTATGGTCCGGTCCACAGAGGGACACGGATTGGCCAGAAAGAACCCCTCTATATCCGACACCTTGCTCGCGTCAAAGAACCCACACGTTACGCACTCCACCAGTCCCACCAATAGGAACCCTCCCTTGAACTTGTCCCTAATTGCCGGCCAGTTGCTCTTAACGAACTCCCAAGCGAGCTCTCTCCCTAAAGACACGGCACTTAAGGGGGGTAATTAATATTAATATTAATAGGGCTGAAACGAATATTCGAAATGTAACAAACGAACGAATATTCGAATATTCGTTCGTTTGGATGACTAAGCATTAAATCCATTTCAAGACACAAAATACATTGAAACGAATCAATCATATTCGGTATATTAATTTCAGCCCTAATATTTAGTTTCTATTGTATGTCTCTACAAAGTTATTCGGAACGCTCCAATTTTTTATGCTCATCACTGGAAGTTCATAAAAATTCATCCAGAATTTACTCTGGAAGATTATATGGTATATTCTTGTCAGGATAAATTAAAACGTCCTAAATCCAACCCTGAAAGGGCAAAAATTGGCCATCATCTAGAAGTCCGTCAAACTCATTCATATTCCTTGTCAGCTCTCCTCTTGTTGTGGGTTATAGACAAGCTTAATTCAGGCGCGTAAATACTAATGAAACCTTTCCAGGCGCGCGAAATTCGAGCTTGCCCCACTAATTATACAAATTATGTAATTAGACAAGTGGAAGAATCGAATTCGAGACATTTACCACAAATTTATTAACTTATTTCTTTTTTCGGAATAAACTTATTCGTTTTTTCGCAGCTACTTGCCCGTGCATACCTTTAGCAGTTGCCAGACAGCCTGCCACACAAGTGTCCATGTCCTGCGACCGAATGTCTTGGGACATGGACAGTCGCAGGACCTCCTGAATGAGCTGCTCCTCTCCCACACTCCCGAGGCTGGCTATAACCCGCACCCTCTCCTCCTGCAGATCCGTGTCTGTCATCAGCTTAAGCAGAGCCGTGAGGGCCGGCCTGCCCTCGCGGCGCAGCTGGCATTGATACACCCCTGCCCTCAGGTCAGCTGACAGCACCTCTGTGCCTATTCCAGCACATAATGGATATAGCGGTAGTGGTGGTATGGGGTTTGGGCCATCACTAAATCCAATTACAGTCAACTCCCGTTATAACGAAGTCGGATATTACGAAATACCCGCTTAAAACGAATTTTCCCCCAGAGCACTAATTGTATTAATTGTTATCCGCTAATAACGAAGGAATTTACAGGTCCCAAGCACTTCGTTATAACGAGAGTTGACTGTATATTGGATATAGCGATGGCCCAACTATATTCAAATTATCACTGTATGTACTGTAACAAGCTTATAACACCCTCAACCGGAGTTATACAATTCATTCTTAAAATCACTGAGCAACAGTAAACAGTCCAAACTAGGCTTTAGATTTTATAAAGAACATTAAAGGAATCAAAAATTGTCTTCATAATCAATGGGTCATGGGTCACAAATGTTGGCCCATGGTCCACTGTGTATCCCACTAAGCAGACCTGACTATATACCCTGTATAACTAGTATGATATGATGTCCCTACCTTGTACGTACAATAACTATTGCTGTATGTAATCAGTGGAAAGGCTGTTCCCATTAAGCAGACCTGACTATATACCCTGTATAACTTGTATAATGTGGTGTTCCTACCTTGTACGTGCTTCCAGAACTTGTCTCTGGCTGTGGCTGTATACTCTGGGTCTGCATACAGCATCATAGCGCCTATAACGATAGGCCGGAGCATAGTATCAAGCGGATCCTCGTTTTCCTTCTTCAGCCAACCTATCTGTCCGGCCACTCCTCGGAACACCTCTCTTCCGAACCTCTCGTAGCTACACAACAACAACAACAACAACATGATAATATGATAATAAGATAATAATAGCAACAACAACAACATGATAATGATAACAACATAGTATAGTCAGGTTCTTTTATTATGAACATTCAAGGGACCAAAAATTGTGTTCGTATTAGAGGGACTTTATAATAAGCGAACTAAACTTAATACAAACCTATGTAAGTTGTTAAATTGGGACCATAGGGCTTGTTCATAACAAAAAGTTTTCATATCAAGCAAACGAAAACTTGCTCACAATAATAAGCAGACTTGACTATAACAACAACAACACCACTTACCTCTCCTGGTGCTGAGTGTGTGACATGAGTCTGTTAATAGCGGCAACAGACCCGGCTATGGCTCTCCACACAGTGTACAGAGTCTCGTGTCTCATAGACTCTATTGTGTCCAGCAGGTAGGTGGTAGGGATTATGCCCGCCTTAGCCTATACAGCAGACAGTAACACAGTGGTATTGCTATGCAGCAGACAGTAACGCAGCGATTTTTAAAAATTACTTTAACAAAACACCGATTTGCGGTACGGGAAACTCTATTGCAGTAATCTCTACCCATTAACAAATGTGTATTATAGAATAATAAACATGATAATTAACAGACAGTAATCAAGTACTATTAAGTAGACCCTATGTATGTTTTTTTGAGGTGCTTTTGAAACATGAGTAGTCCTCTGTTTTTTTATTGCTAATGAAAAAAAAATCAGTCTGACAGATTGGGGGGGTCCTAGGACCCCCCCCCCTCCCTACGCCACTGCCAGGGCCCGGCCTCAGCCTATACAGCACAAGTTTTGATCAAAATTTGATCAAAATTTACTTGATCAAATTGTTCAAAATTTGATCAAAATTTACTTGATCAAATTGATCAAAATTGATCAAAATTTGATCAAAATTTTCTTTGAAAGATCGAAAATCTTTAAAATCGAAAGATGCTCCCATAGACTTAATACAAATTGAGTGATTAAGGCACGTGTGAGTGAGCTCAAACTAATCTAGGCGCGCGGGAAATTAAGTTTGGATGAAAGCTGATTCAGTACACACAGTAACACAATGGCATTGCCATACCGGCCTATCGAACTAAGGTAACTCTTTTCTGAGCAATTTAGCATGATGCCCAGGGGTTTATCTAGGATTTCTGGGCCGGCACTTTATTATGAAGGTAAAATTTATGGCACCCTAACTTGTAGCCATAATACATGATCGTTATAATTTAATGATGCGGCATTATTTGAAGGAGATAAAATTTGTACGGAATCCAAACAGGGAATTTAGCTTGGCTTTAGGTGCCCGTATCTGAGAGCTTTGAGTGTACTTGTGTATAATCTAACCCTAGGGGTAAAGCTATTCCATTTCGCGATACTATTTTCCTGTCGAATACCTTGGAGACCCATTTATGCAAACTCATCATAGAGGATGCAACTTTAATTTAATTTTGTTGGACAATCCGGCTAAAGATTTTCCTATGGTTAGAAAACCGAGTTTTAACCCATGCACCGAAGTATACAAACTATCGCACATACCTGAGCGTACAAGTCGTTGTGTAGTCCCAATCTGTCTGACGGAGTTAGCTTCAGTTGCTTAACTTGTTCTAGAATATTCTTTAGCATATCGGCTGAGTACTGCACTCTGTAGAGGGGTAAGGCGGAAATGGTTCGATTTTTCAAAATAGGAAATACAGTCGAAATCGGGGTTTTTTGCCACGGGTTTTTTTGCTTATTGGGTTTTTTTGCCTCCTTTTGTCGTGCAAAAATGTGATATCTTAATGTGTTTTCCATCGGGTTTTTTTGCTTATTGTTTTTTTTTGCCTCCTTTTGTCGTGCATTTGGGGGGCAAAAAAACCCGATTTCGACTGTAGTAAGACTTTCATTTTTGTAGTGTTGGACAATGGATTAAAGTCGGGTTTTTCTCATATCCATTGTGTAGCAACACTGAAAATTCGAAATACAGTCGACTCCGCTTAATAGAGTCACCTCGGGACAAGGTTGCTTTGACCCGATTAAGCGGAGAAATCTATTAACCAAAAATTTTTTAAGCTAAAATGTAATTCCGTCCTATAAATCCTGTGAAATTTTGACCCGATTAAGCGGAGAAATCTATTAACCGGTGGCTCTATTAAGCGGAGTCGACTGTACAGTGGATGCCGGTTATAAACACATCGTCGAGAACTGCACTTAATGTGCTTATAACCGACATAAATTATACAGGCTATATGGCAACCGTTTCCCAACATAGTGTTCTTATATCCGACATGTTCTTAAAACCGACATCTACTGTATTTCCTATTATGGTTATTCTACCATTTCCAGCATAGTACCTATAGAATCCCCTGTAGCCCGGATTAAGGGATATGCACTCATTGGCCGCTACGCCCGTCAGTCTAATCTCAGTGTCAGCTGACTCCAGGAGGAAGGAATGTTTGTTAGGGTCCGTAGCCGTTCCTATCGTTACCGGTACTATCCATTGGTATGCAGGGTCTGGAGGGGATCCGTCTGCGTTGAATTTAGACTGTTGGACTTTGAGTACTCTACAGGGTAACAATTGGTATAACAACAACAACAACAACATATACAACAACAAATAACACATATAACAAACAAACAAACAAACAACAACAACAGAACTAAATAAATGAAACAAACAAACAAACAATAACAAATAACAAATAACAAAAATAACTACTTATTTCCCCGAATAAGCTTATTGTTTTCGTGGTCCAAAATTATCCTGAAATATTTGTGAAAAATCCAGAATATAATATTTAGGTCGGTTCTAATGGTTTCCACCAAAATCAATGGAATTACAATACAGTGATCAACTAATGTGTATAAATTTTATCATACCAATGTCATTTTTATTGACCCGGCGCTTATTCGGGGAAATACGGTAAATGAAACAACAACAACAACAACAACAACAACAACAACAACAACAACACCTATACCTGGTGTTACCCTCCATGTGAGAAGAGACCTTTATTACAGGGAATCCCATCTGTCTCGTGAATGTGCTCATAATCTTCTGAATAGGTTTCCCGCTTGCCTCCTCCAGACTCCTCCACAGATCTTCTGTTTGTGTGTTCCTATACGCGTGTTTGGTTAGGTAGGAATGCATGCCTCTCCTGAAGGCCTCGTCTCCGATGAAGTCATGCAGCATGCGGATTATAGAGGCGCCCTTGGAGTAGGAAATAGAGTCGAAAATCTCTTCTATCTCGCTCGGGTGTCCAACTGGTACCTGTTGCACGCGTTACATAGAGATTGTACATGCAGGTAAAGGGGCATATACATATATACCGTATATACTACTCTATAGTAGCCCCTATTCGAATAATCGCCTACCTCCAATAATAGCCCCCCCCAAATTAGCAAATACAAATTTACTATCGGTACCCTGAGTAAATTTATTCATCTAATATTAGTCGCAATACGATTATCAACCGACTATACTAAATTAATTATATCAACATGTGATATTCTCGAAAAGTCACAAAAATTATTGGTCAGAAAATGGCCTAAAAACAATAATCGCCTAGCCTACTATTCGAATAAATACGGTATATACAGTAGAACCTCGTTATAGGAATATACAGTAGACTATTGTTAATAGGAATATACAGTAGTCTCGTTAATAGGAATATACAGTAGTCTCGTTAATAGGAATATACAGTAGTCTCGTTAATAGGAATATACAGTAGACTCTCGTTAATAGGAATATACAGTAGACTCTCGTTAATAGGAATATACAGTAGAACCTCGTTCGTAGGAATATACAGTAGAACCTCGTTAATAGGAATATAAAGAGACTCTCGTTAATAGGAATATAAGGAGACTCTACTATATATGAATACAGCAAGGAATTATCCAGGAGAGCGAGACGCTCCTTTTGGAGTATGATTTTTAGAAATATTTTTAAGGAGCGCGAAAATTTGGAAACTTCTCCATATCGTGACATTAATTTGTGATTTAGGCGTATGAACATTGTATCAGACAAGGATTAGGAGCGTATTTACAAATGGCTGTATAATACACTACAGTAGTCTCATTAATAGGAACACGGATAAGGTAAATATCGGTTAAGGAGTATACAAGGTTTAATTCCCCTACCCTAACAAATGCATGCAAGTGACTCCGGTTAATACGAATTCCGGATAATACGAACATATTAAGACGGTCCCCTGGTGTTCCTATTAACAGAGTCTACTGTATAAAATCGAAAATAGATAATATCAATAATATTATCTATTACTAGGTTTGCTAAAATTGCGAGCCACAGTTTTAATATAGTGTCCGGGACAACCTTGTTCATAACAACCAAATATTAATAAAGAATGTCTTTATTCATTGATACAATTGTTAGTAATGTAAATTACCAAAATATTATCTGTCAACAAAATGGGTGTAAATAGAAAATATACGTATTAATTGTCCAGTAGGGGTGCTTAAGGGAATTTCACAACAACAACAACAACAACAACAAAAGCCTCATATTAAGTCAACAAGCAGATCATCTGTATCTCCATAAAAGAACCCATCACTATTGAGAGAACTGAAGTTAATCAAATTACCCTCCTCTACCAATTGGCAGGGGGTATCAGTATCACACAACTTAGTTCTTTTGGTGTCCAACTCTTGAGTGGGGTCAGGTTGGTGCAATAATGCATTGTGCCCTTCAATGAGAATATCAGTCTTATTAGAGTCACTTAGCTGACCAGATAGTTTTAATATAGTTTCCTTAGCTAGCTTTATGATGTCCACATGTCGTAACTTGTTCTGATCGATAGCTAGAACCTCTTTCAACTGACCGAACGCAAATGTGTAACTTCTCTTTCGAGACCTTTCGCGATCGCGCTTCATTTGTTTATCAACTTGCCACATTTCGGGGGTCCAAATTTCCCTCGGAATTGTATCGTACTTGCGGACATTTTTGTCTGTGGTGTCCTCTGTTTTCCATTTAGATTTCTGACTCATTTCAACAGTTTACAAGTTTAGTTTGTGAATGCATATTTATTGCTTATATAAAGAGGCTAAAATTCCTATAACAGATCTAGTGTCCTAGTTATATCGGAATTTTATTAATTGATATGCTTAATTAAGTGATTATTTATAACTTGTAGCGCTTGTTCATGTATAATTAATTAGTTAACTAACAATGGAATAATCTGGAAGTTTGGGAATAAATAAATAATAAACTAACTAACTAGCTAACTAACTAACTAAGTAGAACTTCGTTAGTACGAACACGGTTAATACGAATTTCCGGATAAGACGAACAAACAGTTCCACAAAATCAGGTCCCTACAATGGCTATTCAATGGTATTACTCCGGTTAATACGAATTCCGGATAAAGCGAACACATTTTTACCGTCCGTTGGTGTTCGTATTAACGAGGTTCCACTGTAACTAACTAACTAGGTAACTAACTAACTAAATAAACAAACAAACAACAACAACAACAACTAACATACCTCGACAGGATGTGAGTTCATAAGAGCGTCCAGCCTCAAAGCACTATCGAAGTCCATATCTACGAACTGAGTCCACATATCGAATTCTGGGAATAACTTATTCAAACACCAGAATTCCATCCAAGAAGCGAACCCCTCATTAAGCCACAAGTGTGTCCACCACTCCATGGTAACGAGGTTACCGAACCACTGGTGAGCCAGCTCGTGTGCCACTACAAGAGCCACGTACTTCCTCTGATTAATCGGAGAGTCCTGGGGGTCCAGCAACAGGCAGGTCTCTCGGTATGTCACTAAACTGAGAGAGAATTAGTATACAGGGTACTCCGCTTAATAGAGTCACCTCGGGACCAGGTTACTATACCCGATTAAGCGGAGAAATCTATTAACCGAAATATTTTGAGTCAAACTGTAATTCCGTCCCATAAATCCTGTGAAAAACTGTACTTACTCGAATAGTAGCCTAGGCGATTATACTCTGCTTAATAGAGATACCAGTTAATATATTTCTCCGCTTAATGGGGTCAATGTAACCTGGTCCCGAGGTGACTCTATTAAGCGGAGTCTACTGTATAGTTATGTCTTAAGAATCTTTGGTTCGATTAAGAACTTACCCCCAGTTCTCCATAGCCCCAGCAGCGAAATCAGGAATGGCAATCAGATCCATTTTGGGCAGCGGATACTTAATAGAGAAATAATCCTTATAGAAAGGGAGTGCTTTTTGTGCCACCTCAAGTGCGAATATGCCCTGTTCCTTCTTCCCAACGGGGGTATATACTCTGATTAGAACCCCGTCGGAATCTGTGGCCTCCACATAGTCAAACTCCCCCACAACAAATGCCAGCAGGTATGTGCTCATTATAGGCGTTTGTGCGAACACCACGGTGCGAGTGGAGCCAACAGTCGTCTCGCTGATTATTGGCTACAGACACAGAGAATAACAGCTGTCTCATAAGCCTACTGTCTTATAGGAATACAGGTATCCGGTTATAGACTCTGTGAATAGGAACACCAGGGGACCGTCTTAATATGTTCGTATTATTCGATATTCGTATTAATCGGAGTCACTTGCATGCATATGTATAGGCTAGGGGAATTAACCTTGTAATCTTAATCGATATTTCCTTATCCGTGTATTAACAGAGTCTACTGTAGTTCCTAGGTTCCTAGCAGTGCTCGACAAATTAGGTGGTTTGGTGGCTTAACTAATCTACCATATATTGTGGATTATTTGACTTTATGTAGTTTATATTTTTCGTTGCATCATTTGTTATTAACGTTAGTGTTGTTTTACGGCTTAGAACTTTGTCAAGCCATCAGTGGTTTGTTAAACCGGCCGTTTTTTATTCTTTAGCCACCAGAAAAAGTGAGGTGGTGGCTTAATTAGCACCATCAAAATTTCATTTTGTCGAGCACTGGTTCCTATTAACAGAGTATACTATAGCTCCTTAACAGAGTACAGCATACTATTACTCACCATGTTAGAGAGGGCTAGCTTGTCCTGTGGCACTACCAGTGTGACGTCATAAGTGGCCTTATGTGCGGGCTCGTCCCAGCAGGGGAACGCTCTCCTCGCGTCAACAGACTCGAACTGAGTGGCGGCAGCAAACCTCTCCTCGCCTCCGGGCGTTGTGTACTTAGACCTGAGGTAAACAACAACAACAATAATAGCAACAGGAACAACAATATAGCAACAACAACAATAATAGCAACAACAACAACAGCTACAACAACAACAATAATAGCAACAACAACAGCAACAACAATGATAATAATAACAATAATAGCAACAAACATAATTATAACAATAATAATACAGATTTCGCATATAAGCACACCGATTATAAGAACAATTCGGAATATAAGTACACTATGTTGGGAAACGGTTGCCATATACCTTCTATAATTTATGTCGGTTATAAGAACATTAAGTGCCGTTCCCGACGATGTGCTTATAACCGGCATCCACTGTAATAACAACAACAACAACAACAAAACAACATACCAATATTAATAATTTGCTACTCACCTATAAAAGCCTTTCATCTGGTCATTCAGAATTCCTTTAAATTCCATTGCCAGCTTCCCGTCTCCAGGCAACGGCTCCTGGAATGTGACCCTTACGGTCTCTGCCTCCGTATTATAGTCCACAGTCCCGGTCTGGACAACGGAACCGGCACATTGGAATGTGCAGGAGGCAATCTCTATCTCACATGAGTTGAGCGTGACACTCGTAACAGGCCTACACACCTTCGTATCGACAATAAGACTCCCTTGGAATGTGAACTCAGCTAGATTAGGTTCCAGTTTCAGTTTGTAGTTGACAGGTGTCACGTCGGTTGGGAGACGCTCGAATACTGACTTCTCGGTTGCCATGGTAGTCAGATGGAATGCTTGAATGGAATGTGGTTTGAGGTGTGAACGGATATATTTGATTGGTTGGGAGATAGAACGTATAACTAGCAAGCTACAAGTGCGTAATAGCATTCACTGGATAGCTATAAGTTAATGGAACTTAATATAGTGTCAGTTCTATATATAGTCACTTAGGAGACATATAGATAGGGATATACAGTATTGCTTAGGATTAGCACCGGTCAATACAAATGGCATTGGTATGGTAAGTTAATACAGAATAGTTGATAAGTGGAGTGTAATTACAGTCGACTCCGCTTAATAGACCCACCGGTTAATAGATTTATCCGCTTAATCGGGTCAAAGTAACTTGGTCCCGAGGTGACTCT
Organism: Hexactinellida sp. DTS-2022; assembly: GCA_028753945.1. Taxonomy (NCBI): domain Eukaryota; kingdom Metazoa; phylum Porifera; class Hexactinellida; species Hexactinellida sp. DTS-2022. The sequence goes on along the minus strand of JAPNXP010000018.1, from coordinate 130,446 downwards.
ATTAAGCGGAGTCGACTGTACATTGATTTTGGCAATCACGGTAGTGCACTGTCGTTGATAACCAATAAAACCTACCAAAATATTATTTTCTGGATTTTTATAAATTTATGGGAATTTGGCCTAATAAAATTATTAAGAATGGTTCGTGTTAGGTGCACAAGTTGGAAAAGTTGCAAATAAAGGAACAAAGTTAAATCTCCCTCAATTCTACCCTATCATGAAGACAACAGGGGTTAGTTAATATCGAATATTGGGTTACACGAGTATTTATATTGTCCAAGACATTGTATTATTACCGGGCATCAAACACAAGTATCTGGTTACAATAGGCTCACATTAATACACTTAAAACCCTCGCAAAGCAAGTTAGCATTCTGACAACACAATGGGTTGCATACAATCAACCGAAGTAAGCAGCAAACATTTAATCTTCCACAATCAGAATGAACAGAATGAACAAGAACCAAAAGACATGTCCAACAGAGAGGAGATAACACAGTTAGTTGGCCAGGCTATGGAAGAATACATTAATGCAAACAAGGAACATGAGACACTCGTTGAGGAGCTAAGGTGTCAAGTGGTACGGGAAAGGGAGGGTAGAGAGGAACTAAAGGAAAAGGTGTTGATTCAGGGAAATGAGATTATTGAGCTGAGAAATGAAACTGGTGTTATTAGCAGAGAATTAGCAGAATTGAGAATATCCACAGAGCACAAAGGATGCTACCTCCAACAAGAACTTAAAATGACAATAACGAATCTCAAAAGAATAGCAGAAACGGGAATAGGAAGTATCTTAAAAGAGATTGAGATTGCGAGGTACGAATTGGACTGCTTTGCCAAAGCAGACAATACCCACCTGTTGGTGTACCTAAGGTGTTGGGACGGACCGTACGATGATCAGCTGGCATGGCCTCTAACCGCAGAATGCCAGGTTAGAATATTCCCCGCGCAGAAAGGTGTTAGTCAGCTGACACACAAACAGCTGAGTCTCAAGTTGGAGAGAGTGGTGTACAACGAAAGCACTTTTCTAGACATGTCTAGAGACAAGTTGGGGAGCAAGAGCTCAAAGCTGGTTGGTCGGTTCCCCCTGAGCCTAGTGCTTGGGGACAGGTATAATGTGGGGGATTCATTGAAACTGGAACTGACACTAAAGTGCTATGATTTTGTTTAACTTGTTTGTATAATTTTATTGCTTAATAATGACATTTATAAATTTGTAATAAACTAGTTGACATACCCCTATACTTTGACATCGGGTTGCGTGAGAATTAAGTTTAATTATACAAACTGATTGGGCCGTGCTACGCCCGTACTAAGATATAAAAATCTTCAACTTTATAACAATATTTCATAAAATAAGCATCATAACTGAATGCAATTTTTTTAAAAATATTGAAATTAAACAATGCACCAAAACAAATTGCAAAACATCATTTAATTATAATTGTAACATATTAAGGACAACTTTTCTAACATAATTTTCAGGCACTGGCAAAAGTAATTTTTTAACTTTGAATATTCACCTTTACGAAGCCAGTTTGTATAATGATAGGTGTTGGCCGATACATAAGTAAGTTAAAGTAACCCTATGGAAATGGGTTTATAAATAAGGACTTTGCATTGAAAATTAACAGGCAGAAAATTGAAAAAATGGCAAGTCAGTGTTTTGTATGATATAAGTTGGGTATGTATAGTATTAAATGAAATATAACGGTTGATATATCCATCTGATAAAATGAACTACATTATGATATGCCCATTGGTAATACTACCTGTATAAGATAGCTAATTAGCCAATTAATCATATTATATTAACATTTAACTTGATTTAATTAAGGATATCGTATGACAATAGGCACTATTACACTTATAAATAGAGATTTGGTAGAGACATATAACTAACTAATGGCAAGCAAAGAGGTTGAATATACTGAGTTTTCACTCAAAACATATCCTAAGCCAAGTCCTATAACAGTAGCTGAAAATGTAGAGAGTGCTCTAAAGGAATATTATTTGAAGGATTACAAATTCAATCATTTTATTTCAATACTACCTAACGTGTATGAACTAATCGCTACTAACAATGAAATAAACCCAACACGAATAGAACCAGACCAGACCGGTACTGAATTAGTTTCCTACAAAGAACTCAACTCAAAAAGCGTTCTCTATATCGGGACTAAGGGCACAAGTGTTAAGTTCTTGTACCAATGGGAATCTCTAGAGATTACGTGGATAACGAGTCCCTTCTTCTTGAAGGGAATGGGGGAAGGGATAAATGTAAAGTGTGCTAAACCTATCGATATTACAATGGCTATAAACGGGAAATTCCCAGTGCACACTATTGTTGCTAAGCTGGAACAGATAAGTTCGGGTGGAGGAGATGCAAATAACAAATTTGATGGAACAGATTTCGAATGGGTCAGAGAGGGGGCGTCTCTGCATGACTTCACAATTGGAGCGTTGGAATGTGAACTCTACTGGGGCAAGTTAGACGGCACTCAAAGCGGGGTTAAACTGATAGGAGGGAACGGAGATAAACTGAAACTGAAAGTAAAAGCTATAAAGCAGTGGACTTAGCTTATATTAGGAATATTATATTCTCGGAATTTACTTATCCACCGATCATCGGCGTTTGTATTAAATAACCTGGCTACTTTCTACCGATGGTGTTTTTTATAAACATAAAAAATCAATCGGTAGAAAGTAGCGAGGTTTTTTAATACAAACGCCGATGATCGGTGGATAATTAAACTCTTATATTATTAATTAATGCGGTTTCATTTGTTTAGAATGTACATAATAGTATAGTTGTTTATAAGTGCTATAATATAGCTGTTGTTATTAATAAATATTAGTTAATATGAATGAATATTGTTTATAAACAAGTATTTATACCGGGAATAAAACAAGGTTATTTCATTATTTTGTAATATTGTGTATCTGTAATATAATCAACCTATAGAAACTATTAGTTTACTATATTGACACTACAGCATAATTAATTGTTGTTGTATAAAAGTAAATATTATTATTTTTGTACAGTAGAACCTTCAGAAAGTGAACAGGGGACCAGCCAAAACGTTCACTTTTGAGAGGTGTTCAGTTTTCATGATTTATCATAACGTGTGTCTAAAGCAATGGGAAAATTTGGGACCGAGAAAAAGTGTTCATATTTTGGAGGTGTTCACTTTTGGAGGTTTTACTGTCCATTATTTATTCGTAATTGAGAAATAATAACTAGAATTAAAAAGCCTTGAATTCAAATTAAGAGAGGATACACTAGTTTGAAGTATTACATTCCTATGTAAACAATAGGTTGTCAGGTGCCATTATGAGGGCAAGGGGCACTTATTAAAGTGTATGCCAAGTTTTATAAGGAATTACAAGGACACCAAAAGGGGAGGGCATAAGGGCATAACGAAAGGGGGCAAATTGCCCTTTTGGGCATCTGACTATTCAGATAATGGGTAGGTCGCTAGAGGTACTATAGGGGTATAGGGTAACATATCATCAGTCCTGAAGTGGGACTAAATAAGTCCATATTCTCTAATAGTCCACTTTGGGCCAATTACCCACTGGTGGATCATTAGAGAGAACAGTGTGTACTCAAAACAGAATATTATACAAACTAACAAATAAAATAAAAAGATGGCAAAACCCAAATAGTTGAATACTAGAGCCTACTCATAATTCGTAACACAATTATTCTGAGAATATTCAAGTCACAAGTCCTTGAGTTTAACCTTCACTCCCATACCCACTTTGTCAATCAGTTTAACCTCCCCACTATCCCCACTAACGTCCTCCCAGTACAATCTACGTGGGTAATTCGAATAAATACTCATATCGACACCAAAGGGCCCCTCGTAAACCCACTCAAAGTCTGGTCCGTTCAAGTTATGGTTGCCAGGAGTAGAGCTATTAACTGAGTTTAACTTTCCCAGATCGAGTTTTATCGCCGCGACAGGGTCATGCGCATGCTTGGGCCCCAGGGCATTAGTTATGTCGACTGTGGCACAGGGGACCGTGACTCCCGATATCGTGCTAGTTAAGGAGTAGGGACTCGTGACGTAAGTCTTTCCGTCTTGAGTCCATTGATATACAAATTTTATGAATTTATCGGATTTAGTCCCAACATACAGTGTGTACTTAGTTCGCAGCAGCCCGTATGACAGTTTGGTTCCGGTCTGATCAGGGGCCAATGATATAGTGGGGTCTCTCGCTACTTCCATTACGAATCTCTTCTTGTCGGAATTTGGTAGTGCCATGGTATTATGGCCCTTAGTTAAGGTGTGACAAAACGTGTAGTCCGGTAGGTAACTTTTTAAAGCAGATTCGACAAAATTTGCGACCTGTTGTTTTGGTGTCAAATGTTTATGAGAGTTAGCATCAGGTGTCTCCGTAACCATAGCGACCGTAATGTCCGTATGGCATGTGGTTATAACGTCATTATGTGTCAGTTCTTTTGATGTTGGTGTGGTGTTCGTATGACATTTTGAATGACGACAACCCATTGAATAGTGACTGTATACGAGTTTACTTATATATTGTATATGGATATGGAATATTGGTCTGTGAGACAAAATATTTATGCTAAATTAACCTCATTATTGCATAATCGCAAATGTAATACGTATTTAGAATATCTGATGTAGTAATAATGTAATACTGACAGATTAAATTGTTTTCAAAGGAATTTTTTTCCTATACAGTGAACTCCCGTTATAACGAAGTCGGATATAACGAAGAAATTTACAGGTCCCAAGCACTTCGTTATAACGAGAGTTGACTGTAGTTATAATTAATTATATATCTTAAAAAAATATTTGTAGTATGTTTTGTCCGGATAATCGGAATACCATACGGTCTAGAGATGAAATTTGGTTTACAGTACAACCTCGATTATCCGAACTGGTTGGGATCAGTCAAACGTGTTCGGATTATCTACAGATCGGATTATATAAAGCAGAACTATTCTATGGAATAACATTGGGAGCGTTAATTTGAAAAGCAACTTTTCTAGGCGCGCAAAATCGAGAGGTGCTCCCATAGACGTAATACAAAATGAGAATTTTAGGCGCGTGTTTGCGAGCTCAAGTTAATTTAGACACAAAAATAGCCTGAATGAAATCCTGATTGGGAGCATCCAGGTGAGTTTGGATGATTGAAGAGTTTTGCTAATCTAAGTTCGGATAATCGAGGTTTAACTGAATATAGGTAGTTTTGTATAGCTAAGTGCATTTAACAACTTATGGAGACATCCTAATTGTGTATAATGTAAAGACACTTGCAAGAATTGGACACAAGCACAAATAAGTTACCTACAATCGATTATAAATGCAATGTTGGAATTGAGTGGAAGTTTTTGTTTGCCTTGCAATTTTAAGGTAGAGTATACTCCGTTTATCTAGCCTATTAAGCTACTGTAACCTGAGTACTTATTTTGTCATATATATAGATATACTGTGTTAGAAGGAAATAGTATAACTGAACACATTACAATGGGTTGTTGTCATTCGAAAGTTAGGAGCAAAAAGGCAGTTAATAGGGAGGCACCGACTGAATTAACACAAAATGAGACAGGAAATGGTACTGTTCCTAATGAGAGTTCAACAAACAAATTAACAGGAAATGAGATAGTCCGTCAAGCCCTAGAGAGAATTGATGATTCTTTTAAGTATTGTTATTCAACTGGAGGTGAGTTAAGTTCAATATTAGGCCAAGTAAATTATCAAATGTATATAATCCAGATATTTTCAGATAATAAGAACGGCGGATGGAATTTTATTTTAACAAAAAAATATTTTCAAAAATTTGCCGATTAAATTCCAGAACAAAAATTTTGCCGATTAAATTCCAGAATTTCCCAGTATGGATTAGCAGCTAGCATTCAATTAGTAATAATTTTAGTGTTGAATTTACTTTATTCAGCGTCTATATAAAGTATGGTCCAAAGATCAAATTAATGTTGGGATTCCCTACTCTACAACAAGAGGGTTCCACAATCAATTCTGTAGAAAGTTAGTAACCAAGCTTGATATACTATATCCAGTGTATTATACAGCGATTTGTAAATGCGCTCCTAATCCTTGTCTGATCCAATTTCATACGCCTAAATCACAAATTAATGCCAGGGTATAGGAGAGGATTCCAAATTTTCGCACTCATTAATTCAAATTTTCCAAAATCATACTCCAAAGGATAATTCCTTTACTGTATCTGTATTTCTAGATGATGACAAAATACAGATTATGAAGGTTCTGAACAACCCACGTTTAAGTGTAAGACCAGACATGACTGGAAAAACATTAGTGATTGGCGATTCGTCCCCTAATTCTAAACTGTTTAAGGGAATAGATTCTAGAAAACGTAAATTCGTCTATCAATTGACAACTAATGTCGGAGTATTTCTAACGAGCCCATACCACATTGATGGGAGACGACAGTATACAGTTCCTTGTGCCAAGCCAGTAAATATAACCGAAGCTCTTAAGGACCCCAACCCAGTTGATGCAGTGGTAGAAGTGCTCACAAATGGTTCTCAATTGATAGGTAATATTAGCTATTGTAATAGATTTAATTGCCAAAGTATAGTACAGTGAACTCTCGTTATAACGAAGTGCTTGGGACCTGTAAATTCCTTCGTTATATCCGGATATTCGTTATAAACAGTAATAATTAATGCATTTAGTGCTCTGGGGGGAAATTTCCAATTCGTTATATTCGAATTTCCGGATAAGACGAACAAGCAGTTTCCACAAAATCAGGTCCTTATAATGGCTATTCAATTGGTATTACTCCGGATAATACGAACTCTGGATACTACGAACACATTTTACCGTCCGTTGGTGTTCGTATTAACGAGGCTCTACTGTACTCTATAGGAGAGCAATTCGAATGGAGTGTGGACGGATCAGAAGTAGATTTCAGCGTAACGCCTGCAAGTGACGACAATCTCCATTGGGAAGGGATTGGTGGGGATATTGGGGGAATAGTAATATTGACAGAAAATAGAGGACAAGCGTTAAAGCTAATTCTAGAAGATATTATTGATATGATAATAAGTTAATGGTAGTAGTAATATGTAAAATATTATTGGTATGATAATAAGTTATTAGTAGTATATACTTTGTTGTAAATTCTATAAATAATATGTAGGATGTATATTGTTTGTTGTAAATTCTATAATTAAGTTGAGTACAGTTTTAATGAATGTCTATACTGCATTATTAAAAAGTTATTAAAAAACTATATTGTTAATTTGTTAAACTTTGTTGAGGTCTTTATTTTGCATTTGATGTCAGTAACTACATTACGTATTACAATAGAGTTTAATTTAATTTAAGTTCATAGAAAACTAGATTGTGCAATAAAGTAGTCTACTATTGCAAAATTAGCGTATAATTCCAGAAAATTAGCGTGTAAATTGATTGCGATTGCATTAAATTAGTCTACGATTGCAAAACTATGTTTGTAATGTTCACACTATATTCGTTAATTAAGCAGGTTTATTATACCATATACTATGGTAAATAGACCAGAATATATGTAGTAAGGGATTTTAAGTTTTCCAATATTGCATCAGAAATAGATTAGTAGAAAGGTCCAAGGACAGACAAATTAATATCAACAATTATAAATGTGTAAATATTGACGCTTGATTTGATGCGATTTTGCTAGCTTTGCAGTGTAGTTAGTTTCAGTTTATGGACATTCCTTTCTAAGCACGAGTAATACATAGTCACACATACTTTATATACATACCTGTATATATATACTGTGATAAAGGGAACAGTATAACTGTACACAGGTCTCTTACAATGGGTTGTCGTCATTCGAAAGTCACACCAGCCTCAAAAGAACTGACACATGATGACGTTATAACTACATGCCATGCGGACAATACGGTCGCTATGGTTACGGAGACAGCTGATCCTATCTCTCAAATAGATTTGTCACCAGAACAGATCGCAAATTTCGTCGAAACTGCTTTAGAAAGTCACCTACCGGGCTACGAGTTTCATCACACCTCAACTCCTCCGGACGGGATAACCATGGTACTACCACAACCCGCCCTGGTTAAATACGTAATGGAAGTAAAGAAAGACCCCGCTATAAAATTGGCCCCTGATCAGACCGGAACTAAGCTGTCATACGGACTGCAGCGAACTAAGTACAAACTGCATGTTGGGTTTGATAGGCAACGTATCTTAGTTAAATTTTTATATCAATGGAAGGCTAAAGACGGAAAGACTTACGTCACGAGTCCCTACTCCTTAACTAGCACGGAATCTGGAGTCACGGTCCCCTGTGCCACAGTCGACATAACTAATGCACTGGGGCCCCAGCATGCGCATGACCCTGTCGCGGCGATAAAACTCGATCTGGGAAAGTTAAACTCAGTTAATAGCTCTACTCCTGGCAACCATAACTTGAACGGATCAGACTTTGAGTGGGTTTACAAGGGGACCTTTGTCGATATGAGTATTCGTTCGAGTTCTGGATTGTACTGGGAGGACGTTAGTGGTAAGAGTGGGGAGGTTAAACTGATTGACAAAGTGGGTATGGGAGTGAAGGTTATGCTCAAGAACATTTGACTCGAATATTCTCAGAATAATTATGTTACGAATTATGAGTAGGCTCTAGTTAGTGACTATTTAGGTTTTGCCATATTTTATTCTATTTGTTAGTTTGTATACTATACTGTTTTGAGTATTCACATTATGTGGTTATTTAGTCCCACTTCAGGACTGATGATATGTTACCCTAGACCCTATATGTACCCCTAACATGTAATGACTGTGAAGTTGGCTTAGTATTCGACCAGGCTCACTTCAGTCAAATATTTGACTCACTTCTAGTTATTAGATTTGAATAAATTTAGTCTCGTTCGAAAGAGGAGATACGGAGGTTTCCCGTGATATTATTTATTTTTTAATTTTTTAACTTTCAGTTGGTTATTTTTATCATACAAAGCCGCACTGGTATCTCATCAAAAATCACATTCTCAAAATTTGTTTACAATTCTGAAAATTTGTTACCATACTTTGGAGAGTTGGAGGTTTATGTGATTTAATTTTCATTTAAAATTTCCCAAAAATTGTGGAGTTATGAACATTCAAACTTGAAGTTGGGAAAAAGAGTGGAAGTAGAATTTTGGAAAGTCCATTGAGTAGGGTTAGTACAAAGTGTCAATTCCTATCCAATATCAACCTGAATCTATTTTATTTTGGTATCATTCGTTAGAAGAGACAAGGAGGTTTACCTCAATGCCATTAGATTCCCGAATATTCCCTATATAACAGATAAATAAGTCCTTTAAAAATGGCTTAAATCTCTGTTTTTATTGTTTTATCTTTTCAAACTTTGAGCTCAATTTTCCGAGATAAAATTGAACCAGAATCGATTCAAACTTTACAGGTACTTTCTCTGATATATTATTATTCTATCCCCAGAAAAAAAAACAGGGGTCGCTAGTCATTTCTTTCAGAATTTTTTTAATTTCTTGGACAGCAATAGCTAATTAATTAAATTTTCAATATTCATACTTTAGTTTATAATAAGCTCTCTACAAGTATGCACCTATAGCTATCCCTAAATGGTATTTCCCACAAGTCTAATTTGCGTCACACAATCGTTAGTTCCACTTACAAATTTAGCTGTTGCTCATTTAGGCTATTCTTAGAATATTTAAGCCTCGACTCAGGCTAGTAGGAGATTTCGAACTTTACATTCATTGCTTTTTTCATCACTCTTTCAAACTTTTCCTTGATTCTTCTACAATTATTTCTTGAACTTTAGTTCTTTTCTACAATTATTTATTGATTCATTATTCTCTCTCAATGATTTCTATTGAATTGTGGCGTGCTCACATCGGATTGCATTGCAGCCGCAGATGCAATAATACCCATCATCGTCATCAATCAACAGACCAAACTGATTCATCTGTTTCGATCATCTCGGCTTTTATTGCATGTATAGTAGCCATTCTACTCGTCATTGGCGGCATCGAGATCAACCCTGGGCCTATCACCCCAACTCAAGATACTCATCACGAACGAGGTAATTTTGACTTATATATGTTATGGATAAGAATAACCTTTATTGTTATTTTTTTTAGAACTACCAGCTGAGATCAAATCTTTTATCGACGCACTCCTCTCCACAACAATATCATTCGAACAATTGGTCCAGTCCCTGTCTGCAAGCTACAGTTCGCCCAGTTCCATTTGGGGTTCCATTTGTAAAAAAGTCTACTTGCGTAACAAGCCTGATAAGAGACATAGCCTGTACTTGAAGTGGAGAAATAATTCTTATGACGTAAGAACCCTGGTGAGGGATGCTTTGAGCGAAGTTAAGCCTTCAGTAAGTCCCCCTAGTTCGGAGGAGCAATTTCACGTGAGTTATAGTCTTAGTAACTTAACTATTCAGAGCAGAGTATCATTGGTAACTTCCACAATTCTTAAGGAAGTAAGTTTAAGTGTAGCTGCTTGTTTCGATTTATTTTCGTCATTCGATAACTTAGATTTAAGAAAACTTGAATTGAATGTAGTTGACGATAAACTACTTATTGTGTGGGCATCTTCTGCGTCCGACCAAGCTATGTATGATCAGTTAAAGATAGATTCTCAGAATACAAATCTTAGTTCTCTGAATAGTGAAGGTCACGACGTGTATTACATGTTCAATACAACTGAATGCCAGTTATGGGTAGACGGTGCTATGTTTTATGGATTAATTAATCCACAAAATGTTTCTGGTTTTTTACAATTCGAGGAAATGTGCTATTTTGAGGAGTGTTTTGATTTTATTACCACGATTGTAAATACTTATTGTAAAAGCTTTGTGGAATGTACTCCTTTATTGTTTTTGTGGTTGTCTGAAGTACAGCTTGAATGTAGTTTCTTGTATCAAATGTTTGGTAAGAAATATGTGTTTTTAAGTGGAGATGACTTGAGTCTTTTTATAACTTGGGTAAAGGTGTTGAGAGATGAGTACAATGCTAATGGTGTCAAGTGCTTAGAAAGTAAGTGTACTGATTTTAGTGTTAAAGTTGAAAGTGAATTTAGTGAACCACTTCCTCGTTCTCACGATGTGCCTGATATTAAAACTGACAACTTTGAAACACAAATGGTGATAGAAAGTTCTGAGATTGAAGTTATAAGTAGTACGAGTAGTAGTGACTGTGGTGAGTTTTATCTCGACATGAGTGAGTGGGATAATATTTGTATTACCAATTCTACTGGTAAAACTTCATTGGTTAGTAATTGGACTAATGTTTTTGCTGAAAATTTTAAAGATTTAGCCCCAATGTGTGTTTTGAAGTTTGTAAATTATTGGTTGAAGAAACCTGATAGTCGCAAGGTTAATAGTCCACTCTTCAGAGCTAGAGCGTCTTGTAAGTTTGAAAATTGTCGATCTTATATCTTCTATATTGATGATGCACTAAATTTGGTAGATAATGACATACTTGTCAAAATTTACTCAGAAGGATGTTTGTCACTTCAACACACAGATGGACAGAGCGCACATAGTCGCCATCTATCTTGCAGTGAGCGTAGTAAAATGGGAGAATTATTAGTGAATAATTCGGTTAGTAAAATTTATAATAAACAATTTAATAATTCAAGTAATCATGGTCTCTGTTATGGTAATTTTACTTCTCTTAAATCACAAGATTGTTTGCGGAAAGTTAGAGCTGAATTGAAATCTACGGAGAGATTTTCTAATTTATATATGGAAGATATAACAGCAACCCAGCAGTATTTCCGTTATTTACTCCCTGAATCCCCCCTACCAGGCTATGTTCAGTATTTCGTACAGGATCCTTTCATTATTCATATGTATTCTTATAAGCAGCTGGAAATTCTAAAACTAATGAATAGTAAAGATATTGTCTTGAATTTAGATGCGACTGGTTCTCTTATTTCTAAACCCCCTTCCTGTTCTAAGAAAATATATTACTATGCCCTTACAATACAACACCCGGAGTTTTCCACTAGTCCCATCCCATTAGCTGAAATGATAAGTAGCGATCATAGCACAGCTGAAATCTCACACTTCCTAAATAAATGGTGTTTGAGTGTAAAATTATTTAACACAATGGAGTTAAAAATTAAGAAAGTTGAGATAGATTTTAGTTGGGCTATGATGCACAGTACATGTTTAGCGTTTAACAAATTTACTATTTTTCATTATCTCCAATATTGTTGGGAATTTATAGCTAATAGTGAGAACTTAGGTGTTATAACAGTCCTCCATCTCTGCTCGGCTCATATCATGCACAGAATTAGTTATAATTTAAATAAGAAATTCAAATTAGAAAAGGCTTTAAAAAGATTAATATTGCATGTATTTGGTCGTATGGTTAATAGTAAACAAATGGATGAAATTAATCAACTTTTCGGGTTAATTTGTTATATTTTGTGTAGTAAGAAGCAAACTAGTGTTTATTGCACTAAATTAAACCAACTAGAAGAATGTATTAAGGCGGAGATTAATGTTAGTAATGATGTTCCCAATGAATTCGAGGATGAGACTGAAGTTAAAAGTAATGCTGTAACTTACAGAGATAAATCCCCTTTTGGCAGACATTTTGAAATGATTTATCGTAATACCTTAGTCTCAATAAGCGAATTCGAAAATAATTCGCAACTTGATCCTAGTGTTTCTTATAACCCCCAGATAGTTGAATTTCTTCTAACGTATTATATGCCATTGTTACCGTTGTGGAGTGGGATAATTTTATGTACAGTTCATTCGTCAGAGAATGCAACAGACAGTAATGCGATTGTTGAGAATTGGTTCAGAATTGTTAAACACAGCATATTTAATTCAGAGACCGGGATACGAGCTGCTGATTTCATCAGAACAGTTTATAATAATATAGACGATAGGATCGCGGCGTTTAAATTTGCTTTCACTCCACTGGCTCATAAAGTGTTTAAAGTTAAGAAGAGATTACGCGTAGAGAATGAGGAGGAGTGCAAAGAGGAGTGGTCTAGAAGTAAGAAGAGTAAATTTAGTTATACTAAACCAACTGTTGATAAAGTTAGTAAGGTATTTACAAATTTCAAGTCTAAAAGTTTAAGTAGTAAAAATAAAAGTTTTAATGTAGAAAGTATAAGTAAACGTTCAATAGACAGAGAGGAAGCTACTATTTGTGAAGAGAATCCAGTCGATGTTGCTACAGTTATTAATGATATAGTGCGTGCAAGTGTGGTTGAAATAATTGGTGATTTAGATTTAGTAGAAATGGCTACCATGGAATATAAGTTACCGGCATTCCAACCACTTACATATCGGGGACAGAAGAAGTTATGTGAAGGTTTACATTTACAGTTGTCGGATTCTACAAATTCCATAAGAGATAATATCCCAGCTAATTCTAATTTAAAAGAATATGTACCTTCAAAGTGTTTGCGAATTCCTGGAGATGGAAATTGTTTATTTGCATCATTGTCGTACTGGTTGACAGGAAATATTGATGGTTTTAATTTAGTACGGTTGAAAGTTGTAGCGAATATGGTTGGTAAGCTGAAGGATGCATGCAATAAGTTTATTGCCAATAGATTTCCAAGGAGTGTAATCAACTATCGTAATGTGGCAGACTATGTAGTAAAATCTAATATGAAGAGGAATTCTACGTGGGGTACTGATGTGGAGTTATTTGCAACAGCCTTATTATTGCATACGGATATTTGGGTATTTAGTTCAGACATGGGTAACAAGTGGATGGTATTTTCAGGCAGAGGTGCTAAACTAATTGATACTTTGGAGTCTCCTCCAGGAAATAATGCAGGCTCTATCTATATTAATCATAATGGAGTACATTATGAACCAATATTACGGGTGGATTTAATATCTACGGGCAATCAATGAATTCACTGATTACCTCGTAGTCGTAGATATTAATTAATTAAAACTATATAATTAGAAAACCAAAGGATTCCCTTTATTAGTTAATGATTAATTGTCTTATGCGGAATGTTATCCAGGTTTAGAAGCGATCCAATTAATTACATCGATAGAAGCAAAGAAGAATAAAATTATTTCGGGCTCTTATAGCGCAAAAAATTGCGATTCTCATTTCTACAGGCAATAAACAAACATTTCTACAGCCACCTTCTCTACTTAAATAGTGAAGATTTTCAACAACATTTATGTTGGACAGTGTGACATAGCGGTGTGTGGTCCGCGAGAGCTTATGATCAGTCACTCCCAGGAGGACTAGGCGCTGCTGGAGCTGTGTAGACAGCGAGAGAGAGCAGGCCTAGTTGTGTCGCGACGATGGAAGAAGACCATCTGGACGAGGTCGGATACAGCGGTCTTAGTGAGCGTACCGTGGGTAGAGGACTGGACCGTCCTCCTGATGAGGCCTATGGAGGGCCGAAACCCTAGAGTGGTGGCGACACCACTTGGACCACTTGAGCTGTCAATGGTGGCAGCTTGATACAGAAAGGTCCCAAAGCTTCTCATGACAACAGTTATAAAGTGGTAAGTTCTATTCTTAAATGTACATGTGGATGATTTATAAATATTTGTGTAAAGATTTATCCTATAGTTCTTTAAAGGAAGGCAAATACAAAAAGGAATTGATCTATCCCAAAGCAGTCGGAATTGATAACAGCTACAGTAGTCTCCCAAAACGGACACTCCGAGAAGCGGACAACACATTTAAAACGGACAAACCTCCTGGAACGGAATGAATTTACCATGCATGTAATTAATACTTCAGCCGTCTCCGAGAAGTGGACATCTCCAGAGTCCAAAGAACAAAGGCCATTTCCCCAACATGTCCGTTATTCGGACGGTAAACACATATTATTTTAATGAGATACCTGGATGCCATTCTCTCTTCTTGGAATTGGATAAGTAAGATCAATCCAAAAAGCAGTGGGAATTGATACAAGCACACATTGTGGATGCCATTCTTCTTGCATTTGTTAATAATTATATAATTATCACTACCATTATTTCAACCAGAATAATTCATTGTTTACTTATTCTGTTTGCATTCCAATCTGATGTCTTAGTTATATAGTTGCAATTACAATTTGCTATTATTAGTTGAAACTCAATACTACAATGGGAACTAAGATAAGCGAATGAATTGTGTTACATTACGTAGATAGTATATATGATATCACTAATATTGATGTTATGATGAAATAAAGATAGGCTTAGCTAAAATAATGAGATCGAAATTAAAACATTTTGGAGAAATTAAAAAAATTCTGAAAGAAATGACTAGCGACCCCTGTTTTTTTTTCTGGGGATAGAATAATAATATATCAGAGAAAGTACCTGTAAAGTTTGAATCGATTCTGGTTCAATTTTATCTCGGAAAATTGAGCTCAAAGTTTGAAAAGATAAAACAATAAAAACAGAGATTTAAGCCATTTTTAAAGGACTTATTTATCTGTTATATAGGGAATATTCGGGAATCTAATGGCATTGAGGTAAACCTCCGTGTCTCTTCTAACGAATGATACCAAAATAAAATAGATTCAGGTTGATATTGGATAGGAATTGGAGCTATTAAAAATGTCAATCCGCATGCGGAATAAGTGAATCCGCATGCGGAATAAGTGAATCCGCATGCGGAATAAGTGAATCCGCATGCGGTATAAGTAAATCCGCATGCGGAATAATTCATATATGTATGCATCATTGGCGGAGTACAATAATTTATACCTGTTATTGACATTTTTAGAAATATTATGGCGGAAAACAGTAACAGAGAGCTACAGTTAATTCCTTCCAAGAAACGGAGATGGAATGAATTGTATTGTGAAGTGACATCAATATGCGAATCAACAGACACACTAGAAATTACTCTAATACCAGGTTATAACTTAGAATACAATGAAGAAGCAGTGTTCGAACATGGATTTCCTTCAGTTCATCAAACTATGGGCCCTTGCGGAACTATTTTATTTCCAGATTCTAATTTAAATTACAACGAAGAAGCAGTGGTCGAACTTGGCATGTCTTTTGTTCACCAATATTGCCATCAATTATTTAAAAAATCACAGTTATGGTATTTAGAAGAAGCGAATATCTACATAATGCCCGACTATAAAATTAATGAAGGTTAGTTGACAAAATAACTTATTTGCTTCAAACTGTCCTTATTAAATTCATCATATAAATTATGTTTGTTTTTAGGTAGAGTTACTCTGAAGAATTCCATGGTAATCATCAATAGTAACAAATTAATTTGCTTGGAATGTTCTTCAGTAACATGTACCCACTTTCAAGCCTATGAGTTATGTTTTCGGAATCATTGTAACGTGTTTTGCGCTGTGGTATCTTCTACAATTACAGAAACAAAGTATTATATACTGAACACAAGTACTATTGTATTGCAGAACAAATACAGTTTCCATATAATGAAATTTCTAGCAGGAAATGGTTTTGTGACACTTGCACTAAGCTATGCAATCTGAAAAAAACACTAGAAAAGATACTAACATTACATCAAGAGGATTTGGAATGTATTTCAGTACCTAAAAACACTTTTGAATCCACGATATCTTCAAGCCCAATTCCTTTTTCATTTGATTCAATCCAATCACAAATATATACTGAGCAAGCGGTAAATGGAATGAATTTACCTCATAACCTGATTCCAGAAGTTACTATATGTGAGAATGGATATCAGTATTCAATATTAAATCTTAAGTTAGAAAATATTGGAATCGTCCTTTATTTAGAAAATGATGTGCGCGAGCTGGCTCAATGCAAAGGTACTTATCTCATTATTGTAACAACAACAATTTTCTCTGATTTTTTTGTATATTCCTTTGTTTAGTGTACAGTTCATATTGTATTGGACCGTGTAAATGAAAATGTGGATATCAAAGAAAAGAGTTCTTACTTCTGAACTTAAATAACAAATATTTCATCCATTATGCTTTGCTGTATGAATATAGTGAATTAATGACTCATTCCAGGAACCCCCTATTTAGTTATCTGAAGTAAGTTCAATTCTATAATCACACGGCCCAGGATATTCCATATTTTATACGAATATCTCTATTGTAGGGCAAAGAATGACAAACTAACTAGAACGGGTAATCCACACCAATACAAATATCACATCATGCAGCACGCCTGGAAATCTTATCTACGATTAGTAGATATTGATTATGCAAACAATTTTTGTTGCATTAAATGCAAGGAATCTCCTTCAATAATCATTCTGGATGGCATAGCGATGGGGACAACAAATCTCTTGCCTCCAAAAGACGATAATATTGATGAATCTCAACAATATCCGCTTATTCCGATAGCAGAGCGAGTATATGTTGCTGATGTGAAAACTCGAAAATTATTACTAAGATTTATTGAGTCAGGGTTAAGTAGTTTAGATTTTACAAATGCTCTAGAATCCGTGAAACCTGAATTTGCGAAATATATTGTATATTGTTCTGAACAACATGGTGTTATAAAAAAAGTTCACCGAATTTTACCACTTGTCCAAGAAGTAATCCAAGTGTTCTCTCGATGTGAATCAATCTTTGCTATTGTTCGGATTTCTGCAATTTCAGTGGTACAGCGCAAACTACTAGCCGAATTATCGCAACATAAGACTGGGAAGTTATCTGACTTACAATCTATGTATCCCAAAAGAAAATTTCTTGAACTGCTTATAAATTCGTTACCTCCAGACATTGATATTCCGAATGATAAAATCACATTAAACGAAAATGTTGCTGAAGTTTTAATGAGTATTCTTAAACAAATACAAGTCTTAATTCGAAAACCAACCCGAAAAGTGTGTGAAGTGAATGTGTGTGATGTTAAAGACCACTTCAACTGTTATCCAGCATTAAACAACAATTTCAAGTAAGTTTTATCAATCTATTTTAATTATATTACTTAATTATGTAATATCCTCCGATTTAACAGTGTATATTGATTGCTTCATTCTAGAATTCCTCAGTATCTCCAAGATCAACACGTTGAAAATCAGAAAAATTGCAAGAAACTTTATCCTAAGCATCAGAGATTTTCCCCTGGATTGCTTATGATGGCTTGTCAGCATAGAAAATGTTATGGCTTTGAAGTTATGAAATTAAGGGAATCAACCGTCCTCATTTTCAATATGTTGTTAAAAAAGTTAAAAACGATGCCGGAAGTAATTATATATGACAACGCTTGCAATTTGCATTCAACATGTATAATGAGGTATGTTCTTCATCCAGTATTTTCTAATTATTATTATTGTTAGATATTTGAGTGATTTAATTAGCTAGAAATTAACTCTATTCTCTAATTTAGGGACCCATTTCTTTTCCGCAACACAACTTTCTTAATAGACAAATTTCATTCTAAGAATCACCAATGCAATCCAATATATTCTATGAACACCTGGAACACTGATGATATGAGAGTAATTAATTCACAAACATGTGAGCAAATTTTCTCATTACTTAGACGTATTGCGACTCAAGTGGCATATATGAGGATTGAAAATGTGTTTTTAAACTCCCGTTATTTCTTAGCATGTTGGAACAAAGGTATTAATAATTGAGTAAATTATGTCTACATACATGTATGTCTAGCTGTCTACAAAAATGAAGTATTACTATATTCTTCTACAATTATTGCACTGAAAACAATCCGAAATTGAAGTGTTCGGGAGATTATAGCAATGGTTGTGAAACCAAAAGTTGCAGGTGTCGCACTGAATACTGTACTCATTTCCATCTTCTGCGTAAGCAAATTCAGGCAGATTGCAGTCACAAATACACTCAATTGTATACCTTTGAGGAATGGGGACCTTTACCGTGCGTTTTCCTCTAGTAATACTAGGAAAGGGAGTGATTACTTCTCTTTCGATGCATTTGCGCATATGTTCTCTCATATTAGCCTGAGTCCATGTGAGGTACACAGGATCACTTCCAGTTGCTAATGCAGTAACAACTGCAGCAGCAAAGAGACTGCAATCTGTCCAACCTAGTTGTTGTTGTATCTTTGGAACTTGAACTTCAAGCTGCATAGATTTGTCGGCATACAATAGTGCAAGCTGGGTATCGATATCAGTTGCTGTAATTCCTTGAAACATCGAGTCATACAAACGTACTCCGTTAACGCTATCGGAACTGGAACACATCCAATGATTTTTCTTGCTATGATGAATTTGTACACTCAACTCGTCACGTGGTATCTTCTTAAAACTAAGGTTCTAAAATAGAAGAATAAAATACGATAGGGTTCACCTACTAACAAGTCAAGTTACACTCGAAGCTCCTTGCTATTAGACCAACTCATATAATGATAATATATCGAACTCTCTAATTTTAATACACGTATAGTCGAAAGTATATATTTACTAGGGTGCAGATGGACAACCGACTACTTTTCCGATTATCGAGGAGAACAAAATAGCGAGGTTCCGATTAGGGAAGGTCAACTGTTATGTAATAAGTATCTATTCTAAGAAACAAGTTACTGAAAGTTTGAAGGATACTTAGAAACTGAATATTTACCTGGGAAAAGAGAGTGTCTTGTAACCCATTAAGTAATGGAAAACAATTCTTCAAGATATTCTAAAGAAAATTAGCTGTTAATAACAAATTTAGAAATTAATGAATTTGTTATCCTTAAGTACACAAAACACATAAATAGAAGTATCTGTCAATTGGCATTGGGTTGAAAGTTCTGTTAAACATACTTTCTTCATACTAGGTGATACTTTGTTTAAAGAAGGTAGTATATAGTTCAGTGGCGGTAGAATTTGCTGAATTGAATGACTATGAGATGACTGGTCTAGCAGTCCATTGAAATACGAATCGTCATCTATGCTAATTTCTAAGGATCTTTTAGGAGGTGACAAGTAGTTAGAGCTTTCTAGCAATGATTGCCTTTTGATCGGGGTGCTCGTAGAAAAATGTGTATCTGTTGAGGATTCGGCTTCATTCGTCTTAATCATATTATTTGTTCGTTTATATGATACCACGATTTCAATAAGCTGCTTTTTAGTTATTCTATATTTAGTGGATTTCGAAACGCATACAAATGGGATATATTTTGGCCACCAAACTGGTTTTAGTTCTTCAACTTCCCAAAACCTCTTATGACGGCCTATTAAGTATACTAAAAATAAATACTCTAATTGGAAATCATATATCAAACGAGCTAACATACCAACTGCTTCTTTGACAATTGAAGACACTATTCTTCGTAACATCTGAGTTGTGTAAGTACTAACATCTTTTCCCAATAAATCTTGTGTTTGCTGCATTGTATATGATGTTTCATTAGTGCAACCTACTGTTCTTGGAGAAAGGCTACACCAAATTTCATCTTTCTGAGCAGAAATCAGATTTCGAAACTGTTTGGGTCCTAGAACAGTAAGGGTTCCTTTCCATGTTGTCACTATCCCCACGACTTCTCCTGTTCGCTTATGAAAATTATCGCACGTCTTGATCAAAATTTCACGACCATTAGATTTATTTATACGGAGCATGTTATAAATTAGAGAAAAATAATAAGTTCTGAATTATGAGTAGCATAGTACATATATTTATGTTCAAATATGAGTCAGAGTTGGGTGTCACCTACGGCCGACGAATTCTCTTCCGCATGCAATGACTTTTGCACATGTAATGACTTGTCCGCCTGTGATGCAAATTTATACTAAATTCCGCATGCGGATTTACTTATTCCGCATGCGGATTGACATTTTTAATATATGAGGAATTGACACTTTGTACTAACCCTACTCAATGGACTTTCCAAAATTCTACTTCCACTCTTTTTCCCAACTTCAAGTTTGAATGTTCATAACTCCACAATTTTTGGGAAATTTTAAATGAAAATTAAATCACATAAACCTCCAACTCTCCAAAGTATGGTAACAAATTTTCAGAATTGTAAACAAATTTTGAGAATGTGATTTTTGATGAGATACCAGTGCGGCTTTGTATGATAAAAATAACCAACTGAAAGTTAAAAAATTAAAAAATAAATAATATCACGGGAAACCTCCGTATCTCCTCTTTCGAACGAGACTAAATTTATTCAAATCTAATAACTAGAAGTGAGTCAAAGATTTGACTGAAGTGAGCCTGGTCGAATACTAAGCCAACTTCACAGTCATTAACATGTAAATGTAATGCAATATATATTCCAATATTGCATCACAAATAGAGGAGTATTTGGAAAGAGTTAAGGAAAGGCAAATTAGAAATTACCCATCAGTTATAAATGTATAATATTTGACGTTTGATTTGATACGATTTTTGCTCTCCTAGTAAGTACTGGACATTCCTTTCTAAGCACGAGCAACAGATAGTCACATATAATACAACACCAAATCTATAGAAATAAATATGATGTGTTTGAAGGAACACCCACTGGAACAGTATAACTGCATACACACACTACTTACAGTGGGTTGTTGTAATTCGAAAGAGACAAGTAAAATAACAAAACAAGAGATTGTCCGTCGAGCCTTAAACAGATTTGAACATTGGTTTGTTTGTTTGTTGGTGACAAAACCTTTGTATACAAATTATTTTTACCTGTTCCACAATTCAGTTTGACAAACTAACCCCATTGGTTTGCAAATCTATAAGATATCTGTTTTTTAGACTACCAGATTATAAAGGTTGCAGGATATCAAGATTATAGTGTAAGCCCAGACCAGACAGGCACAACACTAATAGTTGGGTATCAACGGCCCTATTATACACTGTATTTTGGAAGCTATGGAGGTTCACGTAAATTTGTCTATAAATTGCAAGTACCACTAAGTACCACAAATAAATCCCAAGATGTAATAACGGCACCGTACCACCCACCCAATATGTGCCGTGACTCTATAGTTCCTTGTGAACCGCCAGTAGACCTCACTGAAGCCCTAATGGATCCCAAGCCAGTGGCAGCGGTAGTAAGAGTGCTCAATAAGAGTTTTGCAGATTTGAAGGGTAAGGGAAAGAATACAGTCAGGTTCTTTTATTATGAACGTTCAAGGGACCAAAAATTATGTTCATAATAGAGACTTCATAATAAGCTAACTCAACTTAATACAAACCCTATGTAAGTTGTCAAATTGGGACCATAGGGCTTGTTCATTATAATAAATCTTCATATTAAGCAGACGAAAACTTGTTCATAATATGCAGACCTGACTGTAGTTTTATTCAAAGTACAGTAAATTAGTTTAAATAAAACACAAATTACAACTAAAATGTATTTAGCACCTATTTACAATTTTTAACAGATTAAAATAATAAAATGTGACCTAAATCAAATTTACATGTATGGATATAAAATTTAATTGTACACATTATGACAGTTCACGAATTTCATTATAACCTTGATTTCTGTCATAATTGGGGTGCTAATATCCTTGTTACCTATTCCTTAGATTCGGTAAAACTGTTAAATCCTATAAATTCATCATGACGAAAAATCTAAAATTACTTAAGTGCAGACAGCAGTTATTTGTTGGAGGCACTATAAACAACCCAAATAACAAAATGTAGTGCCTTCCAAAATAATATTCTGTCGGCACAGATAAAATTTTAGATTTTCTATATGTAAATTGTGTAGGTTAATTTAGAATACAGGTTATAGATTTGCAGCGGAAGCCGCTTAATAGATTTGTCACGTCTATCAGTTCTCCGATTAAGCGGTCTCTACTGTATTTACTCTTTTAGGGGATGAATTCAAGTGGGAAATGCAAGGACCACCAAATGATTTCTCTGTAGCAATACCATCTCCTGGTGATAAAAACAGTCTCTATTGGTTCTATGATTTTGGAGAGGAAAGACCTAGGATTCTGGAGGGGCAATTCAGGATGAATAGAGTCGCATTGAAACTAGACATGAAAGATTTAGATGCTCTTGGTCTTCAAGTGTAATATATAAACATTAGTAAATAAATATGTACACGTAAATAACAATAGAAGTTATAGAATAAATATATTAGTCAATTTAAGAAGTTATGCTTTATATACTCTTTTAGATGATAAATTTACGAGGTATGCACATTGGCCCGACAATGATTTCAGTTTAACAACAAGAACAACTAACAAGAAACTTTATTGGAAGGAAATGACAAATGTAATAAAGGGAATATAATATTGACAATACGAATGGAAACCAATTGAAGCTAAACATGAAATCTACTCTACAGTCCCACAGTGTGACTCAGTGCAAGGGTGGGGTTGGTTAACCGATCTGAGGCTACGGTTACAATTCGATTTCTCGCCACGGTTAACCGGTTAACTGCCCGTCCTACTCAATACATTAAATCTTTTAAAAAAATTTGATTATACTTCAGAATAAGACTCAGCTGTATAAAGTATAACCGCATAAGTATATCAATTGATATGTTTCGTGCTTTAGGTAAATTTAAATCAATGTGTCTAAGAAAATTTATTAGGTGGTGATGAGAAATGGATTTAGGACTAAATATTGATGATTTTTATTACTTTATGCATTAATTTTCAAATAACTCTGCTGATATTCAACAGACCGGCTAACTGGTTAATAAAATCTCTAACCGTTAACCGATGTCAGCAACGGTTAACCGGTTAGCCGGTTAACCGAATCCAGCCTTGCTAAGTGCTCGACAAAATGAAATTTTGGTGGTTGCTAATTAAGCCACCATCTCACTTTTTCTGGTGGCTAAATAATAAACACTGGTCGGTTTAACAAACCACTGATGGCTTAACAAACTTCTGATGCCGTAAAACAACACTAATATTAATAACAAATAATGTAAAGAAAAATATAATCTGCACAAAGTCAAATAATCCACAATTTTGGTGGATTAGTTAAAAGGCAAAACCAATTTTTTTTTACAAATTTTTATAAAATTTTGGTGGCTTAAGAAGCATTTCAACAAAACACCTAACTATGATAAATAAATTAATAGTATTCTGTTATAACTTGTACTAATAGATTTAGTATAGTTCAAATTGATTATCTATATGAATTTTGTAAAACATCTGTCATTGTGTGTGTTTGTCCGGAATAAATTGGAAGACCATACGGTCTAGAAAGATGAATTTGGGACATATTTGTAAGTGGAATAGCAACAAGGCCTATTGATTTCTAAATCAAAATTATCTGCTTAATAATTTATTTCTTTTGGATAGGGGGCTAACTAGAAAAGTGTTGCCAAATGATGTACTCACCAAGTTCATGCGAAAACCTCAAAAGTTCATGGAAAGTTAAAGAGAAGTTAATGTCAAAATTAATAGTTTATGATAAAATTTAAGGGGAAATTTGTGGGAATTTTTTGGTCGCCTTGCAGTTTTAAGGTACTGTAACCTGAGCACTTATTTAGTCACACATATAATACATACCACTATAGTATGTATATAGTATATATAGTAGGAAACAGTATAACTGCACACAGGTCTGCTTATAATGGGTTGTCGTCATTCTAAAGTTAGGAGCAAAAAGGCAGTTAATAGGGAGGAACCGACTGAACTAACAGGAAATGAGATAGGAGATGGTACTGTTCCTAACGGGAGTTCAACAGACAAACAAACAGACAATGAGATAGTCCGACAAGCCCTAGATATATTTGATGCTCCCTATAAGTACAGATATTCTTCTGGAGGTGAGTTAAGTTGAACATTAGGTTTGTTTGTTTGTTTGCATATTCACATTTTCCATCTCAAAAGGTGACAGAACCTTTCTATCCAAATTTTTTTAACCAGTTCCACAATGAATTTTGACAAACTAACCCTCATTGGTTTGTAAAATATATTTCTTTTTTAGACTACCAGATTATAAAGGTTGCAGGATATCAAGATTATAGTGTAAGCCCAGATCAGACAGGAAAAACACTAATAGTTGGGAAAGAACGACCCTATTATACACTGTATTTTGGAAGGTATAGAGGTTTACGTAAATTTGTCTATAAATTGCAAGTACCAGTGCCGAAAAAACCCCAAGATGTAATAACGGCACCGTACCACCCAGCTAATATGACCAGTGGAACTATAGTTCCTTGTGAAGATCCTAAGGACATCACAGAAGCTCTAATGGATCCCAAGCCAGTGGCAGCGGTAGTAAAAGTGCTCAGGGATAGTTTTGCAGATTTGAAGGGTAAGGGAAAGAAATAGTTTTATCAAAGTACAGTTAATTAGTTTAAATTCAATCACAGATTAGAAGTAAAATGTATTTAGCACCTATTTGAACAGATTAAGTGCAGGCAGCAGTTATTATGGAGGCACAATGAACAACCCAAATAACAAAATGTAGTGCCTTCCAAAATAATATTCTGTCGGCACAGATACAATTTTAGATTTTTCTATTTGTAAATTGTGTGTACTGTGTAGGTTAATTTAGAATACAAGTTATAGATTTGCAGTGGAAGCCGCTTAATAGATTTGTCACGTCTATCAGTTCTCCGATTAAGCGGTCTCTACTGTATTTACTCTTTAGGGGATGAATTCAAGTGGGAAATGAAAGGACCACCAAATGATTTCTCTGTAGCAATACCATCTCCTGGTGATAAAAACAGTCTCTATTGGTTCTATGATTTTGGAGAGGAAAGACCTAGGATTCTGGAAGGGCAAGTCAAGATGAATAGAGTCGCATTGAAACTAGACATGAAAGATGTTCCTGGTCATGAAGTGTAATTTAAACATTAGTAAATAGGAATTATCTATACGTACTGTATTATTAACAACTACGTTAATTGTTTCAAAATATACGTTTTGGATTAAGTTATGTATCAAATTTAACCTAATATTTTGAAAAATAAGTTTTTGAAAAAACATTTTATGAGGATGTATTTGACTATAGTTTTTACTACAGTAGAACCTCGTTAGTATGAACACCAGGGGACTGTCAAAATGCGGTCTCCTTATCCGGAATTCGTATCAACCAATATCATTTGTATTGAAAAGGCTTTGAAGGGGACTGAAATAGTGTTCGTATTAACGAGGTTCTACTCTATTTGAGTGCAACTTGGTAATTCGAGCTCCTTGGGACTCTATAATTACTATAATTAGTTTAAATGGGTACCTATATGTACTAGGGCAATATTTGCACAGTCACGAATGCCTATTGCCACCTAGTGTATCCATGGAGATAGACTCAAGAATGTACAATATAATAAAAAGGGGGACAATCAAATTACAATTACTTCACTGTCTAGAGTTAGTTATCAAATCTTGTAGCTAAATACTACTCTACTCTGAGAAAACCTGTGAATAGCTATAGGTACAGCCTCTGGTGCTTAACACAAAAGTGAGAAGCTTCCTGTTGAGCTGTGGTCTGGGCAGGGTCCGTGGCAGAGCCGTCAGGGAGACTCCCTAAACACACAAATATATTCATACGAAACATAAGGCTGTTAATACAATAATAGCAAGTATTTAAAACTCCAAATAACTTATATAGAGCTCAGCTCTAGTAGAGTTCAGTTTTTCAGTATGTGTATTCAGGCACTGAGAAAGGTCAGTTTTTCCCAGAGTTTGAAATTGACCTTTAGAAAGTAAGCCTGGGTTTTTAGTATGGGAACAAATCTGAACTCTACTAGAGCTCAGCTCTATATAAGGATTCTCTTAAAACTCTCTATTGATACGGAACCTAATGCTACAGTGCCAGTGTTGTTAATTAAGTTAAGTTAAGTTAAATTCGTTTAATAGTTATCCTCTGATGCATAGGGGTAGAAGGTAAATAGAAAAATCCCATTTTCGCTTTCAATTTGATTGAAAGTGAATTAACTTCCGGTTTTACTTTAACTGGGAAATGGAAATTATGCTCCAAAAGGAGCGTCTCGCGCTCCTGGATATTCCTTGTTTCAAACGGTATCTGGCTACATAACTGACCGATGAAATGTCCTGGTTCCGCCACGCTCTCAAGTGCCACGAAGTTAGTTGGCACCAAATGTACCCTGAATTGTGTGGAGGGGTCTATGGGTCCACTGGCCGGGACCAGGGCCCCCTTTAGTACGGAGATATGTACCCCTGGGTCCTGTTTACGTGAGAAGGAGCACAGCTGTTCCGTAGCGGACTGTGTTACGAACACGGTGTACTCGGAAGATGGCTCCGCTAGGCCTAACGAGTCTATTATTCCGTCGGGTCTAATCTGTAGGCACTTCTTGCTGCATCTGCTCTCTAGCAGCACTATGTTACCTAAGGAATGTGGGAGGTAGTAATGGTACTCTATTATACTCTTGAATTGTAGTAAACATATTCCTATTTAATTAATTATACAGTAGACTCTGTTAATAGGAACTACAGTAGACTCTGTTAATAGGAACACGGATAAGGGAAACAGTACAAAGTTAAATTCTTAACCAAATGCATGCAAGTGACTACGAATTCCGGAAAAATAAGAATACATTTTAACTGTCCCCTGGTGTTCCTATTAACAGTCTAATGTTTTAGCAAAAAACTAATATTAGTTGTAAAACTAACTAACGAACGAACGAACGAACTAAACTAATATTCCCTATAATACGTATCGCTATAAGCGGATACTATAAGACTCCCTACTATACCTATACTATCACTATACTCTACTGTATATAGATATGTCGTATTACCATTCTGCAGAGCCTCCAGTTGGTTCCCGGATGAGACGGCCTCGTTAACGCCTTTCTGCAGACTGCTGCTGGCCTCCTTAACTGCTGTGTCAGCTGTGTTAGTCTGCAGCGGCTTGAAGTGCGCAGCCAGGTGCTCCTACATACATGTGTGTATTGTAAATACTGTTGTTGTTGTTGTTGTTGTTGTTGTTGTTGTTGTTGTTACAGTCAGGCTACTTATTGTGAACAATTTTTCGTCTGCTTAATATGAAAAACTTTTTTATACGGCCATTTGTTCATAAACCTCTTGTGACCCAATTTTCATACGCCTAAATCACAAATTAATGTTGTGGTATAGGAGAGGATTCCAAATTTTCGCGTCCTAAATTCAAATTTTCCAAAAATCATACTCCAAAAAGGCGTCTCGCACTCCTGGATAATTCCTTGATTGCTTTATTTTAAGTCGCTGGGGACTTAAAATAACTTGTTAATAGAGCAATATTGCAATTACGTATAGCAATTGCTATTAGGCGAACACCACAGTAGTATACTCTCTATCTATACTATGAAACACAAATACTTGTACTTTGTGTACTTATGTTAAAACTGTTATTCCTTGCATGCACACTACTGTATAGCTAAATACGGCATTACGGTACTAGGGAGTGTCCATGGTACCTTTAGAGTCTGGGCTGGATTGGTTATGGCTCCGGTATTCAGGGTCCCTATGTGGTGCCCCGGGTTAGCAATGGCCTCGAATACAATATAGCCGTCTGTGGTGAGTGAAGCAGAGAACTCACAGTCAGGGCCCCCCGTCCCTCTACAGGTCAATATGCCCCCTAGAGGAGAGAGGAGTAAGGAGTAAACAGGAAATAGGATATAAACTCACTAATATACAATAATAAACAAACATACTAATGAACAATAAACAAACACACTAATGAACAATAAACAGTAAACAAACAAACTAATAAACAGACTGACAAACAAACTAACTAACAAACTAATGATCAAACAAACAAACAAACAAACAAGCAAACTGAATAACTGACAAATAAACAAAGTAATTAACAAATAAAAAAGTAATTAACAAACAAACAAACAAACAAACAAACAAAAATAAACAATAAACAAACAAACAAACAAACAAAAATAAACAAACAACAACAACCATACATCAAATACTTACTACTAACCTGCAATGGATATGTACTGAGTACTGTACCCACAGTTTCTAACAGTGAATCTATTCGGTCCGATGCTGTTAACAGTAAAGTTCCCATACGCGTCTAGCACACCTAGCGAATCCAGAGTTCCGTCCGGCAGACAGCGCAGGTACTTTCCGGAGGTTTTGCTCTGCAGGGCCACGCGACGCCCGGTCTGGAAACAAAGCAGAGGGTTGGAGGGAGTGGTAAGCTGCGAGAACTGGGCCTCTCCGGATTTGAGGGCCGAATCGAGGTCCTTACCCAGGCCGGATAGAGAGGTGTTAGACTGTCCCATGTCGCTAGCCAACGGGTATGGTATGTGGTTAATATTATTAACAGGGTTGTAAATAAATAATGTATTTTTTCTCAAATCAAATCAAATCAAATCATTTGAGGATTCAAATCAAATCAAAATTTGAAAGATTTGATATAATTTACAAGACTGGTTTGATTTATAAGACTGGTTATATAGTAATGTACAGGGACCCTCGTTAGTAGGAACACCAGGGGGCCGTAAAAAAGGGAATACAAATTAACTAATGTCAATGTAATGAAAAGGCTTTGAAGGGGACTGAAATAGTGTTCGTATTAACCGTACTAACGAGGTTCTACTGTATTTGTATATACAGTCGACTCCGCTTAACAGAGTCACCTCGGGACCAGGTTACTTTAACCCGATTAACCGGATAAATCTATTAACCGGTGGCTCTATTAACCGGAGAAACAACATACAAGACCTCAACACCTCTCTATAAGGAACATTCCTGAATAGCAGGTCTGTAGTGCCACATTCCATATGCACACAGAGGTTGCTATCTGCCAATACCTGTGTGTTAGTGCATGGATTGCAATATAAATATCAACTAGAAAAGTTCTAACAGTTAGTTTTGTCGTACTCAGCCTGAAACTGAGAGGAGAGCGATTTCCGGGAGAGGTGTCGGCGTCTCTTCTTGCGAACCTAGACAATAACAACAACAATAAACACAAACAACAACAATAATCATGTCATTTTAAGGACCTAAACAATAACAACAACAATAATCGTCTATTCTTAAGGACCTAAACAATAATAACAACAAATCAAATTATGAACATATTAGAGGTCCCATGGTGTTCCTATTGTATTTGCAATTAACCACAATATCTATCGAAATATGTTAGTTAAATTAGATCGAAGGGAAAACATGCTATGTTGGGATTTTCCAGGAAACTTTGGCATTTACCAAACTATCATTGGAGTTGGAACAGTGCACTGGGTCTATATAACGAGTAATTCCTTAGGAGTTAATATATGCTATAAATACTATAATACTCACCCTCCCTTTATCTAGCTCCAAGTCCTGCTCCATATCCGATTGTTCCTTTTCGTCGCATTTCATAAAGTTAAGCGTAGACTGCTGACCCTTCTTCCAGGACTTAACTAGAGAATAAATAAATAAATAAATAGCTAACTACAGTAGAACCTCGTTAGTACGAACACGGTTAATACGAATTTCCGGATAAGACGAACAAACAGTTCCACAAAATAAGGTCCCTACAATGCCTATTCAATGGGTATTACTCGGTTAATACGAACTCTGGATAAAACGAACACATACCGTCCGTTGGTGTTCGTATTAACGAGGTTCTACTGTAGCTAGCAACTATCTAACTAACTAACTAACTAGCTAACTAGCTAGATAACTCAATAAATAAATAACTATCTAACTAACTAACTAACTAACTAACTAACTAACTAGCTAGCTAACTAACTAACTATCTAACTAACTAACTAACTCAATCAATAAGTAACTACCGTTATCCGAGGTATCACAGTTAGTTTGTCTACGGGACACAGCACTGCCCTTATGTGAGTGATGTCTGTTATCAGTAGAGGAGTGGAGAGAGCTCTTATTGTGAGAATTCCTATTTGGCAGTTTGGTAGTTGGGGTAGGTTTGCCAGGCTCGGGACTCGAAGTGACGTCGAAAACACTGAAATGGGAAGAGTCCCCAGTTTCTAGAGAATTGTAACAGAACTGTGTCAGGTGTTAAACCACTGTGCCACTATTCGTGCCACAATGGGTACTCGACAAAATGGAATTTTTTCAGTGCTCTACAAAATGAAATTTTGCTGGTGGCTAATTAAGTCACCATCTCACTTTTTTTTCTTTTACGAGCAGCTTGTTGCAAATAATGCAACGAAAAATATTATCTTCACAAAGTTAAATATAGTTAATACGAATTTCCGGATAAGACGAACAAACAATTCCACAAAATCAGGTCCCTACAATGGCTATTCAATGGGTATTACTCGGTTAATACAAACTCCGGATAATACGAACAAAATTTACCGTCCGTTGGTGTTCGTACTAACGAGGTTCTACTGTAATCCACAATTTTGGTGGATTAGTTAAGCCACCAAAGGCAAAAATTTGGTGGCTAAAAAAAAAAAAGATTTTTTTCGCCACAAAACAGGGAAAACAAAGGGTTCTCACCTGAAGGAGATGCAGCTCTCTTCTTTTTGGTTTTCCTTCTAGATTTGCTACTTTTGGAGTTTCTACTATCAGCATAGTCTCCCAGCTGTTTCTCTATCTCTCCAGTGGAAAGGAACACTCCTCTCTTAAGCGCCTTGACAATGTACTTATCCCTGGTCACTCCTGTACACCGATATAACTTGCGTATAAACTTGTGTTTGCTCTTACGCTCCTTCTCGGGTATACGGGATTCTATCTTGCCAGCTGTAGTCTCACTTTGTTGTGTCTCCACAGGTGTTAGTTCCAGTTTGCTGTCTCGACTGGTGTTGTCAAGAGGTGTAATTACACCGGTCGGTTTGACACCCTTAACTCCGGTTATGGAAAAGCTTTTGTTAATTTGTGGCTCTTTGGTAGGATTAGAATTGTCGGGTTTAACTGTACTCTTAACAATTTCTATTTGCAATGGGTTTGGGTTTGTTTGTCTGTCCTGTTTGTTGTTGTTGTTGTTGTTTGGAATAGGTGACACTCTGTTTACCCTTTGGTTGGAAGGGCTTTCCTCTCCTCTGTCGATTTTCCTCTTTTTACTAGGTGTCAGTTCCACATCCGAATCTTCGGTTTCGCAATGAGTCAGCTGACTCAGGAATGTGGGTTTGCCTTTCCTGGCCTCTGTGACTCTGTCGAATAGAGTGTCCGTGTCCAGACTAGGTGTTACTTCCGGTTTGCGTTTGTTCTTGTAGAAATTTGGGGTCTGGAAGGTCCCCTTGAGTTGGTTGGTTGGGGACTTGAAAGCGGTGCTTTTGTGGACAGCTGTGCTGGAAATGCTAGAGTGCGTCCGTGGAGTTTCGGGCTGTTTCGGCGTAACAACTGCGATCGGCTTACTGGTGCCGGCTTTGTAGCTATTTATAGTCTCATTCTTCTGGGACAATACGGTTGCTATGCAGGTAGGGGTTTGATTGGTGGATTCTACGTTCTCTTTATTCGGCGTTTGATTGGCCAGTTCTGCAGAGGGCTCATCTGTTCTATTTTTAGAATTTGGACTAATAATGTTTAGGTTTTTCTCTTTTAGCAGTTGTAACGTGTTTGTGGTTGGAGAAGATTCCTGTAGGCACTGGAAGAACGAAATCTTATTGGTCGACACAGGGGTTAATTGGGAAGATTGGGGACAGGGAAAGTTATTCTTAGAATTGAGAGGAAATTTTTGTTGAGTGTTCCTAGATAAGGGGCTAGGCTGTGAATTCCCGAGACCTACAAACAAACAAACAAACAAACAGATATCTGAATAACTAACTATGCCATACCTTCTACAATTAGTGTATTAGATGGGTTAGATTTAATAGGTGGTGGTGTTATCTAAAGAATAATATAAACAGTAACAAACAAAAAACAAACAACCAAACAAACAAACAACAAACAAACAACAAACAAACAACCAAACAAACAAACAAACAAACAAACAAACAACAACAACAAACAAACAACAACAACAACAACAACAACAAACCTCCTGTTTATAGAACAGCATATACGCCTCGGAGTTGAGTACCATGGATAGGCTAATGGACCCCACATACGTATCATTCATCTTGTACCAGGTCCCGTTAGGCCCCAATACGTAGCAGTAGTAGTGTCCAGAGCTGCATGTGAGTCCCGCGTGTATTAGCACTGCGTACAGAGAGTAGGGCACCGGGGGACCCTAGGGTAATATACACAGGGTTATAATTATACGGTAGTTAAGCATATTATAGGGAATAGTAGGGATGAACGGATATAGTAGAACATACGCACAAATAAATTTCTACGAACAAATTTTTACTCCGGGTAAAGCGAACACAATTTTACCGTCCCCTGGTGTTCCTATTAACAGAGTCTACTGTATGTTCTACTGTATTGTTGCTAGCGTTATATCGGTTAAGGAGTACAAGGTTTAATTCCCCTAACCTATACAAATGCATGCAAGTGACTCTGGTTAATACGAACATATTAAGACGGTCCCCTGGTGTTCCTATTAATATAGTCTACTGTATTCCCATTTCCCAGTGCTATTATCCATGGTACCTGTTTATCAGTCATGTAGAGTCTAATGTTGAGATTGGAGGGAAATCCTACTTTTGTCTGCAGCTTAATTCCCAGCTGAGACCCAAACGAGAATCTCTTCAGGTGAATAGTCAGAATGCGCGGGGGACCATGGATAGAGAGGATCTTCTGAGCGGGGCCTTTCTTCTTGCACCTGCACACATACCTCATGTTAATACAGGTAACTAGGGTACCAACAGTGGCACACATACCTTATGTCAATACAGGTAACTAGGGTACCAACAGTGGCACACATACCTTATGTCAATACAGGTAACTAGGGTACCAACAGTGGCACACATACCTTGAGTTCCCAAATTCATTGAAAATGGTAAGAATTAATATATTTATTTATGATTGTTCAATGAGCTCACGATAAATTATTGATCATTTAGTACCAGCTGTAATATTTGACACATTTCAAGTTTTCTAAATAAGAGCATAGCTAATTATTTTGAAAAAATTACGGACACTTCCGAAATTTTTAGTAATTCTCGAATAATTCATGAATTAGCACCTTAGCAAATACCTATTGTCAATACCGGTAACTAGGACAACTCACTTCTCACAGAAGTACGAATTGTTCCCATCGAGAGTGTCCGGCAGAGTGGCCCTTCTGAGGGCGTCAACCAGACTGCCGCAGTTCTTGATGTTCAGGGAAATATCCAGCATCGGCTCAAAGGTGTCGGAGCGAGTCTTGCAGTTGCAACAGGTGACCTGGCTCCTGACCTGCCCACCGAATATTTGGTGCACAACCGTAGTGCACTTCTGCTCCGGCAAAATCCTGTGTAGTTATACAGCTAACTAACTAGCTAGCTAACTAGCTAGCTAACTAGCTAGCTAACTAGCTAACTAACTAGCTAGCTATCTAGCTAGGTAGCTAACTAACTAGCTAGCTAACTAGCTAACTATCTAACTAGCTATCTAACTAACTAACTATCTAGCTAACTAACTAGCTAACTAACTAACTAGCTAACTAACTAACTAACTAACTAACTAGCTAGCTAACTAGCTATCATTCTAGCTAACTAACTAACTAACTAACTAACTAACTAACTATCTAGCTATCTACCTAACTAACTATCTAGCTAACTAACTAACTAACTAACTAACTATCTAACTAGCTAACTAATTAGCTAACTAACTAACTAGCTAACTATCTAACTAACTAACTAACTAACTAGCTATCTAGCTAGCTAACTAACTAACTAACTAACTAACTAACTAGCTATCTAGCTAGCTAACTAACTACCTATCTAACTAACACTACTCACTTGGTGGATATACTGGCGAGACAGCTGCTCTGCATGGCGTCTATTATGTACCGGAGGAACTCGTGCGAGTCCTCCTGTCTGCCGAGGTGGAAGGAGGGAGCTATTTTGCTTAGGAACTGCACAATGGCGTTGGGACGGATGGGACCGGAGCTGAACTGCTGGCTGTGTGCGTAGTGCTTCTGGAACTGACACATCGCGCAGAAACCGTTCAGCTTACCTGCCATATAGGGTACACCTGTTATAACCAACTTATGCCATAGTATACTGTAGTAAGTGTATAGTTATGTTACAACGGCCTTATGCCATAGTATATGGGAAGGTATATAGGTTATACTGTAGTCATAGGTATATGGATATATGGAGTCAAAGGGAGGCTTAGTAAAATACAGGGTTCTCGCTAGGCCTCTATCAAAAGGTACATGCCTTTCTTGAAAGCTATTGTACTCTTTATTCGCATGTCGTAAGTGGGCATGTACCCTTTGAGTCAATATTATTATTTGAAGGTTTCATTAAAACATTGACATTAATTAATATCTCACTCTCATGTACCCTTACAACAAAAAATCCTGGCGAGAACCCTGGTTAAATAGGTATACAGTGGTGTTCTGTAATAACAAGTCGCTATTGCATCGAAATGTGTTTGCTAATAGGCGAACTTAAAAAAAATCCGATTTCGACTGTAGTTAGGTTCCCTATATAGGAATGTGTGGTTCCACTTTAAATATAAGTTAACTCACAAGAGTTAGTGTGCTCCTTTGAGAACATATAGTTCCCCAAAGGGGGGGTGTATGTAAGGCACTGTAGCACCGAGTTCATAAAGCAGGTGTTCCCGATGTTGTAGAGGCCAGACCCAATTCTCCTGGGTCTGGTCCAGTTCATTGTGAGAGCAGAGGCGTCGAATAGCGGGCTTATAGGCGTAGGGGGCACAGGGAGGAGCTTTGATTGGCGGAATCGGGAAACAGCTGTTCTTGAGTCGAGACGGATGAGTAGGCCTAGAGAGAGGAATCTGATTGGACAGCAGGGGAGTTTAAATATAGTTACCTTCTTTTTCTAGAATATTCAGTTCCTTCTCTTTGTGTTCGTAGATTGTTCGTCTGGCTGGATGGAACGCAATCTCCTCAGTCAACAGAGACCTGTAACCAGTAGAATATTAGTTACATAATAGTCATATAGGTACAAACGAATCCGGTTTTTTCTAACTAACTATTTATTCAAAAAATGTGTAATAAATTTAATTTTTCTTATATTTCAATCGGTTTATTCTAACTATCGGATTTTTCTTTATTTCCATGCAAATAATTGGTTAGAGAAAACCGGTTTCGACTGTATTAGTCATATATATTAGTCCATATTGGATTACTGTATATAAACAGCCATTATATTACACCAGAACAGAACTAAGGCGTTAGGCCAGTACCCACTTTAGGTTAGCCACCTCGAGCATACGAATAGCCTCGTCCGTATCAGACTCATCTGTTACGTCATCGGGTGATAGCTCTCCGATCTGATTGGCTGGGAGACAGCTGTCGTTCTCTTTGTTAGGCACAGGGGGAAGCCTCTCCAGTGTAGTCATCAAACTAAGTACTCAGCTAGTAAACAAACTAACTACTCAGCTAGTAAACAAACTAACCACTTAGCTAGTAAACAAACTAAGTACTTAGCTAGTAAACAAACTAAGTACTTAGCTAGTAAACAAACTAACTACTCAGCTAGTAAACAAACTAACTACTCAGCTAGTAAACAAACTAACTACTTAGCTAGTAAACAAACGAACTACTCAGCTAGTAAACAAACTACTACTTAGCTAGTAAACAAACTACTACTTAGCTAGTAAACAAACCAACTACTTAGCTAGTAAACAAACCAACTACTGAGCTAGTAAACAAACCAACTACGTACTCAAACGAATAAACATCGTTATAGTACAGTAGATATCGGATATAAGAACATTCTACTGGAAAACGGTTGCCATATACCCTGTATAATTTATGCCGGTTATAAGAACACCAGTTCCCGACGATGTGCTTATATCGGTATCCACTGTATCCGACTTCGTTATAACAGGAGTCCGTTGTAGGTAAACAATAAATAAGTAAGTTGTTGACAATGTCAAAACAAACAAACAATACAGTCAGGTTCTTTTATTATTGAACATTCAAGGGACCAAAAATTGTGTTCATAATAGAGAGAATTCATAATAAGGAAACTCAACTAGTACAGGGCCTATGTAAGTTGTTAAATTGGGACCGTAGGGCTTGTTCATAATGTGAAGTTTAATATTAAGCAGACGAAAAATTGTTCACAATAGGCAGACCTAACTGTATATTCAAAATCAGCCCGCCAGGAAATAAAATAACAATAATTTATGATTTAGGCGCATGGAAATTGGATCAGACCAGGATAAGGAGCGTATTAACAAAGCTCCCTTATTCGGGTACTGTGGCCTGTAGGGTGCCGAAACTGGGAATTTGCCGGACCTCAAAAATACAATGGCTAGCACTGTGCAATCCCAAGTTTATAAACCAAATTTTCTAGATTCATTCAAAAATCAAAAAATGATGTTTTTAACACGTTGTAGATAATTTAAGATATGTAATTGTTACTTAATTTTGTCATCATTAATGGTTAAAGAATACGTATTTAGGTTGCCCGTATCTGAGAGGTTTGAAGGTATAATAGCAAAGGTGTTATAACCGATTGGCAATAGTCGGAGCATAGCGCATGCGAGAAGATACCTGACCGGATTAGGAGCGTATTTGCAAATGGTTGTATAATACACTGCATCAGTGTATACGCAGACCATAAGCTTATATAAATTGCGTCAATTTTGTTAATCTCTTTATTAGTAGTCCAGTGGCCCCAAAATGAAATGTAGACTGACAGTAGGAGGATAACAATAATATAAAGGACTTACTTATAGGGTTTCAAATGAAAATGCAGCGCACCTGGAGGGGGGTAATTTATAAAAGAAACTTATTATCTGGCTGAAACCGAGATGCTCTCAAAAACGTCGTGCAAATTGTGCAACTTTAGGCACAAGTCAGCTAGCTTAAGCTAATTCTAGGCGCATAGGAAATTTTGCAAGGTGGAAATCCTACTTACTCATACACGTAAATGTATTGGCCATTTCCCTAACAATATAAAAACTAATTTGATTAACAGTCCCAGAAATTATATCAACAAAGTGTTGGCCCGTATACAGCAAACCAGGCTTTCATCCAGACAAAATTTCCCGCGCGCCTAGATTTAGTTTGAGCTCGCTCACACGCGCCTAAATTATTCATTTTGTATTACTTCTATGGAAGCATCTATCGATTTTCGCGCGCCAAGAAATGTTTCCTTTTAAATTTATGCCCATACGCCTGGATGAAACCCTGCAGCAAACTGTCGAAAAATATTGCTATCCATAAAGCAGATATAATTATAATATTGTTTTTCACGGGCCTCAACAACCACAGATCCCCTAAATTGAGGGTTGGAACTCTACATAGCTTGTTGAGAGGTATGATTTTCTACTAATCGCAATGCAAATTGCCCAAAAGCACCTACAAATCAAATTACTCCTAGCCATAAGCCCTATCAGTCTGCAACCTGCTACAAAAGGCCCATCAACCTCATTGAGGGTTTCTATTGATAACGAGTGAGCCAATAAATAAGTAGCCTTTAATTTGGGCATAGATATTAGTAATAGCTATCCGCTGTGCTATCATGCCACACATTCCAAACTACCAAAGATGTATCTAGGACCATGTTTAGGAGCACTGGTCTGGGTGATGATAGCCAATAAATTATTGTCAAAAGCTAGGGGTTAATATAAGGAGAGCATTTAGGTGTTTAGAGCGATTGGCATTTATTCAATAAATAAGAGTTAGTTGTTGTTGTTGCAGCAAAAAGCTATTCAGTATATGCATTAATCGCAACTGTCCAACCTACAAGCCAACTCAAATCGGGATTTTTAAACAGGGTAGGGCTTTGAAGACTTTGAATACTAATTTAAGTTATAGATTAATGGGAGGCTATGGTAATGACGTAAGTTTGGTAACAAAATTGTTATATCAATGAGATGCACAAATTTCTCTGCAATTTCCGAAGTAATGAATTGTCAATAAAAATATATTTTTGTGCATTAAGCGAATAATGAGAGTCCCAACTGTCCATAGAATAGAGGTGTCTCTAACAGGTGTCAGGTGGTTAACACCTCTCGTGACACTTTACGAGACACCTCTGATAGTGTTAAGATTGATACACAGAGTTTAATGATAAATACAAACAAATAAGAACACAGTCAGTTGCTATCACAGATAGGCTGTGAGGAGCGAGAGGAGACAGGAGAGGAGTCAGCTGAGAGAGGAGTCTAGAGGAGACAGAGAGGTATCAACAGAGCAGTGCCTACTCAAGCGGTAATGGCTATATAGGAACTGTTGTGGAAGTTAATTATATAGAGAGACTGTGGAGATTATATGTATAGTTAGTGGCAATAATGCAACATTAGGTGTCAAAGGTAAACAACAACAAGTGTGTACATATGCCAGCTCTATAGATATAGTGTTAAAGCATATTATAGCATAGAATGTGTCTTATCGTATAAAGTTAATATTAATATAATGTAGTACCTTATTAGCAGAGATGAGATTCTATTACAATTGAAACTCAATATAATACTCATCAGCTGTTTGCCGTAATAGCTCGAGTGCTTCTTCATCTGGTTTATTGAGGTCAGATACTCTCAGTGCCTCCAGCTGTGTCACTGTTGGTATTAGGTGTATCAGAGGGACACAGGATAGAGAAGTGAGTTTGGCATTGTATACCATTAACTTCCTAACAGTAGGATGATATGCCAGACCTGCACACAGAGATTCGAATCCTGTGTCATAGAGCGAGACATCCTGTAGATCCAATGCAACTAATAACTTCAGATTATTCCCTATTATACTCCAATCACTGGGGTCATCAGCTGGTAGATATATTCTACGTAGTTCTAGCTCAACCACTTTAGTGCATAATGATAACACATTCAGGAATATACTGCAACTCCTTAAACCGGAGGAATCCAAAATATTTAACTTCACAGCTCTCAGTGTACGTCTGTTATCAATAATTAGCTGTTGCAGATTAATATAGAGACTGTTGGGTTCT
The DNA here is from genome assembly GCA_028753945.1 of Hexactinellida sp. DTS-2022. Classification (NCBI taxonomy): domain Eukaryota; kingdom Metazoa; phylum Porifera; class Hexactinellida; species Hexactinellida sp. DTS-2022. The sequence continues at coordinate 90,792 of JAPNXP010000018.1, read as the reverse complement.
GGATGAAAAGTATCACTTGCAAGAAATCCAATCTGTAGATAAGTCAGACTAGATAGTTTGGGTAATGCAGTTAACTGAGAATAGCTATCGAGTTGGATCTCTTGTAAGTTTGAGAAGTTAGGTAGCATAGCTCTGAGATACAAATCATATTTCTTAGGAAAGTCATTGAGGTGTAAAACTCGTAATTGTGTCGCCTGACATAAGCTTGGTAACAAAATTTCATAATTAAATGGAGGAGATTCATCCAAATAATACTCTTCATCCAGATTAGGAAGAACTATGCAGTCTAGAGCTGTCAATTGATTGGCTAATGCTTCAAGGAATTCATTTGAGAGAACAGTGTACCATAGGTTAATACAAGAAAGCTTTTGATTGGTTGTTGGAGAGAATAACTCGTCAGCTGTAATATCCGACATATTACACTCTGTTAGATTAAAACAAATTTTAGTATCAAACCTGAATTCAGTATCTCTAATTAAGTTAGTATACTCTAGGACTGTAGTAGTCGAATGATGAGACTCGAAGGAGATAGCAAAGTGCTTAACAAAGCAAATACTCATTTCCTCCAACAAACTCTTAAATTGGATTGGATTGATGGTTCTGGTGAGGATATCAATCAGTTGGATTTGAGAAATAAGTTTGAGAGACTTTAGGAAACAGAACCACTCGTTAGGAGACACTTCTGTAAAGTATAAATAGAGTGGAAATGGTAAGAATTGGGAAAAATGAGGAAAGCGGCTGGCAACTGATACTGAATCTGTTTCGAACAAAATAGAATTTAATTGAATAAAGATTTCGGTGAATTCTGTTAAACCAGTATAATCAATATAATAGGAAAATTTATCCAGTTTTAGTTGAGAACTCAACGGCATACCAATCATCCGCATTGGTTGCGGGGTTAGATACCTGTACATGATGGAGAGAACGGCAGCAGCTCTGTCGGACAGGAGGCCACACAGGAACCTGACTAGCATCCGGAAGAGGGAGAAGTGGGCAGTGGAGTGGGAGATGTAGCGGATGCTGAGACACTGCTTGGTCCAGGAATGGTTGCTTAGCCAGTGGGCAGCTGTGAACTCCTGCATCGTCAGGTGCGCAAAGGTCCACACTTTCTTGACGAGGCCTACTGCCTCCTTTCTGTAGTGCTCATGTGCCAGACCGAGGCAATGGCTGGGGTATTCCTCCTGTCCCATAACCAGAGGGACATTCTCCTCAGACACGAGGTCTCTGTTGGCTACGCCGAGGAACGCTATGAACCCAATTCGCTTCAAACAGGCCTGTATGTCTGGATGGAGGTCAGACAGTGCTGCGACTCGGGAGAACTCGTGCAGTCCCATTCTCGACACTTCTCTTCGGACCAGGTAGAGGGTCAGTTCGCTATACAGCCTGGTTAGCGTGGTGATGGAGGCAGAGTCTTCTCCTTTCAGCAGAGCCGCGAATAGTGACGCGTTGACCGGGATCAGAGACAGCTGTTTCATCTCGTCGTGTCGCTCCATTAGTTCCCAACAGGCCTTCAGTTTGGCTACGTTTGTAATTTGCTTCTTAAAGTATAGGTCTCTTTTCTCCGGGGAGAATCCGAGCACTTGGTAGTGTCTGTCTATCTTGAGTTCGTGGTTGGTGGATACGTCTGTCCATGCCCCGGGTCTGCTCGTTAGTATTATCGTTGATTTTGTCAGAGATTGGCGTGTGAGCAACAGACCCAGGAGTGATTTCCCGAACGGTACCTTTCTTGTGAACTCATCGAGTCCGTCTATTATCAACAGGAGTCCTTGGCCATCTGATTCAACGAGGTGTTTGGCAAGATCTTTGGCCCAACTCGGTCCCACGGGCAATCCCAGACACAGCCACTGTTGAATGAACTCGGAATCCACTTTCCTTTCCTCTGCGTACTGTGTGGACTCCATAGCGTGCCAGTCCGAGTTGCGACATGGAACGGAGATTGTGTACTGAATGCCAGTCAACTCATTGCAGCTAAACCTCAGGGCTGTTCGCTTCGCTAGGAATGTTTTTCCGCACCCTGGGTTACCTATCAGGCACCAAATCTCAGGTTTATTAGGTTCATACGTTGTCAATTCATTTGTGAAGTCGACTGGTGTTATTTCAACTTCCTTGTTTGCTATTTTTCGGAGATATGCAATCTCGTTGTAGGTTGTCTCGTCCTCCATGTTAATAGGTCGCGGCTTTTCTTTCAGGATTGTGAGCTCAATGTATACTTCTGTGAGGTTAACTGAATCGTCATCTCCCAACATTTGTTTTACGGTTCCATATTGAACTTTTGAAAACTCTTTAAGTTTCAGTTCCCATTGTTGTAAGTCCTTTGCTTGGATTCCAATCTCGATTTTGAATTTGCTTATAAATTTCTCGACTTCCATCCCCGCGAATACATTCTGATATTCATTCAGTTTATCTGCTACGTCATGTCTCTGCACGGATCTCAATATTTGCTTCAATGTTTTCAGGTCTTTTTCGATCAGTCCTTTTTCCAAAAGCATTTTCAGTGCAATTTCAAACCCAACATTCACTCCAGTTTCATTGGACACATTCATGTATATCAACAGCCATTGACTCTTCGTTACTTCCGATGACAGTAGATTTATCAGTGTTCTAACGGACAGTTTCCTTTCCTCGTATTCACATGCACTAGGAGAAGATGTGCACAGCCACTTAACCTTACACGCTACGGCAGTCAGGTCAGGTCTAATGGTATTCAGTGTTTGGTAGAATTGGTATGGATTCCTTTTATCCCATCCTTTTACTGCGTATAGGAACTCAATGCCTTGTGATGAGTCTTCACATAGTGCCACGGGCATTCCTATCTCAACTTGAATTCTCTTGATTTCAGCACCAGTTAGCTGAGATGCCAACTCAGTTAATGCTTCCAATTCTTCGAAATTCATCGCTCAAATGCCAATCTATCGATATGAAACTATAAGTACACGCATTGCTATGGTAGTTCGACACTCCGAATGCCAGGGAATATGCAATGAGGGTTTGCGTAACGTATTAGCTCAACAATAGTACGTACATATATTCGAATGCATATTATAATTGATCAAACATAGTAAAGTATTTAATTTATAATAACAACAATTTATATATTCAATATTGCATAGGCGTAAATCCATAACAAGAGGTGGGACAAACAATATGTCTAAAACTAATATAGCGTATTATTAACTGTTAGAGTATATAGTACATTATACCAGCAGGGGAATGATCAGATTGAGTATCTACACCGGCGGCGGGAATATATTACTTTGCATTATAGCGACAAAATTAACTGGTCTACACTGCCCAACAAACGGCTGAGTTTTTATAACTATTCCGGTTACCGTTGCTACGGCTGATGTCTTTTCTCGGTTTTCCGGATTCGTATATAAATTAATAGTTATACGATTATACATGGGTCATGGGTCATGGGTCAGATGGGTCACCTAAATCGATGGGTCAGATTATTGTTACATAATGTTTAGATATTTAAAAAGGTCAATAGGTACACGATGGGTCAATGGGTCACTCGATGGGTCATGGATCACCAATGCGATGGGTCAGATGGGTCATGGGTCACCAATGTTGACCCATGGTCCACTATGCTTCATACCCGGGGGTATAATCTGGGCTGTTACACCGGCATAGCGGTGGCTAACCGGTTAACCGAATCCAGACTTGCCAAATACTTAGAAATAAGACTGAACATTCAAATTGTATGTTGCTGCACTACAAACATATCAGTTCCTTATATAATCAGTAAATTCGGAAATGAATAGAAATTAAGCGTGATGTTCTACGTGTAAAGAATAAGAGTTGATTATTGGAACCTTCTGCAAATAATGAATGCAGAGATAAGAACTACATTCAGTATTTATACCCATATAGCATTAACTTAAGCACATAAAACATCCTTAAAGGCACGATCCGCAATAATATTAAACAAATCCTTAGTATTCCCAAGTTCAATATGCAACATCTCTTATGAACAGCACATAAAAGATTGCACTATTTCAAGTTACCAGATTCCCCATAGTATGATAGCACGGCATTAGTCATTAACTCCCTAAGATATATGGCAGTATACTAATCTATGGTTTACCAACAATAATGATTACGAAATCTATGCTTGCAACATACCGTAGTTCCAGAATAAGCGCTGGGTCAATAAAATGGCATTTGCATGATAAGAAAAATATGAATGCTGAAGTGTAATTACATTGATTTAGGCAATTGCGATATGCTTACTGTCGCTGAGAACTATTAGAATCCAATTAAATAGTATTTTCTGGATTTTTCAAAAAGGATTGATGGTAATTCGGGCATTCGGGCCAATACGTTAATTAGGTTATGGTTTATCAGGTTCCTTAGATGCTCCTTGTAAATAAATTTCAGTCCAATAATTAAACACTGGCGCCTACGCTTCGCCGGGATATTAAGGTTTGGCCCGGATTTCATCTTGATAATTTATTTGGAATTGTGACAGGAGCAATCAATCACAGTTGCCGATCATGTATTATGACTAACACATTTAGTGTGCCGTACAAATATTACCTTATTATAAAGTTCCGGCACATAAAATCCTAGTTGCATGCTACATAATAACTCGGGACTGTGGTTCACACCTATATATCAAATGTACCATTTTAGAGAATTAAAGGAAATAAATGGCTTTCCTAGTATATACCACTATTATGCAGGTTGTAATTTGACCTGAAAAGCTAAAGTTAATGTTAAAGTAATTAAACTGCACTTGTGGTTGATATCCTCATTATGAATGTGAACTCTAGACATTACTTCCAAACTACTCTATGAGGTCAGTACACACGATATCATTAATTGTTGGGAACTTGTAGTATATGGCGGCGTTTAAAGTTAGAATAAGGGATTAGGTTTGAAAGAAAAATTTGGTTACAATAAAAAGGAATTTCAGGCTTTGCCAGTTATAATTGTCACACTTACTGACAGCAGGTAAATTGACTCTATTACCTTATATGGTCTTATGAGTAATAGATGGGTTGAGGGTTAAAATTTGATAGACTCCAAATTAGGGTTTGCAATCCCGGGATCCGGGATCCCGGGATTGAATCCCGGGATTCGAGACCAATCCCGGGATTCAATAAAGTACTAGGAATCCTGATCAATTTGTTGTTGTTAAGTGCTAACCACGTTCCATTAATGCAAATCCTTTGATTTAATTAGTAGATGTGTGAACTTAAACACGATGCTCAATAAGAATGATCATATTATATGATTCCAGGTGTTTACTATTAATTATTCTCTTTCATTATTTACACTTTTATCACTATTACACTCATTATACAGCATTAAAGTAACGTTTAAATCTATTAAGTTATGGTACTTTTAAAAGTTGATTTCATTATACTAGCTTTTCCATACTATATTACGTGAAATGTTTAATCCCGGGATCCCGGGATCCCGGGATTGAGTATCGGGTCAATCCCGAATCCCGGGATTGGAAAATATGCCCCGGGATTGCAAACACTACTCCAAATATATGATAAATTGCTTATTGCTTAGAATGCAGCAAAAAGACAGAATTTAGAATTAGTATAATATACAGTCAATATTCCAACAAATAGAAAGTATAGAATATACTACTATAAGGGCTTTGATAAGTTAATAACTAGATAACTCACTTGATGTCTGAGTGTCAATAGTTGATCTGTGTTTGTGTTTGTATTGTGTTATGATCTAAAAACAGGTAAATACAAATAAACAAACGCTCTAACAAATTACACAAAATATAGCAATAGTGAAGTGTGAAACATTAAATACATAAAATACAACAGTGCATATTCGAGAAAAAGTCTGTATTTATATAAAGCATAACTACCTCTGTATTTCAGTGTGAGAAGAATCTCTGATGAATTGATTCGTTTGAATTGATTCGTTTGAATAGAATTGTTTGAATAGAATTCCTCAGTTGTGTGTTTGTATCCTAGCAAAAATTATTAGGTTAATGAAATTCATTAAAATGATTAATCACACTGTGTATTAGTTCGTTTATATCATATTTACTAACCTGATAAATCGAAGAATAGTTTCTGTAGGAATTCGTTTGAATTAATAAATACACAATTGTTGCTGTGAATTATTGTTATCGAGAAAATAGTATAATTTCAGTAGAATTGTAGTTAGATACAGTCTGTGACTATTATAGGAAAGTGTACTTATGCATATTCCTCTGTAACCATAGAACCACATGCCATGTAATGCTATACTTGTGCTATTATTCAATTAATTAACTTAATTCTGAACTAACCAGGAATAATCTCTGTAAATTTGAACTAATAGCTATTAGTGCCCTTCAAGGCATTTTCAATACAAATGTTACTGGTTAATACTAATTCCGGGTAAGGAGAACGCATTTTGACGGTCAACTGGTGTTCCTACTAACGAGGTTCTACTGTAGTATTTGGAAATGTAGTTTGTTCGTTATTTAATTGTTTAGGATTGTTGTTAATTGAATAGCTGATAACCTTCTGTTATTGCTGCAATCAGCTAAGTTATACTCCATAACAGAACACACAACAACAACAACACCACCAAGAACAACAAGAACAACAACAACAACAACGTTAATTCCTGCGAATATCTCAATAAACAATAATACAGTCATTCGGTTTAATCAACTTTAATGTGTATACAAAGTTCGATAACATAAATATGTTAATTGAATAAGTAAGAAGTGATAACAAGTGTGCTATACTGTCAGTTCCGAATATAATGTGAGTACTTCTCTAAGAGACGGTTGAATCCATCCAGAGTTGTGTCCTTCATCACAAGTGACAAATGCTAAATGCAAACAGGAATGAACAAACTTATAAACAAACAAACAACTTACTAACTAACTAGCTAACAACAAACTAACTACAGTAGAACCTCGTTAATACGAACACCAACGGACGGTAAAATTTCTTCATTTTATCCGGAGTTCGTATTAACCGAAGTAATACCCATTGAATAGCAACTGTAGGGACCTGATTTTGTGGAACTATTTGTTCGTCTTATTCGGAAATTCGTATTAACCGTGTTCGTACTAACGAGGTTCTACTGTAGCTAACAACAGACAACAAACAAACAACAAACAACAAACTAACAACAAAGCAAACAAACAACAAACAACAAATTAACAACAAAGCAAACAAACAAACTAACAAACAACTAACAAACAAACAGAACCCTACCTTCCATTCTATAATCTCGCATGTATGCATGTCATGAGGAATCCTACAACTGAGGTCTATCTTGACTACTGAGTGGCCACCTAGTTAATCACAGCATAAAGATAGGAACATGCAACTTAACATGCAACTTAACTCACACTTCTGATAAGATTCTACGAACTCAATTAGCAGAGCAGATAGAGTCTATAAATAGAACAAATAACAACAGCTTATAGAGGGGCAGTCGCTAACCTCGAATACGATTGGCTTATACATCAGCTCGCACCTCCTGCTGAGACCCACTGTACCGAACTTTCCATTCGAACTGACACCAAGCACTACATGTCTGCAGACAGCATATAATATGGGACTAGCACCTTTTGTATGAGCACCATGGCATACCTGTGAATTTTGGTTTTAAACTCAGATTTAAAACCGATAACAAACATTCTGAGTGCCTCTATAGGGGCCAGGAGGTATCTATAAATAGAACAGCTAATACAGTAGATATCGGATATAAGCACACTGGTTATAAGAACATATCGGATATAAGCACACCGGTTATAAGAACATATCGGATATATCATATAAGAACACTATGTTGGGAAACGGTTGCCATATACCCTATATAATTTATGTCGGTTATAAGCACATTAAGTGCAGTTCCCGACGATGTGCTTATAACCAGCATCCACTGTATAACCTATTTGTTCTATAAATAGAAGCGTACATAGCTAGTACGACGGCTTCTAGACATTTGATTGGTAGGGACTCTCTGATCATGTCCTTAGCCGTCTCGGCCAATCTATAAATAGAATTCTAAAAACAGTAACACAAGAGTAGGCGTGTGCTAGTACCTACTGATTGGTCTGTTCTTTATTATTTCAAAGTACTGCATTCCAGTGTGGTTATACCTGTTGCTAAGGAATATGATTGTACACAACACAAATAGGAACTAAGTACAACATAGTTCCATAATACATGCGATGAGAGGATACTGCAGCTGTAGCAGGTAGTGTTGCAGCTGCGCCACTCTCTGTGCCACCAGTCCGGAGTCCGAGAAGAGAGGAGCTCTGGGGACAGGGGGCTACAGGGAGAGGGGCATGGGACACAGGGTAACTGGAACTAACTGACCCAGGTGTCAGAGTATGTTGCCTTACTAGGCAGCGCAAGGGTTAAGACTGTAATACCACTGATTTCATTCTACAGTAGCTCTGTTAATAGGAACAGGGGACCCTCTTAATATGATCGAGTTATCCGGAGTCACTTAGATGCCTTTGTATAAGCTAGGGGAATTAAACCTGGCCTTGTTAACCGATATTCCCTTATACCTGTTCCTACTAACGAGGTCATACAGTAGTTCCTACTAACTAGAGTCTACAGTAGTTCCTACTAACGAGGTTGTCCCCACTATGCCCTGAGTAGTATGACCGTTGCTTACGTTTGGCAGGGAGGGAGACTCCCTGATGGTCCCCTCCATCTCGCCCCCTCTAGGGTGCTTGCGGCGCACACGGGTCCACAGCCGGTCCAGAGACTCCTGTGAGAGAGGGAGGCCGCACTTGTTGATCAGTCTAATGGACTCATTGCTGGGACATGCTAACTCCATGCTACAACAGTATGTAAGGAATATAATATGGCATCACATTGAGTATAAAGTGTATCTATGGTTTAGTCACAAGGCAGATTAATTTGGATCTCAGATTTCAAGAGACTGATAGGAGCACTGGTATCTTTAAAATGGGACTGAAATGTTAGATTCCACTTTGCTAAATGTTATTCAAGGTATTTGTTTGTTTGTTGTTTGTGTCTCTGGTGTCAACAAGGAGCGTGACAGAGGACAACAACAGGTACATAATAGTGTTGACGGAGGGGTCTACTTTAGGGGACATAGAGCTTGTCAAAGATAAGATAAAGAGCCAAGAGGAGAGCGGAGAAGATGGTCTAGAAATGCTGCATGTCAACAATCTGATTCCAATGGTATTCGCAACCATGGGAGAAGATACAGTAGATAAGGTAGTTAGTTAATGCAGTGGCTGTTGTTGCTTAATTAGATACAGTAGAACCTCGTTAGTAATACGAACACTATTTCAGTCCCCTTCAAAGACCTTTCAAAACATTGACATTTGTTAATACAAATTCCGGCGAACGCAATGCAATATTAACGAGGTTCTACTATATTTGCTATATTTGTATTGCTTGTTGTTGTTTACATGTGTTTATGTCTACAGATACTAGCCCTGCCTGAGGTGAGAAGGGTGGAGCGCGATCAGCTGGTGCACATGCTGCCACTTGTCGCGACACCTAACACCTCGAAGTGGCTGGACCATTCTTATCCTACGGACAGATATGGACTGGACATAATGAGCAAGTCGAAGGGCGGATGTAGGGACGACCTATACACCCCCCCTAACGACGGGATGGGAGCTGACATATACATACTGGACACTGGGATTAACTACGACCACATGGACTTCTCGGGGCGGGCTGCGTTTGGGGGCTACGATGCCATAGGGGACTGCAAACAAAAGCAGGACATTAGAATGGGGTGGGACTGTAACGGACACGGGACCCACGTGGCGGGCACGGCCGGTGGGGAGCAGAGCGGGGTCGCCAAGGGGGCGAACCTCTTGAGCATAAAGGTGCTGGGGACCACAGGCAGTGGGACCCTCGTTGGTATACTAAACGCATTGGATTATGTGGCAGGGAGACATGAAGAAAGGAAAGGAAAGTGAGTGCTAGTTGGAACCGAATACTAACTGTCTTAACTGTACCCAGGGTTACGTCCAGGTTTTCATGCAGGTTGTATTTAGTTTGAGCTCGCGCACGAAGCGCCTAAATACGTATGTGTATTAAGCCTATGCCTATGGTTATGGGAACAATGCATCTCTCGATTTTTGTGCCATAACTGCAGTATCTAGTTGGCCAGGTTTAAATCTGACCCTTACATTGTTATCAGCCTGCATGAAGGTGCGATATTTCCGCACTACAGTATTATACTAGTGGGCATTTGGTGGGGACACATTTGCTACCACAGATATATATCCTGTTCTATTTATAGATCCGACTTCGTGGCTTCCATAGTGAGCATGTCCCTCGGAAGCGGGTACAGCGAAATATTCAACGACCAGGTAGATGCCCTGGTATCAAAGGGAGTCCCAGTGGTGACTGCGAGCGGGAATGACGGTATGGACGCCTGTGACTTGAGTCCCGGCTCTGCTAAGGATTCCATTAACGTGGGAGCTCATATGGAGCCAGTGACGGATGCTAAAGGGAAAAAGTGTAGCTGCGAGATGGCTTACTTCTCTAGTTGGGGGAAATGTGTTGATATCATAGCGCCCGGGGTGGATATACTCAGTGCGTACTATGGGAATGATTATGGTATGTTGGCATGTGTTGTTTAGGAGCGTTATAAACTCAATTATTATGAACAAGCCCTATGGTCCCAATTTAACAACTTTCTACTGTATCGTATTAACTCCACTAGGTTTCGTTGAATACTCCGGAACCTCTATGGCTGCCCCTCACGTGTCAGGCGCAGTAGCACTTATAATGGCGCACGACAAGTCCCTCTCTCCTAAGAAGGTTAAATCCAAGATCAAGAAACTCCAGGCAAAGGACATTAATCGGGACAAAGAGCCCAAAACAGTACGACGCGATTCAAAGAGTGGGAGACTGCATGTACCCCCTACATTTAAACTAGCGGCTATAGCACATTAGCTAAACTGCGTTTTGTTATTAGTAGTTGAAAGGACGATATTAGCATGTGTTGTAGTTATATTATTGTTATTTCCAATGTATGTATTAAAATATGATAATTAATAATTAATTACAATACATATACAAATAGTACTCAATGTTAGAATAGCTGAAATTAATATACCAAATATTTGTTCGTTTCGAAACGAATATTCGTTTGAAGAAATATTAGATTGGAACTGTAGTTTGTAACTAAACTATTGCAACACTATCAGAAAACTATTTTCCACTGCATTTTGAGTCTTGAATTTGATTTAATGCTTAGTCATCAAAACGATCGAATATTCGTTCGTTTAGAATTGTCGTTCCTTACATTTCGAATATTCGGTTTGGCCCTAGGTTTTATTCTCTATCATTTTCAATCATAAAATCAATTTGTGAATTATATGTAGAAGACATAGTATAAAAGTGGCTTATGTTACAACACCGCCCCCACTATTTAAAAATAGGAATACACCACTGGTCACAAGGCAGATTAATTTGGATCTCAGATTTCAAGAGACTGATAGGAGTACTGGTATCTTTAAAATGGGACTGAAATGTTAGATTCCACTTTGCTAAAATGTTATTCAAGGTATTTGTTTGTTTGTTGTTTGTGTCTCTGGTGTCAACAAGGAGCGTGACAGAGGACAACAACAGGTACATAATAGTGTTGACGGAGGGGTCTACTTTAGGGGACATAGAGCTTGTCAAAGATAAGATAAAGAGCCAGGAGGAGAGCGGAGAAGATGGTCTAGAAATGCTGCATGTCAACAATCTGATTCCAATGGTATTCGCAACCATGGGAGAAGATACAGTAGATAAGGTAGTTAGTTAATGCAGTGGCTGTTGTTGCATAATTAGATACAGTAGAACCTCGTTAGTACGAACACGGTTAATAATAACACGGTTAATACGAACACTATTTCAGAGACCTTTCAAAACATTGACATTGCTTAATACAAATTCCGGTGAACGCAATATTAACGAGGTTCTACTGTATGTTGCTATATTTGTATTGCTTGTTGTTTACACATGCGTGTGTTTATGTCTACAGATACTAGCCCTGCCTGAGGTGAGAAGGGTGGAGCGCGATCAGCTGGTGCACATGCTGCCACTTGTCGCGACACCTAACACCTCGAAGTGGCTTGACCACTCTTATCCTACGGACAGATGGGGCCTGGACATGATTTGTAAGCCGAAAGGCGGATGCAGGAACAACGAATACACCCCCCCTGACCACGGCACAGATGTAGATATATACATACTGGACACTGGGATTAACTATGACCACATGGACTTCTCGGGCCGGGCTGCGTGGGGGGACTTCGATGCCTTTGGGGGGACTGGGTGGGACTTTAACGGACACGGGACCCACGTGGCGGCTACGGCCGGTGGGGAGCAGAGCGGGGTAGCTAATGGGGCGAACCTCTTGAGCATAAAGGTGCTGGGGACCACAGGCAGTGGGACCATCGAAGGTATAATAAACGCATTGGATCATGTGGCAGGGAGACATACAAGCAGGAGTGGAGAGTGAGTGCTAGTTGGAACCGAATACTAACTGTCTCATGCAGGCAAAATATTCAGCGCCTAACCTAAATAGCTCAATGCGTATTAAGCAATGGGAGCATCTCTGATTTTTGTGCGCTTGGATGAACCATACCATGCCTGCTGTATCTAGTTGGTCAGGTTGAAATCTGACCCCTTGCTAACTAGTGGGCATTTGTGGGGACACATTTTGGGTGCGGCCTGACTATGCCTCTGATTGTCAGACAGATATTTATCCTGTTCTATTTATAGCCCTGGATTCAAGGGTTCGGTCGCGAGCATGTCCCTCGGAAGCGGCTACAGTCAAGCATTCAACAACGAGGTAAATGCCCTGGTATCAGTTGGAGTTTCAGTGGTGACTGCGAGCGGGAATGACGGTATGAACGCCTGTCTGTTGAGCCCCGGCTCTGCTGAGGATTCCATTAACGTGGGAGCTCACAAGGAGCCCGTGACGGATCCTGAAGGGGAGTGTAGCTGCGAGATAGCTGACTTCTCTAGCTGGGGGCCGTGTGTTGACGTCATAGCGCCCGGGGTGGATATACTCAGTGCGTACTATGGGAACAATAATGGTACGTTGGTATCAAGGAATTATCCTTTGGAGGATGATTTTTGGAAAGTATTAATTTAGGAGCGCGAAAATTTGGAATCCTCTCCTATACCGTAACATTAATTTGTGATTTAGGCGTATTAAAATTGGATCAGACAAGGATTAGGAGCGTATTTACTACTGCTGTATAATACACTTAATTATTTATGGTGCCAATTTAACAACTTACATAGGGTTTGTATTAATTAAGTTGAGTTTTCTTATTATAAAGTCTCTATAAGTTACATGAGTTAATAATGAACACAATTTGGCTCCTTTAATGTTCATGATAGTATAAATTCCTGACTGTATTGTAAAATCCTGTTTGTATTATCTCAAATTTATCTGTATACAGTAGAACCTGCATAATCCGGAATCAGCAGAATCCAATGAGCGTCGGATATGCATTAGAGCCTGCATAGTCCGACCTTTTCCCCTATCCCAACGATTGGATTAAAAGGATATACTGTATAGTATTTAGAGTGCATTCACTCCACTTAGATTTCGTTTACAAGTCCGGGACCTCGATGGCTACCCCCCACGTGACAGGGCTCGTAGCGCTTATACTGGAGTCGGGCAATTTCCCACTTCCTGTGGATATTAAAGTAATTATAAAGAACCTCGCGGTAGATGACATAAATCGGAACAACGAGCCTATTGTGGTGCGAGAAGATTCCTTGGCTGAGAGACTGTATGTACCCCCTACATTCTAACTAGCGGCTACAGCTTATTAGCTGAACTGTGTTGTATTATTAGTAGTAGAAAGGACAATATTAGCATGTGTTGTAGTTATAATATCGTTACTTCCAATATACTATGTATTAAAATATGATAATTAATTAATTAATTACAATACATCATATACAAATATTATTTGTTAGAATAGGTCTCTTTAAGGTAGATGTTTAGACCCTATAGGAGATATAATGTTAGTTGTTTGTTTGTTTGTTTGTTTGTTGTTTGTTGTTGTTGTTGTTTGTTTGTTAGTTAGTTAGTTAGTTAGTTTGTTTGTTTGTTTGTTAGTTAGTTAGTTAGTTAGTTTGTTTGTTTGTTGTTGTTGTTGTTTGTTTGTTGTTGTTTGTTTGTTTGTTTGTTTGTATGCTTGTTGTTTGTTTGTTTGTTTGTATGCTTGTTGTTTGTTTGTTTGTTTGCATGTTTGTTTGTTTGTTTGCTTGTTTGTATGCTTGTTGTTTGTTTGTTTGTTTGTTTGTTTGTTTGTTTGTTTGTTTGTTAGTTTGTTTGTTTGTTGTTTTTGTTTGTTTGTTGTTTTTGTTTGTTGTTTGTATGTTGTTTGTATGTTGTTAGTATGTGTGTATGCTTGTTGTTTGTTTGTGTGTTTGTTTGTTTGTTTGTTTTCATATATATTAATCTGTATTATCACCTGATTTCCTGTCTACAACATTCTTAAAGTACTTCCTATGCAACATCCCAGCATCATCTCCCGGACATAGAATAACATTATTCTCTGACAGATAGAACTTGTACCCGTCTACAGACACAAACAATAACACAACATCCATGGTTCAGCAACACATTACCTCTCAATGCGGCCTCTAAGTCTATCTGTATAACCACCTGACAGCTGGACCGCATGCCTACACACACGGTACAGTGGAATGTAGCTATTAGCACCTAATTTGTATGCGTAAAGGGATTGGTACCAATATGCCTAACAGGCGCCATATTAACATGACGCAGCTATTAACCAATGAGAAGTCGCTGTTAACTGACCGCTAATGACGTCATCTTCCCCCGGCATCCCTGTTGCGAAGTGTATGTGTGTTCTACCCATTCGGGAGAGTCCCTAAGCAGGTGTTAAACCGTGTGTTATAAGCAGTAATCAGCTAGTAATGGCATTTGTAGTCAAAGGCTTTGAAGGGGACATAAGTTGTGTTCATAGTAAGCGGAATTTTGTATTAATTAACTGTGTGTAAGATTCAGTTAACAGCTAATTTGATGTTAGCTGTTAACCATTCTTTGCAAATCCCAAAGTTTATATGCTATAAATGCAAAAGTTTTGCATTTTTGCTAATTAGCTGCGTTTGTCTTAAGTTTTAACCAATATCATTTGTATTGAAAGGCTTTGAAGGGGACTGAAAGCGTTCGTACTAACGAGGTTATACTGTATGGCCGGTTAATAGCCTATATTTCCCTTAGCAAGGAACGTAGATGTACCATGGATGCTCTCACCTTGTCCATAATGTTGTCCAGACACCGTCTATAGGTCCCGTGAATAACCACTGGGTATTCGCTCGCATCTTCTATCAGCACCAGACCCAACTCCAGACCCTGGGGATCGGAATGTAAACCAACTTGTGTGTAGCACTAGAGTAGTGTTTCCAACCTGGGGCCACAATATGTATCTTATATATTAATCACAATGGTTTGTTCAGAATTGATTGAGGAACTGGTAAGAGCTACAGACTTGAAATTTGGCAGGGGGATAGGGAATACTGTATCTAGGAACAAGTTCCAATTTCCAAGAAAAATATTCACATATTCCCTCTCAAAAGGTGACAAAACCTTAGCCTATTAAATTCGAGGGTTTTCCAGTATGGATTAGCAGCTAGCATTCAATGGGAGGGGTCCACATACTAATTATAGGGGTCGCGTTTTATAGATACCCGATACAAACATGTATTATATAAATTCTATGCAAATAACCCATTACACATGCTCTGATACACAGTAAACAACAACAAAACTATGACAACAACAATATAGTCTACATAACAGAATGTCTAATTGTTGTCGTCGGTTAGAAGAAAGTTAGCTGCCAACTCTTCGTTCTTATCACACGCGAAATATGCCTGCACCACCATTTGTTCCGGAAACCCGAGTGCCTTAAGGCGGTTAATCGCTTCCATTTCTGTCGGGGTTACGCTTATGGCGCCGGGGGGGAGGGCCCCTTGTCCCCCTAGACCCGCCCCCTGCCCGGGGGGGTCTATGGCCGGGTCGTTCATGAGTTGCATGAACTCCGCTTGGTTGTTGCTAATCAGTTCGTACAACTGCGGATTGCTCTCCTGCATCTGGGAGAGCACAGCTGTTAACGCCTGCGGGTTCGACTGTAGGACGTTTCTCAGCTGCTGGAACTGCGGCTGAGACCTAAGGAACTCCAGGGGATTAGTCCCGCCCCCTAGGGGGTTAGCTAGGGGTACCATTCCTGCCCCCTGTGGGACCTGTGGGGCCTGCGCCCCCCCCAGATCATCTATTCCCCCACTCAGGATCGCGCCGGCCATCACCGGATCGTCGAGACACTGGATTAACACTTCTGTCACATGAGAACGGGGCACACTGTTGCCAGTCATCTCCATGAGAGTGTCCACTTTCTGTTCGCGGGTCTGCTGGGTGTCCCCACTCGCCCCCTCGGGGACAGGGGGGGCGGGGTCCTGGGGGGGCGAGGAGGGGGCAGGGGGCGCAATGGGAACAGGGGCCGCCTTGGGCTTTGACACCATGACGACAACAAAACTGGTGTCCGTTAAGCCTAACTCCCCGATAATGGCCGTGTCGAGGAGGATCTTCCCTTTGAAAATAAGCTTTTGGTTCTCAGCCGGAAACTCGGGGCCCAGGGTTTCCTGAATCTGTCCCTTCAGGTCCAGGGCGGTCGCAGTCTCCCCCAGATCGATCTTAAGGGTCTGCTGCTTAACTGTCTTAACCGTTACACTAAGCATGCTAGAGACTCTATACTATACTAACCAGGCGCCGGGGTAAAGAGATAGTAAACAAGTGGTAAACAGGTAGTAAACAAGTGGTAAACAAGGGGTAAACAAGTAGTAAACAAGGGGTAAACATGTAGTAGAGGTATAAAGAAGAGGAAAACAAGTTGGAAACAGTATTTTTAACAGGAAGTAAAAAGGTAGCGCAAGTGTTAAACAAGTGGCAAACAAGAAATTTGTGTAAACAACCAGTAAACAAGTGGCAAACAACACGACACCAAATTATAACTTAAACATCACAAACATGATTCGTTGGTTAAAAACTAAAAACGCTAATATAAATATATTTACAAAGATAAATACGAATACAAAAAGATTAAAAATGAACACACAAACACTCAAAAGTTCTCCATTTGCATATCCAGCAGAATCTCGTGTGCCTTATCCGTGTCCATGTTACATTCCAGGTACGCCTTCCTAGCAACCTCTCGGCTAACACCTACTGCATCCATTAGACCCTCTACGTCACTGTTCTGGTACTTAGTTAGTTCCACTTCCGGTTTCCGCTTGGGCGGGGCCAGCACCTCCTCTCCCATTATAATTATTAGTTTGTTGGATGCCTCCTCCATATTAAAGTTGCTATCGGTGAGCGCATCTTCGACTCGGGACCGAATGAAGGCATGGCTGGTTGTGCCCATAAGCTGTTCCACCATGTAGTCGAAGTCGGGCGGGCGCTCGCTCTCTAAGACCGGGTCATCTGGGACGGTCTCTCCCTGCATCTCAAGCGGCTGTTTGTATTGGAACTCAAATCCCTCGGGCTGAGTCACCTCGAGACGCTCCCCAGGGGGCCGCGTGGGGGCCGGGAGGTACGTGGCGGTTATGGCGTCAAGACGAGCTTTCTCGCGCTTCCCGGGCGTTATGGTTATGTTCTTGTCAGTCATGCTAACTACAGGGGACAGTTATAATAGCAGAACTGTGGTAGCGTATTTAATGCAAAGACAAAGTGTATTATACAGACATTATTCAGATGCAGCCATCACTCCCTTTTTCCGACTATTTGAATGCAGTATTATTGTTACTACTAAGCGAGGACTGTTGTCTACCAAACGACGCAATGGAGAAAATTCACGCCTGTGAAAAGTTATGACGTTAATTCCATCAAGCAATCAAATGCTCTGAGAAACTCAGCCTAAAAATATGTTCTTTTTGCTCCGTCACAACTCGAAATAAATCATCATTAGGAAATCTGGGCTTAGCTTTAATTTAGTTAATATATGGGAATCTTATAAGCCACAGTTATGCCAACTAAGGGTCAAGGGACAGGGGATAGGGGACAAGGGACAGGGGACAGAGGACAGGGACAGGGGATAGGGGACAGGGGACAGAGGACAGAGGACAGGGGACAGGGGACAGGGGATAGGGGACAGGGGACAGGGGACAGGGGACAGGGGACAGGGACAGGGGAGATTACTCACCCCCTTGCTTCATCCAGTACTTGACTACCTCCTTTGACACCTCCATGGGTGCGTTCTTATCCGGCTCGGGTCCCATGTCGAGGTACTCCACATCCGTGGGTCCGTGGGTCAGCAGGAACCCCTCTACGTCCTTTGTGTCCACCTCCCCCTCCTCCAGCTCCTCGGCGTCCTCCGGCCACTCGCGCTCGTAGCCGCGCAGCACCATCGCGTACCCCACGTCCGTAACCCTGTGATACAGGTAAACAGTAACAACAACAACACCTTATCAACAATACACCAACCGACCAAAAGTATTTGAATAAGAGCAATTTTATTCCAGACATAATATGCTTAGCTGTAGCTCATTTAACCTACTCTGAAAGACTTGAATAAGTTGCAATAGTTATAAATTTCAGTATTTTGCGATTTTAGTGATTATATCCGATATCCATGAAGTGGCATAAGTGTCCCTGCCACTTGCTAATTGTGGCACAAATGGAATCATGCACCTAGAGTAATTTTACTATGTAGTATTCAAATCTGAAATCAGAATCGTATATTCTAAATGCCTCATTAATAACAACAACAACAACAACAACACTCTAATTACCTGTAGTCTCTTAGCATCGATTCGTTATCCATCACAATGCCCCCGTACACCAGTGCCTGGGTGTCCAGCGGATACTCGACTGCCTCTCTTATAAACAGCTTTAAGACCATCTTAAGCTTCCAAACCTTCATTCTTCTGAAGACCCTGAAGTCATACCAAGTGTCCGCAGTGGTAACCAGGGTGAAGTAGTACCTGAGGGGCCACCCGTCAGGTCGCTCTTTCTGCTCTCGCTTCTTCTTTCGGGGCGGCATTTGCTAGCTAGCTACTCTGGTAACGGAACTATAACGTGTTAGTGTCAGTACAAGCATGTACCTATAGTCATGGGCACTAACAGTATTGCCCCCTAACATAGTTATATTTCGGAATAAATATGTTATTCGTGGGAACATTATGCTGTACACACTACACACTTTATAAACACTTGTTGATGGGATAATTATTAGGAGGAATAATGGTGACAACTGACAACATACAGTAAACTAGGAATATATAGTTTTTTGATATTTGTAACGATTCCATTTGCCCCCATTTGATACAATAAGTTTGTGAGGTTAGTTTCAGTTTCAAAATGCCAAGTTTCAGAACCCCCTACCACGGTTTGTTAGATTAATGCCTGCCTATAATAACGCTTAATAATAGAGAGAATATACAGAGTATACTAGAGTGTAAGTCTACAGTTAAATATAGTATATCAGGCTATGTGAATACACTATTCAGACCACATATATCAAGTTGCTACCCCCCCACATAACAATGGTAACATGAGATTGGAACGCTAGTAGTTAATAGTACAGTATAACTTTGTTATCCTGTGATAGTATGTACTAATTAACAAGTTTATAAAGCAGAGTTATACTGTACAGATAAACACAACCAAGGAAATATCCAGGAGCGCGAGACGCTCCTTTTGGAGCATGATTTTTGGAAAATTTGAATTTGGGAGCGCGAAAATTTGGAATCCTCTCCTACACAGTAACATTAATTTGTGATTTAGGCGTTGAAAATTTGTATTTACAAATGGCTGTATAATACACTGAACAGAACTGGAACTATAGCGTGTGTATATGGAACTATGATTAATTACTTGGATTGAGTGTCCCTGGTTTGCTCTTATCTGCAGTCTCCCCGAATCGGGATGAGCTATAATTGAGAATCTCTGTTTGTCGTTTGAAGACACAACCAGCTTAACTTTATCCAGCGAGTAACGTCCGAACTTAGGGAGCGACATTACGTCATCCAGGTACAGGTACCCTCCTAGTAAACAACAACAACAACAATTATAAAATACACACAACAACAACAACAACAACAACAACAACAACAAGAAGTAAACTCTCGTTATAACCAAGTCGGATATAACGAAATGGAAATTTCCCCCAGAGCACTAAATGCATTAATTATTATCTGCTTATAACGAATATCCGGATATAACGAAGGGATGTAATTATCCCAAGCACTTCGTTATAACGAGAGTTGACTGTAAATAATATACAAACAATAACAACAGCAACAATAATACAAGTAATAACTATCACACTAATCACTAAAACAAAACAACAACAACAACAACAAAATTTTACCTGGTTCAGCTTTCAGTCCTTCTTTCTCGAAGTTGTGTCTCAAAAGAGAACTCAGAGCTTTCGATAGTTTCACCTCTTCGCTCTCCTACAGTCATAACAACAATAACAACAACAACAACACAACACAACAACAACACAACAGCAACACAAAAACAACAACAACAACAACACAACAACAGCAACACAACAACACAACAGCAACAGCAACAACAACAACAACATAACACAACATAACAACAACAGCAACAACAACAACAACTCACAGGGTATCTGGACTTGTCTTTTCCACCTGTAGCCATTAGTAGCTAATTATAGAACAAACATAATGAGAGTAGACAGACTATAAATAGAACATTTGTGCGTTAAGAATAACTGCTAATAACTAAGTTCTCAGCTAACAAGTGGTACCAGCTGTTAAGAAGTGAGCCTAGGGGACAGGGGTCAGGGGTTAGGGGTCCGGTTTGGGGGCGATGAGCTCGCGAAAAGAGCCAATCAACTCCCGCACCAAGGGGGCTGTCACATTCAGTCCCTGGAGATCCGTTAGGTAGATAGGAATGTGGCTTGACAACCACTCCGTGACCTGTCTCTTCTCAGTGGCGCCCATGAGGTTGTGGGACCCCATGAGGTAGGAGGAGAGGGCCAGCAACACCTGTGTGAGGTGCAGGGGGGCCTGGCTGTCCGGCCAGAAGGGGTCCTTCTCAAGGTAGGCCCTGTGGTACTCCGAGAGGAGCCGCACAGGGGACAGCCCCGCCTCCAAGAGACACATAAAGAGGTGCGACAGTTCCAACCCCTGCAGGAACCCCTGTTGCTCAAGCTGCTGCAGAATGAATGCCAGCGGGAAGTACGCATCTCCCGACTGTAGGTACTTAAGCGTGAGCTCCTTGAGCTTCCGGAGTAGGCGTATGGTGTCCCCATCTGCCCCCAGGACACGGAACTGGGCCGTAAGAATGTCCCGCCACAGGGCCTCGGAGAGCCGCGGGTCCTGGTGGCCCGAGCTGTGCAGGATGGAGAGGCGCCACTCGGACAGCCGGTACGGGGTAGCGTACTCCACGTACAGCTTTGTGTTGTCGAGGAGAGACAGGTCTAGCTGCACAGCTGACTCCGTGGCGGCGGGGGTGTCCAGTGTGAGGAGAGCGGTCTGTATGCCTAGGGAACAGCTGATCGGTAGACATAGCATAGCTAGTATAGGGACAGCTGATCGGTTAGGGCAGGATTTTTTTTAAGGCCGATCTTGGTGTAAATTTTGCAACAACAAAAATAACCCTGGGTTAGGGAGTGGTTAGGAAATGTATTTGGGGTGGGTTAATCAATGTTTTGAGAAATAGAGGGAGTGTGGTAAAATCCCTGCGAGTTCAAACTTGATGTAGACGCGCAGAAAATTCCTGGATGAAAACCAACTTGTCCAAAAATTCAATTAAACTTCACATTTCGACCATAAGAGTATTAGGGGGCTATTATGGGTGTAAGGGGGGCTATAAAGGGGCTATAAAGGGGGGGGGGGTATTTACCCATTTGTATCTGTGCGACCTCCAGCTTGTCTCGTGTCTCCTGTAGGAACTCCTGGTGCTGTGAGGCGGGGGAGAATCCTACCGGCTGACTGGTGGCACACATGACCGCGCGGGAGAGCAGCTCTATGCGCTCCGAGAGTTTCAGCTGAGAGGAGACAGAGGCGGCCATGGTGTGCAGCACCCGCGCAGCTGCCATCAAGTTATCCGAGTTCTTGTAGTACCTAAGTTACATAGTATAGTAGATACCCCAGGTATGGTATGTGACTACAGTAGTGTTCGCCAATAGCAATATTGCTCTATTAGCAAGGTAGTATTTTGAGTACCAAGCGAACATTTAATTAAAGTTAATTTTGTTCCTCAAATAGTAAATTCGCCTATTAATTAGCAAGCAAATTTCGTGCAAAGCGACTTGCAATTACGGGACACCACTGTACTGCTTATAACTACTCCGCTTATAACGACTCTATTATGTATAGCAAGTGGCTACATACCTCCAGAGGAGGTTGAGGTGCGAGGTGTCGCCGGGGGGCGCGGTATCGGCGGCTGCCCGGAGATACACCTCCAGATATGCGGTGTTGACCTGCACCAGTCGTTCCTGCTGTCCGCTCTCTATCAGGTGCGAGTAGAGCGCGTGGTGCAGCAGCTCCTCCGGGGCCGCCAGGGCCCGGGAGAGGAGCGCCTCGTGGGACATGAGGTCCCGCTCTCCGGCCCGGGAGGGGGCGTGGGACCGCTCCAGGTAGTCCACTATCGTCTGGTAACAGTCGTCCCTCTTCTCCAGGCAGCTGAGACCTACACAGAGGGTAAGCAGGGGGGTAATTATACATATAGTTTTAGAAGAACACCGGTTATAAGAACATTCTAATGGAAAACGGTTGCCATATACCCTGTATAATTTATGTCGGTTATAGAACATCATATGCAGTTCCCGACGATGTTCTTATAACCAGCATAAATTATACAGGGTATATGGCAACCGTTTCCCAGTATAATGTTCTTATAACCGGTGTTCTTATATCCGACATGTTCTTATAACCGGTGTTCTTATATCCGACATGTTCTTATAACCGGTGTTCTTATAACCGGTGTTCTTATATCCGACATGTTCTTATAACCGGTGTTCTTATATCCGACATCTACTGTAGCAAGTTCGCCTATTAGCTAGCAAATATCTTGCAAATACCCTGTATACTTTCTAGGGACAGAATAGCCAGTATATTACCAGCTTGTTAAGACAGACATACCCGTGACGTCGCTGGCTGGCTTCCCGGTGTCCACGTAGCTCTTGGCCCGGTTGGAGGGGTCCAGTTTCTGAGCGGCGGACAGACAGAGGTCCACCAGGCCCCTGTGGAACCCCAGCTCGTAGTACTTGCTGCAGACCCCCGCGAGAGACACCTGGTGCGACACCTGCGTGAACAGCTGGAGGCTCTCCGCCAGCAGCGACTCCCTCTGGCCCTGGGGGACAATATGGAACTATAATGGGAACTGAGACCTGGGGACAATATGGAACTATAATGGGAACTGAGCCCTGGGACAATATGGAACTATAATGGGAACTGAGCCCTGGGACAAATGAAACTATAATGGTTCGTTATAAGCGGAGTAAAATCAATAGCTTAGAAGGCTATGGGAGAATAAATGACTTCGTTATAAGCGGAACTCCGTTATATCCGACTTCTTTATAACGGGAGTTGACTGTATTGTATAATAGGAACGGAGGCCCTTGGGCATATATCACTATGAAACTATAACCGGAACTATAGAGGTACCTTTAGGGCGGGGTCCCCAGAGAGGTCGGAGGCGAGGGAGAGACACTCCTCCGCTTTGGCGCGCTTGGCGTCGTCAGCTGAGTAGAGAGAGGGAGTCAGCTGGAGCAGTCTCTGACTCAATTCCTCTGTCATCCTCTCGTCGCCATGGTACCTGCGGAATGGGAACCGTGAGGGCTATGTTGTATTAGGACTCGATTAGAGTGTAAGCGAATACATATGCAGTATAACTCGGGTATAACGTACCCTTCGAGAATGGAATAAGTACGTTTAAACCGAGTTTACCCTACATAGAAATACATACTGCTTTATAAACTTGTACAACCGAGTGCTATCATTCAAACTTAACAGCAAATCCTAGGAATTATAATGTGATATAGTTGGTAGAAAGGAACTATCCAGGCTAGCGAGACACTCCTTTTGGAGTCGGATCTTTTGAAAATATTTAATGAGAAACGCTAAAATTATCTTCTCCTATACCGTAACAATAATTCGTGGCGTATGGACAATAATTAGTAGCTATTTACACGGCTGTATAACACTGTTTGACTACAGCCTAAGACAGTATACTGACCTGGCCAGGAGGGCGGACAGGAGTGCGGATGTGACCTGTCTGTGGACCAGGAGGAGGTCGGAGTAGGTCATGAGACAGAGGTCCCCCCTCTGCTCTGAGGGCAGGGCCTCTAGGAGGAGGGGCAACTGGTGCTGCGAGAGGAGGATAAGCAGGGAGAGCAGTTCTATGGACAGGTCAGTTATGTGGTGGAGGGACTCGAACTGGTGGCACTCGAACCGCGTGGCCTCTGCCATCTGTCTCTGAGAGGGGTCTAGGGGTAGGGGGCAGGGGACTGTAAATAAGGGGACGGGGGACAGGGCATAGTAATACAGGGGACAGGGGACAAGGCATAGTAATACAGGGGACAGGGGACAGGGTATAGTAATACAGGGGACAGGGGACAGGGCATAGTAATACAGGGGACAGGGGACAAGGCATAGTAATACAGGGGACAGTAAGTACAGTGGATGCCGGTTATAAGCACATCGTCGGGAACGGCACTTAATGTGCTTATAACCGACATAAATTATACAGGGTATATGGCAACCGTTTTCCAACATAGTGTTCCAACATAGTGTTCTTATATCCGATATGTTCTTATAACCGGTGTGCTTATATCCGACATCTAATGTATTAAATATAGGGTATAGTATAAGGGACAGGGGACAGGGGACAGGGGACAGGGGACAGGGGTAACTTACCAGAGGTGGGGTCGGGGTGCGAATAAAGAGAGCTCTTGAAGATAGACGAGTTGAGAGAGGTGTTGGTGGAGAGGGGCTCCAGGGGAGAGGACACATTCCTAAGCGACGGATTGGAATCCAAGAAGTCCCTCAGGTGTATGAGTCTCTCTCTGATGAGCTCAACAGTTCTCTACAGACACACCTGATTAATGCAAGTGGCACAAGTGGCACGGGTGATACAAGTGGCACAGCTAACAGAGGTGGCACATATAACAGAAGTGACATACCTCCTGGAAGAGGGGCTCATGTAGGCCAGAAGGGGTCCGCTGGACGAGGGGGGTCCTCCAGAGGGGGCGCAGGAGGCGGGACAGGAACAGCCCGAGTCCGTGCAGCTTGTCCGAGTAGAGCACGTCCGGACCGATGAGCGCCTTGCCCAGGTACAGCGGCTGGGGGGAGGCGTCCGGTCGGGAGGGGGGCGCCTGGGAGGGGGACAGGAACCTGGGCTCTCCTCCATACCTGGGGACAATAGTTAGCTATGGTTACCAGGGGCTATCTAGGTGCTAAGGAGCCAAGGTGTTTGCAGTGTGATTTGATTTAGGTGCCGGGTTGGCACTTAATTAGGTGCTAGGTATATGGCCCATAGGTTCCTCGATAAACAAACCCCTATTCGGGTTCCAGTAAGAATTGTATCTCCATCAAATAGTGCCGCATCTTTGAATTATACCGATCATGTATTATGGCTAACACATTTAGGGTCCGGTACAAATTTTACCTCCATTATAAAGTGCCGGCCCATAAATCCTATATAAACGCCTGTACCTCAACCGATGTCTGACTGACAGTATAGCGCACCTATGGTTACCTGTAGGAATGACTAACCTGAAGAACGCCTGTGCGGCCGCGGCGGCGACCCTTTGGTCGGGGTCGGACACCAGCTGGAGACTCATGGCGGGGGCCTGCCCCTCCCCCAGGAGCCGGAAGAAGGAAGCCACCTGACCGCTCTCGGGGGGCAGGCGCGACAGCAGCTCTCTCAGCTGGTCAAGCGGACGCAGCACGAACAGCTTGTACACCTACAGCAATAGCAACCGTACATACTGTAATAGCCCCGGGGCCTTGTTGTTATTGGGACAATTGTATCCAGAAAGTTATTTGAAATCCAGAATACAGTAAAAAAGTCGTCATAATAAATGCCGGTTGTAAAAAAGAACATTCTACCGTATTATTTATGCCGGTCAAAAGAACATTATATTATGCAGTTCCCGACGATGTTCTTATAACCGGCATAAGAGCACCTACCTCGCTTGCGGTGAGTATGAGTATCTCCCGGTTGGGATACAGGTGCTGCGTGCAGCAGGCCGGGAGGCGACTGGCGGCGGAGTCGCGGGGCACGCCCCCGGTCTCGCCGATGCCCCATACCGGGGAGGGGAGTCTGAGGACGTGTCGAGTCTCCATGAGGAGGCTCTGGGAGGGGAACAGGTCGCGACTGAGCACCCAGAGGGAGTCCGCACCCTCCCCCGTATTGACACTCATGAGGAACACAGAGGGGGACAGGTGGGACCCCGTAACGGACCTGGGGGGCAAGAGGACTGTAGGACTCGGGACTCAAATTAGACATTCTGTCAAACGGCCATGTATGGAACAGGCTTTCTAAAGGCAGTTATATATATTTAGTTTGAGCTCACAAACATGCTTAAATTGCTCAATTTGTTTGCATCTCTCGATTTTCGCGCGCCTTGAAATACTAACTTTCAAAATACGCGCCTGGATGAAACCTTGGTATACAAAAGACATATATTGAAAACGAAATATCTGACAGTTATTATTTGTCTAATGGGAGGTTACCCTCACTAAGGCAGTATGGCAGAATGTCTAGCTATAGGCCTGTAATTGGTGTCTATAGGTCCCAATAAGTACCCAATGGATACCAATAGGGCCCAATGGGTCCGGTGGGTACCTGGGGGGCCTGGCGGCGGAGGAGGAGGCGGAGAAGCCGGGGGGCAGTCTGACGTGCACCAGCGCCAGGAGGGAGGGGCGCGCTGTGATCCCATTGGGCGTAGTCGTGAAGTAGAGACGCACCCCTGGGGACACATGTACCGTAACGTTACAGTAACACAGTAACTCCGTTATACGAGTCAAAGGGAGGCTTAGTAGAGTCGTTATAAGCGGAGTAGTTATATAGGTATACAGTGGTGTTAGCGTAATAGCAAGTCGCATTTAGCACGAAATTTGCTGCTAATAGGCGAACTGCTATTATAGGAACAGAATTAGTATTAAATGCTCGCTTGTGAATCAAGATAACTTGCTAATAGAGCAATTGTATTAGGCGATAACAAATGTAGATCAATATAAGCGGACTAAAATCAACTACAGTAGAACCTCGTTAGTAGGAACACGGTAACACGAACACTATTTCAGTCCCCTTCAAAGCCTTTTCAATACAACGACACCGGTTAATACGAATTCCGGATAAGGTAGTAATAGCATTCCCATGGTGTCCGTACTAACGAGGGGAATACACTATAACTTGGCTATAACGTAGACTACAATAGCTATATATACAAGTGTGCTATAAATACAAGTGTGCTATAAATAGACACGTACCGGCCTTGGTGAGGGCAAGGAGATGCAGGTTGGCTGAGGAGGCTGGGGGGAGGGCGTGGATGGAGACGATGGGTCTAAAGAGCCCCCTGTCCCCCGTGAGAGCAGTGGAGCAGCAGACGTGGGATATGCTGTCCTGCGTAAGTGACGTCACACGGGACATGTCGGCACCCTCCGGACCCATGTCGTACAGGGTTATGCTACCAGCTATATAAGGGCATGGGTAAGTATTATTATAACGGGAGTAGTCTGCTAACCTGAGTGTAATAAGGTGTATAATGATATTAATCAGACTAATCTCAGTGTAATGTGATTAATCAGATACCACTAAGGTGCTATAACTCCCTACCTGCAGACAGGGTGTACAGCTGGTGTCGGTTGGAGTCCACAGCAATCTCCCGGAGGGGATCCGTGTCCCCAAACGCCAGGAAGGAGGGCAGCAGGTAGGAGAGGAGGGAGGAGCTATGGTTAACCTTCTTGCAGCGCCCCCCGAACCAGTCCTCCTAATATACAACAACAACAATGATAACCAAATAACAACAACGATAAAGATAAAGATAAAACATAAACAAACTAACTAGCTAACTGACTAACTAACTAACAAACGAATAAACAAACAACAACAACAACAACAACAACACACAAATAAACAACTAACTAACTAACATACAAACAAACAAACAATCAAACAAACATACAAACAAACTACATATAAACAAACAAACTACAAACTACAAACAACAACAACAACAACAACAACACCAACATACCTTAGCCTTATACAGGAACTCGTACAGACACCCGTCCTTCCCCCCCAGGAATATCCTCTCATAGGGAGTTGGGGGGTCCCTCGGTACCACTGTCAGAGAGACCCCGTCCGTGGGGAGACAGAAGAGGGGCTCTGGGTGCAGCACCAGCTCCCCCCCTGTCCCCTGGCCCCCTCCCGAGAAGGAGACCCCCAGGGCCACTATGCTGCTGGGGGTCGTCAGACAGAGCAGGTGTCGGATGTGCTCCCGCAACACCCCGCGTCTCGGGACCGACAGAGAGACAGACAGGATCACCTACACACACGTTCCATTCGTACACACTCGTTGCTAGCGAGGATATACAGGAGCAAGAGACGGAGTATGATATTTGGAAATATTTTATTTAAGACCGAGAGTATTTAGAATTTCTCCTATACAGTATGAAGATAAGATCAAACCAGGATTAGGAGCGTATTCACATATGCCTTGTATAATACACTGAATTAATGGATATGCAATAAGGTACATATTAATTAACTACAGTAGACTCTGTTAATAAGAACACGGATAAAGGGAATATCGGTTTAGTACAAAGGTTAATTCCCCCATCCTATACAATGCATGCAAGTGACTCCGGTTAATACGGACACATTAATATAGTCCCCTGGTGTTCCTATAAGAGAGCCTATCTCAGTGACATAACATACCTCTTGCAGTCCGTCGTAATAAGCCAGGTCTGACCCATCCGAGTAGTCCCATAGGTACACCCTGTGATCCACAGTTATCCACACCCTGCTGATGTCGGGGAATATGCCAGCCATGCAGTTAAACTGGGTCTAGGGACAACAATAACAACAACAACAATAACAACAATAACAATAACAACAACAACAACAACAACAACAACAACAACAACAACAACAACACAGTCAGGTCTTGTATTATGACAAAAATTGTGTTCAGAATAGAGAGACTTCATAATAAGCGAACTCAACTTAATACAAACCCTATGTAACTTAATTGGGACCATAGGGCTTGTTCATAAAATATGGATTATACAATTTGGGATTCCACATGAATTATCCATTGTATTTCTGAGAAAAATTCCCAGTTACCATAGTGCCCGTATAAGGGAGGTTTGAGTACAATGTCCTATCTCTAACAACAACAACAACAACAACAACAACACTCACCTGGTCCAGCTGCTGCACCAGCTCGGGCGGGAAGGCCTGCTTCCGGAGAGGGGAGAGGTGTGAGAGGCCGGACAGAGAGAACTCCGGGGCCTCCAGGGGGGGGTAGTCGTGTGGCTCCATGCCCGAGAGGGTGCAGGTCTCGTGTGACGTCACACGCAGGTGTGCTGCCAGCTGCGGACAGGACTCGTCGGACCGGATGTACTCCGAGAGGAGGGAGCAGCCCCTGGCGATCAGCTGATCTCTGTCTATAGCCGTCATGTGTCAGCTGTGCTATTCTACCTGGGTACACACTAGTCAGTAGGGGGGCAGGGGATTAATTATAACACCTCTGAGGAGGCGTTAGTCCCGTGTAACCGGTGTACCTTTTACACAGTAGACTCCGCTTAATAGAGTTATATTACTGTTCAAAAACGGAATAATAATTGGGGGTATCTGGTGTCGAAAACCTACCAGTATATCACCTAATAGAGTTACCTCGGGACCAGGGTACTTTGACCCGATTAAGCGGAGAAATCTATTAAGCGGAGTCGACTGATGTGCTACGATTGGTGCCCAATCCCTGGTCCTATAACGGCTCCATTGTAACCACAGGTATTATAGTTAGCACTACATAACTAGAGTCTAGGGGCGGGGCCGCTAGTACTTGGGGGGCAGCGGACCCCTGGGGGGGGCGCGGCGCGGGTAGCTGCTCTTGGCGCCGATGGATCCCTTCCTTTCCACGCGTATGCTGTTAGGACCGATCTTGTAGGTCCTGTCCGTCTCTACGACCCGTCGCACCTGCTCCTCCGAGGCGAAGGACACAAACCCGTATCCATTGGGGTGTATCCTTACGTCAGTGACGGTCCCCAGGGTTCCGAAGCACTCCAGGAGCTGCTCGCTGCGACACTCCTTAGGGAGACCCCCCACGAATATCTGGTAGAGGTCCTTGGGGGGCCGCGCCGCGTCCGGGGGGGCCTTGGGGCGGTACGGCTCCCGACCGGTTACGGGGTTGGTAACTTGGAATGGAGGCTTCTTCTTGGGAGGGGGGCGGCTATAAATAGAACTGAGATAATCTATACATGTCGGTTCAGTTAACGAATTTGCTATAATATAATACTTTGTTATTGCATCAAGATGGCATTTAGTAATTTCCATATTAGCATAGATATTTTGGTGTATAATGACATTTCCCAATTATAATTTGAGGTGTGAATCCTTGTCATAGGAAGTATAAAGTGTGAAGCCATGAAAAAGTGGTAAGTAAACCGTAATTATAAAAAGCATCCCTGGTTAATACAAGAGCTGTCGTATCGTATATTGAGGCGCTGTATGATACACTGTATAACCATGGATATGCTATTACAATTACACTGTTACAGCGCCTCGTAACGACACTAAGCTAACAGAGTGCTTACGTTGTGAATCTGGGCTCTGCGACCTTGGGGGCGCCGGGCGGGACGTGCTTGGAGGAGATGGAGGCGTAGCTCATGTTCCGAGTCCCCACCGGGTCAGCTGACTGCTCCGGACCCTCCGTCGGTACAGGTCCCTCCTGCCGGTCCAGCGGCTCGTACTCTGTGGCACAGCGTAACACAACAACAACAACAACAACAACAACACAATGATACGATAATAACACAACAACAACAACAACAACACAATGATATGATAATAACACAATGATAACAACAATAATAATCAATAATAATACAGTAGAACCTGCATAACCTGACCCTCTATAATCCGGAATTCAGCAGAACCGACAATTTTCCCTACCCAAGGGGTGTTGGATTATACAGGTTCTACTGTAACAACACAACAACAACAACAACAACAACACCTTCATCAGCACTGAGCGGGGGCAGTTTGCTCTCCTGAGGAACATCCTCTGTCTCCTCGCCACCGTACGGATCAGCTGTGTACTCATCCGGACCTGCAACAGATCATAACATTCCTATCCAGGCCCGGTTGCTAGGACTCACCATTGTGTCCCTGGTCCTCTGGGGCGGGGTCCCCGTCCATGGTCCAGTCAGCTGTTTCCGTTTCCTCAGGCGGCGCAGCGATTGGCTGACTGCCGGCGGGAACAGCTGGGCCCGTTTCCGGCTCTCTGATTGGCTGGGAGGATACCGGCTCTCTGATTGGCTGAGGCTCCTGGGGCGGGTCTCCGTTCTCCCCTGGAGACAGGGCCTCCACTGGGTACTCCGGCTACACATTCCAATCGTACACACGGGTAACCAGGGAACAGCGTAGTTCCAATAGGAACTGTTGTATGACAGTTCAACTAGCATTACCAGATAACCATTGAGGAAGTCATACAAGAAGTGTAGAATTGTCATTAGTAGTTAAACTGTCATGCTGGAATATCCATGGTTATAATAATACTTGTAAGGTAGTTGAGCTGTCATACAACAGAACTGACAGCATGGTTCCAATAGGAACTAACTAATATAGTACCAATATGAACTAACTAACCTCCTCTCCCTGCTCGGAGGGCTCCCCGTCCTCCTGGTAGCGGAATATGTCCGCCACGATGCTGTACTTCTTGGGACCGTCCTGCGACAACACAAAGCTCTGCACGAACGCGCGCATCGGGCGACCCCGCGTGGACAGCTCCCCTGTCACCTGACACACACACGTAAACAACAACAACAACAACAACACATTGTATAAGGGACTCGTTAGTAGGGACACCAAGGGACCGTGATATTATGTTTGTATAACCGGAGTCCCTTGCATGCATTTGCATAGGCTATGGGAATTACCCTTGTCCCTTGACTAGTGCAGAGTATACACAGCATACCTGAATGAGTATCCCGCTGCTCCCCGAGGGCAGTGCGTCCACCTGTTTGATGGAGGCGTGCACCTCTCGGAACCCCAGAGAGTCCACTTTCTCCTGAATCTCCCGCTGCCCCAGGGCCGGGGCGCTGCGATCCAACTCGTTACCCCCGTGCACGTATGCGCTCTGAGACACGTAGAACCTAGATACCGGAGTGGCGATAGGAATGCGGGCATACCAAGGGTAGGGCGGGAACGGTTCGGTTCTTCAAAATAGGAAATAGTACGAATTGCATTTTTGTATTGTTGGGCCATGGATTCAAGCTGGATTTTTCTCATATCCATGGTGTAGCAACACAGAAAATTCGAACTATTTCCTATTTTGGTTTTCGAACCATTACCGCCATACCCTACCAAGGCGCT
Source organism: Hexactinellida sp. DTS-2022 (assembly GCA_028753945.1). NCBI lineage: Eukaryota > Metazoa > Porifera > Hexactinellida > Hexactinellida sp. DTS-2022. The sequence continues at coordinate 58,233 of JAPNXP010000018.1, read as the reverse complement.
CTGAGCACGTAGAACCTAGATACGGGAGTGGCATTAGGAATGCGGGGGCATACCAAGGTACCTGTGCAGTTGCGAGGGGTCCGTGTGCAGCATGGTGTAGTACTGCCGCACGAAATTGAGCGCCACTTTGCACGCGTGCTCGTAAACAGCTGATATGTCCCCTGGTATGGAGTCAGACATTAGATCATCCTAGCTACAGACTGGGCGAATGGAATGTCTCAGGAATGCAGACAAATGCACCAAGGATTTAAGAGTAGGATATTTTACTTTTGGAAAATATTAATTAGGACCACGGGTTCATCCAGGCGCGTAATTAGAAAGAAAACTTTTCTAGGCGCGAGAAAATCAATAAATGCTCCCAAAGACGTAATACAAAGGAGTATTTTAGGCGCGTGTGTGAGAGCTCAAACTTAATCTAGGCGCGCAGGAATTTTGCCTGAATGAAAGCCTGATTAGGAGCGCTAAATTTAGAATTTTCTCCTATACCCAACATTAATTTGTGATTTAGGCGTATGGAAATGCCTGTATAATACACTGAATGGGACTGTAATATAATATGGATTGTTTATCTATACAAATAGGAATAAACAATAACTAAAGTAGTAAACAACAACAACACCAACAGACGTCTGACATAATCCCATAATCCTATTGGCTAATCAGAGCTAAATAACGGCAGAGACGAGTAGTCCCACTCCGTGTGTCTGCAGGGGGAACTGGATAGCGTCGCTCCTCCCATTCCTATCCGCCTCCTTGGTAACCAGGGGCCGCGGGGCGGACAGCAGCGAGCAGAGGTGTGTGTGGAGGTGTGAAGTGGCGTAGTAGTAGTTGGTGGGGGCCGGAAACCCGTTGAAGTCGGACCGCGAGGCCCGCGTGTACGCGCCCATCTCCGCGAAGAACAGCCAGTCACCTACCGCCAGCAGCGGCAGCTGCGTATCCGGCAGGATCCGGTCCAGGCCGTCGCAGGAGGGACCCCACAACGAGCTCCTAGACACATACCAATGTACCATAGATGTTGCCTAGCTAAATATACCGTGTTTCCCCGAATAAGCGTCGGGTCAATTAAAAAGTATGATAAAATTAAAACACAATAGTTGATAACTGGAGTGTAATTCCAATTATGGCAATTTCGGTAGGTAAACTGTCGGTGAGAACCATTAGAACCGACCTAAATATTATTTTCTGGATTTTTCAAAAAAACTTTTCAGGACAATTTTGGCCCACGAAAACAATAACCACCGGCGCTTATTCGAAGCAACAAACAAATACCAATCTACCCTAGCTGTCTCCTAGCAGCACACAAATACCAATCTACCCCTGACGTATCCAGGACTCACCTCATCAGCTGTGATGACTTGACAGGGGTCAGCAGCTGGGGCTTGGGCTCCTGGTGATCGAATATGATCCCGTTAAAGGCCCCGTACACCCCCTCGTTAAGGTAGTACATGTGCTCCTTGCCGCCCCCCCCTGGACAGTCCCGGGGCCGCGAGGAGGTGACGCTAACCGCAAGCAGGTGGCTGCCCCCCGCGAAGAAGCGGCCCGGTTCCGCTATCACCCGGAGCCCCGCCCAGTCCGAGAAGAGAGAGGAGAGAGAGGAGTTTATGACCTCAGAAAGGGACCTCAGGAAGGTGAGGGGGGGCGAGGGGTCCGTCCCGGGACAGGAGGGGAACCCGCCCCCTATGTCCAGAAGCGTGAATCTATAGGGGGCATTAGTAGTCTGTGTACCTAGTTAGTTCCGGTTTGTAACACCTTATGTACTCGAATATTAGTCTCAGTTAAGATACTATGTGCTATTCGAGGAAATACTTTAAATACCATTTATTAATTAACCTGTTAATATTTCCCCTTATGTCTTATATGTGTTGTATGATAATTATTTTCCTAGTTACCTACTTAAGTTAATCAAGCATTTATTAGTGTAATTAAAAACCGCTTAGAGGGAGATCATTCGAGAGTGAGTAGGTGCTCTATAAGTTAGTTCCGGTTAGTAACACCTACCTGTACCCGTAGAGCAGGGCGGTATCGAACACACTCCTGGCCTCCCTAATGGCTGTCCGGAAGAGCCCCGGATCTGTGCAGCCGCTGCCCACGTGAAACGAGACCCCCACCAGCTCCAGTCCCAGCCCCCTGGCGGTCTCCAGCAGACAGGGCACAGCGGAGAGGGGACACCCGAACTTGGGGGACAGGGGGACCAGGGAGGAGGAGTCCTCCACGGATATCCGGAGCACCAGCTGGCACGAGGGGTGCAGACCAGCCTGCTTGTGCAGCTCGCAGGCGTTGTCGAATGTGGCCAGGTTAACACCTGTGGAGAGAGTAAACAACAACAATAACACACAAATAAATTACACTGGTGTTCGCCTATTAGCAATATTGCTCTATTAACAAGTTATTTTCAGTCGCAAAGCGAGCGTTTAATGTTAATTCTGTTCGCCTATTAGTATGCAAATTTCATGAAAAATTCGACTTGCTATTACGGAACACCACTGTATTTATTATTTTTGTTGATTTGTTCGTTGTTTGCTTATTTGTTAGTCGTTAAAACCCGTGTTAACATTTGTCCTGTCTACAAGCAAACAGCACTATCACTAAGGCACTAACCCCTCTGCCTGGCATACTTTATGTGGGAGAGCTGCTTGCAGGGGTTGGCGTATATGATGGAGTCAGCTGTTCCCTGTCCCGCGGCCGCCAGGACGGACAGGACGGTCTCCAGCTCCCCCCTGGAGGCGCAGTCGAACCCGGCCCCCAGCCGCGCCAGCACGGACAGCATGAGGGGGTCCGGGTTGCACTTGACCGCATAGTAGGGCCGGACGGTAGGGAACAGCTGACTCCAGAGCAGGAACAGCTGCGAGAGGAGACCCAGGTCGATGGCAAAGAAAGCGTCGTCGCTGGGCGCGTGTCTTGCGGTCAGGAAGTGCGAGAGGAGCTCCCTGGGGGCGGACCCCCGCGGTACAGAATATATTTGTTGTCCCAAGAAGTGGAAGTCAGTCATAAGGTGTGAAAAGGTAGCGTTTGTTGATGAATATGTTTGTTTTGTTGGGGTCCCACTCTGGCTCGCTATTAGCGTCAGCAAAGCATGCACCTCCCGGCTCTATCAGGAATGACCTTTGAAGATCTACGGAAATGACCTCTAGGAAGAGGTGAGTTTTGTAGCGTTTTCTTTTACGAGGAATTTTGTACGTTTGTGCAAATTCCAAAACAATTGGGCATTGAGTGAGATTCTGTAGAAGCAGAAGTAAACAACAACAAATTGTAATATACAAGGATAATACATTATAACCTCGTTAGTATAAACACGGTTATACAAAATTCCGAATAGTACGAACACTATTTCAGTCCCTACTAAGCCTTTTCAATACAAATAATTTTGGTTAAATACGAATTCAGGATAAGGAGTACACATTTTGACGGTCCCCTGGTGTTCGTGTTAACGAGGTTCTACTGTAACTGTTTTTTAACTAAATTAGCAAAAATATAATTTTATGAAAATCTAAGGATTGAAGGCATTGCCCTTATACTAAAGTTTGTAACAAATGTAAATAACAACATGTACTATGCATCTATAAATATAACAAACCTTTTGGAGAGAAGATGGTTGTCTGTCGACAAATATGTAGAGAGAGCTATTAGTCTCTATTTATAGAGAGACAGAATGTATCGAGTTACAGCCTAATCATAGTGCAATATGGAACTGGAACTGAAACTGAGTGGGCGCAGCCATGCTGCAAACCAGACCTGACACCAATAAGTTACACCACCGTATTCACTCGATAAGTGCCAGGGTTATACGTATAGCATACTAATTATAGCAGGTGTTATTGGGTAGAGCTACTATTGATATTTGAGGAAATAAGTTAACCTGTTAACAAACTCCTTCAAATGCTTATGTGTGTTGTAAGATAATTACGTGCAAGGAATTATTCAGGAGAGACGCTCCATGAAAGTATAAATTTTAGAAAATTTAATTTAGGAACGCGAACATTTTGAATCTTCTCCTATAGTACCTATATTGTAACATTAATGAAGATTGGATCAGACCAGGATTTGGATCGTATTTACAAATGGCTGCATAATACATTGATTATGTATACGTAGGTATAGTAATTACTTAATTAAGTATGTATTCGTGACTACAAATATTAAGCCTCTTAAGGGGGCGATTATTTGAGTAGGGCTACTAAACTATTGGAGTGCATAAGGTAATATGGAATATCTATAAATAACAAAAGTATAAATAAAGAGTTAAAAAGGTAGAACTAAGGCTATACTAATCCTAAATGAGAGACTTCTGTATGTTGTCCGGGGGCAGAGAGGGCACGTTGGCAGAGGCCAGCGACTGGAGGTTCTCCTGCGTGTTGGACCGGAACAGGCCGGCCCCCGCCCGCCTCTGGCGCTCCACGATTATGTGCGTGTAGTCGCGGATAAGGTGAGCGATCTGAGAGGCCTGTGAGGGGTGTAAGTAGTATAAATAGGGGTGAAACGAACATTCCTATTTCTATTAATTTGTGTTCCCCATTAAAATATAAATAACCTTTGCAATTAGATTTTATGTAGCTAGTTTCTAGGCGATGAATTTCCCGACAAAGTTAGTAAACAGGTACCTTGAATGACATTAAAAATCTCAAAAAGTTTCCAAAAGAACACCCCCTTTAAGGTGTTATACTAACGAGGCCAGGTTCTACTGTAATATAGCTTAACGAGATTATATTGTTGTTGTTGTTTACCTGAGCTGTGTTGAACACAAACTTGGTTCCCCTAGTTAGAGACTCCGTCACTAGCATGAGGTTCTTGAGAGAGGGACTGTAGTTAACAATGCTTCTGTAATCGTAGAAAACAAGAGACTCCTAAGGGAAATAGTAACATATGTCATATAGCAGTTGTTGTTGCTGTTGTTGTTGTTGTTGTTTACCTTGTCCCTCCGCTTGAGTATGTGCACCCCGTCCTGGTTTACGGCTAGCCAGAGGTTCTTTGGGAGCGTGAGTGTGTACGACTGAGTAACCTCGAATACCGTACTCCCGTACAGGACCCACTGCTGTACGAAGTTAAGAAATACGTCATTGCACTCGCCGCCCGTCAGCCCTCGCAGCTCCCTACGCACCAGGGATTAGTCAGGAGTAATTACAGCTGTATAATGTGTAGTGTATAGTGTATAGTGTATAATACACACGCACTCAGTTCAAGGGGACAGGTTATAACCGGTCTATAATAGCAGGGTTCATACAGGGGCGGTACATAGAGGTATACTGTATTATAATCAGGGTTTTCATATTTGAAAAGGAGCATGCTTGAAATACGAGCAAGGCAAGCTGTAAGGACTAATGGCTATTAATTATATCATACAAATGCTATTATATACCAAGACTACACAATGGATAACTGGCATGCAGCCCAGGGGCGTGACCCTATAGGCCTATTCAAACAGGGACCTGATTATAAAGAAGCCTCGAAGTGAGGCTTAGGCCTTAAGGGTACCATTCAATAGTGATTGAGGTGTTGAAATATTGTTGTTATTATTTACCTGTGGTTTGACCAAGGTGAGAAGATGGTATCTCGTATATAATGCAACTTTAATTCTCCCATTTATTAATAAGATTTCTGAGTTTAATTATTATTTTGGCTTTGGCGGAGAGCGTGAAAAAGTGCAATGGAAGTGTGTCTCAATTAATATTTAGCGCAGGGCCTAATCCGGGAATTCCTTAGTGATATTTAATTTTTTATTTGGAGTCGGTATATTACTATACACGGACGAGCTATAATATATAGAAATTAGCATAAATATTCAACAATACCGGCGTGACTGGAGGAGTATTTCCCAATTTATTTACTCTGTAGAATGCCTAACCGGGTTGGGTTACGGTTACTATCCAATTATAGCACGGTTAACCGGTCTGCATAACATTGTATTGTCCTACTGAATAGCCACTAAGCAATGCGGTATTAAGTCTCACCTGTGCTTGCGCGCTATGTCGGATGCCTGGAGTCGGTTGCGCATGTGCTTTGGCAGAAACCTGTCCACTATCGATCTACAGACAGCATAACAAGCGTACATACGGTAGTTAGGCAGGAACTAACTCATAATCCATGTAGTGATTATCCTGGAACTCCCCCAGTTCCACGTGTGCCCTCAGCGCGGTCAGGTATACAGCCTCTTCATAGGTGACCGGGAACCGGTCGTTAAATATGTCGTCCGTAACCTACAGGGCAGGGTAACACATTCCTATGCTCCGTAGCAACACGGGTACCTGGAATAGGATGAGATTGAACTCCACGGGGTCTGTCGGGTTGGCGTAGGGCTTTAGGAACAGTCGCTTCTAAATAGAGAGAGATTGGATGGGGAGGTGTTAGGATAGGCAAGGAGTTATATGGATAGAAGCTCCTTTTGGAGTATGGTATTTGGAAATACTAATTAGGAGCTCGAAAATTTGGAATCCTCTCCTATGCCGTAACATTAATTTGTTATTTAGGCGTATGGAAATATGATCATAGGATTCATAGCAGGATTAGGAGCGTATTAACAATGTCTGTATAATACACTGAGTATACTAATACTAATATTACCTTGAAGGTTAGTCGGAGTTCCTTCTGGGAGCGAGTTGTCTTTGCGTACTTCTCCCACTTGAATATCGCGTCTGCCACCTTCTCCTGAGGCAGCATGTTCCGCTCTAAACAACAACAACAACAACATAAGTAAACAACGGGTAAACAACAAGAAGGTAAACAACAGGTAAAAACAAAGTAATCAACAACTAAACAACAGGTAAACAACAAGGTGAACACACAATAAGGTAAAAACAACAACAAATATACCAAGGCAGTAGGACTAGAACTGGGCCACTATACTATAATATAGTCGGCACAACAACAACAACAACAACAACAACAACAACAACATACCCAGCTGTCCAAACACTTCGAATATTGAGAATCCGGCCGCGCTGGCTCTCAGTCCGATCCTGTCCTTAACCATCTCCACAACCTAGCAACAGCATAACACCATAGGAATGCCGTGTATAACAGCACTTACCTCCTCCACATTGGCCGCTGCATCGAACTCCAGCGCCCGGAATTGTCCGTCCATAAAGTAGAACCGCGTGTGGATAGGGTTCCTATAGACACATGACATGGTTACAGGGCTGGTGCTATGGAATGGGGACTCACTTGAAGACCGGCTTGGACCGGTTCACCACACAGACTATCTCCTGCACCGAGGGGGGGTACTTCCGGTTCTTGTTCTGGATAGTTCTCTGCAGCGACTAGAGAGTAGACACCAATGGAACAGCTGTTTATAGTACAGCTGTTAAAGCGATAGGTTATATCTTATACTTTTGAGATAACCTCTACATAACAAGTCACCTTCCGGAATTTAACCGAATTTTTTGTGTACAAATACGGCGATTTTGACCTTTAGTAAGTCAAAAAGGTAAAATATTTCCCGATTCAAATTTTTCTTATTTGTAAGCTTAGCATGTCAAAGTATATTCCTTCCCAGGAATAAGTATATGAATACACCTGTTGAATTGCCCATTGTACTTCCTTACACCTATCCTACCAGTTACCAGCTGTTTATAGTTCCGGTTGTTAACACCTACCCTTACGCAGTACTGTTTATAGTTCCGGTTGTTAACACCTACCCTTATGCGGTACTGTGTATAGTTCCGGTTGTTAACACCTACCCTTATGCAGTACTGTGTATAGTTCCGGTTGTTAACACCTACCCTTATGCAGTACTGTTTATAGTTCCGGTTGTTAACACCTACCCTTATGCGGTACTGTGTATAGTTCCGGTTGTTAACACCTACCCTTATGCAGTACTGTTTATAGTTCCGGTTGTTAACACCTACCCTAGTGCAGTCGTGTCTATAGTTCCGGTTGTTAACACCTACCCTTATGCAGTACTGTGTATAGTTCCGGTTGTTAACACCTACCCTTATGCAGTACTGTGCATACTTTCCCTCCTCGGTATTGGCCTCTAGGGCACAGAACTTGAGATGGGCCCACAGATAGTTAAGCAGTGCCTTGGACCGGGGCACCACCACTCCGCAGGTGAGGGAGAGGAATCGCCAGTTTTGCACGTTAATGCGGGAGTTGGGGTCCGGCTGGTCGGTCGACTGCTTTACCAGCTGCATGTAGAACTCGTTGCAGAGCGCCTCCTTCTCCAGGCACTTCGCTATCACCATCTGCACCAGCGCCTCTATGGTGGGGTCCTCCAACTCCAGGCCGGGGCTGCTGGCGAGACCTGGGGGGTATAAAGATAACTTATATGTAGACCGTCTATTTATAGAACAGGTCTTCTTACATATACATTAGTATTACCGTTTCCATATACCCTGTATAATTTATGTCGGTTATAAGAACACTATATGCAGTTACCGACGATGTTGTTATAACCGAGATCCACTGTAGTATAATTGAGGCTAAAGCATATGATACTTAGCCTTACCTTATGGTAACTCGGCCAATGGCAAGAGGGGGGGGGGGGGCAGTAGATAGGGGGCTATAAGACAGTACCTGCGTAGTAGAGGAGAGATTGGAACATGCGAATGGCTGCATCCTCCTGCTCCTCTCCCTCCAGATTGGTCATGGGCTGGGAGAGACGCGACTTGGTGTAGGACCAGTAGGTCTGCTTGAATATCTTCTCGAAGTCCCTCTCCTCTCTCTCCGCCTGGAGCCGGGCCAGCTTAGCCCTGTTGTATCTGCGCGGAGACAGGTAAACAACAACAACAACAACAACAACAACAACAACAACAACAAGGTATCGACATACTTATCAAGCAATATAATACATAATCAGTTTAGAGTCTGTACAAACAATTAAGTTATGTTTATCCACAAAGCATATTCCGTAGACCCTTCTCGCTAACTCCCCTACATACAGACCCCCCCTGGGCTGCCCCTCCCTCGAGTAGGCCATCACAGACACCAGGGGCATGTCGCTGACGAGGATCTGCCCCCAGGGGTCCACACAGAGGAACATGGTCTCGTGTAGGAGTCGCACCCTTGTGTCCATGGTCCTGAGGAGGCTCCCCGCTAGGGAGAACACGTGCATGCGCGGTGACGCGTTCTCAGAGAGAACAAATAGCTCGCTTTCGCTCAGCTTTAGGTCGATGGGCTGTTTCAGAGAGGGACAGGAGATCGAGCGGGGGAATGTTAAGTCAGCTGATCGCATAACCTGTACCCTATTTGAGTCCCTGTCCGCTACAAACACCTCCTCCTCCGAGACCGCTAGGCCCCCTGCGGACACCAGGTGGACCCCAGGGGACACAATCGAGACACCATAGAACCCCGAGTCCTCCCGAAATATGAAAATCCGAGAGTTGAAGTACCCCGTTACGTATATGGTGTCTTTATGGAGCGCAATGCCCCACAGGGTTACCATAAGGGCGTGGTGGAATGTGGTTACGAACTGGCAGGAGGGAGTGAATACGGAAATCCCGCAGGAAGTGGCTACAAATATATTCAGAGGGTCGCCCCCCACCGTCACGCCGCTGGGGTACAGGGCCCTAGGGGGGGTCTCTATGCAGAGAGGGGGCGACAGGGGCCCGTAATGGGGAGGGGGAGGTACCCGGGAACCTATTGATCCCATGCTGTCTGCTGTAACTCTGTTAATGTATAGCCTATAGTGTAACCCTATACTCAGTAGCTAGTTATACACATAAGTTATAGTATCAAGACAATATACAGTAGACCTCGTTAGTCTAATATTCCACTTATTTACTTGTCCAAAACAACTACAGTGGAATTGCTTTATTAGCAACTTCGCCTATTTGCAACCAAATTTCATGCAAAATGCGAGTTGATAATAAAGCAATTCCACTGTATTACTATATCTGTAATATTCTACTTTGGACCATTTGCCCACTGGTGGACTATAAAAAGTTCCATAAAATCAGGTCCCTACAATGGCTATTCAATGGGTATTACTCCGGATAAAACGAACAAATTTTTATCGTCCATCGGTGTTCGTATTAACGAGGTTCTACAGTAACAACAACAACAACAACAACAACACAACACCTACCTGCGGAGCGTGGTAGTGAGGAACCCCCCGGAGCTGTCGAGGGGGCGTCGGAGCATATTTGAGTCGAAGAGAGCTTTGCGACACTTTCTCAGTTCCAAATACAGCAAATACCTCTCTTCGTCCGTTGCTCTATTCTATAAACAGAGTTAGTGGCACTATTAATTTGGTGCCAGGTGTCTGACAAGATTATTTGGCCATATAAAATTGGAATACAGTGAACTCCCGTTATAACCAAGTCGGATATAACAAAAGAACTGTTTACAACGAAGTGGTATTTTCCCCAAGAGCACTAAATGCATTAATTATTATATTATCCGCTTATAACGAATATCCGGATATAACCAAGCACTTCGCTATAACGAGAGTTCACTGCAGTTATAAGTATTAGTGGCACTAATGGCAGGGATACACAATAGTGGCAGGTTAGTGGCAGATTAGTGGCACCTTCTTGCGTGTGGGTCCGTCGCCGACTCGCTGCCAGTTAGAGTGTGCGGGGGAGTAGGAAGCGATGAGGTTGGCGATATCCTCTTTCTGAGAAGTCTCAAATATGAAGCTCTTCTGCTCCTCCGCACTCTGCACCAACATGTACAGGGTCACCACCGGATCGAACTGATCCACGGTTATGCAGTCGAGTCGCGAGTAGTCGTAGCTAGCCATCAGCTGACGGGACTTCTGGTTAACAAAGTTAAGTCCTGCAAACAACAACAATAACAACAACAACAACAACAGTTAACAACAAATAACGACAATACAGTAGACTCGGTTATAACGTACCCCCTTGGGAATGGAATAAATACTTACTAACCGAGTTTACCTTACATAGAAATTCATACTGCTTTATAAACTTGGTTAAATAGTAGTAGTACTTCTAACCCAGATACGTTATAACCGAGTTCTACTATAACAACAACAACAATAACAACAACAACAACAACAACAACAACAACAGAGGTGTTACCGTCTATGCTGACTGCTAGAATGAGGTTGTTGGGGTGTGACCAGAATCCCTTGTAGTGCACGGGGAACTGAGTGGAGCCGTACAGCGGATAGTGCTGCACAGAGGTCAGGTACCAGACCTTAGCCTGGATGTCCGTCTTGCCGCTCCCGTATTGCTACGCACACCGTAAACAACAACAACAACAACAAATATACACAAATACAATAGATAAATAGACTAACAAAGAAACAAACAAACTAACAACAACAACAACATAAAATACAGAAATATAATAGAAAAATAGACAGACAAATTGACAGACAGACAACCAACCAACCATCCAAATAAACTAACTAACTAACTAACGAAGCAAACTAACAAACAAACAGCCAAACAAACAAACTAACAAACAAACAAACAAACAGCCAAACAAACAAACTAACAACAACAACAACACCACCTTATGTGCTCCCGCTAGCGCCCCTTTCCACTCCTCCTCACTCATCCTCTTGTTGTCGGTTAGGATCCGCTTGGGGAGATAGCTCTCGGTGTCTGAGTAGCGACTCATGCTCCTGGTGTCGAACTCTCCCCACAGCACCTGTGCCTGCAGCCCCGCCAGCTGAAGAGCCACCTTCTCAGTCACCGCGAACTCGTCCAGCTATAAATAGCAGTGTAGTGACGGTATAAGAACATAGGGTATAGTGGTGTCGGATATAGGAACATGTATGTTATAAGAACACCGCTTATAGGAACATTATATTGGAAAACGGTTGCCATATACCCTATATATTTATGCCGGTTATAAGAACATTATATGCAGTTCCCGACGATGTTCTTATATCCGGTATCCACTGTGATAAGCAATAAAAGTTTGATAATTTCCCAAATTTGTAATATGGTATATTTCCTAAGGTGCATGGTGGTATATTTCCTAAAGTATTAGGAATTTCTGGATGAAACTTGCTGTTATACAACCACCCTATATAACATGCTAATATGCATAATACATAGCCTACCTGTACAACTGAGTTGACAGCCTGTGCGTACATGAGATGGTACTCCACGGGGTCCTGGGGGATAACTTTGGGGTTCTTAAACACCCTCTTTCTGAACACGAACCTGGAGTCCCCCCCGCCCATGGCCTGCGTGTGTCCCTTCTTGCTGACAGTCGCGTACTTAGTCATCTCGATTGAGGACCTCTTGTCCCTAAACACGGGATTATATGCATTCCTAGGCTGTTTCCCTAGCGACCACTCACCTCTCCCATTGGGCCAGTATGTCCGCTATGTATTCGTGTCCCTTCACGAAGTGTTCGTACTCCGGATTAACCTAAGGACCCGTTAACCATTGTGCTCACATTACGGTGGAAGCCGCTTATCGGGGGATTCGGTTAATCGGGACAAGGCTTTGGAAACCAATTCGTATCAAATTATCAAACAGTAAAACCTCCAAAAGTGAACACCTCCAAGATATGAACACTTTTTCTCGGTCCCAAATTATCCCATTGCTTAGACACGCATTATGATAAATCATGAAAAGTGAACACCGCTCAAAAGTGAACGTTTTGGCTGGTCCCAGGGTGTTCACTTTCTCAAGGTATTACTGTACTATACAGCACATCGGTTAATCGGCAGAACGTATACACGGGTCTAATGCCTACTCCCGATTAGCGCCTCCCCTATACTACTAACCACACCACAGCTCACCTCATATAGAGCCCACCCGTCCACGGACTGGAGGTCTATCTTCTCCGCCAGCGCCTGCACAACGTCTGCAGCGGTGCAGCAGGGGTCCACACCGATGGCTTTAGCCTTTCCGTCCAGGAAGTAGAACCGGAGGATAAGCGGGCTCAGCTCCTTCACGCGCTACACACAGGGTATTATACAGCTGTTATATTAACTGGCAACTGTACTATAGTATCAGCTGTTAGCAGCCATTATAGCCAGGGTGAGATACAGAGGGGGGGGGGGCAACAAAGATGCCCCCATCCCAGGAATTGTCTTATTTTGGCCTATACATGTATATGCTGCTCCTTTATCTAAGGGAACAGTCTGTTTCTAGGAAAGTCCCCCCCCGAGGAAAAATGTCTGTATCAACCCTGTCAGCTGTTTAACTAGCTACAGCTGTGCTCACGTTTATCTCTATGGCAGAGGGCGGCAGCTTGCGCGGGCTGGCTTTGGTTATGCGCATTACGTTGTAGCACCACTGCGCATATCTCCCGGTGACCGCTTGGTTCTGGTTCTGGCTAAAGAAGGCCAGGAGGTACTTGTTGAGGTGTCGCGAGGGGGGGTACGCCACTATGCAGAGGGACAGGAACTGCCAGCCCTTCACGAGCCAGTCCTCTCGCGGACACTCGGTGCTCTGTCGCATGACCTGGCAGAATATCTCGTCGCGGAGCTCGGGCCGCTCTATGCCGTACGCTATTATGGACTGCAGCGTAAGGTTAACCTGCTCCGGGCGCAGCTCTCCGCGCATAAGCTTGTTCAGGTCCTAACAAACACATGCAGGGTATAAATAGGAGCATACTTATTATATCCTTATAAATAGCAACAAACAACCAGGCTACCATTGCCAAAAGTATAATACAGTCGACTCCGCTTAATAAAGCCACCGGTTAATAGATTTCTCCGCTTAATCGGGTCAAACTTTCACAGGATTTATAGGACGGAATTACAGTTTGACTAAAAATATTTTCGGTTAATAGATTTCTCCGCTTAATCGGGTCAAAGTAACCTGGTCCCGAGGTGACTCTATTAAGCGGAGTCCACTGTATACTCTAATATGCCTTATAACACTGACATAAGTGTAGCTAATACAACAGGTCTATAAATAGCCATACCCTGAATATGTTGCATGCTAGGTGCACGTTCTCCGGGTCGTGCATGTGTATGAGTGAGGTGGGAATGGTGAGGGACTTTGTGAACCTGAGCATGTCCGTCTTGGGCAGGATGTCCTCCAGAGCCCGCTTGGTTATGCTGGTCTTGCGGATGGAAATGGAGCCCGAGAGGGATCCCTTGGGATGGTCGTTATAGAATCGCTCTGCAAACTCCAGCATGGAGAATTGGGAGGGGTCCAGCTCCTCCCCCCGCCGCTGTTCCTCCTCCTCCGCGATGCCGAGCATCTTCTTCTGCACGCGCCGCTTCCGCCGGACCGTGCGGCCCCCCTCTGGACGCTCCTCCGACACCTGTGTATGACAATAACAACAACATACGCGTTCTAATGTACAGACTATAATCGACTATAATATTTATGGGGGAGATGATGTACAAGAATCGATTTATTGCGACAACTAACATATTTGACAGCTTCCCTTCATAAAATAAAATATTTAATTTTCAATTGTCTATGCAACACGCTATATAAACAGCTGTGATATAGTGCACTCCAGTTTCATACAGGATTTTCAAGCAAGGGGGCAATCAAGGATATGTAAATTCTTAAGGGGGCATAAGTTAAACTTATTTGTGTAAGTGGTTTTTCTAGGGGGACACTTGAAGGAGCAGGGGGCAAGAGCACCCCCTGTCTCCCTATAACACCTGATTAATCACATAACACGGTAAGTAGAACCTAGAATAACAGCTGTGCCATAGACCCCTGTTACCCTGTATGAAACCTATAATAACAGCTGTGCCATAGACGGTATGCTGGAAATGGTTCGAAAAACCAAAACTGGAAATTGTTCGAATTTTTTAGTGTTGCTGCACCATGGATATGAGAAAATCCCGGCTTGAATCCATGGTCCAATAATACAAAATGAAATTCGAACTATTTCCTTTTTTGTTCGAACTATTTCCTATTTTGAAAAATTCGAACCATTTCCGCATTACCCCATAGACCCCTGTTACCCTGTATGAACCCTATAATAACAGCTGTGCTATAGACTCACCTGCTGGTTCTCCTTGAACAGCTGTTCCAGCTCCCGGTTTATCTGCTGCAGGTATTCCTTCTCTCGGACGGTGTCCCCCCTCTCCAGACTCTCGAACATCTGGTCCAGGTCGTCAGCCGGCTGGCCCCGCTTCAGCCGCTCCGCCTTTAGCTCCGCCAGCCGGGCCATGCTGTACAGCTGTCTCTGTCGCTCCCTACACAAGACAACAACAACAATATAATAACAACAACAATAATAACAACAACAACAACAACACGATATTGATGACAATAATAATTATAAAGTTTATAAAAGCGACTTCAACTTAATACAAACTCTATGTAAGTTGTTAATTGGGACCGTAGGGCTTGTTCACATAAGGAGACTGATTATCCACAGAATACTCACATTTCATTGGACATTTGTATCTCCATCTCTGCCCGCTCCTTGGCCTCTCTCTGTTCCTGCTCCCGGACCTCCTTCTGGCGCCTCTTTTTCTTCTTTGCCTCCTTTTCCTCTTTCTGTCTCCTCCGTCTCAGCTCCCCCGCGAGCTCCCGCGCGAACATGCCGCGCACGTGGCTCTGGATAACCAGCGCGGCCTGTCGCTGCCGCAGGAATATCACGCGCTCCTTGCGGGCCCGCCACGCGCGCTGCAGCCGCACTATGGCGCGCCGCGTGCGCAGGTACTCTAGGGGGCACAGCTTATTAATGCACGCGGGACCAGGGACTAGACAGGGGCTCTCAACAGCCAATGGATTATTTTCTTAATATCACTCACATGAAATTAAGGACATTTTATCAGACTCCTTATTTGGCGATAGATACAAATGTAAAATTATTTACTGTGTGTTCTATTAGTGGAACTTTGCTATATTCATAAATATCTACATAGTGTGCTTTGTTGGGGTAGCAAGGGCTTATAATGGTAAGACTGTGTCTCGATAGAAATGAGCTAATAAGAAAGAGCTAATGAGTAGGGGCACTTACTCTGTCGGGCCGCGAACCCCTTCCAGTAGCGCTGAATGATTAGAATCTGGTAGGTGAGCACCTCCTTGCGTTTCTTCTCGAGCGGGTCGAAGACTGTGTTCCTTAGAAACACCTTCGTGCGTCCGATCTGCCACTCGGTCTCCGGGAGCCGCATGCGCGTTAGAATAGTGCGCGTGGCCTCCCTCGGGTCCCGCGGGAGAGAAATGTCCATAAGCGCAGCCAGGCACCGGTACTTGTCCAGAAAGTCCGATGCCGGCACGTGCACGGGGAACCCCTGTAACAGGATGATAATAACAACAACAACAACAACAATAATACAATAACAGCACAAGACAACACAATAATAACAACAACAACAACAACATAACACAACACAATAATAACAACAATAACAACAACAACAATAATAACAACAATAATAATAACAACAACAACACGATAATAACAATAATAACACAACAACAACAACAACAACACAACAACAACAACAACAACAACAACAACAACAACAACACATACCTGTTTCCGTATCCTGACTATATCCAGCATCCCCGAGTATCTCAGCTGGGTCACGATAAGCTCGTTATCGTAGCTCCGTCCCGACTTGTGATGGTTCGGCTTAAGACACCGCACGTACCATGGATTGGTGTTGTCCAGCACGTCGTTAAGCGAGGCCAGCTGCTGTCGGAAGGTGTCCGCCACGGTCGGCTTTCCCTTTCCGCTCTTGGTTCCAGTTCCGGTTCCAGTTCCGATAACCTGTTTGTTGACGGCCTGCGAGCGGGCCAGCTCCAGCGAGCTCTCCAGCATGTCCTACAATGGCACACCTCATACCAAGGGTACCATAGGGTAACTAGGGAACCTGTTCTATGAATAGCACTTGTATATAAAGCAGGGTTTTATACAGGGCTAGAATTGAATACTCCTAAGGCCACTAGAGAATGAATTTTGTAGGCCTAAAAGCTAAGTTTGCATTACTCTATGGGGAAATTCGGCAGTTTTCGCGCTCCTAAACGCAAACATATCTCAATTCATAGCCTCTAGGCGTATACGCTCTCCTGTATAATACACCCATACCAATGCTCCCATAGGGTAACCAGGGCTCTATCTATAAATAGACTCGCCTGGTACTTTGTGACCTCCCTCACAAACGGATTGGTGGAGCGGAGCATCAGGTCGAAGAGAGGTTCCTGTTGCACGTCCTTGTTCTTGTCCAGGAACGCTTGCACCTAGCAACGAGGAATGTAGCTATTTATAGCACATATAACAACGAATGTACCTGGTATATGACGTCTCCAGCGTAGTGCACAATGCCGAATTCCAATAGCATCCTCCGGTTGTCAGGGGCCTTTATGAAGTGCCTGTGGTCCCCCAACTCGCGGGTTATTTTCTCGATGAAACTCTGATCGGTTCCTTTCGGGAACCGGCACTCCTCGTCAAGCAGCTTTAGCAGGCACTTGGGCGGCTGTAAACAACAACAATAGTACATAGTAAACAACAACAGTAGTAAACAACAGTAGAAAACAAGAGTAGTAAACAATACTATAGTAGTAAACATCAAGAGTAAACACAACAATAGTAAACAACAGTAAAGAACAACAATAGTAGTAGTAAACAATAACAGTAGTAAACAACAACAATAGGAGTAAATAATAACAATAATGATAACAATAAAATTGTCGCAAATGGGTACCTTCTCAATTAGCTCTAGACAGATAGTGTTGTCCGTAAATTTTATGTGAGAGAAGTCAATTCCTTCATCTTGATACTAAAATAGAATAAAATCAGAGTAAACAACAACAACAACAACAACAACAACAACAATACTTACAATCTCCTGCTCCAGTTTGAATACGTAGTGGTTGAAGAATCTGTGAAGTTTCTCGTTTGTGTAATTTATACACATCTGCTCGAAAGAGTTAATCTACAAACAAACAAACAAATAAACAAACAAATAAACAAACAAACAAACAAACAAACAAACAAACAAATAAACAAACAAATAAACAAACAAACAAACAAACAAACAAACAAACAAACAACCAAACAAACAAACCAACAAACAACAAACAAACAAACAACAAACAACAAGTGTTTACCAGTTTGTTTACCAGTTTGTTTACTAACCTCGAAATTTTCGAATCCGAATATGTCCAGTACTCCTATGAACTTGTTCTTCTCCACGCCGGGGTTGGTGCAAGAGTTGATGTGTCTCACCAGCCACGTGAATGTGCGCGTGTACAGCGCCTTAGCCATCGCGTTTCTGTTCTCAAACGCCTCGTGCACCTTAAGCGGGATCTCCGTCACCTGGCCCTAAAACAGGCATAAACACATCCATAGTCCGATAGTGTTATAACGTACGTAACGCAGTTCCCATGATTAGCACAAGTGTTTCAAACAGGATTTGCATACAAGGACGGCAAACTGGGATATGTATATTCTTAAAGGGCACAATTAAACTTCTTAGTGTAAGTGGTTTTTCTAGGGAGCATGAAGGAATAGGAAAGTGCCTGTATGAACCATGGATACTTCTTACCATTTGTAATACAAAGTATGTCTGTCACACATTGGTACCCTCCCCTTTGGAAGCATTACGTAACAGAACTTATAAAAGAACAGAACATACTCTGACGGTTATCTGTCTGTTGGTTGCCAGGTAACGCAGCTTGTGCATAGGAATGCCTAGCATGGTTGCCGCATTCTCGAGTGCCTGCATGGTGCTCTTGCGCACCGCGCTGCTCTCCCCATCCAGGTCGTCAAACGCGACGTTACCCAGCCACAGAATGGCGGAGACCGTCTGGAACAACCCGTCCCTGGTCTCCTCGGGCACATTGAGCACATTCATAGCCAGACACAGGTCCTCGAACATCTTGCTGTCGTCAACGTCCTCCAGCAGGTAGCACCTATAGTGATAGCAGGGGGAGATAGGAATGTGATCATATGCCCCATAGCTTGTATGATATAAGATGACAGTCCATTGAAATGGCAAAGATTCTTGAACATTTTTGTAAGGATAATAAATTATCTCATAAATTATTGACTATAATAGGGTAGAAAACAGAATAGCAAATTAACTATGGATACTGTAAATAATAAAAATTAGTCAACTAACTTAGGTTCCAATCAATTGGGAACAAGGTTTTATAAACATCGATATCGGGGAAAATCTCCAAAATCGATAAATTTCCCCGATATCGATATTTTCGGTATTTTTGCATCCGGATATATCGGTCCCTACCTGTCCCCTGACAACCTCAGGGTGTCTAGGAATGCTTACCCCGACTGGTTGATGAAGTTGTAGTTCTGCGGTTTGTCGATGAGGAACTTGTTCCTCAGCTCCTGCGAGGCGGCGGCCCCGGCGCACAGCTGATAGAACACGTGGTAGTTCCGCTCCTCGCGCGCCTGGAAAGTTATGCGGGACTGCTCCAGCAGATAGTCCTGTATCACGGAACCGGATATCTGTCCGCGGGCGTCGAAGCAGACCTGTATGAACTTACCGAACCGGCTGCTGTTGTCGTTACGCAGGGTCTTCGCATTCCCTAGAGGCACACGGTGTCCAGGTTACACGTAGGGCAGAAGGAATGTACATACAGTAGACTCCGCTTAATCGGTTTCTCCGCTTAATAGGGTCAAAATTTCACCGGATTTATGGGACGGAATTACAGTTTGGCTTAAAATATTTTCGGTTAATCGGTTTCTCCGCTTAATCGGGTCAAAATGACCTGGTCCCGAGTGTGACCCAATTAAGCGGAGTCGAATGTATATAATGTATAGTCCCCAGGTATCTCAAGTTATATAAACATACACACACCACATAGGATATACAGTGAACTCTCGTTATAACCAAGTCGGATATAACGAGTGGATAGTTTCCCCAGGCACTAATGCATTAATTATTATCCGCTTATAACGAATATCCGGATATAACGAAGGAATTTACAGGTCCTAAGCACTTCGTTATAACGAGAGTTCCCTGTATATCCTACAGTGTATCCTGGTTACGGACAGGGCAGCTAGGAATGCGTTACCGAATGCCTCTAGAATGGTGTTGGCCTCCAGGATCTGCTGCTCCACCCACCTGGCTACGCTCTGCGTCACTGCGCACAGGTACTGCAGGATGAACTTAGTGCTCTCCGTCTACACACACACTGTTATAACATACAGGCAATAGGGCATATAGGTATAGTGGTACCATACAGTGCAATCAGGGTATTATACAGGAGTAGAAGTGAACACTCCTAAGGTCACTAGAGTAATGATTTTGTACGCCTAAAAGGTCAGTTTTGTTATTACTCTATGGGATTTTCGGGAGTTTTCACCGCTCCTAAACGCAAACATATCCCAATTTATAGCCTCTATGCGTATGGCGCGCTCCTGCATAAAACAATGTCTGTAATACAAACAAGCCAACAGTCTCCCTGTCCCCTGTCCCCTGGGCCCATAGGACCAGAGGAACATAGGAACATAGGGGGACACCTAGGAACCATGGATGTACCTTTCCGGCTCCGGACTCCCCGGATATGATGCAGGATTGGTTCCGGTCGGAATGTTCCAGATAATAGTAGGCAGACTCAGCTGTCGCAAATATGTGCGGAGGCACCTCGCTCATCTTCTTGTTGCTATAGCGACGGATCATCTCCTAAGGAATGCATATGCTCACTACAGAAGGGAGCCTGTTACCATGGTTACCTGTTCGTATATGCCCAGCTGTCGGTATGGGTTCACAGCCACCAAAATAGTTCCCGTGTAAGTCTACATGGGCACACGTTATAATAATAGCTGATACAAACATAATAACATAATAACACCTGATACCAACATAATTATATAAGTTATAATAACAGCTGATACACAAATAATAACACACGTTATAATAACACCTGATACCAACATAATTATATAAGTTATAATAACAGCTGATACACAAATAATAACACACGTTATAATAACACCTGATACCAACATAATTATATAAGTTATAATAACAGCTGATACACAAATAATAACACACGTTATAATAACACCTGATACCAACATTATAACACCTGATACCAACATAATAGCATACATAATAATACACACATAATAACAGCTGATATACATAATATCTCCAATATAACCAGGGATGGTTTAGCGCCATATCCTGTTAGATACCAGCTGACAAATCTATAAATAGACTAACGTATATGAGGTCGTTGAAGTATCTAGTGCGCAGGTTTATGTTTATCCCTGTCTCGTCCAGGTCCGAGAGGACAGTCATGTCCTGTACCCCGTCCTCGGGCCGCGCCCCCTCCGGCGCCAGTCGCGGCCTGTCCAGGATGGAGGATATCTTCCGGGGGGCCTCCGCGGGGGCGGGGGCCTTGTGGCGCCCCCGGTCCCGCTTGTCCCGCTTGTGCGCTTTAGCCTTTCCGGACATTGCAAGCGATCGAGTTGCTAATTGCTAATTATAGCTACTGGGTGCTAATTATAGCTACTGAGTTCTAATTATAGCTACTGGGTGCTAATTATAGCTACTGAGTTCTAATTATAGATACTGGGTACAGGGTTACGTAACGCTTCCAATACGAGGCTACCAACTACCAGCAAATCTCTCTGCATTAGCGTCACATAGCGTGACAAAGGGAGGGGTATATAATTTTCGGAATTTCGAGTTACGTGACGTTCGAACGGCTGCAGTGACAAATGCCCTTTGATCTGGTTTATAAACCCAACTGATATAATGGCAAAAGGAATGTCTATGTATTCTACAGTCCAATTTACTAAGAGGTAGGCGGCGATTTGAGGAAAGAATTCGGGGGCGAGATTTGTTTTTACTATATGCATAATTCAACATTATTTGTTCTTAGATGGTTTGGATGATAAATATAGGTGGGGGCGGGATGCGAACTTACTCCCTCACCTCCTTTGATATTATTTGGGGGGCAATCGCTGTTCCCCTAGGATGGCGCCTATGGGGGTAACGGAGAGTTGGAATAATTGTTGAAAATCTTTATATTTCCTAAATAAGGAACATACAGTATGGCTTCGAATAAGCGCTGGGTAAATAAGATGCCATTGGTATGGTAAAATGATTACGCATTAGTTGAGAACTGGAGTTGTAATCACATTGATTTTGGCAATTACTACGGTAGTAATATACTGACTACTGAGAACCATCAGATCATAACAAAATATTATTTCTGAATTTTTCTAATATTTGAGGATAATTTGGCTCACGAAAACAATAAGCGTGGTGCTTATTATAAGCAAAACGCTAACTTATAAATTGGTTTGCATTGTGACCTGAGTAAGACTCCGTCCCTTATTTAGTGGCACAGTCTAGTGATTAGCTAATGTTGCATAATACTGTAACTAATACCATAAATAGGGAATGCAGAGTAGGTAGTTAGGATAATGGATTATATTCTGTGTTTTGTTATTGTTTGTTTGGCTGTGTTTACAGCTGGGCAGTCAGCTGACCTGTCAATAAGCGTGTCCTACACCTCGATAGAGGGAGGGCTAGTCAGGTACCAGCTCTTCCATGGAGACACAAGGGGCGTAAAGGTATTCATATTATAACGACACAAGTGTAATGCCATAAAATTATAACAACACAAATGCCATAAAATTATAACAACACAAATGTCATAAAATTATAACAACACAAATGTCATAAAATTATAACAACACAAATGTCATAAAATTATAACAACACAGTTTATATGTGAAACTAAGCCAATTTTTATAAAAAATATAAAATTTATTTCTATAAAAAAGTTGCGAAACACTGGGTGCCCGAAATACCTGATGCACGAGTTATACACTCGCATTCCTATCTTACCCCTATGGTTGGTAATAAAGCTTTAGGGACAGAGATGCCCTGATGTAACTAAAACAGTTTTGACCCCAACGAAATTACTTTGAGAAATAGTTAGCATCATATTACAGTAGTTGTATATGTAGAATATAAGATATCCTCGCAATGGAGTTTTGCTCAGGCCATTCAAACGATATGTAACGCAACTGACAATTTTGTAATTTTTACAAAAAGCATGGTTTGTCACACACAGGGTTTCATACAGGGGGTTCTGGGGAAGGGGGGAAATGCCCCCCCCCCCCCCTATTAAGAACATACATATCCCAGAGTGCCCCCCTTGCATGCAAATCCTGTATGAAACACTGACACGCATTGGTTACCCCTTCCCCTTAGAGGCGTTACGTACGTAAGAACGCCCCAAGGGGCATAATGCCTCAGTTATAACACCCCCTCTCAGATCTCAACAAACGACATCTCCCTTGTCTGCAACAGCGGAGTATTCTCGCTAACTGAGGCAGCGTACGATAATAATCCCTTCTACCACAGAGTGAATGAGTCCACGTTCCTAATACGAACTGTGTTCGTTAATATCCGCGGATTCACGAATGCCCTCGTGTGCGCCAACGGATCCTCTAATGTTACAGCTGGACTGGACTTCTCAGGTATGCAAATGGAACTGGAACTATGTTGCACCGCATACAGTTGCACTGTCACTGGAAAATTGGTCCGGGGGGACCAAAATCCATGGAAAAATGGTCCTAGCCTGAAATTTTTGATCCCACCATGGGACCAATATTCCATAGTTACCAATCTGTTGTCCTGTAGGAGTCGGACTAGTCCAGTCTTTACCTCAGTCGGATGTTGTCGGTTTGTCACCTGGATCAGCTGTTCAGGTTACGAGTGGAACGAACTCTGGCTTTATTGCCTGTATCTCCTCTTCTGGCGATCTAATCAACAACAACAACTTCCCTAATCTGTACAGGCCTAATGGCACTCGGTTCGACCTGTTCCCTAGCTTGCAGGCTGCTGGGGGTGTAACGAACACTTTCGCTATTTCCTCAACAGCTGGCCTCCAGCTGAGATTCAGGGACTTTATGGATGAGGGGGAGTACAGGTGTGCCACACTGGACGCAGAAAACACACCCATAAACATAACCTTTGTGCTATTTATAGACGGTAGGTTGATAGGTACATAAGGGGATCTCTCTCTAATCTCTCCCATTTAGCGACGGACCCCTGTACCCTGGCCAGCTGTCCGGAGTACTCGCTGTGCAACCAAACCGCAACTAACAACCTGTGTCAGTGTCAGTTCCAGTTCCTAGAGTACGCAAACTCGCTCTGCCAGTGTCCGCAGGGGTACTCCCTAACCGGAACCAACTCCCTAAATGGAACTAACACCTCGATCAGCTGTGAGGACATTGACGAGTGTCTCGCCCTCCCCTCTCCCTGCAGCCACCTGGGACACAATGTCACCTGCACTAACACCAATGGCAGCTACGCCTGTGCATGCCAATCTAACCACACGGTTGTCAACGGGGGGTGTGTCCACTCGTGCGATGCCCTGAACTGCTCGCAGGGTAGCAACCGAATGTGCCAATGGAATGGCAACCAAAGCTTCAGCTGTGAATGCTTATTTGGTAAGTTCTGTTGTCTGACATTCAACAGTTCTCTAAAGTATTGTTTTGTAGGTTATCTTCCTACTGCGAATTCCTCAGCTTGTTCCCTAACAACAGTCCCTACTTCTACTATGGAACCTACGGTTTATAGTTCCAGTTCGATGTCTACTATTTATAGTTCCAGTTCGATATCTCCAGTTTATAGTTCCAGTTTGATGTCTTCAGTTTATAGTTCCAGTTCGATGTCTACTATTTATAGTTCCACTTTGATATCTACTATGGTTACTACTTCAGATTCTAGTACCACTATGGGACCTGAATCTAATGCCGATATGTTGCAGGGCCAAATAGAAGACAAGCTTAATCAGGTACTTATACATAGAGTATAACAGTTGTTCTTTGTTTGTACCTCCTTTTTGTTTGTATTTCTCTCTATTTTTGTTTGTTTGTTTGTTTGTTTGTTTGTGTTGTTAGTTAGTTAGTGAGTTAGTTAGTTAGTTAGTTAGTTAGTTAGTTAGTAAGTTAGTTAGTTAGTTAGTTAGTTATTAAGTAAGTTAGTTAGTCTGTCTGTCTGTTAGAACCTGACTAGCCTGACCGCTGAAGAGACAGACGAGCTCCTATCTCTGCTTGCCTCCAGCCTAGCAGACAGCTCTGCTATGGCTGCTAACTACGCTACTGCCGCTTCGCTGGTTAGCCAGGTCACTCAGCTGATGGATAATATTACAGAGGAACAGCTGGGGGTGAGTCCCTATTAACAGCTTTAACAACATTCCTTTGTGCCGTGTCTGTCTCTAGGAATTGATAGATATTCTCAGCTCTGTGGCAGACATAGCAGTCCTGACTGATATACAAAATGTAAGCAGTAAGCACGGGCTATTGTTGTTGTTTACATGTTTGTTTGTTTGTTTGTTTGTAGAACTTGGGGGGTGTGAATGTAGAAATGGGAGTGGGAGATGTGGTCAGTGACATAATAAGCGCCGTGGAGAATATCGCCCAGCTGCTGGCTCCGCTCTTCTACTCCAAGCAAAACGAAACTGTCTTTGAAAACGACAACATACGTTAGTTCCAGTTCCAATCGGTTCTATACATATTTTAGTTTCTATATTTAGATATTATTCCATATTTAGTTCTAGTTATATACTTAGTTCCGGTTCTAGCCTTGGTTCCAATTTATACTTCGGTTTTTAACACTTAGTTCCAGTTCCAATTCTATACTTGGTTCCATTTTCATCTTTAGTTTTAATTCTATACTTGGTTCCAATTTATACCTAGTTCCAGTTCTAATTCATTAGTTCCAGTTTTATACGTTAGTTCCAGTTCTATACGTTAGTTCCGGTTCCTTACGTTAGTTCCGGTTATAACACTTGCCCTCATCAGGTCTGGAGGTGGAGAGTCTGAGTCTGGACAAAGGGACGCTTGTCTTCGGAGAGAACTCCACCGCCGAGTTCTCCCTGCGGGCCCTGCTCTCCAGCAGCTTCCGGTGCAGAGACGGACAGAACTGCACAGGCAACATAAGTACGTTCTATTTATAGCACCCTGTGCTAGCACAGCTGTTATTCTGTCTCACAGCTGACTGCCAGACAGTAGGCGTGTCCATCCAGATTAAGAATGTCAACAGTTTCGTGAGAGCAAACGTTTCTAACGTGACAGTGGTGTTTGAATCTTGGTTCTGGTAAGTACCAGCTGATTAATCTCTGTTATCAGCTGATTAATCTGCTTATTCTTAAGTGCGGATGTGCAAGAGGAGGTGCTCTACAATTCGGGTATAGTTCTGACCGCAAACACGGATCTGTTCTCCTTCAGCCTGGCCAGTGTGCTATGCGAAATTAGCACCGCAAACCTCTCAGTTCCCATAATTCTCAACTTCAGAATACAGGTTTGTAGCCCTAGGCCCATACCAATAGTCAGCTGACCGGTCAGCATGTTCATAGGACCCGTCTCTGACGCGCCCCACCTGTGTATCCCTGGACCCGGGCCCGGGGGCGGTTACCCCCGACACCTCCACGTGTTCCCGTGTCCCCTCCCCCTCTGCCGACACCGTCAGCTGTTCCTGCAGCCACCTGACCTCCTTCTCCATCCTGATGTCCCCGGACACCAGATACCAGGTTAGACCGGATATAACACCTCAGTTCTAGTGTGCTTATGTGCTCCGTAGAACTCTGCTGCGATGGAAATAGTATCGTATGTGGGACTGAGTGTATCGATACTGAGTCTCGTATTGGGACTGGTGATATTCACATTCATAAGGTAACCTCTTGTTATTGTTGTTGTTTGTTTGTTTGTTTGTTGTGTTGTTTGGTTGTTTGTTTGTTTGTTTGGTTGTTTGTTTGTTTGTTTGTTAGTTAGTTAGTTAGTTAGTTAATTAGTTAGTTGTTTGTTTGTTTGTTTGTTTGTTTGTTTGTTGTTGTTTGTTTGTTGTTAGATTTAAGGTGTCGTTTGCTATTTTCTTCGTGCACTACAATCTGATGCTGACAGTCCTCCTATCCGAGATAGTATTTATAGTCGGCATAGACAGATCTGAGATTCCGGTGAGTATTACAATGCTATCGGACCACGGATTACAACTCTGGTGTATGTAGGTACTCTGCCTGATTATAGCAGTGGCTCTGCACTATATTCTGTTGGTCTCTTTCTGCTGGATGTTCTTTGAAATATTCAATCTTCTCATTCTCATTTTCAGACCCAGAGTCAGCCAGAAGAAAATCATACACCTATACTGGCCCCTAGCCTATGGTCAGTTGTTGTTGTTGTTGTTGTTGTTGTTGTTGTTGTTGTTGTTCTAATGTTGTTGTTGTTGTTGTTGTTGTTCTATTGTTGTTGTTGTTGTTGTTCTATATTGTTGTTGTTAGGTCTCCCCTTGATTGCGGTTGGCATTACTGCGGGTTTCTCTCGCTGTAACTATGGCAACTACAGAGGTGTCAGCTATCCCGCCCCCATGAGGTACTATTTATAGAATGCGTTATTCTATTTATAGAATGCGTTATACTATTTATGGAATGCGTTATACTATTTATAGACATGCGTTATACTATTTATAGACATGCGTTATACCTACTGCTATGTGTGTGTTGCTCTTATTGGGACCAGGGATGTAGCAATAATACCATGCTTAATTGCCTACACTTTAATGAGCATCCTACTACTAAATTGTGTCCTAAATTTGTTGTTTGAGAGCAGTATTATTCATTTCATATTAGAAATACAATAATTCTAAATGCATTCCTAGCACCAACTGTTGGTTGCCAAGGAGAGAAGGGAATTACTGGGCGTTCATTGGTCCAGCGCTCTTCATTATTCTGGTTAGTTATCCAATCAACTGTCAGTGTGTTGTTGTTGTTGTTGTTGTTGTTGTTACTGTGCCGACTATAATATAGTATAGTGGCCCAGTATTGAAAGGACATGCTGTCGGCACAGCTGTAATTTCAGATTTATTGTTGTTGTTTAGATAAACTCTCTGATGCTAGCTGTGCTCATCATAAAGCTGATTCATATAAAATGGGCGGGGATGTCGTACCGCGCCTCCTCGCTTCGGAAATCCACTTCTCACACCTTAGCCGAGGGCTTCGTGTAAGTACGCAAATGCAGACATTGGACCATGGATTTATGCTCTGTTTAGATCTGCAATCCGCGCTACTGTACTGCTGCTTCCTATAATGGGGTTCACGTGGATATTCGGAGTCTTCGCTATCAATTCCGGAGAGACGATATCCGTGGTGTTCCAGTGGCTGTTCCTGCTTTTCAACTCTTTGCAGGTACTGTATATCCATGGTCCTTACGGCGACTCAGCTTGTGTTGTAGGGTTTCTTCATATTCCTGTTCTACTGCGTCTTAAAAACCGAAGTGAGTTATTCCTCCCTCCCAAGAGAGAACAGAGGTTACGGGGCTATTTATAGGTGCGCGACGCGGTGCTGCTGCTCGTGCTGAGGAAGGTGTTCAGGCGCGAGATCCGATTGGCTGAGGGGCAGTCCCTCTTCTCCACATACGGTATTTCTAGAAAACAGAGCGCCACCACTGAGGTGAGTATTCAGCCAATCAAATGCTAGCTTTATACTCTATAACCAGGGATACTTATTGCCTTATTACAAATCTACACTTCTAAGGATTCACAACTCAAATTCTAATTGCTACCTTAAATTATCCATTAATTTAATTAAATTTGCCCAATTTTATTTGATGCAATAACAATATTATGATAATTTAATTAGCTATCCGATGTGAACACTTATAAGGTGTGTATTAGGAAGTATCCCTGGTTATAGCAATAGAGATAACTAATTAGCCCGCATGTTAAGTATACAGTATTACAGCAGAGCTGACAAGTTATACTTTAGAGAAACACCATGGACAGGAGTCTGACCGC
This sequence comes from Hexactinellida sp. DTS-2022, assembly GCA_028753945.1. NCBI lineage: Eukaryota > Metazoa > Porifera > Hexactinellida > Hexactinellida sp. DTS-2022. The sequence continues at coordinate 29,660 of JAPNXP010000018.1, read as the reverse complement.
CTCGGAGTCTCCATTCAAGATCTGCAAAGAGGACCTCAGTCTGGTGCCCGTCTCTCCCGCGACTCAATATGTGGGCGTCAGGACACGAGCCGCAGAGATGGCATTCGCCAATCCGGGCACACAAGCCACTAAGGAGCTGTAGAGTTGTATTGTAGCATGTGTAGATTGGAATATTGGTTTATTTTATACAAACAAGCTGTTGTAAATACTGTTTTATAATGTTTTATATGATTTGAACTGATTATGATATGAACTTTTGGACCTTATTGCAGCAAAACTAACTAATACCATTCCTTAGTTAAAATGCTGAGTTCAACTCTGTTAGAAATGGATTATAATCGCTAATTAAATTTCACAAATGTAGTGAATTTGATTGGATAATCTCTCCGCTTTGTTTTGGTCGAACGAGAATATTATCGTTTCGGTGCTACAACTTATATAGCGCTCGCATTGAGATTCACATTAATTGACCAATGAGATGTCTCACACAACACAGAATTATTTGCTGATTCTACCTGGCCTCAGCTATGCAGAGAACAAAGCAAGCTTCTGATTGGCTAGTTCAGTGATGTCTCTAATTCTATAGAGCTGTTTCAGAACGCAATTGGTTGGTTAGTAACTTTGAGGCATAAATTATTAGTTTATGTTGTTGGTCAACAATTTGTTACGCTTTGTAACAAATTATATATTTTATTTTATCAAGCAATTATTTCTATAATTATGGTGATTACTTTATAGCAGTGATTGCATGAAACAACTGCTGCATTGATTGGCTAATCCTTTGAGTTGGTCCCTCCCTGTTGAACAGTCCCCAATAGCATAATTTCTGGAAGAATGCACTGCAATCTCACAAGAGGGGGGCGCCGCTACAATTTGCCTAACAATGATATGCGCCACATTCCAACTGACTGAATAACATCTGCTCGCCTTCCTATTGGTTAATCTATAGCAACATATCAGATCCATAGGTATGTGTGATTTAAGATTAGGGGAGGTTTAATGGGCATATTTAACACAAATATTTACTAATGGTATGTAGTGACATTCGAATACGGTTGCATTCCTCGCATTCTAATTCGTTGTCGAGACGAGAGGGCGGGACTTATCTGCTTACACAATTGAGATTATTTGCTTAAGTCAGTTAATCTAATCCTAAGTTTCAGTTCCTATTTCCACTATAAGCAGAATTCTGTTTATTTGATGCGCACAATAAGCAAACTCGTGTGCTAAATATTCTATTTATAGAAAGTTAGAATCTCCCTTATAGCTCGTACTGGTACTGCAACTAATTTGTGCAAATATAAATTCAATAAATTATACGTAATTAAATTTAATTTCATTTTCCGCCCTCCACCTGGCTAACCAATCAAATTAGTTTACAAGAGTATAAATTGACCAATCATTTCCCGCGGTTTATCGTGCTGTCTCTACTTCTATAACGAATTCCATACAACAATTGTGGTTGCTATGCCCGGCACGGCTGTAGTCAGAGCTTTATTCGCTGGGATAATTAGCCAATGTATTCTGTCCATTGTCTGTCAATATAGAATCGATGGCTACTGTATATTTGTCACCTGACCGCTTTCAGCGAGTGAGAACACAACAACATTCCGATGAGATAATTTGTATTTGTTTATTTATGATTATGTCAGTCAGAAAGTAAGACTCATTACTCATTACTTGTTTGGGCCAAACACCCAATCAAGAGATTGGATATTTATAGTAGTTTCTGATATCACTGTCAAATACAAATTCCATTGTTATTAACTGGTTGCTAAGCGTATTGTTTGCTAACATTCAGTTTCTAGCTAACCAATCACAATTGATTCTAGAGTGTCATCAAATTACGTATTATATATTTCAATTATGATTATTATTATATTTGTTTGTTTACTCAAATAGATGGCAATTAATTTGCAATCCCAGATGAGCCATGTGACACTAGACACCATTTGCTTGAATAGAATGCATTATTACTATTGTTTATACACTTGTTTACAATACACACAAACACTATAAATACTGGCGTAAGCTCGAACTAACCAATCAGATATGGACTCCCAACTCAGAATCGAATCGCCGGACTACGAAATGGAAGTCGACGTGGACTCCCTGGAGTACAAGAGAGAAGAGCAGCTGTCTCTGCTCGGCCAATCAGATCTCGCGCTCGAGACCCTCGAGAAGGACGACGTTTTCGACACTTTGGACGGAAATCCCGGCGAGGAAAAGCCCGCCTTTTCCTACAACTCGCTGATAATGATGGCGATTCGTAGCAGCGCGGACAAGAAATTGACCCTCTCGGGAATATACGATTACATCTCCACGCACTACCCCTTCTACAAGCGCCACAAGCCCGGCTGGCAGAATTCCATTCGACACAACCTGTCGCTAAACAAGTGCTTCGTAAAGATCCCGCGTCCCTACGACGACCCCGGCAAGGGGAACTACTGGACGCTCTCTCCCGAATGCGAGGACATGTTCATCGGGAGTCCGGGGGGCAAACTCCGCAAGCGGTCCCGCTCCCGGAAGCCGAAGGGCCTCCGGAAGTACGCCAGCTGCGAGGCCGTGAATCACCTGGGGACAGAGGACACTTTCACACCTCTGGCGACCCACCGGGGGCTCACCAACTCGCAGACCCTGCTCCCCATTATCGGGCTGCACGCGCCGCTTTTCGAATCGGCGCTCTCGAAAGGGAAATCCTTCTCGATGGAGGCGCTGCTATCGCCGGCCAATCAGGGGCCGCTGCTGATAGCGGCGCCGCCCATTGGTCAGCTCCCGTTCGGACTGGCGAGCGGGGGGCTGATTATTCCGAACATTCAAATGCTGTCTCACTTTCCGATCTCGCTCGTGGCCTGCCAGCCGCGGGGCGACAAGACGCTCAGCTGATCGCTGCTTTTAACTGGTGTTTATATTATTTTAACTGCATTCTTATGATTCATTTGGTTGCTATGGGCATTCGCTATACAGTGTTTTTATTGATATTTATTTCCAATAATTTAAACTCAAATTGCAATGAATAAATTGGTTTACACAAGTAACTCTCTATTAGCCACTGACACCTGTTTATTCTCAGATGGAAAACACTGACAAATATTAGATAATAATTAGTGCACTTTGCAAACAATAAACAGAGAATAATATTAACATAACTATTGCGTAGAATTTGGAGCAATTGCAATCGTAACTAAATATAGAACTTAATTTACCTTTCTTCTATGCAGTATTATGTAGTCACTGTGCACATTCCATTCGTTTGCCTAGTAACCATTGTGTAACAACATGTTATGTTTGCTTACTGCTAATAATATCAAATATTCACCTGCATCATAGCTAACAACTGAACACAGAATTAGTACGCATAATTACTGTCACAGGTTAACATATACAAAAGTTATACAAACACCTTAAGTCAGTACACAGTTATTAATTAATTATTAATTAGTTAATATTATAAAAACTCAAAAGAATTTCTCCGGGTTCCAGTAGTCCGCTCGGCGCCTCTTTAGCGCCTCGACTTCTATTTTTAGTTCTGCCAGCTGTTTCCGGTCCTCCCGAGCCTCGTCGCTGATTCTATCGAAGTCCTCTCTGTACTCCTGTTTCAGTTTTGTCACCTCTCTTCGGGCCTCCAGGAGCTCCTTTCTCACCTCCACCAGTTCCCCACGCACCCCCTCTATCTCAGCTGTCTCCCCCTGTCCCCTCCTAGTGTCAGCTGTCTCCCCCTGTCCCCTGGCCCTCTCTATAGGGTCTACTTGAGCCCTCCTAGTCTCAGGTAGGTTGTCAGGTGCCCTCCTGGTGTCAACTGGGTCCCCTTGGCTCCTACGACTATCATTGGGTTCTACCTGCCCCCTCCTTGTGTCAGCTGGTTCAGGCCCCCTCCTGGTGTCCGGTACCTCTACTTGAGGCCCCCTCCTGGTGTCCGGTACCTCTACTTGTGGTCCCCTTCTGGTGTCCGCTGGTTCAGGTCCCCTCCTGGTGTCCGGGGGGGGTTGGCTTGGCTCCTTGGGGTTGGAGGGCCGCCGGGGCGGCGCCTTTTGTTCCTCCGGAGGCGCCGCGTGTTCCTCTACACACACTCTATAACACCTCTACCTGGATACGGCTATGGCCTATAGGAATGCCTACCTGTCCGTGGGGCCTGGGGGGGGGCGGACTGTCCGTTGTCGGGGGGGACCTGGTCCGTGTTAAGCAGGTTCCGCCGGTCCAGCTTCCTTTGCAGCTCGTTGGTGGGTCCGCTGCGCTTGGGGGCGGTGGCGGGCGCCTTAACAGACCCCTTCCTGGGAACCGCCGGTTCTGGGTCCGTCTCGGCGCGGGCCGGGTGCGTCGGCTTAAGCACCGCTTTCTGGAGAACCGACCTATCAAAGAGCTCCACGAAGTTGTTGGGGAAGACGCCGGTCTTCCCGTTGAGGCGCCCCTCCCACCAACCCTCCGCGTGTTCCTTGTTCAGCACCTCCACCGTGTCCCCAACCTAAGGAGCATAAGCATTCCATTGCGCCACACCGGTTGCCAGGGACTCACCTCTAGCTTTAGCTCGTCCTCCTCCTGCGGCTCGTAACTGAAAGTGACCTTTGCCCTCTCACCCTGCTTCTTGACCTTTAGCTCCTCACAAGGCTTCCCTATAGAACGTGGGTATGAGGATGGAATGTGTATGTTAGGGTACTCGCTAAGCCGCTGTCAAAGGGTACATGCCCTCTTGAAAGCTATTGTACCCTTTGAGTCCATATTAGTATTTGAAGGTTTCATAAATCATTGACATTACGTCACATCTCACTCTCATGCAGGGTATTATACACGAGTACCCCATAGAGTAATACAAAGTAACCTTTTAGGCGTACAAAATTCATACTATAGTGACCTTAGGGAAAATAGGAGTGTTCAATTTGAGTCCTGTATATACCCTGTTCTCATGTACCCTTACAACAAATAATCCTGGCGAGAACTGTTGTATCTTGTTATGTGTTAGGTGTATGTTATGCCACTAACTAACCTCCCTGCATGGGCAGTATGGGCAGGGCTATGCCCCCCACGGGGACCTTGTTCTTGAGGTCTCTGGCGGGCGGCGCCTCTGCCGGGAGCGGAGCCTCCTCGATAAACTCCACAAAGTTTGAGGGGAAAACCCCGCGCGACCCTTTGTTGAATCCCGATAGCCAACCGTCCTCCACCTGAGCGAATATCTCAACCACGTCACCCACCTGCAGACAAACAAACAAACAAACAAGCTAGTAAACAAACTAGTAAACAAACATATAAACAAACAAGCTAGTAATAAACAAACAAACAAACTAATAAACAAACAAACAAACAAACTAGTAAACAAAGTAAACAAACAAACAAACAAACAAACAAACAAACTAGTAAACAAAGTAAACAAACAAGTAAACAACAACAAACAAACAACAAACAACAGGTACCAACCTCTAGTCTCAGTTCGTCCGAGTTGACGGGTTTGTACGAGAAGGTGACCTTTGCCCTCTGCGTCCTGTTGACGCCTGTCCTCAGGGCGGGGTCCGCGAGGGGGGCGGGGTACTTGGGGCCTGAGGGGGACATGGGGTCGGGAAAGAATCTCGGAGAAATCATTTTATTTTATTTAACAGATAACAAGCAGTGTGTATATATAGCGACTCATTCCCCTCAGCCAATGAGATGCCACACAATGCGGCACAGGCTTCTACAGATCAGGTGAGGATGCCTGACAACCGAGGCTTCAAAACGACCCTCTAGGAATGCGGCCAACTAGGGGCTCTGCCTACTGCACGAGTATGGCAAATAATAACAACAACAGCGAAACCATTGTTACCACAAGGAATGTATCCATTCATTCTAATGCAGTGGTTCCCAAAGCTTTGAAACAATGGAAATTTGGCACCCATGGTAATGTGGGAACTTCTTGCGGTCCCATGAGATAATATACAAATTTGCTAAGCGAGTTATTTAAAATATACGTACTTAGAAAATACTACTAAATTATGACAGAAAAGAGCAACCAGTAGTCCAGTATTACTAACATTTTTGCTCACAAGAAGTGATTATTAATACAAAAAAAATGCTGAATTATGCTGAGTTAACATAAGATTTGCAAAACATCTAACTATAAAAATTGTGCGATCCTACAAAAAATGGCTCGGGTTCCCCACTTAGGGACCCCTATTATAATATCAACACAAATACAGAGTATTAACATATCTACCTACCTATGCTGTTGCTGGGTGCGGGTACGGTGGGCACGGCCTCCACGAAGTTGTTGGGGAACACGCCCCGCTTGCCGTTGGCGACGCCGCTCCACCAGCCCTCCTCCAGGTCCCCCCCGGACGTGACGTCAGACACCAGCTCCCCCTTCTTCAGGTCCAGCTCGTCCTCCTCCCCGGCCTTGTAGTCGAACAGAACCCGACATTCCATTCTAGTTGCTAGGCAGCATTAATATGTTAGATAGAATAGCATAAATTAAACTCTCAGACAATACACACTAGTTAGGACCATGGATAAGCTTATCGGCAGCCAGGCCCAGGAAGGGATGTCCCAGCAGTTCGCGGGCCGAGCCCCTCAGCCGCGGGTCCTTAACCAGCAGCTGCGAAATGAACTCCAGCAGCTGCCGCGAGTAGCGCTCCTGATTGGCCAAAGCAGGCGCCCCGTTAGTGACCACCAGTCCCATTGCGACCGCTTGCGACTCTCTGAAGTGCGGCGGCTCGCCCTGCAGCATCTCAATGAGCATTATGCCCAGGGACCAGATGTCCGCCTCGCTGCCGTACGGCTGTCGCAGGATTACCTCCGGCGCCATCCAGTAGGGCGTCCCGACCAATGAGCGCCGGCGGCTGCGCAGCGGATCCGAGCTCTTTACGCGCGCGCAGTACCCGAAGTCAGACAGCTTAACCTACGGCAGGGCTAACAGCTGATTGGCTAACACCGTAGATGTCGGATATAAGCACACTATGTTGGGAAACGGCTGCCATATACCCTGTACAATTTATGTCGGTTATAAGCACATTAAGTGCAGTTCCCGACGATGTGCTTATAACCGGCATCCACTGTACTTCTGATTCATACTTATTACTTACCCGTCCCTGGTTGTCGAGCAGAATGGAGTCCGACTTGACGTCTCTATGGATGATCCCTCTGGAATGCAGATACTCGAGCGCCTGGAGACAGTCCCGACAGACCAGTGCCGCCTCCGCCTCGCCGAGTCGCCGCGAGAGCACCAGCTCCGTGAGCGCGCCCCGCTCCATGAGGCGCATAACCACCCAGAGCTCGTCCTCTACCAGGTAGCTGCCCAGAGAGCCCACCACCCTCTCGTGCTGTAGTCTACACACACGTGTTATGCTATAGCTATAGGCTATTGGCTTAGGGGAACAGGGACGCACGTCTTGGAGATTACGATCTCGTTGAACAGCAGCTCTCTGCGCTGCTGGCGCCGGATGTCCATGCGCTTAACTGCGACGAGCGAGTCCCCCAGCACGTCTCTAGCCTTCCACACAGAGGCGGTGCTCCCGCTTCCGATCTTAAACAGGAGTTTGTATCTCACGCGGGGGTCCCCTACACAGGTAGTTATAGCGTGGCAACAGAGGGGGGGATAGGAATGTTACCTGGGAGCACTACTCCCTTGAGCTTCCCTCTGAACTCCTCGTGCGAGAGGGGGCGCGGCCCTTTGGCGGGGGAGCCGCTGTGCGTCCGGTGGCAGCGCGCGTGCGGGGGCGGCTCTGCCTCCTCGTCACCTAATTGCACACATTTGTCAATAGGGCTATAGTTAGCACACATTAGTGGATAGGCTTATAATGCTGTGGCGTGTAAAATTGAGGCAAGTGTAATTTTGACTCAAATGCATTAGTGGACCATGGATATTACTTTACCGTGTAACTTTGAGTCAAACCAAGTTCCTTTTATGTAATAATACATACAGTCCAACGTACCTCGCTATAGCGGATTCTATAAATACTTACAGAAGTTATAATAAGTAAGAAACACTAATGCATTTGACCAAAAAATTCGTGCCTCAATTTTACAAGCAACAGTGCTATAACGAGAGCTATAATACTGACCTCTGATTGGCTGTTGCTCTACCAGCTGTCCCAGGGCCGGGGGCCTACAAACGACTGAGTTGTCCGAATAGTTGCGTTTGTGTCCAATGAGTCTCTTCTCCGCGTGCGAGAGCGGCTGTTCGGAAGGGGCGGCGGGGCTGTAACGGGACCGCGAGTCGAGGGGTCCGGAGGGGGACCGCGGGACCCGCAGAGGGGACGGCTGGCGGCCGGACGGAGCCACGAAATATATTTCTCTTTCGGAGCTCTGCGCCGGCCGGTTGGGGAAGCTGAGCGCTGATTGGTTGGTTCTGCTGCTGGGCTGGCACGGCATTGAGGTGCTCGTTGTTATTTTGCAGTGACTGCTGTCTAGAGAGGAGAGTAAGGCAGTGGAGGCATTCCTATGGTACATACCGTTGCTAGGCTGGTCGTCCTTGAACTCCTCCAGGAATCTGAGCACGGCCTCCAAATCGGCGTTTTGCTCTGGCGAGGCCATCCCCTGTCGCCGCGGGTTCGAGACACAGGTGTCTACTAACGAGCGCCACTGGGGGGGCAGGCCCTCGAAGAGACCCTTGTCCTCGCAGTAGGAGGCGTGGAAGCGGTGCTCGAAGTTGATTGGCGCAGAAATAACGACAGGGCGAGCGGGCCGCTCCGTGACGGACCGAACAATGTCTCTGAGCGAATTCATGCGAATAGCTATCTATAACGAGTTCTAATAACTGATAGGACCTGAGCATACTAGCAAGCCATCTAGCTGCCGGCTTAGCGCGAAGAGCAGAAAGATACTAAAGCCAGGCAACTAATCTGGAGATTAGAAATGCAAAGGGTTATTGAGTTAGGAAGTTACACTTCATATAGACCCACTTATTCATACAAGTTAATAAGTTATGATAAGTTATGATAATTATCACAATAATGGCACTAGCCACCCTTAGCATTTATATCGACTAGATTGTCGATGTTTGTATAGGCGCAGATATTTTTAAAGTTTCAGGTTTGTAATAGAAACCACTAGCGGATTCAGAAATGTTGAAAAGGCGACCCAAGAAAAAATGGACCTATTGCGAGTTTGTATGCAAGGTCGCATTAAGGGGGGGCTATGGGTGCTGCAGCACCAGGGCCCAGGGCGTGAGGAGCCCGCATAGCGTGCCTCTAGAGAGTGTAAGACAAATAGGGGCCCAGAAATTTTGGACAGCACCAGGGCCCAGACGACTCTTAATGCGGCCCTGTTTGTATGTGGTAGAGAACAGAGATGGAACCGTTCGTGATTTCATGACCCGACCCGACCGGTGCAGTTGGAAATATGACCCGACGGCCGGTCGACCGGTCAATCATAGCTAGCAATTATTAATAAATAATAGAAAACAAATTATGATATTAGGATATCGAATAGATCATATAGAGATCTCGACCGGCCGGTCAAGATTCCGACCTGTACCCGACCTGTACCCGACCCGACCCGACCGGTTCCGTCTCTGGTAGAGAAGGTATGTGGTAAAAGATCCATATAGCACATTATACTACAGTAGACCTTCGTTTACAATCGGAATTCATTATATCTACAAACAACATATTGAAAGTTTTTATCCTTTCTCTATAGCATATGAAACTAAAGAAGAACCAAATTTTATTCGCAATTCATTATATCCTCCCACATAATATTGTACACATTCTCTTATATATATATAGCCATTAAATTATATAAGACCCTGGTTATCATTCGAAATTCACTATGGCCACCAACAACATTTTGAAAGGATTTACACTATCAATATAAAGCACATTCTACTAAGGAAGATAGTAATCGCAATTGATATATCTACCCACAACATATATATAAGCATTTTCCTATCTATATAAAGCACATAATTCGTGAATATATTTATTAAACTCCATATAAGACACATTGCAAGACATCCCAACACATCACATAGGATAGCCATCCTTTACAATATATTCCATCAAGACAATTAAATAGAAGAATTCTTTCACTCTCCTTCGTTCCCAGCAACTTTTTGACCATTAAAAAATAGATTTTAAGAATGATAATTAGGTTGATTTGGAAGGTGACTCTTTGACAATAAACCATCCAGGTCTCTTTGAAAAGAGATATACTTTCCACCAGACATCCCAAACATCACATAGGATAGCCATACTTTACAATATATTCCATCAAAGACAATAAAAAAGAAGAATTCTATCACTCCCTTCGTTCCCAGCCAATTTTTAACCAACCAAAGATAGATTTTAAGAATGCTATAATAGTACATTTGGAAGGTGACTGTTTGACAATAAACAATCCAGGTCACTTTAAAAAGAGATTTGCTTTTCACCAGACATCCCAAACATCACATAGGATAGCCATACTTTACAATATATTCCATCAAAGACAATAAAAAAGAAGAATTCTATCACTCCCTTCGTTCCCAGCCAATTTTTAACCAACCAAAGATAGATTTTAAGAATGCTATAATAGTACATTAAGAAGGTGACTGTTTGACAATAAACAATCCAGGTCACTTTAAAAAGAGATTTACTTTTCACCAGACATCCCAAACATCACATAGGATAGCCATACTTTACAATATATTCCATCAAAGACAATAAAAAAGAAGAATTCTATCACTCCCTTCGTTCCCAGCCAATTTTTAACCAACCAAAGATAGATTTTAAGAATGCTATAATAGTACATTTGGAAGGTGACTGTTTGACAATAAACAATCCAGGTCACTTTAAAAAGAGATTTGCTTTTCACCAGACATCCCAAACATCACATAGGATAGCCATACTTTACAATATATTCCATCAAAGACAATAAAAAAGAAGAATTCTATCACTCCCTTCGTTCCCAGCCAATTTTTAACCAACCAAAGATAGATTTTAAGAATGCTATAATAGTACATTAAGAAGGTGACTGTTTGACAATAAACAATCCAGGTCACTTTAAAAAGAGATTTACTTTTCACCAGACATCCCAAACATCACATAGGATAGCCATACTTTACAATATATTCCATCAAAGACAATAAAAAAGAAGAATTCTATCACTCCCTTCGTTCCCAGCCAATTTTTAACCAACCAAAGATAGATTTTAAGAATGCTATAATAGTACATTTGGAAGGTGACTGTTTGACAATAAACAATCCAGGTCACTTTAAAAAGAGATTTGCTTTTCACCAGACATCCCAAACATCACATAGGATAGCCATACTTTACAATATATTCCATCAAAGACAATAAAAAAGAAGAATTCTATCACTCCCTTCGTTCCCAGCCAATTTTTAACCAACCAAAGATAGATTTTAAGAATGCTATAATAGTACATTAAGAAGGTGACTGTTTGACAATAAACAATCCAGGTCACTTTAAAAAGAGATTTACTTTTCACCAGACATCCCAAACATCACATAGGATAGCCATACTTTACAATATATTCCATCAAAGACAATAAAAAAGAAGAATTCTATCACTCCCTTCGTTCCCAGCCAATTTTTAACCAACCAAAGATAGATTTTAAGAATGCTATAATAGTACATTAAGAAGGTGACTGTTTGACAATAAACAATCCAGGTCACTTTAAAAAGAGATTTACTTTTCACCAGACATCCCAAACATCACATAGGATAGCCATACTTTACAATATATTCCATCAAAGACAATAAAAAAGAAGAATTCTATCACTCCCTTCGTTCCCAGCCAATTTTTAACCAACCAAAGATAGATTTTAAGAATGCTATAATAGTACATTTGGAAGGTGACTGTTTGACAATAAACAATCCAGGTCACTTTAAAAAGAGATTTGCTTTTCACCAGACATCCCAAACATCACATAGGATAGCCATACTTTACAATATATTCCATCAAAGACAATAAAAAAGAAGAATTCTATCACTCCCTTCGTTCCCAGCCAATTTTTAACCAACCAAAGATAGATTTTAAGAATGCTATAATAGTACATTTGGAAGGTGACTGTTTGACAATAAACAATCCAGGTCACTTTAAAAAGAGATTTGCTTTTCACCAGACATCCCAAACATCACATAGGATAGCCATACTTTACAATATATTCCATCAAAGACAATAAAAAAGAAGAATTCTATCACTCCCTTCGTTCCCAGCCAATTTTTAACCAACCAAAGATAGATTTTAAGAATGCTATAATAGTACATTAAGAAGGTGACTGTTTGACAATAAACAATCCAGGTCACTTTAAAAAGAGATTTACTTTTCACCAGACATCCCAAACATCACATAGGATAGCCATACTTTACAATATATTCCATCAAAGACAATAAAAAAGAAGAATTCTATCACTCCCTTCGTTCCCAGCCAATTTTTAACCAACCAAAGATAGATTTTAAGAATGCTATAATAGTACATTAAGAAGGTGACTGTTTGACAATAAACAATCCAGGTCACTTTAAAAAGAGATTTACTTTTCACCAGACATCCCAAACATCACATAGGATAGCCATACTTTACAATATATTCCATCAAAGACAATAAAAAAGAAGAATTCTATCACTCCCTTCGTTCCCAGCCAATTTTTAACCAACCAAAGATAGATTTTAAGAATGCTATAATAGTACATTTGGAAGGTGACTGTTTGACAATAAACAATCCAGGTCACTTTAAAAAGAGATTTGCTTTTCACCAGACATCCCAAACATCACATAGGATAGCCATACTTTACAATATATTCCATCAAAGACAATAAAAAAGAAGAATTCTATCACTCCCTTCGTTCCCAGCCAATTTTTAACCAACCAAAGATAGATTTTAAGAATGCTATAATAGTACATTTGGAAGGTGACTGTTTGACAATAAACAATCCAGGTCACTTTAAAAAGAGATTTGCTTTTCACCAGACATCCCAAACATCACATAGGATAGCCATACTTTACAATATATTCCATCAAAGACAATAAAAAAGAAGAATTCTATCACTCCCTTCGTTCCCAGCCAATTTTTAACCAACCAAAGATAGATTTTAAGAATGCTATAATAGTACATTAAGAAGGTGACTGTTTGACAATAAACAATCCAGGTCACTTTAAAAAGAGATTTACTTTTCACCAGACATCCCAAACATCACATAGGATAGCCATACTTTACAATATATTCCATCAAAGACAATAAAAAAGAAGAATTCTATCACTCCCTTCGTTCCCAGCCAATTTTTAACCAACCAAAGATAGATTTTAAGAATGCTATAATAGTACATTTGGAAGGTGACTGTTTGACAATAAACAATCCAGGTCACTTTAAAAAGAGATTTGCTTTTCACCAGACATCCCAAACATCACATAGGATAGCCATACTTTACAATATATTCCATCAAAGACAATAAAAAAGAAGAATTCTATCACTCCCTTCGTTCCCAGCCAATTTTTAACCAACCAAAGATAGATTTTAAGAATGCTATAATAGTACATTAAGAAGGTGACTGTTTGACAATAAACAATCCAGGTCACTTTAAAAAGAGATTTACTTTTCACCAGACATCCCAAACATCACATAGGATAGCCATACTTTACAATATATTCCATCAAAGACAATAAAAAAGAAGAATTCTATCACTCCCTTCGTTCCCAGCCAATTTTTAACCAACCAAAGATAGATTTTAAGAATGCTATAATAGTACATTTGGAAGGTGACTGTTTGACAATAAACAATCCAGGTCACTTTAAAAAGAGATTTGCTTTTCACCAGACATCCCAAACATCACATAGGATAGCCATACTTTACAATATATTCCATCAAAGACAATAAAAAAGAAGAATTCTATCACTCCCTTCGTTCCCAGCCAATTTTTAACCAACCAAAGATAGATTTTAAGAATGCTATAATAGTACATTAAGAAGGTGACTGTTTGACAATAAACAATCCAGGTCACTTTAAAAAGAGATTTACTTTTCACCAGACATCCCAAACATCACATAGGATAGCCATACTTTACAATATATTCCATCAAAGACAATAAAAAAGAAGAATTCTATCACTCCCTTCGTTCCCAGCCAATTTTTAACCAACCAAAGATAGATTTTAAGAATGCTATAATAGTACATTAAGAAGGTGACTGTTTGACAATAAACAATCCAGGTCACTTTAAAAAGAGATTTACTTTTCACCAGACATCCCAAACATCACATAGGATAGCCATACTTTACAATATATTCCATCAAAGACAATAAAAAAGAAGAATTCTATCACTCCCTTCGTTCCCAGCCAATTTTTAACCAACCAAAGATAGATTTTAAGAATGCTATAATAGTACATTTGGAAGGTGACTGTTTGACAATAAACAATCCAGGTCACTTTAAAAAGAGATTTGCTTTTCACCAGACATCCCAAACATCACATAGGATAGCATTACTTTACAATATATTCCATCAAAGACAATAAAAAAGAAGAATTCTATCACTCCCTTCGTTCCCAGCCAATTTTTAACCAACCAAAGATAGATTTTAAGAATGCTATAATAGTACATTTGGAAGGTGACTGTTTGACAATAAACAATCCAGGTCACTTTAAAAAGAGATTTGCTTTTCACCAGACATCCCAAACATCACATAGGATAGCCATACTTTACAATATATTCCATCAAAGACAATAAAAAAGAAGAATTCTATCACTCCCTTCGTTCCCAGCCAATTTTTAACCAACCAAAGATAGATTTTAAGAATGCTATAATAGTACATTAAGAAGGTGACTGTTTGACAATAAACAATCCAGGTCACTTTAAAAAGAGATTTACTTTTCACCAGACATCCCAAACATCACATAGGATAGCCATACTTTACAATATATTCCATCAAAGACAATAAAAAAGAAGAATTCTATCACTCCCTTCGTTCCCAGCCAATTTTTAACCAACCAAAGATAGATTTTAAGAATGCTATAATAGTACATTAAGAAGGTGACTGTTTGACAATAAACAATCCAGGTCACTTTAAAAAGAGATTTACTTTTCACCAGACATCCCAAACATCACATAGGATAGCCATACTTTACAATATATTCCATCAAAGACAATAAAAAAGAAGAATTCTATCACTCCCTTCGTTCCCAGCCAATTTTTAACCAACCAAAGATAGATTTTAAGAATGCTATAATAGTACATTTGGAAGGTGACTGTTTGACAATAAACAATCCAGGTCACTTTAAAAAGAGATTTGCTTTTCACCAGACATCCCAAACATCACATAGGATAGCCATACTTTACAATATATTCCATCAAAGACAATAAAAAAGAAGAATTCTATCACTCCCTTCGTTCCCAGCCAATTTTTAACCAACCAAAGATAGATTTTAAGAATGCTATAATAGTACATTAAGAAGGTGACTGTTTGACAATAAACAATCCAGGTCACTTTAAAAAGAGATTTACTTTTCACCAGACATCCCAAACATCACATAGGATAGCCATACTTTACAATATATTCCATCAAAGACAATAAAAAAGAAGAATTCTATCACTCCCTTCGTTCCCAGCCAATTTTTAACCAACCAAAGATAGATTTTAAGAATGCTATAATAGTACATTTGGAAGGTGACTGTTTGACAATAAACAATCCAGGTCACTTTAAAAAGAGATTTGCTTTTCACCAGACATCCCAAACATCACATAGGATAGCCATACTTTACAATATATTCCATCAAAGACAATAAAAAAGAAGAATTCTATCACTCCCTTCGTTCCCAGCCAATTTTTAACCAACCAAAGATAGATTTTTAGAATGCTATAATAGTACATTAAGAAGGTGACTGTTTGACAATAAACAATCCAGGTCACTTTAAAAAGAGATTTACTTTTCACCAGACATCCCAAACATCACATAGGATAGCCATACTTTACAATATATTCCATCAAAGACAATAAAAAAGAAGAATTCTATCACTCCCTTCGTTCCCAGCCAATTTTTAACCAACCAAAGATAGATTTTAAGAATGCTATAATAGTACATTAAGAAGGTGACTGTTTGACAATAAACAATCCAGGTCACTTTAAAAAGAGATTTACTTTTCACCAGACATCCCAAACATCACATAGGATAGCCATACTTTACAATATATTCCATCAAAGACAATAAAAAAGAAGAATTCTATCACTCCCTTCGTTCCCAGCCAATTTTTAACCAACCAAAGATAGATTTTAAGAATGCTATAATAGTACATTTGGAAGGTGACTGTTTGACAATAAACAATCCAGGTCACTTTAAAAAGAGATTTGCTTTTCACCAGACATCCCAAACATCACATAGGATAGCCATACTTTACAATATATTCCATCAAAGACAATAAAAAAGAAGAATTCTATCACTCCCTTCGTTCCCAGCCAATTTTTAACCAACCAAAGATAGATTTTAAGAATGCTATAATAGTACATTAAGAAGGTGACTGTTTGACAATAAACAATCCAGGTCACTTTAAAAAGAGATTTGCTTTTCACCAGACATCCCAAACATCACATAGGATAGCCATACTTTACAATATATTCCATCAAAGACAATAAAAAAGAAGAATTCTATCACTCCCTTCGTTCCCAGCCAATTTTTAACCAACCAAAGATAGATTTTAAGAATGCTATAATAGTACATTAAGAAGGTGACTGTTTGACAATAAACAATCCAGGTCACTTTAAAAAGAGATTTACTTTTCACCAGACATCCCAAACATCACATAGGATAGCCATACTTTACAATATATTCCATCAAAGACAATAAAAAAGAAGAATTCTATCACTCCCTTCGTTCCCAGCCAATTTTTAACCAACCAAAGATAGATTTTAAGAATGCTATAATAGTACATTTGGAAGGTGACTGTTTGACAATAAACAATCCAGGTCACTTTAAAAAGAGATTTGCTTTTCACCAGACATCCCAAACATCACATAGGATAGCCATACTTTACAATATATTCCATCAAAGACAATAAAAAAGAAGAATTCTATCACTCCCTTCGTTCCCAGCCAATTTTTAACCAACCAAAGATAGATTTTTAGAATGCTATAATAGTACATTAAGAAGGTGACTGTTTGACAATAAACAATCCAGGTCACTTTAAAAAGAGATTTACTTTTCACCAGACATCCCAAACATCACATAGGATAGCCATACTTTACAATATATTCCATCAAAGACAATAAAAAAGAAGAATTCTATCACTCCCTTCGTTCCCAGCCAATTTTTAACCAACCAAAGATAGATTTTAAGAATGCTATAATAGTACATTAAGAAGGTGACTGTTTGACAATAAACAATCCAGGTCACTTTAAAAAGAGATTTACTTTTCACCAGACATCCCAAACATCACATAGGATAGCCATACTTTACAATATATTCCATCAAAGACAATAAAAAAGAAGAATTCTATCACTCCCTTCGTTCCCAGCCAATTTTTAACCAACCAAAGATAGATTTTAAGAATGCTATAATAGTACATTTGGAAGGTGACTGTTTGACAATAAACAATCCAGGTCACTTTAAAAAGAGATTTGCTTTTCACCAGACATCCCAAACATCACATAGGATAGCCATACTTTACAATATATTCCATCAAAGACAATAAAAAAGAAGAATTCTATCACTCCCTTCGTTCCCAGCCAATTTTTAACCAACCAAAGATAGATTTTAAGAATGCTATAATAGTACATTTGGAAGGTGACTGTTTGACAATAAACAATCCAGGTCACTTTAAAAAGAGATTTGCTTTTCACCAGACATCCCAAACATCACATAGGATAGCCATACTTTACAATATATTCCATCAAAGACAATAAAAAAGAAGAATTCTATCACTCCCTTCGTTCCCAGCCAATTTTTAACCAACCAAAGATAGATTTTAAGAATGCTATAATAGTACATTAAGAAGGTGACTGTTTGACAATAAACAATCCAGGTCACTTTAAAAAGAGATTTACTTTTCACCAGACATCCCAAACATCACATAGGATAGCCATACTTTACAATATATTCCATCAAAGACAATAAAAAAGAAGAATTCTATCACTCCCTTCGTTCCCAGCCAATTTTTAACCAACCAAAGATAGATTTTAAGAATGCTATAATAGTACATTTGGAAGGTGACTGTTTGACAATAAACAATCCAGGTCACTTTAAAAAGAGATTTGCTTTTCACCAGACATCCCAAACATCACATAGGATAGCCATACTTTACAATATATTCCATCAAAGACAATAAAAAAGAAGAATTCTATCACTCCCTTCGTTCCCAGCCAATTTTTAACCAACCAAAGATAGATTTTTAGAATGCTATAATAGTACATTAAGAAGGTGACTGTTTGACAATAAACAATCCAGGTCACTTTAAAAAGAGATTTACTTTTCACCAGACATCCCAAACATCACATAGGATAGCCATACTTTACAATATATTCCATCAAAGACAATAAAAAAGAAGAATTCTATCACTCCCTTCGTTCCCAGCCAATTTTTAACCAACCAAAGATAGATTTTAAGAATGCTATAATAGTACATTAAGAAGGTGACTGTTTGACAATAAACAATCCAGGTCACTTTAAAAAGAGATTTACTTTTCACCAGACATCCCAAACATCACATAGGATAGCCATACTTTACAATATATTCCATCAAAGACAATAAAAAAGAAGAATTCTATCACTCCCTTCGTTCCCAGCCAATTTTTAACCAACCAAAGATAGATTTTAAGAATGCTATAATAGTACATTTGGAAGGTGACTGTTTGACAATAAACAATCCAGGTCACTTTAAAAAGAGATTTGCTTTTCACCAGACATCCCAAACATCACATAGGATAGCCATACTTTACAATATATTCCATCAAAGACAATAAAAAAGAAGAATTCTATCACTCCCTTCGTTCCCAGCCAATTTTTAACCAATCAAAGATAGATTTTAAGAATGCTATAATAGTACATTAAGAAGGTGACTGTTTGACAATAAACAATCCAGGTCACTTTAAAAAGAGATTTACTTTTCACCAGACATCCCAAACATCACATAGGATAGCCATACTTTACAATATATTCCATCAAAGACAATAAAAAAGAAGAATTCTATCACTCCCTTCGTTCCCAGCCAATTTTTAACCAACCAAAGATAGATTTTAAGAATGCTATAATAGTACATTTGGAAGGTGACTGTTTGACAATAAACAATCCAGGTCACTTTAAAAAGAGATTTGCTTTTCACCAGACATCCCAAACATCACATAGGATAGCCATACTTTACAATATATTCCATCAAAGACAATAAAAAAGAAGAATTCTATCACTCCCTTCGTTCCCAGCCAATTTTTAACCAACCAAAGATAGATTTTAAGAATGCTATAATAGTACATTAAGAAGGTGACTGTTTGACAATAAACAATCCAGGTCACTTTAAAAAGAGATTTACTTTTCACCAGACATCCCAAACATCACATAGGATAGCCATACTTTACAATATATTCCATCAAAGACAATAAAAAAGAAGAATTCTATCACTCCCTTCGTTCCCAGCCAATTTTTAACCAACCAAAGATAGATTTTAAGAATGCTATAATAGTACATTTGGAAGGTGACTGTTTGACAATAAACAATCCAGGTCACTTTAAAAAGAGATTTGCTTTTCACCAGACATCCCAAACATCACATAGGATAGCCATACTTTACAATATATTCCATCAAAGACAATAAAAAAGAAGAATTCTATCACTCCCTTCGTTCCCAGCCAATTTTTAACCAACCAAAGATAGATTTTAAGAATGCTATAATAGTACATTAAGAAGGTGACTGTTTGACAATAAACAATCCAGGTCACTTTAAAAAGAGATTTACTTTTCACCAGACATCCCAAACATCACATAGGATAGCCATACTTTACAATATATTCCATCAAAGACAATAAAAAAGAAGAATTCTATCACTCCCTTCGTTCCCAGCCAATTTTTAACCAACCAAAGATAGATTTTAAGAATGCTATAATAGTACATTAAGAAGGTGACTGTTTGACAATAAACAATCCAGGTCACTTTAAAAAGAGATTTACTTTTCACCAGACATCCCAAACATCACATAGGATAGCCATACTTTACAATATATTCCATCAAAGACAATAAAAAAGAAGAATTCTATCACTCCCTTCGTTCCCAGCCAATTTTTAACCAACCAAAGATAGATTTTAAGAATGCTATAATAGTACATTTGGAAGGTGACTGTTTGACAATAAACAATCCAGGTCACTTTAAAAAGAGATTTGCTTTTCACCAGACATCCCAAACATCACATAGGATAGCCATACTTTACAATATATTCCATCAAAGACAATAAAAAAGAAGAATTCTATCACTCCCTTCGTTCCCAGCCAATTTTTAACCAACCAAAGATAGATTTTAAGAATGCTATAATAGTACATTAAGAAGGTGACTGTTTGACAATAAACAATCCAGGTCACTTTAAAAAGAGATTTACTTTTCACCAGACATCCCAAACATCACATAGGATAGCCATACTTTACAATATATTCCATCAAAGACAATAAAAAAGAAGAATTCTATCACTCCCTTCGTTCCCAGCCAATTTTTAACCAACCAAAGATAGATTTTAAGAATGCTATAATAGTACATTTGGAAGGTGACTGTTTGACAATAAACAATCCAGGTCACTTTAAAAAGAGATTTGCTTTTCACCAGACATCCCAAACATCACATAGGATAGCCATACTTTACAATATATTCCATCAAAGACAATAAAAAAGAAGAATTCTATCACTCCCTTCGTTCCCAGCCAATTTTTAACCAACCAAAGATAGATTTTAAGAATGCTATAATAGTACATTAAGAAGGTGACTGTTTGACAATAAACAATCCAGGTCACTTTAAAAAGAGATTTACTTTTCACCAGACATCCCAAACATCACATAGGATAGCCATACTTTACAATATATTCCATCAAAGACAATAAAAAAGAAGAATTCTATCACTCCCTTCGTTCCCAGCCAATTTTTAACCAACCAAAGATAGATTTTAAGAATGCTATAATAGTACATTAAGAAGGTGACTGTTTGACAATAAACAATCCAGGTCACTTTAAAAAGAGATTTACTTTTCACCAGACATCCCAAACATCACATAGGATAGCCATACTTTACAATATATTCCATCAAAGACAATAAAAAAGAAGAATTCTATCACTCCCTTCGTTCCCAGCCAATTTTTAACCAACCAAAGATAGATTTTAAGAATGCTATAATAGTACATTTGGAAGGTGACTGTTTGACAATAAACAATCCAGGTCACTTTAAAAAGAGATTTGCTTTTCACCAGACATCCCAAACATCACATAGGATAGCCATACTTTACAATATATTCCATCAAAGACAATAAAAAAGAAGAATTCTATCACTCCCTTCGTTCCCAGCCAATTTTTAACCAACCAAAGATAGATTTTAAGAATGCTATAATAGTACATTAAGAAGGTGACTGTTTGACAATAAACAATCCAGGTCACTTTAAAAAGAGATTTACTTTTCACCAGACATCCCAAACATCACATAGGATAGCCATACTTTACAATATATTCCATCAAAGACAATAAAAAAGAAGAATTCTATCACTCCCTTCGTTCCCAGCCAATTTTTAACCAACCAAAGATAGATTTTAAGAATGCTATAATAGTACATTTGGAAGGTGACTGTTTGACAATAAACAATCCAGGTCACTTTAAAAAGAGATTTGCTTTTCACCAGACATCCCAAACATCACATAGGATAGCCATACTTTACAATATATTCCATCAAAGACAATAAAAAAGAAGAATTCTATCACTCCCTTCGTTCCCAGCCAATTTTTAACCAACCAAAGATAGATTTTAAGAATGCTATAATAGTACATTAAGAAGGTGACTGTTTGACAATAAACAATCCAGGTCACTTTAAAAAGAGATTTACTTTTCACCAGACATCCCAAACATCACATAGGATAGCCATACTTTACAATATATTCCATCAAAGACAATAAAAAAGAAGAATTCTATCACTCCCTTCGTTCCCAGCCAATTTTTAACCAACCAAAGATAGATTTTAAGAATGCTATAATAGTACATTTGGAAGGTGACTGTTTGACAATAAACAATCCAGGTCACTTTAAAAAGAGATTTGCTTTTCACCAGACATCCCAAACATCACATAGGATAGCCATACTTTACAATATATTCCATCAAAGACAATAAAAAAGAAGAATTCTATCACTCCCTTCGTTCCCAGCCAATTTTTAACCAACCAAAGATAGATTTTTAGAATGCTATAATAGTACATTAAGAAGGTGACTGTTTGACAATAAACAATCCAGGTCACTTTAAAAAGAGATTTACTTTTCACCAGACATCCCAAACATCACATAGGATAGCCATACTTTACAATATATTCCATCAAAGACAATAAAAAAGAAGAATTCTATCACTCCCTTCGTTCCCAGCCAATTTTTAACCAACCAAAGATAGATTTTAAGAATGCTATAATAGTACATTAAGAAGGTGACTGTTTGACAATAAACAATCCAGGTCACTTTAAAAAGAGATTTACTTTTCACCAGACATCCCAAACATCACATAGGATAGCCATACTTTACAATATATTCCATCAAAGACAATAAAAAAGAAGAATTCTATCACTCCCTTCGTTCCCAGCCAATTTTTAACCAACCAAAGATAGATTTTAAGAATGCTATAATAGTACATTTGGAAGGTGACTGTTTGACAATAAACAATCCAGGTCACTTTAAAAAGAGATTTGCTTTTCACCAGACATCCCAAACATCACATAGGATAGCCATACTTTACAATATATTCCATCAAAGACAATAAAAAAGAAGAATTCTATCACTCCCTTCGTTCCCAGCCAATTTTTAACCAATCAAAGATAGATTTTAAGAATGCTATAATAGTACATTAAGAAGGTGACTGTTTGACAATAAACAATCCAGGTCACTTTAAAAAGAGATTTACTTTTCACCAGACATCCCAAACATCACATAGGATAGCCATACTTTACAATATATTCCATCAAAGACAATAAAAAAGAAGAATTCTATCACTCCCTTCGTTCCCAGCCAATTTTTAACCAACCAAAGATAGATTTTAAGAATGCTATAATAGTACATTAAGAAGGTGACTGTTTGACAATAAACAATCCAGGTCACTTTAAAAAGAGATTTACTTTTCACCAGACATCCCAAACATCACATAGGATAGCCATACTTTACAATATATTCCATCAAAGACAATAAAAAAGAAGAATTCTATCACTCCCTTCGTTCCCAGCCAATTTTTAACCAACCAAAGATAGATTTTAAGAATGCTATAATAGTACATTAAGAAGGTGACTGTTTGACAATAAACAATCCAGGTCACTTTAAAAAGAGATTTACTTTTCACCAGACATCCCAAACATCACATAGGATAGCCATACTTTACAATATATTCCATCAAAGACAATAAAAAAGAAGAATTCTATCACTCCCTTCGTTCCCAGCCAATTTTTAACCAACCAAAGATAGATTTTAAGAATGCTATAATAGTACATTTGGAAGGTGACTGTTTGACAATAAACAATCCAGGTCACTTTAAAAAGAGATTTGCTTTTCACCAGACATCCCAAACATCACATAGGATAGCCATACTTTACAATATATTCCATCAAAGACAATAAAAAAGAAGAATTCTATCACTCCCTTCGTTCCCAGCCAATTTTTAACCAACCAAAGATAGATTTTAAGAATGCTATAATAGTACATTTGGAAGGTGACTGTTTGACAATAAACAATCCAGGTCACTTTAAAAAGAGATTTGCTTTTCACCAGACATCCCAAACATCACATAGGATAGCCATACTTTACAATATATTCCATCAAAGACAATAAAAAAGAAGAATTCTATCACTCCCTTCGTTCCCAGCCAATTTTTAACCAACCAAAGATAGATTTTAAGAATGCTATAATAGTACATTAAGAAGGTGACTGTTTGACAATAAACAATCCAGGTCACTTTAAAAAGAGATTTACTTTTCACCAGACATCCCAAACATCACATAGGATAGCCATACTTTACAATATATTCCATCAAAGACAATAAAAAAGAAGAATTCTATCACTCCCTTCGTTCCCAGCCAATTTTTAACCAACCAAAGATAGATTTTAAGAATGCTATAATAGTACATTTGGAAGGTGACTGTTTGACAATAAACAATCCAGGTCACTTTAAAAAGAGATTTGCTTTTCACCAGACATCCCAAACATCACATAGGATAGCCATACTTTACAATATATTCCATCAAAGACAATAAAAAAGAAGAATTCTATCACTCCCTTCGTTCCCAGCCAATTTTTAACCAACCAAAGATAGATTTTAAGAATGCTATAATAGTACATTAAGAAGGTGACTGTTTGACAATAAACAATCCAGGTCACTTTAAAAAGAGATTTACTTTTCACCAGACATCCCAAACATCACATAGGATAGCCATACTTTACAATATATTCCATCAAAGACAATAAAAAAGAAGAATTCTATCACTCCCTTCGTTCCCAGCCAATTTTTAACCAACCAAAGATAGATTTTAAGAATGCTATAATAGTACATTTGGAAGGTGACTGTTTGACAATAAACAATCCAGGTCACTTTAAAAAGAGATTTGCTTTTCACCAGACATCCCAAACATCACATAGGATAGCCATACTTTACAATATATTCCATCAAAGACAATAAAAAAGAAGAATTCTATCACTCCCTTCGTTCCCAGCCAATTTTTAACCAACCAAAGATAGATTTTAAGAATGCTATAATAGTACATTAAGAAGGTGACTGTTTGACAATAAACAATCCAGGTCACTTTAAAAAGAGATTTACTTTTCACCAGACATCCCAAACATCACATAGGATAGCCATACTTTACAATATATTCCATCAAAGACAATAAAAAAGAAGAATTCTATCACTCCCTTCGTTCCCAGCCAATTTTTAACCAACCAAAGATAGATTTTAAGAATGCTATAATAGTACATTTGGAAGGTGACTGTTTGACAATAAACAATCCAGGTCACTTTAAAAAGAGATTTGCTTTTCACCAGACATCCCAAACATCACATAGGATAGCCATACTTTACAATATATTCCATCAAAGACAATAAAAAAGAAGAATTCTATCACTCCCTTCGTTCCCAGCCAATTTTTAACCAACCAAAGATAGATTTTAAGAATGCTATAATAGTACATTAAGAAGGTGACTGTTTGACAATAAACAATCCAGGTCACTTTAAAAAGAGATTTACTTTTCACCAGACATCCCAAACATCACATAGGATAGCCATACTTTACAATATATTCCATCAAAGACAATAAAAAAGAAGAATTCTATCACTCCCTTCGTTCCCAGCCAATTTTTAACCAACCAAAGATAGATTTTAAGAATGCTATAATAGTACATTTGGAAGGTGACTGTTTGACAATAAACAATCCAGGTCACTTTAAAAAGAGATTTGCTTTTCACCAGACATCCCAAACATCACATAGGATAGCCATACTTTACAATATATTCCATCAAAGACAATAAAAAAGAAGAATTCTATCACTCCCTTCGTTCCCAGCCAATTTTTAACCAACCAAAGATAGATTTTAAGAATGCTATAATAGTACATTAAGAAGGTGACTGTTTGACAATAAACAATCCAGGTCACTTTAAAAAGAGATTTACTTTTCACCAGACATCCCAAACATCACATAGGATAGCCATACTTTACAATATATTCCATCAAAGACAATAAAAAAGAAGAATTCTATCACTCCCTTCGTTCCCAGCCAATTTTTAACCAACCAAAGATAGATTTTAAGAATGCTATAATAGTACATTTGGAAGGTGACTGTTTGACAATAAACAATCCAGGTCACTTTAAAAAGAGATTTGCTTTTCACCAGACA
The DNA here is from genome assembly GCA_028753945.1 of Hexactinellida sp. DTS-2022. Taxonomy (NCBI): domain Eukaryota; kingdom Metazoa; phylum Porifera; class Hexactinellida; species Hexactinellida sp. DTS-2022. The sequence continues at coordinate 3,707 of JAPNXP010000018.1, read as the reverse complement.
TCCCAAACATCACATAGGATAGCCATACTTTACAATATATTCCATCAAAGACAATAAAAAAGAAGAATTCTATCACTCCCTTCGTTCCCAGCCAATTTTTAACCAACCAAAGATAGATTTTAAGAATGCTATAATAGTACATTAAGAAGGTGACTGTTTGACAATAAACAATCCAGGTCACTTTAAAAAGAGATTTGCTTTTCACCAGACATCCCAAACATCACATAGGATAGCCATACTTTACAATATATTCCATCAAAGACAATAAAAAAGAAGAATTCTATCACTCCCTTCGTTCCCAGCCAATTTTTAACCAACCAAAGATAGATTTTAAGAATGCTATAATAGTACATTAAGAAGGTGACTGTTTGACAATAAACAATCCAGGTCACTTTAAAAAGAGATTTACTTTTCACCAGACATCCCAAACATCACATAGGATAGCCATACTTTACAATATATTCCATCAAAGACAATAAAAAAGAAGAATTCTATCACTCCCTTCGTTCCCAGCCAATTTTTAACCAACCAAAGATAGATTTTAAGAATGCTATAATAGTACATTAAGAAGGTGACTGTTTGACAATAAACAATCCAGGTCACTTTAAAAAGAGATTTACTTTTCACCAGACATCCCAAACATCACATAGGATAGCCATACTTTACAATATATTCCATCAAAGACAATAAAAAAGAAGAATTCTATCACTCCCTTCGTTCCCAGCCAATTTTTAACCAACCAAAGATAGATTTTAAGAATGCTATAATAGTACATTAAGAAGGTGACTGTTTGACAATAAACAATCCAGGTCACTTTAAAAAGAGATTTACTTTTCACCAGACATCCCAAACATCACATAGGATAGCCATACTTTACAATATATTCCATCAAAGACAATAAAAAAGAAGAATTCTATCACTCCCTTCGTTCCCAGCCAATTTTTAACCAACCAAAGATAGATTTTAAGAATGCTATAATAGTACATTTGGAAGGTGACTGTTTGACAATAAACAATCCAGGTCACTTTAAAAAGAGATTTGCTTTTCACCAGACATCCCAAACATCACATAGGATAGCCATACTTTACAATATATTCCATCAAAGACAATAAAAAAGAAGAATTCTATCACTCCCTTCGTTCCCAGCCAATTTTTAACCAACCAAAGATAGATTTTAAGAATGCTATAATAGTACATTAAGAAGGTGACTGTTTGACAATAAACAATCCAGGTCACTTTAAAAAGAGATTTACTTTTCACCAGACATCCCAAACATCACATAGGATAGCCATACTTTACAATATATTCCATCAAAGACAATAAAAAAGAAGAATTCTATCACTCCCTTCGTTCCCAGCCAATTTTTAACCAACCAAAGATAGATTTTAAGAATGCTATAATAGTACATTTGGAAGGTGACTGTTTGACAATAAACAATCCAGGTCACTTTAAAAAGAGATTTGCTTTTCACCAGACATCCCAAACATCACATAGGATAGCCATACTTTACAATATATTCCATCAAAGACAATAAAAAAGAAGAATTCTATCACTCCCTTCGTTCCCAGCCAATTTTTAACCAACCAAAGATAGATTTTAAGAATGCTATAATAGTACATTTGGAAGGTGACTGTTTGACAATAAACAATCCAGGTCACTTTAAAAAGAGATTTGCTTTTCACCAGACATCCCAAACATCACATAGGATAGCCATACTTTACAATATATTCCATCAAAGACAATAAAAAAGAAGAATTCTATCACTCCCTTCGTTCCCAGCCAATTTTTAACCAACCAAAGATAGATTTTAAGAATGCTATAATAGTACATTTGGAAGGTGACTGTTTGACAATAAACAATCCAGGTCACTTTAAAAAGAGATTTGCTTTTCACCAGACATCCCAAACATCACATAGGATAGCCATACTTTACAATATATTCCATCAAAGACAATAAAAAAGAAGAATTCTATCACTCCCTTCGTTCCCAGCCAATTTTTAACCAACCAAAGATAGATTTTAAGAATGCTATAATAGTACATTAAGAAGGTGACTGTTTGACAATAAACAATCCAGGTCACTTTAAAAAGAGATTTACTTTTCACCAGACATCCCAAACATCACATAGGATAGCCATACTTTACAATATATTCCATCAAAGACAATAAAAAAGAAGAATTCTATCACTCCCTTCGTTCCCAGCCAATTTTTAACCAACCAAAGATAGATTTTAAGAATGCTATAATAGTACATTAAGAAGGTGACTGTTTGACAATAAACAATCCAGGTCACTTTAAAAAGAGATTTACTTTTCACCAGACATCCCAAACATCACATAGGATAGCCATACTTTACAATATATTCCATCAAAGACAATAAAAAAGAAGAATTCTATCACTCCCTTCGTTCCCAGCCAATTTTTAACCAACCAAAGATAGATTTTAAGAATGCTATAATAGTACATTAAGAAGGTGACTGTTTGACAATAAACAATCCAGGTCACTTTAAAAAGAGATTTACTTTTCACCAGACATCCCAAACATCACATAGGATAGCCATACTTTACAATATATTCCATCAAAGACAATAAAAAAGAAGAATTCTATCACTCCCTTCGTTCCCAGCCAATTTTTAACCAACCAAAGATAGATTTTAAGAATGCTATAATAGTACATTAAGAAGGTGACTGTTTGACAATAAACAATCCAGGTCACTTTAAAAAGAGATTTACTTTTCACCAGACATCCCAAACATCACATAGGATAGCCATACTTTACAATATATTCCATCAAAGACAATAAAAAAGAAGAATTCTATCACTCCCTTCGTTCCCAGCCAATTTTTAACCAACCAAAGATAGATTTTAAGAATGCTATAATAGTACATTAAGAAGGTGACTGTTTGACAATAAACAATCCAGGTCACTTTAAAAAGAGATTTACTTTTCACCAGACATCCCAAACATCACATAGGATAGCCATACTTTACAATATATTCCATCAAAGACAATAAAAAAGAAGAATTCTATCACTCCCTTCGTTCCCAGCCAATTTTTAACCAACCAAAGATAGATTTTAAGAATGCTATAATAGTACATTAAGAAGGTGACTGTTTGACAATAAACAATCCAGGTCACTTTAAAAAGAGATTTACTTTTCACCAGACATCCCAAACATCACATAGGATAGCCATACTTTACAATATATTCCATCAAAGACAATAAAAAAGAAGAATTCTATCACTCCCTTCGTTCCCAGCCAATTTTTAACCAACCAAAGATAGATTTTAAGAATGCTATAATAGTACATTTGGAAGGTGACTGTTTGACAATAAACAATCCAGGTCACTTTAAAAAGAGATTTGCTTTTCACCAGACATCCCAAACATCACATAGGATAGCCATACTTTACAATATATTCCATCAAAGACAATAAAAAAGAAGAATTCTATCACTCCCTTCGTTCCCAGCCAATTTTTAACCAACCAAAGATAGATTTTAAGAATGCTATAATAGTACATTTGGAAGGTGACTGTTTGACAATAAACAATCCAGGTCACTTTAAAAAGAGATTTGCTTTTCACCAGACATCCCAAACATCACATAGGATAGCCATACTTTACAATATATTCCATCAAAGACAATAAAAAAGAAGAATTCTATCACTCCCTTCGTTCCCAGCCAATTTTTAACCAACCAAAGATAGATTT